>JAKSZT010054281.1:9552068-9718422 GCA_026826555.1 Tolypeutes matacus
ACCTTACTAGAGAGAAAGCAGTATAGAGAGCTATTCTTGAGAAATGGAAACCCCAAATGTCTTCATAATTCTTGATGAGTTTTCCTATCTGGGAGGGATGGGGGCACACCCGTGAATGGGGTGCTACTTGGCATTTACCTCTTGGGTGTGAGTCAGAGCTGTTCTAACCCAAGCGCTATGTGTGACAGTGGTGTTTTTGGTGCAAGAGGGAAAGCAATTGCACCATTTCCCAAATCTGGAATTCTAGCCCTGGGAGGAATACTTGTCACACTTAATTTCCAAGAAGAAGTAATGTTTTCTCACCACTTCCCCTTAGCAAATGATCCTTACCTGAAACTTGCTAAGTTCTTCAGTGCCAGGATCCATGGCTCATCGGCCCACAGGTCATGGCTTGTTGCATAGTAGAGCTTTGTCTAAATGTGAGTTTCAGGACAACTAAGCAAAGCGTCTGGGCTCGGCTGGTCAAGTCTTCACTGAAGCAACTTAATTCTCAACTCTGTTTTTGCTGTGGAAACCTGGAATCCATCCATTATTTCTGAAGGTTTTAGAGTGCTAGCTCTAGTTTGCTAGGCTACTTAAAGTAGATACCATGAAATGGGTTGCTTTGAACAACGGGAATTTATTAGCTTGCAAGCTTAGAGTTTTTGAGGCCATGAGAATGTCCAGATCAAGGCATCATGCGAATCCTTGACTCCTCTGTCACATGGCAAGGCACATGGCGGCATCTGCTGGTCTCTCCTTTCTTTTCCACGTTTCATTGCTTTCAGCTTCTGGCTTCTGGGGCTTCTTTCTCTCTTTGTTTGAAATTCATTCTCTTATAAAGGACTCCAGTAAGAGGATTAAGTCCCATCCTGAATGAGGTGGGTCACACCTTAACTGAAGCTGACTTGTGAAAAGGTCTTACTTACAATGTATCCACACCCACAGGAATGGATTAGATTTAAGAACACGCTTTTCTGAGCTACATACAGTTTCAATCCACCACAGTGCTTAATGAATTTTGTGAAAGTACTATATTTAAACAAATTTTCCTAAGATGAGAAGGAGGAGTGATTTCAAGGTTTCTATTTTACAGATTTAAAGAAGAGGCAGAAAAGTTAACATTTTGCCCAAAGTCACATCACCAATCACTGTCAGGACTGGAAACCATATTAACATCCTTAATTCAGCCCACTGCTGATGCAGCAAACTAATATTTTAATAATCTTTAGCAAAATATACGAGCACTTAAAAGAGAAATCCGCCATTTACAACTTAAAATAAATGTTAAACAATGAGAAACACTTGTTCTGATTTTAGTCTTAACACTAAGAGGAAAGCAATTCTTTAATAATGAAATTCATGTGTATACTTGCATCCCAAGGAAGTCAATTAAGAAATCCTCACTCAGTTTCATTTACTCCAGTCGGACTAAGGGGGTGGAAAGGTGAGAGGTGGTGTTAAAATTCAGATCTTATCAGAAAGGTATTCCACATGTGAAGGAAAGAAATAAAATTCTACAAGTTCAACCATTATGTCTAATTACTTAGTCAAGAATCCCTTGATTCTATATTACATTATACATCACAAATAGTGATGTTATAAGAAAAGTTCCTTTCTCTCTGGAATGCTCTTAGATAGAACATTGTTCATTCAATCAAGCAAAACAAAACACACTTCCTTATGTACACTAAAAATGAATATTAACAGTAAACTCCCTAGAATGTCAATACTTCAAAATTGTTAAATCATTAATGTGATGACTTTGAGTATGAGGCCGTGGAAATGATATACTCTGGGCACGGGAAAAGCAAAGACACATAGGAGATTTTATTCCCCCTCAAAGTCCATTATATCTTGTTTATATCCCCTGAGCTATTGCTGGGTTTATTTATTCTGCCAACTTCTGCCTTCCAGGCACAGAGTTAGATTACACAGAAAAGTAAGGTGCCTCCTTGAACCCTGGGATGTTGTGGAAGGACTGGTCTACCAGTAGAGTACAACTCATTGTGCTAATCGATGCAAGTGTTAATAGCTGGGCAAATGCTAGTGGCATTCTGATGAGAGGAATGACTTGGTTGAAAGTGTTCAGCCCATGTAGTGACTCTCACCATGACCCGCGCAGAGGTTATGAGAACCACAGTCTTCCCATATGCTTCTAGCCCCTCAAAACCTGAGGTGAATTTGGCCTGGACACCCAATTTCACAGACTATGAGTCCAGAGCCCGCTCCCCGATTTTGGCAAATCACCAGCCACTTTCTTCATGACTCCTCTGATTCCTTCCTGAATTTCTACCTGTTCTTTCCCATATCCAGCCCAACTGCAAAGACCTGCCCTTTTCCTGGTTTGCCTCCAGATAATAAGATTTCACATGAAACATTTTGGGTGTGATGTAAATTTTTCCAGATTGGAGAGGTTTTAGGAAGTAGCCTTATCAAGAACTATGCAGATTCCTACCTTCTCCCAGGCTTTATAACTTCCTTTTCCCTCTGTCCTTTACCCTTTTTCCTTTCCCTCCTCATCAGCCTCTGTCCAGCAAAACATGCTCTCCCTTTTCTCATGCCAATAATTTCTACAAACTCTCAGAGACTCTTACAGTCTTACCTTCTAGATCAAAGCATTTATCAAAGTATTTGTCCATATAAATACAATTCTCATCCAAAGAGAAATTCTGGAATTCTGCTAAAAGATTAAAATTTCTGTACCTCATTTCCAGAGGAAAGAAAAAAACCCATATATAGAAAAATAATTGGGCTAGTTTGTTCTATAGGGTAAAATATAGAAACCTTTCCCTATATAGAAATCTAAATGAGTAAGATTTTATTAGAAAGAATTGAAAAATTGTATGGAACAGAGCCTAGGGTTGAATATTAAAGTGAGTGAAGAGGGGATAAAAAGGAAAGCTCAAACTTCAAATAGGTAAGCCTAGTGAAGAATTGTTTAAAAATGGGCAGTGCCCAAGCATTCCCAATGAACTGTTTGTTTGTTTATTCCAATAAAATCATATTTGTCTTAACCACAAATATTTTCCAGTTCAATCTGTGTTCCATGGAAGACCAAAAGCAAAACTAATGTGGCTGAATGAAGATGAATACGTTTAGGAAAAAGGAAAAATAAATTTCATTTCATTTTTCCATTTCTTCGTTTGGGTGATTACAGATTAAACAATCAAAAGTTTTTTGATTGCTTTCTTTGAATACTCAAATTCATAGCCATCAACAGGAGATTTCAATTTTCGACAAATCACGAAGACCAAAATCAACCCCTTAGTGATTACAGAAACAACCTTCAAAACTGAACAAACTTCCAAGAACAATTTTACCTCCCCAAACTTCAGAGTGGTTTTAGTTGTATGAGGTTTTAGGTGGAACAAGATTTTGCTCTTGAAAGTTAAAAAGACATGAGTTATCATAATCTGACAAGGCATGTACTATGCTGGTTTTGTATTGTGTAACTTGCTTAAACTGGAAGTAAATTTCCTTTATGCTTCCATGTCAGAGTTAGCCAAGAGAGATACTTGTGCAAGATTGGGAAGGTGGAAGTGAAGCAGCAGCTGTTATTCTCTGTAGCTTGGTTTTAGATGCACTGGGAGCCAGATGTTGAGGTGCCAGAGGGATCTAGCTTGTCCTTGCTCTCCTCTGTTGGCCTCTAGCTCCCCAAATCTCCTATCAGATGCAGAGTCAACAGCCTTCCATAGACTTCTCCACCAGCTCCCATCTGTAGCCCCATTCTTGCAGCTAGATGTGCCTGATTCCCCAGATTTCCTTGCAAATTCGGACTTTTCCCCTTGCATGACTTCTTTGGGAGAGATGACGAGTGGCTTTTTCTGATTCTCTACCTTCACAGCTTGGGCTTAGATCCCTATCTCTTCCTACCATTGGGTAAGATCTAATTCTTTAAGTTATTAGACCATCTGCTCTGTGAAGTTTGTCATAGTATCTGTTCTGTTTGCTGCTATATCCCTAGTACCTGACATCTAGAAAACATTCTATAAATATTTGTTAAATTATCAAAGGACCTTATATATGTGCATAATAAACGATAGCTTTTTTTATCCAGTATCCAAAGTCTCAAATATGAAGGTGTGGCCCTGGAAAGAGGGTATATAAGCAATATGCTTTCGCTACTTGGCTTAAAATGTTTATCAGGGAAAACTAAAACCATGCCAATCCCTGCAAAGTCCAAAATTGCCACTTCAGCCATCAGAAACATTTTGGCTTGTACCTCATTGTTCACTAATTCTTTCATCATCTCTTTTCTATGCTTCTTCTGGACTTTTCTTTGATAGGCTGTGGTTAGCAATATTTTCTTTCTTTCTTTTACTTATGTAAAGAACCATGGACTTTAAAAAATACCACAATTATATTATACATCTCTAAGTTTTTTATTTTTGTCTGAGAGAACTATTTTTTTTTTGTTTGTTTGTTTGTTTTGGCTGAGTATATTTTCTGTTTTCCTTTTTTCCCTCTTTAAAATCACACAGCTCAACCACCTATGGATTAGTATATAGCACTGTGGTATGGATGTGTGGTTATTGGAAAGTGATATGGATTTAAAAGAATCATGAGAGACATTTTGAATGTTTGAATGTTGTTGTTTTTTCATGCGTATGATTTTCTGGGAATAGGGTTCCAAATATCTTCAAGGTTTTTCATACTCTAACAAGTACTCCATCTAATAAATGCCATTTCAGTGGATCATAACAAAATATTATCATATATATTCTGCTGCTTAATTCTTTACCCTTGTCTCATCATAAAACTCCTGTTTGTAACCTGTGCTATATTCTTCCACACTAATGATAATCTTTTGACTATTTCCCCTTGCACTTTGATTTAATTCATTTTAGCACTTTTCCACTTTCCTCATTTTCAGTCATTCTTATTTTCCAATCTTTCTCTGTTTATCTGCATCATTTTAGCATTTCACATTGACCTCACAGTCTACTTGCTCTCCTCTTTAATGTCCCATGAGCATATCTTCCATGGTTTCATAGTGTTCTAACATGCAGTTCACTCCTTTTTGCACTTCTTAATTTTAAAAATATAATGCATAAACAAGTTAGAAAAATAGAAAATTCTTCAATTAAGTATATTAATACTCAGCAATGCCTCTACTTCCTTTCATTTATTTAAATTTCATTAAATTGGCATAGGTGTTCATTTGAAAAGTCAAAAAATTATATGTCATATAATGCAAAACAGCACCCTGTTCCAATCTTCCACACCAGAGGCAACAACTTTCATCACGTTTAACTGTTTCTTCTATTATTCACCTTCACATTTTCCTAACATGCTCTAATACCATTTCTTAATTGTTCAGTTTAGTTCTTATCCATTGCCTTCCTACTACAGAAGATAAGGAGCTAGCTATCTTATAACCTGGCACATGTTCCCTTCTCCCATCTCCTCAGCCATATTTTTAATTATATGAAATTTTCAGTGTGTATTTTGACAATGTATTATTGACTGCTGAGCTTGTAGTTTATTAGGATTACCTCTCCTTTATTGTCTTGATTTTTGTTTACTTGGTTTTTCTAAGTGCTTACCACTAATCCATTCTACCAAATTCTGACAGAAGTCTACATCACTTTCCATATGTTCAAATGAAACTATTCACTCTTTCTTTCTTTTTTCCCAGAGGCTAGGGCTGCCCTATGGCTTCTGTGAGCCCTAGGCACTTCTGCCTTCATGGGCACCTTCCTTCATAAACAAATATAAAAATTACATTTTACAACTGCATTAGTATAAAGATGAATATAATCCAGACTGGATTCATGATTATGTAGTTAATGTTATAATATTCATTTATCCCTTCCAATTTTAACAGAAATTAAAATGAAAGCATTTTTTTGTTGGGTCGCTAGAAGTATTACGGGCACCAATTGCAGCTCCTACCGTGCTAGGTAAGAAATTGGCCCTGCAGATGGTGTCCACTGCTTCTAAATTAAGTCTCCAGTCTGGACTGCTTATTCACTAGACCCTGAGATCTCCTTTAATCTTCATCCTGAAAATTCCATTTGTTCCTCTCATTATCGAATCGCCTATTTACAGAAGCTCATGTTGACTTCTATCTTATATTATTCCCTCATTTTGATGGGTTGCATCTCTCAGGAGGTCCCTGGTTTTGGGTAACTTAGAGGTAATTTGAGGCCTTGCATGTCAGATACAGGCTTCAAACTACCCTCAGAGTTGATTGTTTGGCTGGATATAGAATTATAGCTTGGAAATAATTTACCTTCTGAATGTCATTTAACTACATAAATAATACGTGTTCACCATGCATACTTCAAAACATATAAATGTAAAAGTAAATGTAAATATAAATAAATATAAAATATAAACATAAGTAAGAAAGTAAAGCTAACCAGAAAGCTGCACCTTAAATGAGCTACCAATATCTGGGAGCTGATTGAGAAAATGGCGCTGAAGGCCCTCAAGGTTTTGTATGTAGACTTTCGCTTATATCCTTGTTTTCAGGATACCCTCACATCCTGCAGAGCTGTTTGATTAACCCTAAAGTCCAGAACTTTGCCAAATCAGCATCTCCAGAGAGTAAACCTCCACCTTCTGCAGTGGAGAGGGATATGGGCCTCTAAACATTTGTATTCAAACGTCCAGTTAGTCATTTTATGTTTTCACCTGACCTGTTCCAACACAGGGTGCCCAATGTCTCCAATTCAGAGCTTTGGGGATGGATCTGCAGGACAAAGGAGTTCGCTCATACGTTGGCCACTGCTGCCTTAGGTTTGGGCCTTCTCTTGCTTGCTAAAATGTTAATACTCATTTATCTGCATTCTTACAAGGTTATTGCTCTTGTTTCCTTGCCACTTCTCTTTGTCCTTGTGGTTTGGGTCTTTACTATCATTTTAGTAGTGTTATGGTAGAGAACAGAGGTCAATGGCCATGTTCATTTTTTTGGTGATTGCTGGGAGGTAGCTTATAAAATTCTTATATGCATTTTTACATTTTTTAAGTTTAATCTAATATTCTAGAACCCTCAGAGAAAAATAATGGCCATGTGTGTGCTTTGAAGATAAGGGCATTAGTGCTGGACTCAGTGTTTAGTTAAGCTTTAATTTTTATGTTATTATTATACTTATTTAACCACAAATTTAATCTTACTTACTCCTTCCCCTTCATTTATGAATATGTTCAGTTTGAAAATCTATTCTTTCTTTCCTACATTGACATTAAATCTATATCAAAGCAAGTTATTTTCTAGGCATGAATAGAACCTGCCTTGCCTGCAATATAAAAATATTTTTTCAAAAAATTATTTTTTTCCAAAATTCTTCTTTTCTAGTTTATTATTTATGTTAGATAAGTTGTAGGTTTACAGAGAAATACAGAAAATATGAAGTTCCCATATGCTCCCTTCACACACTCAGTTTTTTTTATTGTTAACTTTGCATTAGTGTTACAATTGATGAAACAACAGTATTATAATTATACCATTAACTATAGCCCATATTTTCTTTAGGGTCACTGTTTGTGTTTTACAGTGCTATGTGTTTTTTTTTTTTTTTCTTTGATATTTGACTCTAGTAACATACATACAACTAATATGTCCCCTTTTAACCACATTCAAACAAATAATTAATGCTGTTAATTACATTTGCAATGCCGTGGTACCATCACCAGCAGCCATTATGATGCTTTTCCATCACTGGAAACAGAAACTCTTTCTTTTTTCTCTTATCAAGACCCTCGTTTTGACTCCAGGCTGGAATGAAATAGCAAACACAGGTTACATCAGATAAGATATAAAACCAGTCATATTTATTGAAAGCCTGTTCTTGCTGGCGCTCATTGAAAAACAAGCCAATGAAAAGAACTTGTAAGACTTTTTGCAAGTCTTTAAAAAGCCAAGAAAAAGAACTATCAAGACTTGTTACAATTTAGTGAAATGGATCAATAAAACTAATTTACTTGGCATAGATGTGGACAAAAAACTCTAATTACAAAATGAATTAGCAGGAGTTAGAACCAGGGAAGGGGGAAGCGGCTGTGGCTCAATCAGTAGGGCTCCCGTTTACCATATGGGAGGCCCCGGGTTCGGTTCCCGGGGCCTCCTGGTGAAGGCGGGCCCGCCCGCACGGCGTGGTTGGCTGACCCAGCGAGCACAAGCAGCAAGGGGGGGATAAATGAATAAATAAATAAAATCTTTAATAAAAAAAAAAAAAAAAAAAAGAACCAGGGAAGGGCATCATCCGGTTGCTTCCATTCCCAGCTTACACTTGCAGTCTCATGGCCAAAATTTGCACTTGTACTTAGACTGCAGATTTGGCCCTGCTTCTGCCTCTGCTTCCCGGATGAGCTCAATGATAAGGATGTATAATGCTTCTGGGCAGGGAGCTAGACTCAGTCCATGTCCTTTCTAGTTCTTAGTGTTAAATTATGGTTCCAGAGAACGTCCAGTGAAGGTGAGTCTCCATGGCCTCCTCTTTACTTTCCGTCCCTCTTATCAATGCTCTTATTCAGGAGTGTTGACAGTATCTGAAAGAGTTTCAGCATCTCCTTTTACACCTCCACTTGACCCTGTGGCTGCTATTTCCCTGGATCAGGGAGCCTGTCTGTGTCACCTTTAAGGGTGGGAAAGCATTCTGCGTTTGCAACCAGGTACTGCAGTTAGTGAGTTATCCTGGGCAAGGTACTGGGCTAGGTAGAGCAGGAAAACAGAGTTTTACAACACATCATGTCTACCCTTGAGAGTATTTGGGAAGAGAGAACATACATTGAAAAAAGAAACAGAGAGAGAGAGGAAAAAGAAAAACACTGGAAGGTAGAGTAAAAGAAAATCTGGGCTGGTCTTCAGTCTCAGTTCCTGGGAAAGAAATCTCTGAATCTTTGGAATTTCCTGGGACAGGAGTGTCTTTTGATCTTCATGGTGGGCCCAGGACTCTCTGATAGTTAAAGGATGAGACCAGTCACATCTGCAGCTTTAGGGTAAGGGACTGAAGACCAAACTGGTGATTAGGGATTTGGGGCTGACCATATCAGCCCACCTCCCCAACTTCTATTAATCATGCCTACATCATGAGATCCCATATAAACTCGGGACATTGGAAGCCCTGATGAGCTTCCATGATTGAAAAATGCATCTCTGCCAGGAGGGTGATGTGTTCTGATCCACGTGGAAAGGATGCGTATGCTTGTGTTTGAGACCCTCCCTGACTTCACCTGATACCTCTCTTCTTTCGGCTTCTTATTTGTATCCTTTTACTATAATAAAACTATAATCTTAAATATAGCACTTTCAGTGATTCTAGGAGTCATAAAGTATCAAATCTGGGGTGGTGGAAATCCCTAAATTTGAGACAAATGGAGCAGAAGTGTGGGTGGCTGGGTCCCCGAACTTGCAACTGGTACCTAAGATTCTATTCTTAACCTGTAGAATCTGAGTCTGGTTGTTAGCAGTTGCTGATTGAACTTTGATAGCCTATACAGAAGGACAGGGTCACTTAATAGCTAAGTGTTTTTGCTATGAAAGCAAAAATTATTATAGTCAAATCTCAGCTCCCCTTGGGGGACTCTGGAGACCCCATCCCCAATGGAGATGCCAAGAACTAGAAAAGATTTGAGCCAGTCTTATGTGCACTGGGACCAAGAAACAAAGCCTTTTCCTCCTCTCTAGCATCTTCTACTGACAAAGCCTAATATGCCAGCTAGCAAAGGGAATATTTAAAGGTCTCAGATCCATTTTCACAGAGTAAGCAATGAAGGGTGGAGTTGGAGCTGAGAAGCAATAAATTTATAGCTGGCACAATGTTTTTTTAAAAAATCCTCATATTTTGCTATTTTCAATTGCATCAATAACCTTGATGTCATTTGGTGCTCAGAAATACACTTGTTACTTCTATTATTTTGTTATAAAGAATATTTATAACATTTGTTATAAGGAGTTTTTCTATATGATTTGGCAAGAATTGCAATTTTCCCATTTTTCCATAGTCTTGAAGCTTCTTACATTTTTCTCTTGCTTTTTTAAAAATATATTTTTATTAGAAAAGTTGTGAACTTAAAAACCAATCCTGTACATGTGTGGAATTTCCATACAACATCCCTCCACCAACACACTACATTGTTGTGGAACATTTGTTACAGGTTATGAGATAATATCATCAGACTCTTACCACTAGCTATGGTTTATAGCTTGCATTTGGTATATTTTTTCCATACCCCCTATTATTAACACCATACATCTTTGGGATTGATGCAAGAATATTACAGTATTGTTGTTAACTACCGTCCATAGTTTACATTAATTGCATTTTGCTTTTGATTCAGCCCTGAATCACATGATCTGCTTTTGCTTCTGGATTATTGAGTGACTGCTTTATAAAACAGTAGATACTGGTACTCCATATCTAGGAGTTTAACTCAGGTTTTCATAGATATACTTTAAGTGGACTAGAACAGCTGTTTTGAGTGCTTTTTATTAAATGGATGGGATATTTATTTCACTAAGATTTATATCTATCTTGAGAAGGCACACAGAATTATATCCATTTAACAATAGAGTGAATTTTTTAAACATAAATCTAAACATTTCATTTAAAGGGGAGTATAGTGTATCTTGTCTAATATCAGAATTAAACATGTTACTTCACTTGAGCATTATAGTATCTTGAAGCTTTCTATTTAATTATGTAAACACCCCCAAAACATATTTTTCATCTTCTGAAAAGAGATTTTAAATTCACCTGCAAAAAAAAAATCAAAAAACAATATTTAAATTTAAACAGGATAAATATTTGAATGATGTAGTTATTATCATCAATTCTATATTTTTAAGAGAGGATTCAGAAAGGCTGCTCCCAGTTTGTTCTAGAAGACCCTCTGTAAAAACAGAAGGCTTTATATAAATCAGAACCATCAAAGGTATATTTTTTAGGGGGTCTAGGGGTGATCAATGAAGTAAACATAGTAAGTCATGGACTCTCTTGAGGGAAGATAATTATTCTAACTAACAAACTCCAAAAACATTTATTTTCTTTAATAGTTTCAGAATCAGGAAGATCTTAAAACATGCCATTATTGATGGCATATTTTATTGGGCAAAAGAATATCTACAGAATAGTTTGTCCTCATACATTCCACAGTTGGCTTTTTTTTTGCATTTTCTGAACAACATCTATATAACAAGCAGCCACAGTGAAACTTAAAGCCTATGATACAAACCAAGGGTCTAGCTTTGTAAAACAGGAAACATGCAAAAAAATTGAAAAGTACTTATAAATAAACCTGTCAATTTTTTCTACATTGGTTTTAATTTATTTTCATATAAATGATTTGGTTGAAGTTTTTAGCCCATTTTTGTCATTTGTACATTAGACAAACTTGGTAGACCAAATAAACTTATAACTTTATTATGTTCAACCAATACAAAGACAGCGATAAAACTTGATTTGTTTTCCTACCCCAAGGTAGGAAGCTATTATTATTAGTTTGTATATTGAGTTACACTATTATTTCTGAAAGAATTAAAAAAACAAAAAACAAAAAACAAAATAAACTCATTTCATCTTCATTTGACTGAAACTTCTAAATAGAAATTTGCATTTATCCCTTTCCAAAACCCATAAACAAAACACTGTTTAAGAGCTCCCTGTGGTAAATCTGGGAGCAAAATGAAGAATCAATCTTTTTGTAATGCAAGAGACATTCTTTAATCTTGCTGTTTTTAAGCATTCTCAAGATAGCTTGTTTGAAACATTAGTGGAAGGATAAGAGAAAATAACCCCACTGGGCTGGAGAGAAAAGCACCTCATATATGCTGATTCCCTGCTGGTAATATAAGTGACAAGCTTTAGAGTAGTAGGATAATGTTGAGTTAAAGTCAGTGCTAATAATTACCAAGAGACAACTTTGTTCAAAGGCAATCTCACAGCTTCTTGTCTTTTGAGCACTGCACAGAAAGTAGTTTTGTATACTTTTTAATGCTCACTTTCTCCTCATTTATGAAAATGTTATCTATTATTCCACATTTTATGTATACATGTTTCCCCTGTGCAATGTACACCCCCATAACTTTTTCTCATTTCATTTCTTTATATCCCATGTGGAAGAGCACAGTTGTTCTCATTTAATTCTCAAACAACTATGTGGCTAGGGCAGCCACAGTGAAGACATGCACAGCTCACACAGGCAGCAAAATCTCTGGGAGAAAACTTGTCTCTCTGGCCAGAGGACCAGGAAAATTATACTCTCTGAGAATAAGACTATGGGCTGTGGGGGATTCAACCCCTTAATTTTAAAAAAATATTATTTGTTTTCTGTCTTCACTCTGCTCTGATGGTATTTCAAGTACCAGGGCTCATTGCAACAACAATAGTGTAATACCTTAAATCCCTCAGAGAAAGCTTGGAAAAGAGGATGCGGTTGTCTGAAGAGTGTGAGGGAATCCCCATTCATTTTTCTCCCTCTTGTCTCTGCTGAACTTCAAAGGCAGTGGCATAAGCACGTAAAACACCAGGAAAACTCATCAGGGACTCTTGTGAGCTGGTGGTGGAGAGGAATCTCAGAAAGGAGACATCTTGAGAAGGGACTTATCTCATTCTGTGTATGAACTAACACATGTCTCAGGCTCATGTGCACAAGACACCAAAATCACCAAAGACTTAGAGCCCTGAGCCATGACAAAAATACCACTCAAGTCCTCGACTAACCCCTGAGAGGCCAATGCATGGTATATTTCCAAACAGCATAGCAAAATTCATAATATTGATATTGGAACTACTTCCCATAACAGGTGACATAGTCTCAACTTAACTGAGTTGATTGACTGTTAAAACAACCAAAATAAAAATTAACATATTTCAGAGGATTTTAATAGGACCCAAAGTTTCATAATATAATACTAAAAATGTCCACGTTTTAATCCAAAATCATTTGACATACTAAGAAGCAGGAAATTGCAACTAATACTCAAAGGAAAAGATGTCAATCACAAGATGACCCAGATGTTGAAAAATGATCATACAAAGACTTTAAGTCAACTATTATAACCGTGCTGCTGGATGTCAAGGTATTAACTCTTGAAGTGAATAGAAAGAGCAATTCTCAGGAGAGAATGGGAAACTATGAAAAAGAACCAAAAAGAAGTTTTAGAACTGAAAAGTACAATATCTGAAATAAAAAATTATTCACTGGATGGGCTCAATAGTAGAATGTAGAAGAGAGGAAAAAGTCATTGAACATGAAGATAAATCAATAATAATTTCTGAATAACAGAAAAAATTTTTAAAAAATTAACAGAAATTCAGGAATTTATGAGACAATATCAGGAGGTCTAATAATATGTCATTGGAATGCCAGAAGAGGCAGAGGAAGAGTTTAATATTTGGGGAAAAATAACTTGAAGGAATAATAACTAAAGCATTCCTTCCCCCAAACAGTATGACATAATTTTATAGATTCAAAAAGTTCAGTGACAGACTAACAGATAAATGCAGTGAAAACCTTGCCCAGACATATACTACATGAGATGCCAAAAACCAAATAGAAAGAACAAATCTGAAGGGAGTGGATATAGCTCAAGTGGTTGAGCACCTGCTTCCCATGTACGAGGTCCTGGGTTCAATCTCTGGTACCTCCTTAAAATTTTTTTTGAAAAGGTTAGAAAAATTAAGGTTTTCATTAGACCCAAATGAACAACAGTGTTCTCATTTTTCAAAAATGCATGTTACTGTTTCCTTTTGCATAAAAATTTTAAATCAACAAATAAAATAGAGGAAAGGTTATTTTGGCTCTGAAAAAGGATGTGCAAAACATGAAGGAAAATAAATATTAGTGGGTAAATTATCTAAATATGTGTAACTTCAACAAATATTTGGTTTGATTTTGAGGCAAATAAATGACTGGTTTGCTTCTTTTTTTATCCCCTCTGGCTCATCATCTGTGGTGATGACCAACAAATAAAAACATTGTAAGGTGGATGATTAAATTTATACAGGGATGGCTAAAAGAAATGGTTATTTTACTTCTGAAAGCCCAGGAGCCTTGGGACCTTATTTAAAATTTACCATAACTTCAGTACTGCTTAATTCTTTTACTTACTTGATAATAATGGTATTTTTCAATTGAGATTCTCCTATTAGCATCCTGGGTTGAAATCAATATGTAGTAAAAAGTTAACCAACCTGGAATTATACATATATCACATATATATTGTGTATAATACTTAGATTTTGAGAAGTCTACTCAACCCAATCTGTTTTATTTTACAAATTATCCTAGAAACAGAAGGCTTTGTTCATGTATTGCAAATAGTGATGATTAAATTCCAAGTGATTTAGAAGTTTGTTTCCATATATCTCTAAAATCTGAACAAACCTCCATGTAGAATAGATCTAGATATTAGTTGTGTGAAATGAAATTTCCCCTTCTTGGTTGAAGGCATTTAGTAGCATATATTCTTTATGTCTTTTGGAAATTCCAGTTCCCCATTTGCTAAAACTTACCGTAAAAGAATTATAAGATCAAAGGTGTAGAGAAATTTCAAGACAAATTAGACGAGCGTTTTAAATTTTGACATATGAGTGAAATGGTGTTTTATCTTAATTTATGGTGGAGTCCAGTTAAAAGGGCATGATTTGACTTCTAACTTTTTTCAATTCAAAAGAAATGAAGCAAGTTATAAGAAAGGTTTACTATCTCAACCTATATCTGGCTGATCATAAATTATATTACATCTCCTGAAAAGAATTAATTGATAGCTATGGGTGAAAGCATTTGATTATTTTATGACCACATTTGCTATTATTCTTCATGGTATTTTAATAATAAAAATAGTAAATGGGAACTTTCAAGAATATTTGTGTTTTTATTATACTTTCTATTTTTAATTCTTATTAAAGACCTTCTCATTGGAATAAGGACTCAGTGATTGCCACTAAAATGACTAAGAAAAGACAAACATTTAATATTTCTTATGTTTGGGAAGGCAAAAATTATTAGTAAATTTGGCCTTGGATGTGGCTTAATTTCACTCTACCATGGGGGAGAGAGAATGACACAGTCTTTACTCAATGCTTTACATCATGCTGCTAGAAATAAACACAGTAAGCACTATTTTGAAAAAGTGTATGCATCAGTTATATTACTTTTAGAAACTGTGAAATTTGTGCCAAATATTTATTAAAGAAAGCACTCCAAACTTATTTTTCTCTTTTCATTCAGCCCAGTGCAAAGTAGTAATGTATATAAGTTTTCTAATTCTACATAATTACATTTCAAATATTGTAGCCAAGTTTTTCATTGTAACAACTTTTAAAATTCTGAGAAGTCATCTGAGACTTGTAACCCTTGTCCATATTGAACAAGGTTTAGCTGGATATTTTGTTTGTTAGTATTTTAAACTTCAAAACACTACAGAGATTTATGGGAAAATAAATACCCTGATTTTTGAGAAAATTTGAGTATGGTTTTGGTACCAGTTTATTGTGAAGGAAATCAAAAGATTTATAGATATCTTCAAATCAATATATTTTGAGATACCTACTGTCAATTCTGAACTGTCAGCATTTTTAGGGATACTAAAGTAGGCTCTCAATAGAAGGGGATTAAAAAAAAAAAAAAACTATGAGTAAAAATCACAGGGAATATGTGTAATGCAAACTTGGAAGAGTTCAATTCTTATTCCTGAGTTTCAAAATAGCCCTTTGAAAGTTGTGGTAAGGACAATATTATTGAAAAATCAAGATTTTAATTTGCAAGAGCTTTTTCTTTTATAACTAGGATGGTTAATTCAGGAATAAAACCAATCATAGTTTATGTCATAAAGGGTAGGTTTCAAAAAGTATAGATGAAAAGCTAGACTATTCTGCCCTCATAGACTTCATAAAATTTTGCCCAGAATGGAGAAAGAAAAATTGGGGAGTGAAGGAAAGGGCTTGTACTTGTGTAAGTTCCTAGAAGTAATTACTCTGCCCCACCCCACCTCTACAAAATAGATGAGTCCTCATTTTGAGTAGTGGATGAGAGAAACTGTACAGATGAGGACAGGGAAACCAAAATTTGAGGGTAACTGTCCTTCTCTTCCCCAGGTAAAAAAGCACCAGCAGGAAGCAAGCCTTAAAAAAGGAGCCCTTGGTGTGTAACCACGGGACAGAAACAGCAAAAAGGCGGGTCTAGAAAGGCATTGAGATAGTTCTACTGCAGTGACCCAGAGAGCATCTCAAACTTTCTCAGGCCCCCAAAAAGGGCTGGGAAAAGGATTGAGAGAGAGAGACAGAGAGACAGAGAGAACAGGCTGGTCCAAAGCAGCCTGGCTGGCTGAGAATGGTCCCCGTGTGACCTGCATGGGGCTGAAGACTGGGGTTATGGTGGGACCACAGACATCTTGGCAACCATGGCAGAATTGGAAGATGACGACCAAAGACCAGATCATATGAATTTACTCAGCAATTCCAGCTGATGCCAAGGAGAGTCACAGACGAGACATTTCTTCTCCTAGGATTTCTCAGATGCTTAGAAGATATAGAAGTGCCTTTGCAATGAAGAGACTGTACTGGGAAGGAAACAGAAGGAGCCAGACTCTGAATCAACTAATTTTAAATAGAAAATGAGTAAGAATTCAAAGACTTGACCTAGAAGGATGTTGTTTCCAGAATTAAGCACTGTGGTGTTTGCATTTTAGTGGCTAGACTGGACTCAGGCATGAAGCCACTTGAAAATCACATATATCATTGGTGAGAAATATCGCATGGCCCCATCTAGTGGAAAACAGTGAGGTAAATGTAGTCCCTGATTGGGCAGCCACTTATAATAAAAAAAGAGTTAGTGTAAGTTTGATACCCAGTTTATCACCTGCCACACATATTGAACTACCAAATTAAGTTTATACTGCCAAGCTTAGAATGCAAGATTCTCCAAGATATGTAGATAATTCCCACAAGATCTGATTAGACTACCCTCACTTACAACAGCCTACATTTCTGTCACATAGACAAGTCTTCCTGAATATATCTCTGTACTGCTTATGCTATTTCATCTGCCCCAAATTGTCTTCTACTTTATAACTATTGCTTCAATCACCCATTTTAAAGGTTCTGCTTAAATACCATTATATGCTGAATGTTTATTCAATCCTCTTAGCTCAAAGCAATGTCTCTTTCTTTTAATTTACCAGCAGTTAACACACACACACACACACACACATATATATATATATATTTAAATTTATTGAAGTATATCAGTCATACACAAACACACATAAACAATAAGGGTATAGTAATAGTTGTGAACTTAAAAAATAAGCATACATAACATCATATAGGGCTCTCATACCTCACCCCACCAACAATTGTTGGGAAACATTTTTAACTAATGATTAAAGAGCATCCATCCTCAAAATATTACTAGCATCTAAAACATCTTACATTTGGTATATTTTCCCCCCAACACACCCTCTTATTATTATTATTTTTTATATCATTTATATATGAATGTACATAAACAATAAGTGTATTGTACATCATACAGTAAAATTTGTGAACTTAGAAAGCAAACATGCATAACATCATACAGGGGTCCCATACATCAACCCACTACCAACAACTTGCATTGTTGTGAGACTTTTGTTACAAATGATGAAAGATTATCAAAATCTTACTACTAACTATAGTCCTTATCTTACATTTGGTGTATTTTTTCCCCAACCCACCCTATTATTATTTTTAAAATATATTTTTATGACAGAAGTTGTAAACTTACAACAATCATGCATTGTGCAGAATTTCCATACAACACCCCTCTATCAATTCACCACACCGTGGAGGCACATTTGTTACAGATTATGAGATAATATCATCAGACGATTACCAGGTCCATAGCATACATTTGGCACACTTTTTCCATACTCCTGCATTATCAACCCAGCACATCTTTGGCATAGATGCATGAATATTACATTATTACTGTTAACCACAATCCATAGGTGACTTCAGTTGTATTTCTCCCATGCTTCTCCACATTCCCACCACCCTGCAATACTGATGTATATCTGCTCTAGCTCACAGAGGACACTCTTGCATCTGTAACATCAACCACAATTCTCATCTACCTCTGTTTACTGTGTTATTCAGTCCCTAGATTATTCTCTAGCTTTCTTTCAATTGGCATTTACATCCCTAGGCTACATTTTTGAGCCACATTCTGATTTTTAAACCAGCTGTTACTCCCTATAATGTGTTACCATCAACGCTATACATTCCACACTTTTACAATAAAGTTAATTAAAACTTCTACATACATTAAACATCAGTAGTCCATCTCCTTTAAGAATCCACCACCTACCAACAGCTCTTGAAGATATTTTCCTACATTTTCTTCTAGGAGCTTTATGGTTCTTTCTTTTATATTTAGGTTTTTGATCCATTTTGAGTTAATTTTTGTATAAGGTGTGAGATAGGGGTCCTCTTTCCTTCTTTTGGCTATGGAAATCCAGTCCTCTCAGCACCGTTTGTTGAATGGACTGTTCTGCCTGAACTGGGTGGATTTGACAGGCTTGATGTGAGGGTCTGTTGCTGAACCATCAGTTTGGTTCCATTGGTCTATGTGTCTGTCTTTTTTCAGTACCATGCTGTTTTTACCACTGTAATTACCTAATATGATTTAAAGTCTAGAAGTGAGAGTTCTCAAACTTTGCTTTTCCTTTAAGATGTTTCTGGTGATTCAGGACCCCATACCCTTCCAAAAATTTTTGATAAGCATATTTTCCATTTATTTAAAAAATGCTGCTGGAATTTTTATTGAGATTGCATTGAATCTGCATATCAGTTTGGGTAGAATTGATATTTGAATGATATTTAGTCTTCCAATATGTGAGCATGGAATGTTCTTCCAATTATTTAGGTCTTTTTTATTTCTTTTAACAATGAGTTGTAGTTGTCTGAATACAAGTGGTTTACATCGTTGGTTAAGGTTATTCCTAAATATTTGATTCTTTTAGTCATTATCATAAATGGAATTTTTTCCCCTGACTTCTTCCTCAGATTGCACATTATTAGTGCCTTTTAAAGTTTTAAGTCTATTTCATCTAATATAAGTACAGCTACTATGGCCTCTTTTTGTTTGTTTGTTTGTTATTGTGTGCTTGGAATATCTTTTTACAGCCTTTCACTTTCAAACTATTGGTATCCTTGGGTCTAAGGTGAGTCTCTTGCAGATAGCATATAGGTGGCTCATATTTTCTTATCCATTCTGCCAGTCTGTGTCTTTTTATTGGGAAGTTTAATCCACTAACATTCAATGTTATTACTGTAAAGCAAGTTCTTATTTCACCCACTTTGACCTTTGGGTTTTATCTGTCATATTTTATTTTCACCACTCTTTTGAAATTTTCAATTACTTTTACTGATATAGCCTTCATTTCTAGACTCTTTTCCAAGCCTCTCTCTCCCGTCTCTTCTTTTCAGACTGTAGCACACCCTTTAGTATTTCCTACAAAGCCAGTCTCTTGGTTACAAACTCTCTCAGTTTCTGTTTATCTGTTAATGAATATTCTAAACTCACCCTCATTTTTGAAAGACAATCTTGCTGGATATAAGGTTCTTCGTTGGAAATTTTTCTCTTGCAGTCTCTTAAATATATCATACCACTGTCTTCTTGCCTACATGGTTTCTGATGAGAAATCAGCACTTAATCTTATTGGGCATCCCTTATATGTTATGCATTACTTTTCTCTTGCTGCTGTCAGAATTCTGTCTGTCTTTCGCATTTGGCATTCTGATTAGTATGTGTCTCAGAGTTAGTCTACTTTGATTTATTTGGATGGGAATACATTGTGCTTCTTGGACATGGATATCCATGTCCTTCAATAGGGTTGGGAAATTTTATACCATTATTTCTTCAAATATTCCTTCTGCCCCTTTTCCCTTCTCTTCTCCTTCAGGGACACACATGACATGTATGTTTGCATGTTTCTTGCTGTCACTTAGTTCCCTGAGACCTTGTTCAGTTTTTTCCATTCTTTCCTTCATCTGTTCTTTTGTAAGTTCACTTTTGGAGGCCGTTTCTTCAAGCTCACCAATCCTTTCTTCTGACTCCTCAAACCTGCTATTATATGATTCTAGTGTATTTTTAATTTCATTTATTGCACCTTTCATTCTCATAAGATCTGCTATGCTTTCAAATTCTTCTTTGTGCTTATCCAATGTCTGCTTAATATCTTTAATCTCTTTAGCCATCTCATTGAATTTATTAAGGAGATTTGTTTGAACATCTATGATTTGTTGTCTCAACTCCTTTAGGTCATCTTGAGGCTTATCTTGTTCCTTTAACTGGGCCATATCTTCCTGTTTCTTGATGTGGATTATAATTTTTTGTTGGTGTCTTTGCATCTGACTTACTAGATGTATTTATTCTAGGTGCAGTTTCTCTCTAGTTTAGAGCTTTCTTGCCCTTTCTCCACTGCTCATTGTGTAGTAGGAGGCAAGGATGTAGTTGGTGCTGTAAGCTGTGGCGACTCAAGCTGCCCACATTGCCCAAGGGACCGTTGACTCTTCTCCCAATTTTCTCCTTTGCCAGGGGTAGGGACAGAAACACAGCCATGTTTAATAATCCAAGTTGTGCAGGCTTAGACTCCAGTTGCCCAGAGAGAATGATGAAGCATCACACCCCTTTTCCCCCTGCCTGAGGTGGGTATGGAGCTGTAGGTGTGGGCAGCAATCTATGCAGTGTAGGTCCAAAATGACTGCATTTGCCCCGGTAGATTTCTGACTATTCGGTCTGTGCCAGGCGGATGTACCTGCAGTTACCTGGAGAGCCTGGTGCAGGCCCTGCTAGAGGCGAGGCTGAAGCCTAGGCTAAGGCTGCAGTCCAGTCTGGGTGAAAGAAGCCGGTCCCTACCGTCACTGTGATTTTCAGTCAGCCCAACTTCCCCTCAAGCCAGAGGTGGAGTCAAAATGGCAGCTATTGGCTTCTTTCTGACTTGGACGGGTTCAACCTTTAGCTGTTCTTAGGGTTATACTTTAGCCAGCTGAATTTACTAACCAGTTGCTGACGTTGGTGGCCAACCATCTCTCCCTCCCCTGTTTTTGGGAAATGGAGCCTCCAACTCCAGCCACAGAATAGCTCCTGGGGTGGCTTGTGCTACCAGAGTAGGATAATCATAGCCTCTGAGGTGTGGCCTGTATTTTCCTGGAAAGGCTGGCACAGGTTCTCCCCTCACACATGCCCCTCAGCTTCTTCCCTGCCAGAGATGGGGCTGGGGCATAGGCTAGAGCTGCAATCTGATCTGGATGGAAAGAAGCTGGTCCCTACCAGCACTGTGATTTTCAGTCTACCTCACTTCCCCTCATGACAGGGGTGGCATTAAAATGGAGGCTACTGGCCTCTTTCTGACTTGGACAGGTTCATACTTAGGATTATACTTTAGCCCACCAAAATTACTAATGAGTAGCTGAAATTGGTGCCCAACTGTCTCTTCCTCCCCCTTTTTGGGAAATGAAGTTTCCAATTCCAGCCACATAACAACTCCTGAGGAGGCTTGTACTGCCAGTGGAGTATGGGCACTGACTTCTGGGGCGAGGAGTGCTCTACTTACTAATCTTCTCTACAGATGGGCAGTCTCCTCCTTTCATTCTTTCATGGATGTTGCAGGATGCTCTTCTGGTCTCCTGGAGCCCCCAAACAGGTGCTTGAGATAGCTCTGGGTGATTCCTAACTGCCCTGTAGCATGAGCTAACTCTAGGAGCTTCTTACCTTGCCACCATCTTGCTGGTTGTCTATTCATATCTTTTGATAATTCATAACTATTCTTAAACAAAATCCAAATTTTAATGGTTTGAGATAAAATAAGGATAAAGATTGTTATTGAAGATTAATTAAGTAGCTCTAAAACTTCTACAAACAATGTAAATATCCAAATTTGTTTTTTCTCCTAGCTTAAAAATGTAAAATTAATTAATTCACTCCTTGTAATGTCTAAGCCAAAAATTTATCAATATCTGCTTCATTATTTCTTGTCTTAGAATTTTCACCAAGAATTGCATCAACATGTAAAACAGAGCTAAATAATTTCAACCAACTAATAAATATTCAATATTTAAAAATGCTCATTTAAAAAAATCTGTTTGGAACTTGAGTTTTCATGTTTATGAAGCTACAGGTGTATATTTATCCAGATAATTACTTATCATTTACTTTGGTTTTGTAACCACCACTTCATATATTCTAAATAAAAGAACTCACTTTTACCATGAATAATTTCATTTTTTAAAGTTGCACCTTTTCTTTGAAAGTTCTTCTCTTTTGTCAGAGATTAGTCTCCTTTTTTCCTTTATAAAGGGTAAGAATAAAAATTAAAAAAAAAAAAACTATATATCTACAATTGAAATATTCTATCTTCAAATCTCTCAAGTCTTTTGGACTTTAGTTTATTCACCCTTCATGGAATGGGAGTCAGTCAACAATTGGAGAAGGTTGTGCTTCTGTGCCCATTTCACAACACTTCACAGTCCATACCTTCTGACTTGGCTGGTTGATGGCCGTGGACCTGATTGCAATTGCAGCTGCTACTAATTTTCAATTGCCAATAAAAAAACGAAGAGCCTGCCATTAGCACACACAGGATGCTTGCAACCAACCGGGAATGCTTTTGTGGCTATTGCTACAAAGGAGAATAAGAATTTCCACATTGGATTAAATCCATCATTTTTCACCAAGAAATTATCTCCAACAATAGCGACTACCAGATGTTTCAAAGACTAGCATGGAATCAATGTGGTCAGGCAATGTCCATATAAAGAATGTCTTTCTATTCATTCCCTTGTCAAATACCGATTCAACATCTGGCAGGTACACCGTTTTGGGCTGTGAACAGTGTGGAGGACAATTCACAGTCCAGCCTCAAGAATTGCATATATATATATATATATACTCCACATACTATGAAATAGTTTTAGGTTCTAGGTAAAGGTGAACAAAATTAAGTTCCTGTCCTCAGAGAGATTACATTCTAGTTGAAAATCAGAAAATACACGATTAAGTATATACTTATGTAATTTTGAGCCATTATTGTGATAACAAAATAGAGTAAGGAATTAGACAGCAGTAAGGAATTATATGGAGTCTTCCTGGAGATGGTGATTTTGGAGCAATGGCCATAAAGAAGTAAAGGAGTAATCAATTCATAGATCTGAAGGAAGAGTCTTCCTGGCAGAGGGACTAGCAAGGGCAAAGGTCTGGAAGTGGGAGAAAAGTAGCATTTTTTGGTAGGATCTAAATAAGGGAATTATGGCAAAAATGAAGTGAGCAAAGGGGTTCATGTTGGGAAATGAGGTTAAAAAAAAAAAGCAAGCAGCAGACACCACCTCTGGGGCCTTGGGGCCATGGTAGGCACCCTGGATTTGATTTCCATTGTGAGAGGAAATCACTAGTCAATTTTGTAAACAAACAAACAAACAAAAATGAGGTTATTGGTGACTTTGACAGGATCTGTTTCAGTGACATGAAGGGGACGATAATGTGTTTGAAATGTTAGGAAGAGATATTTTGTGTTGAGGCACTAGACGATGAATATACATATATTTGAATAACAGGTAAGTGTTCATATCACTTAATATCCCAACATTTAAGATTGAAAGAGCATATGTACAGTTCCAATTTTAATTGCAGTATGTTTCAGAAACTGTGGGCCTTGTCCTCACTAGAAGCTCTGCATCATGTAAATCCTGCATAATACCACAATATGAATTTAATTATAAACAAATGATAATGAGCTCTACAACCATAATTCCACAAATCCTTTAAGTGGCATAATTTCACTATGTACCTTCATTATATCTTGGTCACTAAGGCAATATAAAATGAAAAGATGAGTTTTCTCTTTAAAATATTAATAATAGACTTAAGACCAATTCACAACCTCAAAAGCACATTTAATTAATTATAATTTTCCTTGTCTTTCTATTTTTTTGAAAGTCTCTTTGTTAGCTGAACTTTTTAAGCTACTGTGAAATAGAGTCTTAATAAATTTCTCTATGTCAGGAAGAGTAAATATTGTACCTTTGAACACAGAATTCTGCCTGGTAGCAGAGATTTTCTTCGAAAGCAAGCAAAAACAAAAACAAAAGCAAAAAAAAACACACCAAATAACCATAGCAGCCTATTAATATTTGAAGAACACTCCAATATCTTCTGTTGTGAAGGCTTGCAGAGTGATTTGGTTCTTCATCTTTCCTTTCTCCCCTTCTCTTTTCTTCCTAGAAAACCCAAAGGACACTTGAAAAATCTAATTGTATGAATATGAACCTAAGAATATTCTAAACACTAGCTGGGGAAAACAGATACCTCTCTCTGTTCTTCCCTTTCATACTGCTTCTTAGGGGGACCTTTTTGGATGTATGAAACATGGTTAGTATTCAGGTATCCTCAAGTGCAATATGAGCTTGTAGTTTAGCTTCCCAGGTGTATGAGGAAGGGAGAAACTAAACCTGGGAGGGAACTAGCGGTGGTCATTTCAACTGGATATGGCATAAGAATGCAAGGAGTTGGAAGGTGAGGAAATGCATAGCAGCCATAGCCACACTGTCTAGAGGAAAATGGCCAAGGCCTGGTCCAATCAAGTGTTGGTGTCAGAGAAGGTCTAAATTAGAGGGTGTAAGTCATAGGTCAAGTCATGGGATGGGGCCAAGGATTGAGTCCATGGGCTTTTGGGTACGGAACAATGACTGGGGAACGTAAGGATCAGAACTCAATTCCTGGGCACCAGGTGAATACAGGTGGACAGCAATTAAAATCTCATTCATTGGAGCTAAGTTTTAATCTCAGCCTCCAGAATCCAAAGGGACTGAGCCAATATAAGTCAGGATGGAGAATGAATGATAATAAAATGCTGTACAATGTGGGCACAAATTATTAATAACTCTACAAGATTAAGTTAATTCCATCTATGAGTTGGTGGGACACCTGTTGATGTGCTCCTTGTTTTGGATAGGAAAGTCTCAGGACCTAGTAGGGCTCAGATATCAAGTGACACCAAGAACTTCAGTTTGGAAGTGTGGAAGAAAGCTGAAACTCACAATTATAAATAATCATAAAGAATACTTACATGATATAGGTCTTGGGAGACCTTATATATATATGAGTTTGTTCATAAAATGTAACATGTACTTACAGTTCAACTAAACAGTCAAAAGTCAAACCACTGACAATGTTTTGTGGTTATTTCTATGTGAGCAGTTGCAAATAATGGACATTTTGCCTTTAATAAGATGTCAATCCTCCTATAAAGTCTCAACATAGCAATAGTATCCAAATTTCTAAAAGTATATCCATGTTATAGCAAATGATTTTTCCTGCAAGATACGTTTCCCAAATTGTTCTGAAAAAAAAATAAAAAAAACACCTTCAACTTTTTCTTCCTTTTCTAATAGCTCATATAATTTCTTGTTTAGTGTTTTTCCCTTATATTTTCTACTTTAGAACATTGCAGATATTATTTCTGAAATTCAAGTAGAGACAGTCTGCGAATTTTAGGTATTTTGTCCAGCTTATATTTTAACTGAGATATGATTTACAATCATGAAATGTAAAGATGGTAACTGATGCCTTTTGATAAATGAATGCACCACAACTTCATTCAAGAAATAGAACCAGACAATTGCCCCAGAATAGTCCTCATGCCCAATTTCCGTCTCCCATCTGAGTTCTATAACCCTAGATTAGCTTTACCTGCTCTTGAATTTCATATAAATGGAATGATTCAGTGTGAGATTTTCTGTGTCTGTATTCTTTCACAGCATATTATGTTTTTGAGGTTCATACAAGTTGTATGTAAATTGGTTCATTTATTTTATTGCTGGGTAGTATGCCACTGTGTAAATATATGAAAATTTGTTTATCTAGTCCATTGATGTTTGATTTATTTATATAGTCTTTAGCTATTACAAGTAATATATAGTCTTTAGCTATTACAAGTAATATTTTTGTAAGTTCTTTTAGTGTGGATATGTTCACTTCACTTGGGTAAGAGCACAGTATGGATTTTCTGTCAAAGTGGTTCAACCATTTTCACTTCCATTAGCTATGTATGAGAATTTCAGTTATTCCACCATTTTGCCAACATGACACATTACCAGTCTTTTAAATTGTAGTCTTCTGAGGTTGGTGAACTGGTATCTTATGGTTTTAATTGAAATTTTCCAGATGATTAATAACATTGAACACTTTTATTGGTGATTTGTATATCGTCCTTTCTGAAATGTCTGTTCAAGTGCTTTGCCATGTTTTAATAGGTTGTTTACATTTTTATTATTCATTTGTGGAAGATCATTATGTATTTTGATTATGAGACCTTTGTCCAATATATGTTTTGTGAATATTTTCTCCCAGTCTGTGTTTGCCTTTTCATTTGCTTAATTATATCATTGAACAGAAGACTTGATGATATCTAATGTATCACTTTTTCCTTTCATATTTACTGCTTGTAGTGTCCATTTGAAGAAATCTTTGCTAGTCACAAGGATGAAAAGATCTTTCTCTGTGTTTTCTTCTGGAAATTTTATAGTTTTATCTTTAATGATTCATCTTGAATTAATGTTTATAGGGTTAAAAGGTAGAAATTGATATTAAATTTATTCTATATGTTTTTCCAAATTTTCAAAACAAAATTTGTTGAAAAGATTTTCCTTTCTCCTTTGAATTAATTTTGTGATCATTGTGTCAAATACAGCACCTTTATAAACGGCATGAAAACACATGGTATGACTCTTCCAACTATGTTATTCTTTTTGATGTTGCTTTGCCTATTTTATGTCCCTTGAATTGCTATATAAATTTTGAAAATCAAGTCATCATTTTCTAAAACAAGCCTATTAGGATTTTTGATTGGGATTATTCTGAATCTATAGACCAGTTTGGGGACAACTGAGATCTTAACAATGTTGAGTTTTCAAAATCCATGAACATGGTATATCTGTCCATTTATTTAGGTCTTTTCTAATTTCTCTCAGCAACATTTTATAGCTTTTTTTATCTAAAGGATTTGCATGTATTTTGTTTAATTTATGTGTAAGAATTTAAATCATATTTTTATTCTATTGTAAAGGCAATTTATTTCAACTTTCAATAGTTTCATAAAAATTCATTGAATTTCACTAAAATTATAGAAATATAATTTTATCTTGTCACACAGAAGTTGTTTTAATCTAATAGCTGTTCTGTAGAATTCTAAGTATTTTCTACATAAACAGTCCTATCTTTTTCAAATAAAGAAATTTTTCTTTTCCTATTCTAATCATTTTGTCTTTTATTTATTTTTATTACCTTATTTCAATAGAAGAGCCTGCTAATACAATGTTGAATAAAAATAGTGAGAAAGGACATCCTTATCTTCTTCCTGATCTTAGGGGGAAAGCACTCAATATTTCACTATGGCACGTGATAGCTATAGATTTTCTATGTCAGGTTAAAGTAGTTTTCTTTTATTCCGAATTTGGTTTCCTGAGAGTTTTTCCTTTTAATCATATATGGGTGTTGATATTTTTTAAGTGGTTTTATTTTATTTTTTTTTGAAGGGAATATTTATCCTTTAATCAGTTACTCTTGTGCATTACAATGATTAAATAATAAATGTTACTTTGCATGCCTGGGATGGGGATGAATTCCATTAGGTCATGATATATTATCCATTTTAGATATTATTGGAATTAATTTGTTGATAATGTGTTAGGAATTTTGCATCTATTTTCTTGAGTAAAATTGGTCTGTAGTTTGTTTTTTTAAATTTCTTCACCTAATTTTGTTAACAAGGTAATCGCAACCTCATAAAAACAAGTTGGGTTAGTCTCTCCTACTGTTTTTCCTGAAATCATTTTTTAAGATTTATATTGCTACACTAATTCTAGCCAAGGTGCAGTAACAGGATCAAGATTTACTCTCCCACCTCAAGAGCCAAAAAACAAAACAAAACAAAACAAAACACACACACTCACACAAAATACATTTGAAATAAAAATACATCAGACTATAAAGTACAGTCATCACTGAAAAGTAGTAAGTATATGAGGTGAGTCCTATTTTGCCTCTGCTCATGGCCTTGAGAAAGTTTCCAGGCTGTGATACAGGGAGAGGAAGAGACATATTATATGATGGTAAAGGATTCTTCCATCAAGAAGGTATAAAATTGTAAACATATATACACCTAAAAGTAAAGTCCTAAAATTCATGAAGCAAAAAAATGACAGAATTGAAGGAAGAAATAAACAATTCAATAATTATAGTTAAGTTTGTACCCTTCTATGAATAATGGATAGAATAACAAAACAGAAGATCAGCAAGGAAATAGAAGATTTGAACAATACTATAAACCAACTAGTCCTAACAGGTATCTATAGAACACATTACCTAAAAATAGCACAACATGCATTCTTTGTAAATGTACATGAACATTCTTTAAGACAGAGCACACGTTAGGCTATAAAGCATGTCTCGGTAAATTTTAAGGATTGAAATTGTTCAAAACATTTTCTCCAACTACAATGAAATGAAATTAGGAACTAGTAACAGTAAGAAATTTGGAAAATTCACAAATATGTGTAAAGAAAAAACCTCATAAATTACCAATGGGTCAAAGAAAAAACAAAGCAAATTAGAAAATACTACCAGATGAATGAAAATGAAGATACAACATACCAAAACTTATGGGATACATAAGCAGTGCACAAAGGGAAATTTATAACTGAAACATCTACAATGAAAAGGAAGAAAGATCATAAATCAATAACCTAACTTTCCACATTAAGAATCTGGAAAAAGAGCACAAGTTAAACTCAAATCCAGCTGAAAGAAGGAAGGAATGCATGTTAGAGCAGACACAAACTACCAAAACTCGCTCAAGAAGAAAGAGAACATGTAAATAAATATGTATGAAGGAAAAACTGAGTTAATCATGAAAAACCTTCCCACAAAGACAAGCCCAAGTGATCTTGGGTGACTTCACCAGTGGCTTCTACCTAATGTTTAAAGAAAAATTAACACCAATCCTTCACAAACTCTTCTAGAAAATAGAAGAGGCCTCATTCTACGAAACTATATTACCAGACCCCAAAGCCAGAAAAAAGAAAACACAAGAAAGGCACCAACAAGTATACCT
Organism: Tolypeutes matacus; assembly: GCA_026826555.1. Classification (NCBI taxonomy): domain Eukaryota; kingdom Metazoa; phylum Chordata; class Mammalia; order Cingulata; family Chlamyphoridae; genus Tolypeutes; species Tolypeutes matacus. The sequence goes on from JAKSZT010054281.1 coordinate 9,581,149, forward strand.
TTTGAATACAGATACTATAATCTTCAATGGAATACCAGAAACCAAATCTAGTATCATACAAAAATGACTAACCAACATGACCAAGTAGAATTTATCCCAGGAATACAATGTTGGCTCAAAGCATGAAAATCAATCAATATAATAAACTACATTAATAGAATAATGTATTAATATGTATGATTTTCTCAATAGATGCAGAAAAATTGTTTGACAAAATCAAACCCTTTTCATGATAACATCCATTACAAACTAGGAATAGAAGGAGACTTCCTTAAATTAATAAAAGTCTTCTCCAAAACTCCACAGCTAGCTTCATAATTAATAATGAAAGACCAAAAGCTTTTCCATTAAAATCAGGAACAAGGCAAGAATGTCCATTTTCACTGCTTCTATCCAACATTGTAAAGGAGGTTATAGCCAGGGTAATTAGCCAAGAAAATGAAATAAAATGAATATAGATTGTAAAGGAAGAAGTAACACTATCTCTATTTGATGATGACATGAATTTGTAAATAGAAAATTTAATACACACCCCAAAACCCTAAGGAAGATGCACCCCAAAATAAATGAGTTCAGCAAGGTTTCAGGATACAAGAACAAATTAGAAAAGCCAGTTGTATTTCTACACTCTAGCAAAGCAAATCCAGAAAATGAAATTAAGAAAACAGATATACTTAACATAGAATGAAAAAGAATAAACTACTTAGGAATGAATTTAAAGAAAGAAGTACAAAACTCATATGCGAAATACTACAAAACACTTTTTAAAAAATTAAGGAAAACCTAAATAAATGGAAAAAACATCCCATGCTTATGGGTTAGAAGCCTTAATATTGCTAAGATGGCAACTCTTTTGAAATTGATGTGCATATTCAGTGCAATCCCATTCAAAATTCCTTTTTTACAGAAATGAAAAAACTGATGCTAAAATTCATATAGAAATGTAAGGGACCCCAACTAGCTATAACAATCTTCAAAAAGAAGAAAAAAGTTGCAGAACTCACACTTACTGATTTAGAAATGTACTACAAAGCTGCAATACTAATGTAGCTTTGTATTTGATGAATATAGTACTGGCCTAAGGACAGACATTTAAATCAATGGAATAGAATTAAGAATCTAGAAATAAACCCACATATCTCTGATTAGTTGATTTTGGCAACGGCCTTGACCATTCAATGGGGAAAGAATTGTCTTTACAACAAATGGTACCAAGGCAACCAGACATCCACATGCAAAAGAACGAGTTACTCCCTTACCTCATAACACATACAAAAGTTAACTTAAAATGTATTAAAGGGCTAAATGTAAGAGCTAAAACTGTAAAAGTTTTAGGAAAAATCTCGGTGCAAACTGTCATGACCTTGGATTCAGCAGTGGTTTCTTAGATATGATGTCAAAAGAAGAAGTACCCAATGATAAATAAATTGGACTCATCAAAATTAAAAACTTTGGGGATTCAAAGACCACTATCAAGAAAGTGAAAATATTTGCAATTCATGTATCTGATAAGGGTCTAGTATCCAGAATATATAAAGAACTCTGCCAACTCAACAATAAAAAGACAAATAACCCAATGAAAAATTGGGAAAAAAGCTTTGAATATATATTTCTCCATAGAAGATATACAAATGGCTACCAAGCACATGAAAAGATGCTCAAATCATTAGTTATTAGAAATTCAAATAAAAATGACAATTAGATACTACTCCATACTCACTACGAAGGCTATAACAAAAAAAGAAGAGGAAAGTAAGTTTTGGAGAGGGTGTGGAGAAACTGGAACCCTTAAACATTACTGATGAGAATGAAAAATGGTACAGCATCTTTTGAAAACAATTGAGTAGTTTTCCAAAAAGTTAAAAATAGGATTACCACATGAACTAGCAATTCTTGTTTTTGATATATACTCAAGAGAATTAAAAACATTTGTTCATGCAAAAAGTTGTATGCAAATATTCAGAGCAGCGATTATTCATAATAGTCAAAAATTGGAAACAACCTGATTATTCATCAACTGATGAATTGATAAACAAAATATGGTATAGCTATATAACAGAATATTGTTCAGTGATGAAAAAATGAAGTACTACAACATGGATGAACCTTGAAGATATAATGCTAAGTGTAAAAATGCCATGGTTCCATTTACATCAAATGTCCAGAACAGACAAATTCTTAGAGACAGAAAATAGATTAGTGTTTGCAATGGACTCTGGGTCAGAGTGACTGTGGAGTGACTGCTAACAGGTACGACGTTTCTAATAGGGATGATGAAAATATTCTAGAATTATATATTGATGATGGTTTCCCAATGCTGTGAAGATACCAGATACCACTGAATTGCCTAACCCTGACTCCTTGCCTACGTGGTCAATCCCTGCTCCCCCAACCATCCTCTGATGGTGAAACTGAGGTCAAGAGAAACTCAGATCAACTTCCTTTAGAACCACGGTCCTATGGAAAGGTTTGGGACTGAGAATAGTTTTGCAAAACTGAATTCTGGTCTTCCTCCTACTTACCCACACTGTACCCTGAGTTTATTTATTTATATATTTTTACTTCAGGAGGAAACAGGGATTGAACCCAGAATGTCTACATGGGAAGTAGGCGCTCGTTTATTTTGAGAGCTATTCTCCAGCTTGGAAAAGGAGTGGTCTGCGAGCCATCTCCCTTCAGAGTTCAAAATGGGAAACAGGTCAAAAGCCCTAGGCTCTTGGTATCCCCTCAATGTATGTAGAATACCTCCCAGCCTCTGGGTCGAAGCTTGGGGAGGTATCTTGCAGCCATTGGTGTTCTCTCTCCTCTCCCGCCTTCTTAGTCTTCTTCTTCCCACAGTGCCTCTGTGGACTGAAGGGGGTTTTCTTTTACTTTCTTTTTCTGGTAGCCCTGATGAAAGGTAATGTAAATTGGATTCTTAATGTTTTTTAATCTTCCAATTGGTATAATGAATGTGTATTTATTTCATAGTGAAAAAAAAAAAAAGTGATAAAAATCCTCTACTGAAATGCAAATTCTCCTAGAGGCAGTACTGCATGAAGCATGAATAAATATGATAGGCTGTTTTCAAGATCCCTCTCTGGTGATTGAATCCTCGTGGAATGAACTCACAGCAAGGTTTGGGAAGAAAAATGGAGGGACAGTGTTGGTCAGACGGGCCAGTGGTTTGGCACAGGAAAATGAGATGCTTGGGGATTTGAATGGTGGAGTGACAGGCTGGGAGGAAGAATGTTAAAGAAGAGGGCTGAGGCAAACTTTAGTCTATTTAGAAATTTTGTGGAAGGTCAATCCTAAATTGGGGGTGGGGTGGGGTGGTATTTTTTAACCTTGGAAAACAAAGTCCTTGATATTAATAATTATTTGATTTAATTGGAAAGACAATTTACACATATGCCATGTTTGGAAAAAATAGAAAAGAATATATCAAGAAGTGCAAAGTATGATCATTTTAATTAAACACAGAGTACAAGTTAAAGGCATAAGTGTCACTTTTGAAAGGTTCCTCGTTTCTCAAATGCCAAGAGGCCAGAATGTGTACTCTCAACTTTTTCTTAAAGTGTTTCAAAGGATGGTTCATGATTCAGTGTGACCCATTAGCTGAAAAAACATTTTCCAAGACTAAGGATCATTTTTCCTGATCATCAAAACCTGGAATAAATGTAGCAGCAAGAAACACATTTTAGGGGAATAATTAGCAGTGGAAGAAAAAAAAAAATCTGCTTTCATTTCTTACCTACACAATCCTTGCATTTGTAGGGTCTATGACAAGTTAAATTTGAATTAATTCAGGGCATTTGCAGCCTGACATAAGAATAACTGTCGTTCAAGAAAAAAGTGAAATGCGGTTTTTGGTAACCTAGTTTATATTTTCATTGGATACTTAAAGGTTAAAACTCATGGGCAAAGCAGTCAGATTGAATTCTTCCACGCTTAGGGGATTACGTGCCAGGTCAGCGGAGAGCTGCAGGCCACATCCATGAGTGTCAACCTAACAGTGAAGCACACGGTTGCCAGGTCAGTGGCCAATTGTGTCATTTGGGAGATTTATTTGGAAATGTCATTTTGTTGGTGAGATGTGTCATGGAGTGTCTCTTGGGAAATGGTGAGGCTTTAGACACATTTCCTTCTCTGACACTCACAGCAGGGAACTGCAGGGAATTGAACCACTGTCCACAGTAAAATGGCTCATGTGCCATATGGCAAAGCCGATGGTAGCTGAAATACATGGAGTTTTTTCCTTTCAGCATTCATGTGGTTTGTGTTATTAGTCACCCAGCTTTGTGTTCCATTTTCAGAGAGATATTGAAACCAATATGCTAAAACAATCTTGACCTTGATTAGACAATCAAAATATCCAGGCCCTTGGTGCAAAATATGATTGAGCTTGAGCTGAATATGTTTACACATTTGGCTAGCTCCTAGAAGCATTTAAATGTGCTTCTTCTAAGTTTTGAAAGCAATTTATACCAAACAGTCATGGGTGAATACAAAAACTAAGGCCAATGTTGAGCTGAAGAGATGTAACAGAACTCTCTGTGTTTATATTACTCAGTGTTGATTGCTTTCTTTGGGATATGTTTTTACAATTTCATCTGTTTTAATACCTACCAAGATATTTCTAATTCATTTGGTTTCTGAAAACTTTTGATTTTTCACATGTTTATATTTTAAGAATTATTTAATACTGTTTGATAGTTCGTTTGAATAAACTGTCCAAAGTGAATGAGTACTTGATCAAACAAAATGCTTTAATACACAACATTTTTATACATGATTTCCTCATCCTTTTGGAAAGCTGGACCCACAGATTTCCAATATTAAGGAACAAGCAATATTTTTCTTTTGGATTAGAATCCACTTAAGACCATATGGTTTCTAAGATGAAAATCAAACCCTGATCTTTTGTTACTTCTGTTAGTGGAGAAAGTATTTAAGGGAAAAAAAGACTGAAATGACTTCTTAGATGTCAAATAGTCCCAATAAAACAATTTTGATGAGCCAAATGTAAATGCATCTGAAACACATGGATTGCATTTTCTCTACAAAACATAAGGGTTGGCTATAAGGGGAAATGCTTGGCCAAAGTCTGAGCACGAAATGTTTGATGGGATATTTTGAAATATTAAATGAATTGTGATTGGACCTAGGTTTGCCTATCTGAAATAGAAATAAATCTCTGGAAGTACTGATCTAATATAATTGAACATTAAAGTTATTTTAACAATGGAAAATAAACATCTATAAGAAAAATTTTGAGAGAATTTGGAACCTATTATGCAAGAAAATAAAGAATAAGTCAATAATATGTAGAAAAACATGATTTGCATACTCAGTTCTCTTTTATTTTAGCAAAGATATGCTTGAAGTTTTATTCTTGTTCATTTTTGTCAGATGCCTGATAAGATGAGGCTGTAATTTATGCTACTTTCTGTTATCTATGAATTATTGAAATAAAAACAAAAATCCTTGAATTGTGTGATTCATTCATTCATTGACTTATTGTTCAAGAATGCCTAACTTGAGCAATGCTTCGATGACTTTTAAGGAAAAGTTGCTTTTTGGCAACCCATATTACCTGCACTTTCTGCGACAGATGCATTAAATATATTGACCACATTTTAATAATCATAATTACTATTATTTATGTGGCAAAAGCCCAGAAAATGTGCATGCGTGTGGAGGGGAAATGTTGCTTTCTCATCATGCTCTGACAACCTTAATGTAAAATAAGAAAAGAAAGAACTTCCTACAGTCAGAAATGAGCATAATCTGTCCTAAACTATACCCTGAATTTCTGACATGGATGAAATCTTTAAAATGTGTGTCAAAAATCACAGTTTTTTGACACACAATTTTTATTTATAGGTTTACCCTATTCTTAAAGCAAATTTAAATCATGTTGTCAGTATAAACAGCTGTACTCATCCAGACAAGTTCCTCAGTTTATGGAATTATTTGATGGGCAAGATCTTAATATGGTGTGGTGGTATGGAGCTGTATGTACCCAAGAAAAACATGTTCTTAAACTTAATGCATTCTTGTGGGTCTGAATCCATTTTAAGTACAACCTTTTGATGAGGTTACCTCAGGTAAGGTGTAGGCCAGGATGGGTCTTAATCCTATCACTGTAATCCCTTATAAGCAGAATGAAATTCAGAAAGAGAGAGAGCAAGCCACAGGGCTAAGCCAGAAATTGAATATCAGTGGAATCTGGAATCTGGAAGAGAAGAGAGAGGCCAGGAGAGGCCGCCATGTGCATTGCCATGTGACAGAGGAGCCCAGGACCAAGGATCGCCAGCAGCCAGCCCCAGAGCACCCCAATCTTCAGAGAGAAAACATTGCCTTGATGATGCCTTAATTTGGACTGTTTCCTAACCTCAAAACTGTGAGTCATTAAGTTCCATTGTTTAAACCAACCCATTGCATGGTATTTGCTTGAACAGTCAAGGAAACCAAACATATGGGTTCTGATAAAGCATTATTTAGGTATTGTGATACTTGGGCAGCAATTGTGAGCCAGACAAATATGGACTCTATTTAGCTTTAGTAGTTCTTTAAAACAAACAAGTCTCATATAATACAGCAAAGGAATAAAGTCTGTCTTCAACAACAGTTGTTTATAAAACATAGGCTAGTATTATTGTCAGATAAGCTGAGTGACAGAAGAAAATACCATGGGAACTTGAGAAATCTGTAGCACTCTAGAATTCATATTAAAAGTAAAAAACCTGTCCTTGGCTTTCTAGATTTTTTCCAATAATTGTTTTTTGTACAATCTTCACTTATGAAGATGCCAGCGATGTTACATGTAAGTAGCAAACATTTAAGCTCTTTCTCTGCTTGATGACATCATCTCTCCTACTGTACCTTCAATCAATGCGTATTGAACATATGATAATTCACTGAAGGTTTAGATTGAGGCCATTTCTATCTTGATAAAGCCATACGGAAAAGTTTAGATCAGTGTACACCAGCATTCCTTGGCATATAATAATTTTTTTTGCTTCACAGCTTCTATAAGGATTCCCTCTATATCAAGAAAATAACATGATTTATTTTATTTTATTTTATTTTATTTCTTATGGAAGTTGACTTTATTTTCATAAGTAAACACTTCACAATTTTTTGGTCAATTTCAAGATTTTTTTGTCATTGCAGTTGATAATTTTGTCCAGTTTTATCATTTCTGAACTGCTCATCCAGCCATTCCAGAAGTCTGGGCATGCTTTTCAGTTTAGAAATTGTGGTAATGCTCACCTCCACTCACTATTATTAAAGTGAATTTTAAGAACAAAATGAGATGGTGTTTTAATGAGTAAAATTTTTAAAAATCATAAAATAAAAGAATTCATAATTGGTGAATACTAATAGAACCTCTGAATGGTGATAGCTTCGAATGCATGATCACTGTGTAGATCAACATTTATAACATATTTGTCCATCTGTCTATGCATTTATTTTTTTAATAACATGATTTATTAAGGCAAATTTATAAAATTCAATATCTCCTTGTTCTTCTAAAAGGTTTTAGAACTAGAAATGCTCTTTTTCACATTTTATGGTTCAAAATTGTTTTCAGCTTGTACATCAAAAGCTTTACAAAATAATATTGTAATATTTTTGCAGCAGTGGCAAAGAAAATATTATTTCAATTCTAGGGAACAACAAGAGGGGGCATGGGATTTTTCTTTTTGGAGTAATGAAAACATTCTAAAATTGACGGAGGTTATGACAGCACAACTCTGTGATAAATATAAGAGCCACTGAGTGTATACTTTGAATGGATTGTACAAAGCATGGGACTGTATAACACAGGGAACCCTGTGGTGGAAGATGGACTGTGATTAACAGAACAAATATCAGAATGTTCTTTCATGAATTATACTTAGTATATAATACTAATACAATGTGTCAATAATCAGGTGGATTGGGGGAAAAATACACCAAATGTAAGATATGGGCTTTAGTTAGTAGTAATATTTTCATGATGCTCTTTCATAGTTTGTAACAAATGTTTCACAACAACACAAGGTGTTGTTGATGGGGTGATGTATGGGAGCCCTTTATGTCGATTTGCACTTTGTCTTGTAAGTTCTCAACTTTTACTCTGTACTTACTGTGTATGGATGTTCATGTATGAATGATAGACTTCAATTAAAAAGTAAGAAAAAAACTCTACAAAACAATGAATCAATCTTGCAAGGTAACAGTGTAAGTGGAGAAACTATCTGAATTTTAGAAAGTTAAAAGGAAAAACTTCTTGATGGAAGCCTATTATACCCCTTTCTTTAATCTAATCATATATTGTCTAAAATTCAGTTCTCAAATTTAAAGTATTCATTTATAATTTTTAAGACACTTATTAAGCTTCCACAGACCCAATTATGCTCTTAGGATTATCAACAAATACAGATAATTTTAACTTGTTTAATATTTTACACATTACTAATGATGAGATTTATTAATTCTAAGATTAATTAATTCTAATTCATTTTGCACATGCAAAATGTAAGTGACATAATATTGGCCCAGCAAATACATGCTTGCCTAAAAGAGGGTTTGAATGAAACCAAACTGGCTTAAAGCCAATTCTTCTATAGTGAGTGATATGTTTACCTGGAAATTTTATTCATCAAAGACTTTCTGTTATTGGATAATCATTTCAGTCCTCTTTGAGATTTTTGCATTTGCCTATTTGCTTTCCTTTGAAACCATTTAAATACTGAAGCCTGGTCCCCATTCCCAGCGATGCTGATTTAACTGTTCTGGGATACACCTTGGCATTGGGATATTTAAGAGTTTGTGAGATGATTCTAATGTGAATCCCAAGTTGACAACCACTGATCCAGAGAATATTGTGGGTGAAACTTGAAATTCTCTCTGTTGACACTCAGGACATCTGGTGTTACCAACATATGTAATGACTCATGGTGGTGGTAGCAAGAAATAACAAAAAACAATTATTTTAGCACAACAATATGGTTAAATTTTTTCTTTTTTTTTAATGAAAATTATCTAACAGTTATTTCCATGCAATAAGTGACTGGTGCATGTCTCAAATTGTTTTTTCTATTGACATGGCCATCCCTGAGAAAAGCATAAGTAGGAAAGAGAATTTAAGGCATTGTAACCATTGGCCAATTTGATGTAATTATGAATTCCAAAAATATAATTGGATCATGCTTGTAAACTGATCTGTTAATCTGGGCGTTGACTGGGCCACGTCAGTAGGGCGGCATTGAGCCCCACCCCTTTGATGGGTGTGGAATTGAATATAAAAGGCAAGGCAAGAACAGAGTTGAAGCAGTCTTTTGAGAAGCAGTTTTGATGTCAGAAAGAAGGCCCCAGGAGAAGAGAAGCGAGCTGTTCACCTGATCATCTACAGCTGACCTTGTGGAGGAAACAGGAGCTAAGCCTGGAGAGAAACGCAGCCCCGGGAAGAGAGGAACCCCGGAAGCCTGAACCCTGGCAAACGCCGGCAGCTGTCTTGCTCCAACACGTGGCAATGGACTTTGGTGAGAGAAGAAACTTAACGCTTTATGGCCTGGTATCTGTGGACTTCTACCCCAAATAAATACCCTTTATAAAGACCAACCCATTTTTGGTATTTCACATTAGCACCCCTTTGGCTGACTAATGCAGGCATGTAATCTGCCATGCTTTTTATATAATGGAAATGAGGGAAAACATGGCTACTCACTATCACACTGCATTGTCAGCATGGCTTGTAGAGAATCATTTTGACAACCAGTCTTTGTGGGCATGATTTTGGGTTTTTTAAGGACATAAACTCCTGAATAACTAGATAATCTGGAAAGCTCTGGGTGTTTGGCCAATAATGGGTATTCATCTGAATGACCTTTCCTGCATAAGACAAGGCTTAAAATACTTTTCCTTAAAGATAGTGGAACTTAGGATGACTAGGCTAGTGGATGTCCTTTTGTAGAATTTGGATCAACCTCTATGAAGAAAATACCCGTCATCTAGAATCTTGCTACCAAAGCATGGTAGAGAACCCCACTTGGGTCTACTTGGGTCTACTTAATCAGAATCTGGATTGAGGTATTAATAGGCAAATTAAGGTTTGAGAAGCACTGGCATAGAAGGCTGTCCTTTATAACGTTGCCCTGTGAAACCATCTCAAATAAGATGAAGCTGATGATATGGCACAAATATTGGAAGAACAGCATATTCCACTGTGCTATTTTATTCAGAAAGATGCTTAGCATCTACAACTATGGGAAGAAGGCAAAATTCATATTCAACATTCACATTTACAGAAGACAATTGAAAAATAAAAAAGCACAATAGAGAAGACTCGAGAAGTGTTTCATATGAACTTTTCTCTTAATTCAGTTCCTGTAACTTCATTTACTAAGTACAAAATCATAATGTTTGAACATTTTAAAATGCAGGCCTATTTTTAGACTAAATATGAAAATACACTAAATATAGTATGAAGCATCAGAATATTTCTTAAAGAGTTAATTGAATTAATCACATAAATATATATTATACCCTGTATATTTAGTATGCAATATAGATAAATTATATAAAAATATAAGTATAAATTATACCCTGAAGACTTGATTTATATGAATATATATCTATATTTTAAAGCATTAATATTTAACCTCAGAGATCATAATACTAAGTTGTACAACATCTTCATATCAAGTTTGGGAGCAAATGAACATCAAAAAATGGCCCAGGAAAGCATTCCAAATTTTGGATGTTCATCCAAATCTTCTCTGAATTTCTTAGGCGTGCAAATGTGGAAAATTTGAAATCTTGGGGATATTTTATCAGATTTCTAGTAGTTTCTGTTTTGAGTTAATATGAATAGCAAGAGACTAGACTCGTGAAATTCTCATGTTTCCAGTTTCACTCACTGATAGAGTCCAGAAGTGCAGAAACAAATAGAAATATAAGCTAATCAAATGCATTTAGAATTTTAAAAGGAAGCTTCATCCAGACCAATAGATTTTACTTGGTTAATGGAATACACAAGACTCATAGGGAGTATAGGGTTTCCAATATGGTGTGTGATTTTACTCCAAGACTCCATTTCATTTCTGTACTACATGTATCATCAGGAGTTTTGCCAAGGCCAGGCAAAATTTCTGCCTTAGAATGGCCACTGGGACTAAATAAATTTTCTAGGGAAACCCCATAATCAATGGCATGCTTTTTTCTTTTTTGACTCCACACCTAATTGGAACTGATTTGCCTTGGGATCGGAGTCTGTCCAGTGGCCCAGGAAAGAATCCAGAGAAGTGCTCAATCCAACATGTTAGGTAGGGAAACCAATCAGTGTCTTTTTCAGGAAGTTTGAATGTGAGAAAGCTATAGAAGGTCACCAGGCACAGAAAAGATGAGATACACAGAAGGCAATATGCAGACCATTACGTGATAGAAACAAGGAGTAAACCAAAAATGAGGTTGAAATGAGAGTCAGTTGGGCATGACTGGTGCAGTAGAAATAAAAGAAGTCATGGGATACCATAACGGCTCAGGGCAGGGTTGGGGGCAATAGGTTTCTGGGAAGTGGTATTACATCACTAACGCTTTTGAAAACTATCTTCAGAGTCCAGGTCAAATTCTAAGACATAGGGCCACAGCAGAGGAAAATCGGATGCTTAGAGGAAAATCAGACCTTTTAGCTAGGCTAAACTTCTCTTCGTTAATGGGCAAACAAGTCACTTGGCCGTCTTGTTAAAATGCAGTTTCTGAATCAGCAGGACTGGAGTAGGACCTCAGATATTGCATTTCTCACCATCTCTCAGGTGATACTCGTGCTCTTAGCCCTGGGACCACATTTTGAATAGTAGGTGTCTAGAGAGAGAAGGCAATCATCAGTGGAAAGGACTACAGTCATTAGATTGGGGCAGGAACAGAATTGCAACATGGTCTGGCTAGGTCCCTGTCCTCCATGGGATCTGGAATGGCTAATAGACTTCTGGAACAGGGAGTCTGGATCTGAGACAGTAACAGAAGTTTTTCTTCCCTTCCTTCTTTCTTTCCATCTTTCCTTCCTTCCTTTCCTCTTTCTTTCCTTTTTTTGTCCCACTAAAACCTATCCTTCTCATTGCTAAGAGGGTTTCCTAAAAGAAAAATATAAGTCTGATCTAATTCATACCCTATAGTATCTCCAACTTCTTTCAGTCAAATCTGGTATCTATTTCTCTTGCATTAACTGTATTTCTTGTATTGTAATAATATTTTCCAGCCAAAGTACGTACATGCCCTGCTTCAATACCTTTGTGCATGTCTTTTTCTAACTGTAACAACCTCCGCACATTTTTCAATTTGAGATTTTTCTCTTTGATATTTAAGAGGTAGCTTAGGCTTCACCTTCTATTGGGAGATGAGATTTTCTTATTTCAGGAGGTACCGGGGATTGAATCCAGGACCTCATCCATGGGAAGCAGGTGCTTTAACCACTGAGCTACATCTGCTCCTCTTGTTTTTTTTTTTTTAATCCCTCAAGCACATGCTTTATCCTAGCACTAAATCTCACTGGCTAATATTTGATTTTTGAATGTATTTTCTATACTAGAATATGAGTTTCTTGAAGCCAGAAATCCTGTCTCTTAGCTCTATATCTTCAGAGTGTTTTACAGTGCCTAAATTTTTAAAACTTTAAAAATAATTGGTTATGATGCAAACTTTATTTTCATGAAGCTTATAACATAGCAGGGGATGTGAAATACAGATCATTTTGGGGTAGTTTTATAAATACTAAAACAGGTATATAAATAAAATCATACAGAAATACAAGAAGAGAATTGGGCCACAGGACAACTTATTAGAGGTTATCTAAGGTGGGTTTTGAAGGATAGGTAAGATTTCAGCAGATGGAGTGTGGAGGTGGGGAAAACTCTGCAAGAGAGCTCAGCATATAAAAAGACAAAAAAGGTCAGGTTCCTTCATGGCATATTTGGAAAAATGGACTGTTTTGTCTGATAGGCCATGATTATAGATGGAGCCAGAAGAGTGATTTCAGGCCAGATTCTGAAGAACAATTAATGTCATTTTAAGGAAATGAGGACTGAATTCTTTATTTTTAAAGTATTAACATTTGCACAATGGAGTGGGGTGAAATCGTATCTCTGTTAGAATGACATTTCTGTTTGCCACATGGAGGAAGGACTGGAGGTAGAGATACAGGAGGTAAATTTTAATGACTTGGAAGACAGCAAAAAGTGCTTTTTGCTTTACTAAAGATTTGAAACACAACTGCTTTTGAAGACGTAAACAGAATCCACAGCATTTGATTTCTTTGAACAGTATTGGGCCACAGTTTTATCCTATGTAAGATGATGTGTGATGGAAGTTTTATAGCTGACTCACTTTGTCATGTGTACAAACACTGTGTGTGGAAAGTAGCATTGCATTCCAGATCTTTTGTGACAATCAAAGTAACTGCAGTATAATGATATTCAAACTGAAATCAGAATCAACAAAACTACTGAATTATACTTAAAATGACTTTCTTTGTCTTAAAGGATATACAACTACAAAATAAGCTCAGTGTGAATTGATCTGATATTTTTTTTAAACTCCAAATTCAGTTTCTCAAAGTCTTTTTAGGGGTGGTTAAATGAATATAATAGCATGTAGCCAAGTTCTAGAGTAATTTCTGAAGTTGCTAGTGTGATAGTTTAACCAGAGTCCACTATGAAAGCAAATCCTGATCTAAAGGTCACTGATGACTATTTTAAATTCTCTGAGATACTGGATATCCAACAAATATAAATTCTACTGAGGTGAATAGAAAATGTGACTTTTCCCATATGAAATGATTTTGTCAAAGTAAAACAAAGACAGAAGTAAGGAAGCTTTCCCAGAATCAAGAGGAGTACTTATTAAGGTTTACTGAGGTAGAGAAATACAGACCTGGCCTTGGATGATACATGTCTTTCTTACCACCCTCTCCTTTCATTCTCTATTTACATCCTGTTTCTGGGGAATGGCACGTGCCAACGTGCTCTAAGATAATTAGTCATTTGGGGATACCACCTCAGCACTCTGTCTGGAGTGAGCCTTGGAGAACATTCAGATTGCCTGTTCTTACCTGGTCCTTTAGCCCTACCTGGCTGATTTATCCCCACCACCACCACCACCCCAGACCCAGCTCTGCTTCCCAAGGTGGAAGCTAATACAACAAACTGGATCGCACAGAGTAATGTGTTCTTGCACAGAGCTACTCTGTACCCAAGGATTCCAACCCATTCAACTGATAACTAGTGTTTTTTCAGTGTCCTGCAGGTAATTGCGGCAAAATCATTAGAATAATGGGAGGAATTTAAAGCCCAGGACAAGCTGACTGAGGATTTTGGGGGAAAAAGTGGAGAGCTTGTAGAATTACCTGTGTAATCATATGCTGGACCATCAGTAATGTATGAATTTGTGCACACATAAGAATATGAAGGTTTTTTTCTTCCTCCATTCAAGTACTATGGAGAAAATTAAAACAAGGTGAAGGAGACGGGGAGCATGGGACAGGGGAGTTTGGTAGCTTTTTTCTAAGGAGTGGTGTTTTAGTTTGCTAAATCTGCTGATGCAAAATACCAGAAATGGGTTGACTTTTGTAAAGGGGATTTATTATGGTAAAAGCTTATAGTTACAAGGCTGTGAATATGTCCAAATCAAGGCATGATCAGAGCTGCTGTCTCACCGAAAGGTCAGTTGCTGGCAGATCCTGAGCTCCTGCCATGTGGCAAAGCAAGATGGCAGCAGATATCTGCAGAGGTCCCTGCTTTCCCCTCTAGGTTCACTTCCTCTCCAAGCTCAGCTGGAGATCCGGTACATGGCTCCTCTCTTTCTTCTCCTCACTTTGTGTTTCTGGGCTGATTCTAGCCTCTGGCTTCCTGCCCAGCCTCTAAGGGTTTCTCTGTCTTTCTGGGGCTGTAGGAGATCCTGGAGTCCTCTCTCATGTGGCAGGGTGAAAATGGTGGCTGTGTTTGTGTGTTTCTGCCTTCAGTTCTCAGTTTCTATAAGACCCGAGCAAGAGGGCAGAGACCTAACCTGGATTACGCCTCACTGCCATGGTCTAATCAAAGGCCCTAAAGTGATCTAATCCAGTGATTGAATCAAAAGTTTCCTTAACTGAATCAAATGCAGTCAAAAGGCCTCACACCCGCAGGAATGGATTAGTTCAAAGAATATGACCTTTTCTTGGATTCACAAAACTTCAAACTGTCACAAGTGACCAAGGAAATTCTTCTGCAAAGGTGACATTTGAGCAGATTTGGAAGGACAAGGGCTAACAAACCATACAGATAACTGAGAGAAAAAAGCTTTCCAAAAAGAGGGAGCCACAAGTGAAAAAACTCTAAGGTGGTTCAAGAGACAGTAAGAGGTCTGTCATTGTGGTTGGAAAGAAGTGAGAAGCAGGTAGAGTGGTAGCAGATGGGCCAGATGGTGTTGGATTTTCAGAAAGACCTCGACTTTTTCTCAGTAAGTGATATTGAGCCTTGATTCTCTTCTGGGCGTATGTTAGATCCTTGACATCTGTAACCACATTTTCTCCTCACTACAAATTTTTGAAGTAGGTATTACAGTAACATCAGAGAGATTATTAGGTCCACACAGCTAATGCCTGCTGTATTCCAGTGTCAAATCTGGGATCCTATGGCTCAGAGCTTATCTCTACTCCTCATGCCATAGAAAACAAGGGGATGAAATAGGATAGACTCACCCAGCCTCACCCAGCATCTTCTCTTTCCAGAGCTCAGACTACATCAGTGACATTTTCAGCCTGTGCACAGCATTACGTAGCTTTCCTTTTGATGAATTGCTTTTAACCTTTGGATAGTTTCTTTATTTTCTTTACCTATAACTCATTCAAAGGAATACCTGATTCATTCTCTTTACCAAAGTCAGAAGGACTTTTTCTATTTGCAGAAATAAAGAGAATCCAATAAAACTATCATGATATGTATTAACTTAGATTTATTGTCAGCCACTTAGTACTGTTTATTTGAAATCTTCTGTATCTTTACATTTTAAGTCTCAGTGAATCATTTGGACCAGAAAATATGCCTTCCAAAAGCTAATGCTGTAGCTTATCTGATTTAAATTATTACAACATGCATCAATAACATGATTTCTACTTTCCTTTTTATCTCAAACATATGTATATGTATGATACATGGAAGGTTTTGTAACAGCTTGGTTTTATACTTCTGTACATTTATAACAACAGAGTGAATGTATGCCTAAAGTAACTCTTAAAAGCAGTGTTTATATTCTGTACTGTGATTGTAGTGGTGGTTACACAAATCTACACATGTGGAAAGTCATAGAACTGTACAACAAAGGAAAAATGTGGAGTTTGAATAGAATGTCTACTAACTAATATTAATGCTCTTGCAAAGAAAATAACTCTTTTATATTATACTATACCTCTAAAATGCAAAGGTAATAAACAGTTATGAAATTATGCAAAATCTATGAAGTGCTCAATAAATATCATCTATATTTAATATGTCTTGGGTTAACGCTTAATAGCAGGTGCTTTATTAGGTAATGAATTGATGTGTCAAAACACAGTTCTCAAAATCTAAAAAGCCAATGGAAAAAATGGGATTGTGAAGGTATAAAAAGGCTTATATTAGTGATCTTATCTTCAGAATCAGGAGTCCACTCCTATTCCACATAACCCTGTATCTATAAGCAAAGTCACAACCAATACGTTTTCACCATCAGAGTTTTCTAGGTTGATCTGTCATCCTTCCTTCTCAGGAGTCTAAAATAACTTCCCTGGCTTCTTTATGTAGTAGACGCCATGTGGTATGGAGCTTTCAAAATGGCTGCTTGTGCTCCCTGCTTTCTTGTATTCTCTCCCTTACATAATCAACTGAGTAAAAGCTGAACCTAGTGACTTGTTTCTAAAGAATAAAACATGATGAAAGTGATGGGATATCACTTCTCAGATTAGGTTATAAAAGTCTGTGACTTCCATCTTGCTCTTATAACTTCTTTTAGTTGCTCCCTCTGATGAAATTGGCTGTCTTGTTTGAAGCTGTTCTGAATGCAAGGAATTGCCATTTGGACTTCGTGGTTGCAGTTTAGCGGCTCAAGCATGGGACAATGGTGTGCATTCCTTGTATCGTTATTCCAGTTCTGCTTTAAGTGGATCCACAACAAATTCCTGGAGCCATACATATACGCTCTGAGTTCCCCTTTTGGTAGCTGTATATGGCCCAAAAACTTAAACAAGAATCCAATGATAAAAATAAAAATGAAGCAGACTCTAAGGGTGCAAAAATAAATGGATTACCAACAAAAGAACCATCAGAAATCTCCGATATAAAGAAAGACTAAAGCAATTTTCTCAAAGGATTTCATTGTTTTGAAAATGCACTTGGTAATTGTAATTGTCTTCCTTGTAATTGTTTCTGACCTTTTTCTCTGAGACCAGAATTTGAGAGAGATGGTTTAGATATTTACTTAATACTAATCAAGAAATACATGGTAATTGTATTTAATATGTATTTTGTTATATTTAATGACTTCATTCTTGCCTTTCTTTTTCATTGACGTAGCTTTCATTTCTGTTACAGTTTTAATGATATGAATAGAATATTTGTGCCAGTTAAAAAAAAAAAAAAAACCAGAAAACAAAAACCAAAGGCAAGGAATTAAGGGTAGCTACTGGTCAATAACCCCAGAAGAACTGAATATTGCCAACAAATACCTGAGTAAGCTTGGAATCAGATCCTTCCCCAGTCTAGCCTTCAGGTGAGACCACAGCCCTCCTTGGCATTTTGATTAAAGCCTTGTGACAGACTCAACTAAGCTATGCCTGGATTCCTTATCCACAGAAACAATGAAGTAATATTGTTTTTTAAGCCACTATTGTTTGGGGAGGTTGATTAGGCAGTACTAGATAACTAATGGATGCTATCTTAACTTTTAGGTCCCAGCTTGGCTTCTGTCATATTAAAGAGGACTACCCTGACTTCTTAATCTTTAGAAGGTTCTTCCAACATGCTTTCTTTCAGTCACATGTTTATTTTTTTAATTACCCTTTTAAAATTCTGCTCTTTTAAAAATTTACATATTTGCTTGCTTTTTTATTGTCTAGTTCCATTTTACTTTTTCATTGTAACATCAGTGCCTAGAACAGTGCTTGGCAATTGTATGTCTTCAACATATATTAATTTCATAAGTAAATGAATAAATGTAAGTTTGAGTGAATGGAAGACTCAGAATCTCATGTTACTCATTTATCTACAAACCTAGATCTTTTTTTGAAGATGTAGACATTCAATCAGAATGATGATTTACAGGAATTTTTTAAATTATGTTTTTCAGGCTGAAGCACAAGAAAGTTTCATCTGGTTATATATGAGTCAAAAGCAAAAAAAAAAAAGAAAGATTCTTAACTTGGAAATGCCAGAGGAAGTATAACCCATACTATTTTGTCATGCACATTCCTAGCCACATTATACCCATGATTTTATTTACTGCTCACAATTATCCAGTGAGGAAAATAATTTTATCTGCTCTTTACTTAATTTTCAGTGTCACATAGCTTAAGTGATGACTGAGGATGTCCACATGACAAGGGTGGAATTTGAATCCTGATATATGTAACTCTAAAACTTGCACACTGTTCTTCCACAATAACTTCCTCACTTGATTAAACCCTGGACTGGTGGTTGTCAACACTAGTTGCACTTTAGAATCAGCTGGGGAGACTTGAGAAATTGGTGATGCCTTACCTGACACCAGAGATTCTGCTTTAATGGATTTTTATCATGAGTGGCATAGAGAGGATCAGTTTGGCCTACCTATTCTAAAATCTTTGAAATTACAGGGCATACTGTTTGCATACCCACTTGATGGGTAATCACAGACTGTAGCAAGGTAGGGTACTCCAAGACGGAAGATGGTGGTGGCATTAACCACTTGGAGATTGTATAATGAGGCTTTAGATAAATAACTCAAGGGGCAACTGATAAGACTCATTAGTTCTTTCACCAAGCACCTATCTTTTGGTATGATCATCATTAAAGCCTTCATCAATTAACTTGGAAATTGAGATAACATATAAAATTGTGGATATTTTAGTAGAATATCTGGTATGAAACTAGCAGCCATTAAGACATTGTTTATCATTCGGTACTTTTTTTAACTCTTTGTTTTCCCCACCATTTCTATTCCTCCTTTTTAAAAATAAAATATTGTGCCATAAAATGATTCTCTATATGTAAGCAGAGAACACTGCCACTGTGACAGACTTGTAGAAAGTTCTGCCTTTAATGACCTAGGTTTTCACTTGAAAAGTTTTCTCTGTCTTACAGAACCATTCTACTTACAAGGTCCTATCTTACACAGGTCTTTGGTTTTAGAACAAAGCAAAATAAATGAAAGAATCTCCAGAAAGCGAAATTGAAGAATTAAAGTTTTTGTGTGGATTAGGTGTAATCTTAGTTTATGAGCCTTTCCCAGAAATTTAAATGTGGTGAAAGAGCTAGAAAAATAACACCACATATATAAACCTCCAGGGTCTTAAATTACCAGGAGCAGGATAGTTTCATCCAAGCAAAAAGAAAAAAAATAAAGCTGAAGTTGAATTGAGGGATTTAGGTAACAGTGACAACAGCTGCCAAGTCAAAGTCTGTGTAAACCAACAACCAGCCAGCCCAAGTCAATGATTACCAAACAGAACATCGTTTGTATTTCTCTGCTGGCAGGGACACCTGCTAAGGAATGGAGATATTGGAAATCTCTGTTGACCCCAGGTACTCTGGTATTGCAACTGGTACTTGCAACCACACAGGACTGATGTTCTAAACTGAATATTGTTTCTTTCCATCAAAGACATGCATGCAGTGGCAGAAGGAAGCAAAGTACAGATGGAAAATTGTATAGTCATTTGGTACTGTTGATTCTTTGTGCTCCCTGGGTGCAAACAGATTACTGTGATAGACTTGGAATGTATCAACCTGGGTACCAGCCACTGTTTTCCCTCCATTTTCTTGGAAGAAGTTGGGGCACTTGGAAGCAATTTCTGGACTCCTGCTGTGTTGCACATGGCAGAATAAACAGGGCTCTAAAAGAGTCTATTAGGGATAATTAATCATTTTAACCCAAGATGGTTTTTGGAAGGGTGCATATACCTTCACCATGGAGGAATTTCTAAATGCCTAGCAAAGGCACCATCTCTTTTAAAACAATTTAACAAGGACTGTTTCTTTGGAAAGCATTTTCTATCTGAGTGCATTGATGGCTGAACCTCAAGACATGATTTAAGTGTTTTTCTATAAAAACAAGGCAGGTATTTTTCAATGTAACTGTTTTCAGGGAGAACACACTGCACTTTTTGTGAAATATGTCTTGATACTTACAGAGATTTTAAAAGAAAATATTTGGACTGTGGTTTAGGAATCAAACAGTCTTAAGTACGTAAATAATGACAGGCTGTAACTCTTTCTAAAATATATATATATATATACTAACCGTTAAACACATGGCCAACTTCTGGAGGCCAGAATGTACCGTAGAGAAGCTACCAACAGATTTGGTCATTTTGCACAAAGGGCTAGAGGAATTGGTACAGGTAGCTCTGGTCTTACATGACTATACAGCATGAGTATACAGCTACACCTGACTTGCATTTAGGTACTCTGAGAAGCTACTCTGACAAGAATAGTTTCCTCAGTAATGTCAGTGTAATCCATTGAACTAATTCTTCTATTTAAGGGTCTTCTTGAAGAATTTATTTTGGGTTAAGACAATTTATTATCTGAGAGGGACAACACATTTTTTTCCCTAACATGGTGTCTTACTTTACGAGAGCTTCTATTACAAATACCACACAATGGGTTGGCTTGAAAAACCAGAATTTGCTGGCTCATGCCTTTGAAGCTAGAAGGAGTCCCAAATCAAGATATCGACAAGGTTTGTTTTTGCCTGAAAATCTGTAGCTTTCTGGTGCTGGCAATCCTTTGGGTTCTTTGGCCTGTTTTTCTGCCCACTCACATGGCAATGTCCTTCTCTTTCTTACTTCTGTGACTTCTGGGTGCTCATTATAATCCAGTAATCTAGATTAAGGTACATCTTCAAAAGCTCCTGTTTACAATGGGCTCACACCACATGGATGCAGATTAAAATTTTTTTTAATAATAGTTTTTTTAAAAAGATACTTAAATTATATAAATGTTACACAAAAAATATAGGGATTCCCGTATGCCCCACTCCCCACACCTCCCACACTCTCCAACATAAACATTCTTCATTAGTGTGGCATATTCATTGCAATTGATGTATGCATCATGGACCATAGTTCACATTGTAGTTCACACTTTCTCCCACACAATTCTGCATGTTATGTGACAATATAAAATGGCCTATTTCTGCCATTGCAATGTCATTCAGGATGATTCCCAAGTCCCCAAAAAGCCCCCGTTATTCACCTGTTTTTCCCTTTCCCTGCCCCCAGAGCCTCCATTGGCCACTGCCTCCCCATCAATGTTGTAATTTCTTCCATTACTAGAATCACAATAAGTCTATAGTAGAATACCAGTAAGTCCACTCTAGTCCATAGTTCATTCCCCAATCCTGAGGATCCTGGGATGGTGATGTCCACTCCAGCTCTAATTGAGAGGGGGCTTCGATACCATACAGCCGATGGATGGGACTCTCTTGCTTGCATTGTAGGCTCTCTCGTTTCCTTGGTATGGTGGTTGTCCAGATCAAATCTGAGAACACGAGTTTGTTGGTGCACAAAATTCAGCTTACCACAAAGAGGGACAAAAATCGATTTATCTTATTTAATGCATCATCATTTCTCTTGCAATGTTAACTTCATAGGAGCAGGAACTTTCTCTCTTTGGGTCATTGTTGTTTCCCCAGGGCCCAGAACAATAACCAGCACACAAAAGACTCTACCTGACACTGCTTTTTTATGGTGCTTAGTTTTTTGAAAATTTATGGATATGTGCCTTAGTCCTGGTTCTGGGTTTTAGGGAAGGGCAGGTGCTGAGAATCATCAATCTAAAATAGCTTCAGTTTAATTAGCACCTTGTTTAAGATGTGACTTGGTGCATCTGCACATAACATTTGAAAAGAAACAGATTATATCACAAACAAGAGAATTAATGGTAGTAGATGGTCTTCCCAGGGGTATTCCAGAGTTAGCTGTGTTAGGCAAAGTCTGAGTGTCTGCTCAAGGGAGCACTAATATTACCGTGTAATAGGAATAGTGGTTAGGAATCTCAGTTCATGAATTTGGCATGAAAGAAATGAATTTTATTTATTTCTATAATTAATGTTTTCAAACAGCTCATTGCAACACCACCGAGGTCACCCATGATCTCTAAGGGATGTGCCTACTCTCTGGGGTTTAAATTGTGCCAGATTGTGGGGACGGTTAACAGGCATGGGTCATCATCTTTGGGCATGCCAACCTCAGCTGGGCTGGTTTTCACTTCCATTTGTCCTCATATCCAGAGAGCACAGCTTTGTTCGCCTCGTTTCAACTGCAGAGTCTGTCTCTTCTGGACTGCTGCCTTCCATTACACATCTGTGGTGCCCTCAAGCAAGGAACATTTGCTCTGGGCTACTGTACGCTGTGATGCTCTGTTAAGCTTCCACTGTTGTCCGTGAAGCAGGAGTGGGAGCTTAGGGATTCTCTGTTGCTAGGTTCTCCAATCTCTCTAAGACTATAGTTCTTTCTTCAGTAAAGCATGGCCAGGCATGAGGGGCTGAACTGGGCAAAGGGACACCTATGCTAGCCTTTCTTCATTGTCCTCCTTTCTGGGGAAACTTTATCGAGTCAGATTTGGGAAAGAAAAAACTGGTCTGACTTTTCTCTTTTTAAAAAAAATTCCTGATGTGTGCTTGTACTTCACTTTGTGAACGATTTTCTCTTTATGGCAATGTAATAATACTTGCTTGAAGAAATGGATGCTTGATAATCTAGTTGTCTAGGTGGAGATGGGTCATAGAAAATAAAAATTACAAGACAAAAATACATAATGATTAATTTACCAGAATACATCCACACAATTGTGTGTATGTGGAAATGAATCCATAATGTAGAGCCATATCTGAGATGAGCATAAGGAAAGTTTACAAAGATATGAACATCATCCATGGCATTAGTGTAAACAGAGACTTAGGGGACTAAAATGAGGCAGGAAGCCCAGAAAATGAAAAATGCATACACGTGCCAAGAATCCAGCATTGAAGACAGTGCTACCAAGTTTGGAGGGAGACAAATAGCTTGATTTAATCCTGCATCACCAAGGCCTTCATGTCTTTTGGGTAGACCCAAGCCTGAGACTATAGAGAAGAGCTAAATCTATTCAACCACCAGGATTAAAGGGTTGAAAGGTGGGAATCCTCTTGGACCATGACAAATTGATATAATTATGCAAACACAAACTGTACTTTGCCTTGACTTGATACATGAGTTGGAAGTGTTTTGGAATACATAATTGACCAAATGACTCAATTTTCTACTTCACTTTCATTTGTAGATAAATTTTAAGATAGGTTTTCAGTTTATATACCAATTTTCCATGGAGAAGAGAAAAAAGTGAACCTGTTTTCTTAACAGTGCCAACTCCTAGTGGATTTGAGTCATATATATGTATCAAAATAGAAAATTATTTTTCCCTGTAAAACAAAATATTTATTCTTTGTCCACATCCAAGAATGAGCAAGTTATGAAGTTATGTGAAAGTTATGATTGAATATTTTTATTCCTATTAGTAATATAAGACAAGGGAAAATAATTGTCACAAATTATATGCCCAAGTTTTAGCCCTTACTCTTTTGATGTACTGAACATAACAATATAAACTGAGTCAAATTCGATAACCCAATTCTATATATGGGATAGAGGGAGTGGTTCTTGTGGGTAAAGGAGACTGATATTGGCAGAAACCAGTGATGTCTTGAAGGAGACAGAGAAAGGAATGTGGTACTATGGCTGTAGCCAATGTGAGAACCACCAGACTAGTAATCTCTGTTATTAGACTTCCTAAAGCAAGATTAATAGCATATTTTTATTTGTGATATGGATACTCCCAGAAAAAGTGAAAAAGTGTTTGATTGGGTTTTTTTGGTCTGTTTTTCGTTTGTTTGGTTGGTTGGTTTGGTTTGGTTTTTTGCCCTAGTACCACTGCATAACAAACTTTATTACAGAACTTTCTTTTTTCAGGATTGTAAGCTCCGCATTTCCACCCTACTTCACAGTAGTAATTTATTATAAGTAAATTTCCATTTTAAAAATCAATTAGGACTTCCAGGAAAAACATATTCAAGTTTGTCAGCAGAAGTATCACATGCTCATTTATATTACTAAGTCTCTGATTAAGTCCTTGTTATATGCCAGAAATGCTCCAAAGAACCGGGATGTCATTGGAAAACAATCCACTCTCCTTTATCTCATGATGCCTAGAGATGAGGCTTAGCAGGGAGTAATTGAACAATGAGAATAGAACTGTATATTGTGGCGAAATGTGATGTATTGTATTGCTGGCATGTTTTCATCCTTAGTATTAACAGAGCTTGAATTTAAGACGAATATAAACCAACTGGTAGCAATTAGAATAATCTAACAAAGCTTTTTTTGCTTTTGGTGATAAAAATAATTTTCATCTTGGAAAGTGTGCAAACCGTTAAGCCGCATGTGTAGTTGTGCTAGAGAAAGAAGAGACACATTGATTTAAAGGTAGGGGATGATAGAGATTATCTTTCTTACCATGATTTTCAGATTCCGTGACTCCTATGCCTTCATACCAACTTCATTGCATGGAAGTACCTAATGACATTTCCTAAAATTACTTCCAACACAGTAGCAACTGAGTCATCCTGCTGATTTCGGTATTTGTTGGAATGGTATCCATTCCCAAATCAAAACCTCTGACATACTGCTCTGCTCCTCTGTACCTCGTAGGTGCCTCTTCCAAACAATCTGCACTCGCATTTGTCTACTGACACTGCTTCTGACTGGGATATCAGAATCTTAGATGGCAGGTTACAACTATAAAACAGAAGGCACAGCAGCTAAAAATAATCGCTCTTCCTAACATACAAATAAAGATGTCCACATCCAGCATTTGTCCTAGACAGAATTATCACTGATGTATGTACAATTTATTTAACCAACATTTATTGAGCACTTACTGTGTTGGGAAGTATTTTACTAGGTGTTGACTATTGCATACATATAAACCTAGTCTATTATCTAGAAAGTGGGTTGGCACGTATAAATATAAAAATGCATAATATATTTAATATTTTACTAGAGATGTAGTTAAGGAGAACAATAGAAGACTAGGTAGCTCTAGGCTGGAAGCAACTAAATGTCTCTGTTGAAAATTACATTTCAACTGGCATTATAAAAATGTAGCAAGATGTATTGGCTATATCATTGGCAACATAAGTTTTTGAAAAGCATGTGACTAAAAGTAGATATGACAGATTCACAAGCTTATTTATATAACACATATACGGGCACATATAGTTTCTTCATTTCTTATTTTCTTTGATTTTTTCCATAATCAATCCCCCAAAGCTTCCAACAGATCCTTCAATAATTTCTCCTCAGCAATTCAAACACATCATTCTCTCATTATATTAGTGAGTTTCTTATTGCTATTTCTCTCAATAGGACTTGGATTACTCCATTTATTAATTCATTAAGCTTCCTGCAGCCACGTTCTGTCTTCTAAAAGTTTGTCAAAATCTCAATCTCCTCTGTGTCCTTTGCCAAAATGTCTAGCTTTGGACCCATTACCCTCATGGCAGAATCCTACTTCTTACCCCCTGTGTTTGGGTGGGCAATAAATTGTTGTTGAAATTGAAGTATGCCAATTCTAAGTTGGAGCATTTAATTGCAGCTCCAAGACCCTCCAGGGAGCTCTTTTCCTCTTTCTTAGCCTGTGGCAACCTTTGAGTTAGAGGCGCCCATGAGTCTGGGACCTGGAGTGAGAATTTGTAGACCAGAGGCCCTTGCCAGGCTGAAATGGATACCAGAGAGAAATAAACTTTTGGTACCAAGAACCACTAAGATTTTGAGAGTTTTTGTTTCCACAGCCCAACTTTACTCTGCTTACAGATACAAATTTGGTACTAAAAGTATGGTACTGCTAAAAGAAGACTAGCGAGGGTAAGTGGCAGAGGGAAATATAATTTGGGATGGTTCTGTACTGGTAATTAAATGTGCATTGTGTGTCTGAAGAGGGCCAGGAAATTCAGGCTACCATATGCCCAGAAGTGTAAGAGCCCTGGACGTTGCCTAGTACCCATACTGCTCCACTTCCTGTCTAGCTCTTCCCTTTGTTCTCCTAGGTTAATAACTTTATCCTTATGTTTTACTACGATTTTATATGTATACTGGGAAGAAGAGAATATGAATGGGTGTTTCGTACCATGTGCAGCTGGAAATAATTAAGAAACTAGTCTTTTATGAGGGAATGTGAGACTCTGAGCACTGGCAGAAATCACTGCCCTTTCCATGGGTCTCGCCACCACTTCGGCGGGTACCGTTCACGATGACAACGTTGGCTGACAATATTTCTGTAGTCACCATTTTCTTTCTCACAGTGGTACAAGAAGTGGTACTTCTTGTCAGCTGAAACAAGAGTAAGACTTCTCAGAGGGAATGGAAGACAGGAAAATACAGCATGGCAGACACATTTTTGTAAGTCCTTTTAGCACCCCAGTGTGATATTTCCAGAAAGATTTGAGGGAGGAACTTCGGAGAGAAGGAACTTTTTGGGCAGAAGAAACTTTATTATGTGCGTGTTTGTGTGTGTGTGTGTTGGTGTGTGTTGGAGGGAAACAGAGGGCCCCAAGGACAGGTGAAGACTAAAACTAAATGTTTATAGCACATGTATTAAAGCAACTTTATTTGTAGCCAGACATTCAGAATAAAGATGACATGTGGTTTATTCAATATTACTATATTGTGAGAACTGATCTTTTATTACATTTTCTTCCTAGCAAGCTATTTGTCCAAAGCTGATTGTGAATTTTGTCAAACGAGAAGTTTGCTATATATTAGGAAGAATTCCAACTGGTGTTTCTATCTTGCTAAAGCGTCTTTCTTGTGGCCAGTTTACTGGAAATAGCATCCTTGTAACAAAAGGTACATCAAAAGTTTTCTTGCTCAGGTGATAAAAAATGTATTTTTCTTGAAACTAATTGGTTGAAATGGTAAAATATTGTTGTTTCCTATCTAGTTAAGGATAAGAGTTGGGTGTTGCTAGAAGTACAGTTATTCTGAAAAAGACATTTGCTGTATAGAAAGCATAAAGCAAAATCATATTTGATATAAAAATATGTGTATATACGTATATGTGTGTATTTAATATACACATATATATTCTTTTTTCACTCAACATGATGTCATATATGTCTAGTTCTCCGAAAGAAATCAGTCAGACAGAAGCCCGTTTGTCTTTCTCCAGCTGCTTGGAGTGTGAGAGGCAGCTGGTTTTCTCACACAAGAGAGTTCATTGTGATCAGAGCTTGAGGTAAGTTGGCAGTTTTTTGCTTCTTATGATATCCAGCTTCTGGTAATGTCTGAAACCATACATATGCAATTTCAGAAGCCTCTTTCAAAACCTGTGAATATTTTTTATTAACTTTTTTTTCTTTATTAGAGGAGTTGTGGGTTTACAAAACAAGCCTGCATAAAATACAGGATTCCCATACCCCACCCCACCACCAACACCTGGCATTGGTGTGGAACATTTGTTACAATTGATGATAGCATGTTTTAAAATTCATACTATTAATTAAATTCCATGGTTTAACTTAGGTTCCCCTGTTTGTATAGCATAGTTCCATGGGTTTTTAAAAAAATTTTATTCTGTTACCATATATACTATTTCCCCTTTTAATCATATTCAGATAAAAATTTCTGTTAATTTTGTTCACAATATTGTGCTACCATCACCACCATCCATTACCAAAACATTTCATCAATCCAAATAGGAACTCTTGCAGTTTAAGCCTAAACTTTCCATACTCTATACTCAACTCATCCCCTGTAGCCTATAGCCCAGATTACGATGTTATGAGTTTGCTTATTCTAATTGTTTCAAATCAGTTAGATCATACATTATTTGTCCTTTCGTGCCTGACTTATTTCACGCAGCATAATGTCTTCAGGGTTCATCTATATTGTCCCCTGTATCTGGACTTCATTCATTTTTAACAGCTGAATAATATTCCATTGAATGGATGTGCCAGCTTTAATTTATCCATTCATCAGTTGATGGACACTGGGGTGGCTTCTATCATTTGGTAATTGTGAATAATGCCGCTCTGAACATTGGCGTGCAAATATGTGTTCGAGCTGCATTCAGTTCTTTTAGCTATATACTTAGTAGTGGGATTGCCAGGTCGCATGGTAGTTCTAGTCTCAGCTTTCTGAGGAATTGCCGAATTGTATTCCACAGCAGTTGCACATTTTACATTATCACCAGCAATGGATGAGTTTTTCTATTTCTCCACATCCTCTTTAACAATTATTTCTCTCTCTTTCTCTCTTTTGAATAGCAGCCATTCTACTGAGTGTGAAATCATATCTCATTGTGGTTTTAATTTGCATTTCTCTGATGGCTAAAAATGTTGAGCATTTTCCTTGCGCTTTCTGGCCATTTGTATATCTTCTTTAGATAGATGTCTATTCATGCCTTTTGTTCATTTTTCAATTGGGTTGTTTGTCTTTTTGTTGTTAAAGTTGAAGGATTTCTTTATATATACTGGGTACTAATCCTTTGTCGGATATATGGTTTCCGAATATTTTCACCCATTGTGTACATTGTCTTTTTGCTTTCGTGATTGAGTCCTTTGAGGAACAAAAGTTTTTATTTTGATAAAGTCCCCTTTATCTATGTTTTTCTTTTGTTGCTTGTGCTTTGGGTGTAAAGTGTAAGAAACCATTGCCTCATACACTGTCCTAAAGATGTTTCACTATGTTTTCTTCTAAGAACTTGATAGTTCTAGCTCTTACATTTCGATCTTTGATCCCAAAATCTGTGACTTTTTATCCATTTACTCCCCAGACCATTAACATTACTCTTACAGGTGACTGCCAGTGTTGCATTTCATCTTAGGAAATAAAATTTCCCTCTTAGATGTGATTTGCGTGAGCCTTGTTATCTGTAGTAAAGATGGCATTTTCAAGATCAGCTTTTCCAGTATTTTCTAGCTTGGGAAATACAATGAAAACTTCCTAAATTCTGATTGTTTGGTGTTAATTGGAAGACTGTTAGACATTTTAGTAATGCATATGACCGAACTCATAATATTTGTGTCAGTCCCATGGAATAGTAGCAAAGTGTCAAAGGGGATTTAAGGTGCCAATATATTTAATATAATACCTGATAAGTTCAGACCAATGAGCGTTTATCATTTTACAAGGACTCTGCTCTGTGATAAATATAAGGAATACATGGGTGAAGGAGATGTGCCCTTGTTCTTAGGAACCTTATGTCCTAGTAAAGAGTTGAGCTACTATGATATTAGAAATGGACTTTACATAAGTTGGTACAGTTCATTATTTTCTCAAATAGAAAAATTGCCTGCGAGAGAAAGAAAAACTTTATTTATTGGCCAGCTACTATGTGCTAGACACTACATATATTATCTAATTTAATCCTCGAAACAATCATATAAGAAAGCATCATTATCTTCATTTTGGTTAGCTAAAAGATAAGAGATAAAGAATGGAAGGATCAAACTCAGATCAGCTAGACTCCAAAGCTTTTACATTTTCCACAAGGAAAGATTTTTAAAAGATCTTGATGTTAATAAATGCCTTTTTCTCTCATTTGTGACTTGATGTAGTAGAGATTTCTAGAGAGCAGATTACAAAAATCAGCAAATTAATGCACAGAACGTATTTCCAGATATAATTTATTAAAATCAGTTTGAAAGTTTCCCCTGCTGATTTTACATATTTGTTTTTCAAATATTTGTCACTATATGCAAAAGGTAGGGAAGAATAACCCCCTTGGTTATCTTCTCATTTGGAACCATTTCTCACCTTCCCATAAATGTCAATACCCGTCAAAGTGATCTTTGTGAAGACAAGTGAAATGTCAAGAATTCCCAACTTCTGCTTTTTAAATAGGTAATGCACCGGGAATGCTGCACCGTTAACTAATACCTCCAGTGTATGAAAACCCTTAATATAAAAATGAATTAGGTTAATGGGGTCACTCTGTGACCTAGGACCACATTTTTCCTTCCAAAATCAAATGGCCCATATAAAAATCAAAGACTGCTATAATCTTTTGATCAAGAGCTTGAACCAACCAAGCCAATGATTCAAAACCCTTTAGGGTACATCTGACTCAGTAGGGTACTTGTTAAAAATACATATGCCTGTTTCTTATTCCTTGGGGGATTCTGGTACATTCTATGTGGGAGTAGGAACTGAGCAGCTACATTTTAATAAAAATGCCCCATCATAATTTTAATGACCTCCAAATTTGTGAACCTTGGGTGTAAGCTGGACAACCCAGCTCTGGCTTTCCTCTGTCTTTGTGACTTAAGCCATCTGTTGAGGTGGACTAGAAGCCACCACTGACCTATCAGTGGCTCTAGACTCTGACTTTACCGGTGAAAGTTAAGCATTTGTGTGTAGGTTTAAGGATGAGCTTGTCCACCTTCTCAATACCTTTTTAGATTCTGAAAGCCTCTTCTTGGTTTACTCCTACAATAATGTTTCAAAAAAATGACGGTTGAGGGATTATGTGACATAACGTCAAGACAAAACAATGCCTTTTCATAAATCCATGTTCCTAATATAGGAAAAGTCATATTTAGAGCAGATCATCCTGCTGCCCAGGGTTCCTCGTCGGTGCTGCAGTTGGGAAATAGTCCAAAGGCTTCTTACAGGCAGCTGACTGCTATCATATGCCTTCCCATTATAATGAAATATGTGCCTATTAATCTCGGTATGCCATACTGTGAAATGCATAGTATATGCATTATGTAATTTATATAGTGAATATTAAGAGAGTTTGCGCTATATTTTATTTCGTGGAACAACTAATAAATCACAGTGAGTTGTATTTCATTCAAAAACCTGTTTCAATTCTTAAATTTGTTCATGCTTTATGAGTCAACCTGCTCCCATTTGAGCTCACATCCCCTCTGTGCTATTGCTGAGTTATGAAAACTCAGTGGAAAATCTGTTTTAAAAGAACAAAGGATCACAAGAATAAATGAGTTACATTCATACCCTAGTGCTAACTTAGGCTTTGTATGGAACCTCCAAGATGCACATCTTTTTTTTTCCACCCAAGATCTCTGCACGATATTAAAAACATTAACTGTGTTGGAAAAAAGAAGTAGCTTTCCAGTGATTCACTGTTTTTATGACCACACGTGTCACCTCTGAAACATCTTCTAGAACAAAATGAATTGTTTATAGTCTGAATGCATGGTCTCACACTGTTGCCCTAAACATTGTGACATGATATATAGAAAAAAATGTACCCACGACAGCTGCCTTAACAGTTTATTTCTGGTAGTTCTATTACTAGCTATCTTAGCTCTTCTAGATATTTTCTGTTTGATTTTTCGCTGGGGCCATGCTGCCAACATATGCAGACTCTAGCAGACACTCTAATTTAACAAATTGGTCAACCATGTTGCCCCTTTGATAAGTATCTGTATTAGTTATGTAATGCTAATATCAAACTACCTCTAACCTAGTAGCTTACAACGATAAGAGTAATTTGTTATCTATCACGGTTTCTGCAGGTAAGGAAATTGGGCAGCCGAGGCCCTCTCTTGAGGTTGCATTCAAATGTCAGCTGAGGCTGAAGAAAGGCTTAATTGGGGCTGGAAGACCCCCTTCCAAGGCAGCTTGCTCTCATAGCTGTCAAGCTGGTTCCTCTCCACGTGGACCTCTCTGGGGAGCTGCTTGAGCGATGTCCTGGCATGGTGTCTGACTTCCTCCAGAGAGCGTGAATCAGAAGGCCGAGGTGGAAATCGTAGTGCTTTCGTGACCCAGTCAATTCGGCCATATTCTGTTGGTTACACAGGCCAGCCTGATGCAGTATGGGAATGAATAGAAGCAGTTAAGGTTCATTAGGGGCCGTCTTGAGTGGCTACCGCAGCTCCTTCCATTGCTTTCTATCCTCAGACAAAGCAGAAGCTCAAGGCCTTACGATGACCTTCAAGGCTTGCTCTTCATTCTCTGACTTTGTTTTCTGCTACTGTCCTTCTCGTGGCCTTTACCTCAGCCTCGCTGGCCTACTTCTGCTTTGTTTTGTTTTGTTTTTGAGTACAACAGACACTCCCTTCTTCAGAGCTTTTGCACTAGTTCTTCCATCTCATTTTTCTCTTCCTGCAGATATCTAAATGGCTTGTCCTCTCACTACTTTGGGGTCCTTATTCAAGTACCACATTCTCAGGTAGGCCTTTTTGGACCCCATATTTCAGACCATGATGCCAACCCCGAGCCTCAGCATTCTCTATCTTCCTGTCCTGTTTTAATTGCAATTTCTTTCTTAGTGCTTATCACCAGCGGTATCCTGGTAAATAAGGTTTCCCTCTCTCTCTCTTGCAAAAGAAAAAGCTTTGACTTGTGGAATTTGCCTATTTCCTTAGTGTGAATCTTCTCCTAGGACCCATTTCAAGTTATTGACGTGATTTTGTAAAAGTTGGGAAGAAATGCACACATTCAGCTCTCCTGAATCAGTAAAGGACAGCTCCAGCATACCACTGCTTAGCACCATCTGACATTGCACAAATTTTACTGATTTATTTCATTTAAGGTCTGTGGTGCAAACATTTTTGTGTGCTTTGTTCAATGCTACATCTTCTATGTCTAACACAATGCCTTCATAAAACAGGCACTCAATAAATATGTGATGAATGAATGGTGTTGAAAGGTCTATCATTTGCCTGGCCACTTGGCAGTGATTTCATCCATATTTCCATGAATCATAGGTATAAATAAGGGTGGGGAAGAAAGGTATCTGCTTTATACTCATATTATTATAGAAAATAATAGCCTACTCTAATCTAGTGGGAGATGTTTGTGTGGGATGTGGTGGGAGGTATGGGAGGTGGGCAACATGGGAATCCCAGTGGGTTCCGTGTAATATTTTAGGTAATCTAAGCACCTCTTAAAATATATGTATATATATATATATAAATAACATTTTTGTAAGCAAATACACATATATGCATATATATTTGTATATCATTTTGCAAATGTTTGTATGTATTGTGAGAATTTTGATTTTTACCCATAATAAAAAAAAACAAAAAACAAAAACAAAACAAAATAAATAAATAAATAAATGAAAGTAGAGAAAAAAAAAAAAAGAAAAAAAAAAGAAAATAATAGCCTACACTATAAAGAAAACACATGGAATTGCTATGAAAATGGATATGCACAATAATTAAACTAATAATCAAGGAATGATAAAGATTTCACTATTACCATATGAGAAATCTAAATTTGGCTTTGAGTCTCTCAGAAATCCAAAACTGTTATAAGTGCTATGATAATATTTTTGAGTTGTGTATACTTTTGGACCACTAGTAAACAGAAAAACAAAAATCTCTTCATATATACAGAGGTGCTTCTCATACTCTTCACATATAAAAGAATGATCATATTTCACTTGGAAGAGCCAGGAAAGGATTATTCAAGAAATCAGGTAGAGAAAAGAACTGGCTATCTATACAAACATAAAATGAAATACTTTTTAATGCCATTCTCCAAAATCAATTCCAGAATGAGATCAAAGAGAAAACTTTATAAAAACTGGACATATATGTAAGAGCCTAATAATCTTATATCAAGGTGTAGAAGAAATTCCCGAGTATACACTCAAGAAATAAGAGAGAAATAAGGGAAATATTGATCAATTTTATTTTAAAAGCAAAAATTATGTACTTAAATATTACAAAACAAATTAAATACAAACAATAACTGGAAGTAATTTTCAATAATAAATAATGTACAATAACCAATAAACATAATAAAATTGCATTTAAATGGACAAATGACATGAATAAAATATTCCCAGAAAAGGACATGAATAAACAACTCAAAATGGCTAAAAATATAAATCCTTATTAAAATGTGAGGAATAATGTAAATATAATGTTTTCACCTATCAAGTTAGCAAATTTAAAAAGGTATAGTTCTCATAGCTGGTGTGCATATGGTAAGACAGGCACTTCTCTTATTTTCTGGTAGAAAAATTAGTTGATTTATACTTTCTGAAAAATTATTTGACCATATATACCAATTTCTTTTAAAATAGTCATATTCTTTAACTTAATATTCACTCTTCTAGGAAACTATCCAAAGGAAGTATTGATAAATGAAGAAAAAATATATGTTTGCAATAAGATGCATATCAGAACATTATTTATAATAGAACTAAGTGTGAAAGATTATACATTCCTAACTTTACAGGAATATCAAATAAATTATACTTTGTTCATTTTATAAAAGAGTATCAATATTAAAAGTTGATGCTAACAAAGTGTTTTTAATAATGTAGGAACATTTCTATGAATATAATAACAAGTATAAACATCAGATACATGCAGTATGGCCTCATTTATGAAATATGAAGAAGAGGAAAGTGATTCACCAAATATTAATAGTCATTATATCAGAAGAGTGGAATTTCTGGATGATTTTTATTTTCTTCTTTACTCTTTTTTGGCGTTCTATAAAAAGCATTTGTTATGTTTTTCATCAGGACAAAACATATTTTAATAATCAGAAGACATGGTACTATTGCTCCATGTAGGATATGTGCTTTGAATTGCTTCTCAACCAAATGAAAGTGCTGTGTGCTGAGCCAGCCATGCTCTCTCATTCTAACAAACACCTTAGTTACTGTTTCTTGGAATTGTTTCTTGTAAATGTGGAATAAGGTTAAGCTTGGGCACATTAACAACATGTCCTGAATTGGTGAATGAGTCACCTGGGCACACTGTCTGGATGGAATTATACTTTTTTAAGAGGCTGATATTTCAAATAAGACTGTGTAAGTTGATACCTATATGTAATGCTAAATTTTTAAAAATCATTGTTACTTCTCACCATTCTTGCCTGAAGAAATAGGGTAGGATGCTAGCTGGGTTTAAAAAAAAAAAATACTGAAAACATTTGTGGAGTATTTAGTTTCAAATGAAGGAAAATGTGGAAAATCCAGACATGCACGTGGAAGGATAATGCCCTAAAGGTATACCCATCACTGATTTCCTGTTTGACAAGTTAGTAAATTTACTGAAGAGGAGACCTTCAGGCAGATAGCAGGGCAGTCACTTGCCCATAAATCCCCAGAAACTGTCAGCATCCTAATAGAAATATGCTAAAATATGGCCAGTGAAAACTGTTATACCTCTCCAGAGAAGGAGATATTTGGTAATAAACAACTGCAGCTCTATCCAATACTCAATGACAAAGCACAATTCAAGTATTATTAAATCAAGAAAATAATTTCTTCTCTGCTGCTGTACCTTTCCCTGAGGGTGTCTAAATCACCACTCTGCCTGCAGTTTTCTGGCAGAGTTAGCCTTCATCTTTCTCTCTCACCTCCTTCTCTTCCTCTTCTTCTACCTCCCTGCTTCATCTAAGCTTATTATCATAAAAAATTCCCAACACATGCACAACTGGAGAAACTAGGATAATGAACCTTCAGGTACCAATCACCTGGATGCAACAATTATCAACGTGAAGCCAATTTTGTTTCCTCTAATGCTCCCACTTACGTGCCCATCCCTCCACTAGATTACTTTGAAGCATGTCCTAGACATAATCCTTGGATTCTCCTTGATTTTGCTGCTTCCCTGAAGGTGAAGTTTGCAGGAAACCAATGAGCTTCTCCCAGGCATCCCACCTGTTGAATACCTGGGGATGCACTTGAGAACTGAATGTCTTGTCACTATCCCTTCCCAAAGGTGTTGCTCTTATTTTGTCATGATCTGACAAAAAGTGATTGAATGTGATTATAAATTTAATCAATATTTAAAGGGCTAAAGGGAATTTTCAAAATAGGGTAAGCTTTGTAAAGTTTATTTTAATACTCTAAGTATACCTATCCATCTCTATATACCTATCTATCCAAATCTATCTCTATCTATATCTACCTATATTTATCTATATATCAATCATTTATCATCTATGTATCTATCTACCAATTATCTATAGCTATCATCTATCTATATCTATCTATCTGTCTATCTATCTAACTATCTATGATAGGTAGGTGATCTGGATATATAGATTGATAGATGCATAAATACATAGACAGATATGTAGACAGATACACAGATCCTAAGAATGAATTATATATATATTCTCTGCTCTAAAGGCATATAAACATATAAAATGTTCCTCAACTTTGATTTCCTTAGGCAGCATATAATTACCATTTTGTCCTACCTAAGTCCTTCAATGCATATAACTTTAAAAATTAAACATACAGTTTAATTTTACTATACTGAAACAAGTGTGAACTAAATTTGATTGGTTTTTAATACCTTTTAAAAGCATAACCTTTACTGATAATTTTATGATGGGGAATAGATCCATATGATTGAATTTATGCTTCTAAGAGTGACCTAAAGCAAATTTCAATCAACTGCCATCTAAAGGATTGTGTGATTATGACAGATTTCTAACTCTTCTGCTGGTCTCTCACCTCTCCCACCTCCAAGCCCTCCTCTACAACATACAGAGCCAGATGTCTTCTGAGAAATGTGGATTTTTATCTTTCCATCCCTGTTTAGAAGTCTCAGGGGCTCCGTGTTCTCTTTGTAGAAATGCAAACACTTCCACGAGGGTTTGAGTGTAGCCAACTCCTGTTGCACTCATTCCTGCTGGTACTGATACCAGGTATGCTGGCACCTCTTCACCTCTCCACTTTTCACCCATCGCCAGTGAAGTCCCTCTTCCTCTAAGAAGCATCCCTGAAATTGCACAGCCATGCAGCCTTGATTACACATTTTGTACTTACAGAAAATGGCTTTGCATATACAGCAAACTTTTCTAAAATCTTGCTCTTAATACCTCACATAGATGCTAAGCTTCTTGATAGCATGGATCATGCTTCTCTGTTTTCCCTCACATGCCTTCAACAGTCAATTTATTCAAACAACATATATGGTTAATCTATTACACATAATAAGTGTATTAGAAAACAAAATTACATGACATATGGTAACAGCACTAAACATATCTAAAAGTAGGCACTAACTAAATGTTCTTGAAAGAATGAACGAATAAAATAATATAGTAGAGAAGTAACCAAGAGGATGACAGCTGGGAAAAGAACAGTTAGTTCTTTTGATTGAGATGGGTGGATGTTTGGGGTTAAAGACTGCTTCAAGGAAGAATTGACCTTTGGACTGGGATGGGATTTTGACAAGTGGAGGAAAAGCAGAATGTGATTTCAATCAATAAGGAATAAAAGGCACGATTTACTGAGTATGCAACGAGAGCTCTGTTCTGCTATAAGGAGCAGCTGGGTTTCCAACAAAGCTTGATTTATCAAAAATGATAGCATCAGGGAGATAAAGGAAGGTAGACTTTAGAGAATTTATTATATTCAACAAGAGTAAGTTTTCCTCCCAGTATTTTAATAATATTTACTTAGCTTTAAGCTGCCCTTATATACACTTAAACAATAAATTTGCTGATAAAAATAATCAAAAAGAAACGTAAAACTTTTTGCCCTTCAATCCACGTACTCAGGTGCCCCCTGGGATTCCTCTGTTTTTTGGGTTTTTTTTTTTTGGTCCTTGATCTTGCAAATTTCCTGCAGTAAAATTCACAAACTCCAGTGATTAAAAAAAAGAAGAGAAAAACTAGATGGCATCGGATTAGTCAGCTCCTCAGCAGCTGAATGAAATTTGTCTTTTGCAGATCAGCTTTCTCTCAGATATTCTTGGTGATAGTTCTCTATCACAATTGTGTTTTAATCAGAGCAACCATGTAATTTTTTTTCAAATGAAGACAATTTTAAGAATAGAAAGAGAAATATTATTCTGGGACAACAAACCTAAACCACGATATCTTTATCTGCCTACATCTCTATCGCTCTTGGAAAATTTGCATGACTATTAGTTGTTAATCATATTCTTTAATCAATAAATCACTTTTGGCTCAAGTTAATTCATGAAACTTGCATCATAAAAGAAGTGTCAGTATTCAGATGTGGATGAAGTGCACGCTTCATGAGGTGAAATTCATGAGGATGGAAATAGTTTAAGTGGTAAAGGATTGTGAAAGTTATTGTCATATTATTATTTTAGATAATTAATTCATTGATATTGTGCCAGATACTTTGTATTATCTTACTTGATTTTTCTACTTGGGTTTTCTTGCACCAATTTCATAAAGAAGGAAACAGAAAGATGAGGTAACTTTCCCAAGATCATAGAGAAGTTGCTAGAAAAAGGATTTGCAGCCAAGTATCCCTGAGTCGATATCTTATATCTCACTATTCTGCTATGTGTTGGTCTACAGATTTCATAATTTATTTTAGGGAAGTAGGGAGCCATGGGCGTTATTAAAGCAGGAAATTGCATGCTGAGACCTCTGTGTTAGAAAAATAACTCTGGTTAAAGGGTAAAAGATGGACTGAAGGGTAGAGAGTCCTGCCTGGAGGCAGGGAAATGAATGACTGAAATGGGAATTCAAATTGAAGCAGTTGCAGTAGAAATAGACTTGACAAGGTTTATAGACATATTTAATGGCAGAATGAGACAGAGGCAGGAGAAAAAGGTTTCTGAAGTTTCTAACTTGGTTGACTGTAGATATGATCATAGTAGGAAAATAAAAAGAAATAAAGAAAGTGAGGAGAGTTTTAAGCTAGACATAGAGAATATTGGGATAGAGATGGACATATTGGTGATTATCCAGGCCCTGGGTGTAGATATAAATATTTTAGCTTAAAACCTATGTTTCCATTGAATAATCAACTGTATCCTTGGAGTACTTTATTCAGCATACCTACTAATCACCGGTCTTCTGTTACCTCTTATGCATTGTGTTATTTATAGGTAAAGAAAAATAACCTTTTCTGTTTATTTAATGCTTAGATATTTCCTTTGGTTTAGTGGATTAACATTATTATTTCCAACATCCGAATGTGTTACTAGAATTGTATTGTAAAACAGAGTCCTTTGGAATAGCTTAACAAAGAATCAATTAAGAGTTTCTCAATTTTTTACAACTTTATTGAGATACATTACACATGCCATAAAATTCACCCATTTCAAGTGTTTAGTTCAGTGGATTTTGGTTTATTCACGGAGTTATTCATCCAATACCACAATCAAATTTTAGAATTTTTCAACACCCTAATTAGAAGCCCTGTACACTTTAGCAGTCACTCCCTCTTTCCTGTTCTCCATGTCCCACCCCAGCTCTAACAATCACCGATATACTTTCTGCCTCTATGGAATTGCCTATTACTTAACATTAATAGAATTGTACAATATACGTGGCATTTTATTACAGGCTTCTTTCATTTAACATTATGTTTTCAAGTTTCTTCCATGTTGTAGTATGTAACAGTACATTCTCTGTTATTGCTGAATAATATTCCATTATATAGTTCTACCACAATTTGCATATTCATTCATCAGTTAATGGATATTTAGGTTGTTTTCACATTTTGGCTATTATGAATAATGATGCTATATACATTTGTTACAGTTTTTGGGTTAATGTATGTTTTCAGTTATCTTGGATATACACCTAAGAATATAGATGAGTCATACACTAACTTTATGTTCCCAATCTGCAAAAAAGACCTTTAGAATTTTGATTGGAATTGTGTTGAATCTGTAAATCACTTTAGGTATAATTGCCATCTAAACAATACTCAGTCTTCCAATCCATAAGCATGGAATGTTCTTCAATCAATTTAGATCTTTTTTATTTCTTTTAACAATATTCTGCAGTTTGGTTATATTTACTTCTAGATATTTGATTCTTTTAGCTGCGCTATCATAAATGGAAATTTTTTCTTGATTTTCTCACCAGATTTTTTAAAACTAGTATGTATAAACATTACTGACTTTTGCATGTTACTCTTGTATTCCACCACTCTGCTGAATTCCTTTAGTAGCACTGTTATTTTCTATATATATGATGCTTAAATTTAACATCTTAAATTTGATCTTATACTAACTTAACTTTAATAGCATATATAAATGCTGTTCCTGAACCCATCAACCCCCTACCTTTTTGTTATAACTTTTATAAATTATATCTTTCTGCATTTTATATTTTGAGGAAGGTGGCTATGACAATTTGAAGCTGGGTGGGCCCTAGAAGATCATGTCCTTAGAGCTGATCCATTCTTATGGATTTACACCTATTGTATATGGGACCTTTTGATTAGATTCAGTTAAGAGACCTTCCTTTTGACTAGATCAACCTCATTAGGGCACGACCCAAGGTGAGTTTTAGTCCTTCCATTGGAGTCGTTTATAAAAGGAGGAATAAAAGGCCATAGATGCAGAAAAAAGCTGCAGTGATAGAAAGAAGCCCCCAGAAGTTGAAGTTAATGAACCTGGGAGAAAAGAAAAGCCACAGATGGAACAGCTCAAAGTAGACCTAGCAGTGAGGCCGGGAAGAGAGGGGAGAGACAACTGACACTGCTATTTTGCCTTGATATGTGACTGATTGCCCACACCTGAGCTCGGGAAGAAAGTGAACCTGGAGGAGAAGGCAGAGTCCAGTAAAGCCACCATTGTGTTCACGTGCCAGGCGTCCAGGATCACCAGCAGCTGACCTTCAGTGAGACAGCATCTCTGATATTGACTTGATTTGGACATTTTCACAGCCTCAGAACTGTAAGCGTTTAACCTAATAAATTCCCATAGTAGCCATCCATTTCTGGTATATTGCTCCCAGTCGCTTTTAACAAACTAAAATAATGGCTCTGCCAGAGTTTGCTAGATTTTCAAGGATTCCTTGGGGGAATGGCATCCTGAAACATCTTACTCCAGTATTTTGGTCAACTGGAAGTTCTAAGAGGATCACTTTTAAATCATTCTTCTAATATCTGCCTGAGATCAGGAATATTTATTCATTTACATTTAATGTAATTATGATAAAGTAAGACTTATGCCTACCATTTTATTATTTATTCTCTTGATTTTTCCCTCTGTTCCTCAATCCTGCCATCTTTTGTTTTAAATAGATATTTTTCTGGTGTATCTTTTTAAATCAATTTTGTTTCTTTTAATATATTTTTTAGTTATTTTCTTAGTGGTTGTCCTGAGGATTAAAAATAGAATCTTAAGATTTATACAAAATTAACTTCAACACTTTGCTACATTCCTTTCCTCTCCTTTATGCTTTATACATTTATAAGCCTGTCAATACAATTTTATGATAGTTGCTAAATGCTAATGTGTTTTTATTAGTAGATCAAATAGGAGAAGAAAAGAGTTAAATACAAAAGTATATTTACAATGAATTTCATAATGCTCATGTATTTACCTTTAATCTTTCTATTTATTTTTTCATATGGAATGGAGTTACTATCTAGTGAGCTTTCATTTCAGCCTGAAGAAATCCCCTTAGCATTTTTTATAGTACAGGCAGGTCTGCTAGCCACAATTTCTTTCAGATTTTTAAAAAGTCTGGGGTGGGTTAATGTCTCCTTCTCTTTTAACTGAATGTAGAATTCTTAGTTGATCATCT
Organism: Tolypeutes matacus; assembly: GCA_026826555.1. Taxonomy (NCBI): domain Eukaryota; kingdom Metazoa; phylum Chordata; class Mammalia; order Cingulata; family Chlamyphoridae; genus Tolypeutes; species Tolypeutes matacus. The sequence goes on from JAKSZT010054281.1 coordinate 9,622,847, forward strand.
TTTATTTTTTCAATGCTTTGAAGACGTTGCTTTCTTTCCTGGCATCTATGGTTTCTTAGGAGAAGTACACTATTAATCATATCGAGGATTCCTTGTATGTGATTAATTGTTTTTCTTTTCTGATTTCAAGATTTTTTTCTTTGCTACTGTTAATTTGACTATGATGTTTCTTGGTGTGGATCGATTTAAGCTCATTCTGCTTGCAATTTATTGAGCTCCTTCAATGTGTAGATTAAAATATTTTTTATATCAAATTTGAGTTTCCATCCCTTATTTCTTAAAATATTTTTTCTCCTCCTTTTCTTCCCTTTTGCTTTCTGAGGCTCTTTGAATGTATATGTCAGTGTATTACTTTGTAGGACTCTATGACAAATAACCTCGAATGGGGTTTGTTTAGCAAAAAGAATTCATTGGCTCAGAGTTTTAGAAGCCAGAAGTCCCAAATCAAGGTGTCAGCAAGGCCACGTTTTCTTCCAGATTTGGTAAGGTACTTGTGATGGCTCATTTCAATCTTGCAGTTCCTTGGCTTGCACCTCTGCTTCGTTTCACAGGGCAATGCATCTCATTTTGCTTCTGCTTCTCCTGTTTCTGCTTACTTCTAGCTACTGGCTCCTCTTATAAAAGACTCCAGTAGTGATTTGGTTCTGCCATTTTGTTGGGCCACACCTAAACTAAAAATATCATCTTCAAAAGGCCTTATTTACAAAAGGAGTCACACCCACAGGAATGTTGATTAAGATTAGGAGCATGTCTTTGACGGGGCACATAATTCAGTCTACCACAGGTGGTACACTTGGTATTGTCCCATAGGAGCTTCTGTTCATTTTTCTTCATTCTCTTTTCTCTCTGTGCCTTAGACTGGATAATCTTTATTGACCTATCTTCAAGTTCTCCTATCCTTTCTCCTGCCAAATGAAATCAGTTGTAAAGCTACTCTAAGGAAATTTTATTTTCAGTTATAACTCTTCAAATCACTTCAGAACTTTTGTTTTTATTTTGAAATAATTTCTATCTATGCATTCATATTCTCTCTTTGGAGAGAGTATTGTCAGACTTTAATTCTTTAAAGATAGTTTCTTTAGCTCCTTGGACATATTTATAATACCTGATATAAAGTTTTTACTTTCTTAATCCAAAATCTGGGGTCCCTTAGGAACATTTTCTACTGACTGCTTTGTTTTCCCCTGTGTGTTGAATTCTTTCCCATTTCTTTGCATTTCTCATAATTTTGAACTGAAAACCAGACATCTTAGATCATGTATTGTAACAATTCTGGAATCAGATTTCTTTCCCCCCAAGGTTTGTGGTCATTGATGATTTTTGTTGCTTTTGTTTTGTTGTTGACTTTGTTGTTTTTCATGTTATTACTTATTTGTTTAGCAACTCTCTTTGACTACTTCTGCAATCCTTTATTCCTTGTAGTAGGTTCTCTGCCGCTGAATTCCCTGCTAGTCATTTTTTAAGTTCCTGATTTTATTTGATTTATTAATTTGATTAAGTATGTACTCTCCACCACCCTCCCAGAAAACATGTTCTTATAGTTACTCCATTCCTGTGGTTATGAACCCATTGTAAGTAGGACCTTTTGATGATGGACTTCAGTTAAGATGTAAACCACCTCAATCAGGATGGACCTTAATGCTATTAATGGAATGCTTTATAAAAGGAATCAATTCAGACACGAGAGAGAAAAAGCCACAGGCAGCAAAAAGCTGAAATGAAACCCAGAAGACAAGGAAGATGCTGCAAGGTACCTTGCCACATGACAAGTTAAGGATCAAGGGTTGCCAACAGACAGCCCCAGAACACCACAGTCTTAGGAAGGAAACGTCGTCTTAATACTTGATTTGGGGATTTTCTTGGCCTCAAAACCATAAGCTAATAATTCCAATTGTTTAAGTCAACTCATTACACAGTATTTGCTTAAGCAGCCTAGGAAACTAAAACAGGGATTGTGTTAAACCTGTAGATCAGTTGGGGGTTATTGTCATCTAAACAACATGAAGTCTTCGATTCACAATGATAGGATGATTTTTTCAGTTGTTTAGATCTTCTTTAATTTCTTTCAATGATGTTATGCAGTTTTCACACTATAAGTTTTAAACTTCTTTTGTTAAAGTTATTCCTAAATATTTTTCTTTTAATGCTATTGTGAATGGAATTGATTTTTTTTTTTCAGGAGATACCAGAGATTGAACCCAGGACCTCGTACATGGGAAACAGGTGCTCAAACCACGGAGCTACACCTACTCTCCTGGAACTGATTTTATTAGCTTCATTTTCAGATTATTCATTGCAAGTAGTACAGAAATACAATTGAATTTTGTAGATTGATCTTATATTCTACAAACTTGCTGAACTTGTTTATTTTCTCTAATTCTTTAGGATTTTCTATATACAAGATGATGAATGTCATCTATAAACAGAAATAGTTTTACCTCTTCCTTTCTAAACTGAATGCTTTTTATCTCTTTCTTTTGCCTCTTTTCTTTATCTTGATTGTGATGGAAAATTCTATATTCAAACTAGCTGTGTTTTATCATATGCATTTTATACCTTAATAATGTTGATTTTGAAAAAAAAGAAATATGGGGCAATAATAACCACATTGCATTATTATTGTGAGAATCTGATGAGCTGGCACATGCAAAAGTGCCTACCACATGGTGAGCATTCAGTAACTAGCAGCAGTTGCTATCTTGCTCTGTTTTTCATCCCTTCACTGGTTAGATTTTGGGTTCATTTGAATCTAGTTAATGATATAATTTTGAGCAAGTCCTTAGTTACTCTAATGGGGTATGATTTACTGTGATTCGTTTGCATCCAAATATGGGAACCTGGGCTTTCCCTTCCATTACACTGCCCACTTGTTTTTCAAGATCTCCACCTTCTGTTTTTTGAGCAAAATGTACTAATTTCAGGCAGTGTTTAAAGACTGAATAATCATATGGAGTTGTGCAAAGTTTTATAATATCCCCATTGGAGTAAATAATTCTTGAAATAAATTGTTTGAGACATTGTTACAGGCATGGTTGAAACCTTAACTAAATTAAAGGTTATTTGTTAGAATTAATTGAATATCGATGAAATGAGCATTCTTTGCTATATCTGTATACACATTCAATAAGTTGGTGATTCCTTTACAAACTGGATTTTGTAAAGTATTTTTAAAATGTATTAAGTTCTTTGACAAACATGATGTCTTAATAGAATTATTCCTTCACCAAAGATGGAAAACTGTTTTCCTCTCATTTTATTCATTTCTCTCTCTTTTACTCTTAGGTATTTTAGTCTTTTAGGAAAATATTAACATTCTTTTCTCCATCAGTCTTGTTTATGGTGTTTACTGTGAAATAATGAAATAATGCAAGCATAGACAAACTGTAGCTTCAATCATAAATTTTTAATATGTGTCAAAAGAATGGATTGTGCTATGCGTTTTATTTACCATTTTCAAAAATAATTTTACAAGCACTGCATTTTTTAAAATGAGAAAGTTATGACAGCAAGTGTCACAAAAATATCTCTGATCTTTCTACTTCTTAGTTGTATTCTTGTCTTGTAATTAGTCCAAATCTATTGAATATATACAAAGAGAGGAAGAGTATGTAGTTTCCCTATTTTTCTCTCTGTTAAGTAGCCTATTATAGGCAAAAAAAAGTGTTCCCATAATTCCATGGTAGGTAACAACTAATACACTTTCAACTATCAAATCCCTTGTATATTTTAAATGCATTTGATTAAAAGCAGTCAATATTTAATGAACTTTTATCATGCCTTTTAAAACTTAAGGCATCAAAATTAATTTAATCCCTCTTCAAGGAGATTTAGGATGCCTTTGAATAACCGTTCTTGTGCTATGGTGTAACACACATTCTGTTTTCATTTGCCTTTTAGTTTCTCAGATTCCTACTTCTGTCTGCTATTACATTAACTATTGAGAGTGAGACTGCTTCTAAAAGACCACCATCACCCTTTCAATTTGTTGCTTTTTAAATGCCTGATATTCGAGAAATTCTGAACTAAGCCCAATGCCAAATCTATGCAATATAACCGAGAAGCTCTAAGTAAGAGTTTGTCAAGGGACCAGCTGGAGCACATGAAATTGACTGCGTCTATTTTGAGGATGCAGAGATTTTTGCCCCCACTCTTTTAGATTCATGACTCTTCTGTAAAGTCTGCAATTATTGGAAGACTGAGCTCCAGAAAAATGGGATGTTGTTGAAATGTCACTGCATCTCCGTCCCCCTTGATTTATCCTAAAAATTTGGCAATCCCAATTCCACAACAAGTTTTGTAATCTAGTATTTGCTTTAAACTTGGATAAACATGAAGCATTTAAAATATTTAATCTGACATGATTTTTGGCTAAGTTACAGTTTTATGTTACATTGTATATATTTATTTTCCTTTTCTATAAATTATAAAGTACTTTTAATACTTTTAATTGCTTTGTCTCCTTAAATTAAATATTTAATGAACATATAAAAGGCTATATAAATATTATGCATGGTTTACTATCTTACAAGTATTTTTCTAAACTCTAGGTTACTCACTTATTTTATGAGTCTGAAATGTAGGACATTGAGGTTTCTTCTTTTAAAGGGAATAACTTTCATCTTAAATGCTTTCTCTGCTTTTAGGTACCAGAATTAGGACAAATTTGTATATATATTCTTTTTTTTTTTAGGTTCCTAAGTACAGTCATCAATATCAAGTGCCCATCAATGGTCCATCCTCCCTTACTAGTCACTGCCCCTGTACTTGGGGGATTCTTGCTGTCCCATTAGAGAACGTGGCAGAGCACCCCAGGATGGGAATTGGATATGCTCTTGGTTATTGTGTGGATCTCCACCCACCGTGACCATGCCCCATGAACACTGGAAGTCGTTCATATGCCTTACAGGTATGCCCCAGGTGAACCTCCTCCCATGCATCCCCCCATCACTGACACCCCACACCTGCCACTGTTGCAACCTTTCTGTGATCCAAAACTTCGTCATAAAATGAAGCCAACAATATAACTTAATAAAATTAATAAGAAAATGAAATAATAATGATCGTTTTTAAAATGAAAAATAAAATACAAAAAATTAAAAAGAATTTGAAATAATAAAAAAAATTAAATTAAAAAAATTTGGCATTATGTCTTTCATCAATGTAAGGTCTGTTGTCCTGTATGTATAGTGACATTTTCTTCCAATTGTTCCCCCAATGTCTTATTTTTTTCATCTTATCTTCAAAGAAGCTTTAAGCCACAGGAAAATCACATACATAATATAGTGGATTACCATGTATGCAACATCCTCCCCCTTTTCCCTTTTCACTATTAATAACAGTTTACATGTGGCTGGTACATTTTTTACAATTGATGTACAAATATTGAAGCATTGCTACTAACAACAGTCGATGACTGACATTATGGTTTACAATTTGATACACATGCTTTTATAAATTTTGATGAAATTTAACATGGCCTGTATCTATCATAGCAAGATCATGTAGTACAATTCCATCACCCCCAAAATGCCCCACGTTCCATCTATTCTATTCCTTCCTCCCCCTCCCCTCAGGACCTACGCCAACCACCAGACTTCACTCCTTGAAGAACAAGATTCATAGTTACTTCCAACAACACTGAGGGCTTGACATACTGGCCTGTTCTCCCCTACTAGGCACTGCCTATGCTCTCGAGAGACTCCTGGCCCTCTATTTGAGAACACAGCAGGACTCCCCACACTGGGAGTCCAGCATCTTCCCGTTCATTTGTGTGGGTCTCCACCCACTGATACAACACACTATGCCAGGATGAACACTTACATACTCCCTAGAAGCCTGCCCCAGGTGTATCTTGTCCTGCATGCCCCCCACATCCAACACCCTAAACCTGTAACCCTCCCCTGCCATACTAGCAAAAAAAAAAAAAAAAAAAATTCCCAACGTTGCAGTCTCAACCACATACCCGCAAATCCCCAGAGTTCATCTGCTGCCTCTCCCGATCCTCCCCGGACCCTCCCCCCAGTTCCATGGACAGTGGAACCTGCTAACCCCCCCAACTTACCCCCCTCACAGGCCAGCATCCCAGAGTTGATAGGCCTTTCTTATACTTCTTTTAGAAAGTCTCTATTCAACTGACTTCCATTGCCTTTGTAGGATTCCCTTTTTTCAGTCTAAAGAAAGCATATAAATAAAAATTAGCCAAGTGCAAGTATATATAGTGAGTCACCATATAATAAAGGAAGCTGAAATCTCCAATCAGTGAGAAATGGGTGAGTGGGGATGATTATAAATTTAAAGCTCTAACTCACACTAAACACTGACATAAATTCCAGAAGAAAGTAAGTGTATGAATTATAAAAAGAAACATGTATTTTTTCTTTCTGAAAATATGACATTTTAGACACCTTGATGATCCTACCATTTAAAGTACTGGAACACACACACACACAGATTGACAGAGGTATTTTTGTCAGCAGACTCAAAAGTTAAAATTAGTTAAATAAGGGCATTGGCCCACTCAAGGAAACATGAGCTTTGGTTTTCACAGCCTTGTAGAGCAGGGGCATAACAAATCTCAAGTCCTGTCCAACTGATAGGACCAATTAGGAGACCCCCACATACATAGAGAATCGAGTCCCGAAAGGCTACAGACATATGATGCAATTATGAACCAGAGGTTTCGAAAAGATTAATCATACATGAGCATTTGTAACTAGAGTTTCTCCTCTTATGGGTTTATAGACCATATTCATATGGTGAAAGTAGTGAAAAAAATCTCAAGCTAAGAACTTAGTTTAAAATTGGGTCAACTAGACTTCTGGCTGTGGTTGTGATGGACTAATAGGATTGGATGGACCATTTTGCCTTACACAAATGTAAAAAAAAAAAACCATGTAAAAACTGTTTTCAGTCACTAAACAATGGATAACACAGGATAGGGGAGACTAATGTGATGAGGCCTTCAATTGCCCCAGTCTATGGTTAGGAAAGTGTTTCCAGGTTGTGGCATTGAGGGGAGATTCAAACAGAATCAATCAGTCTCCTTGAGTTAAACAGAGATTTAAGGATTTGGAGAAGACAAGGCAGCTAGAATATGGAGGGCAGATTATTAGAGAGGAGAGAGCTGCCCAGAAAATAAGCTCGGAAGAGATCTGGAAAAGGTTCTCTTTTATTCCACAAATTACGATCATCACTTGTGTGAAAGGGGATTGTATGAAGCAGGAATGGGCCATATAATCTATATTGACTCTAGAACAATTTCTAGAGTTCACAGAGGGCTGGGAATGATTTGCATTCCCAGTAGCCAGAGTTAAGAAACGTCAAAATATGTAGGGCAAATCCTAAACGAAATATTAACAAATTGAACCCATCAATTTATAAAAGGAATTATACACTATAACTCAGTGGGATTTATTCCAGGTATGCAAGGCTGGTTCAGCATTCAAGTATCAATCAATGTAATCTATTACATCAACAGACTAAAGAAGAAAAAGCATATAATCATATCAATAGATGTAGAAAAAGCATTTGAAAATATCCAACAACACCCATTCCTGATAAAAATTCTCAGCAAATTTAGAACTAGACCAGTCTTCAGGGAAAATGGCTCTGAAATAGAAATATGTAGGTAGAAGGTTTATTTGTCAGTGCTGTCAGTAAAAGCACCTGCAAGGGAGTGAGGAAAGCAAAATGGTGCAATAGAGCCTCAGCAGATCCCATTGGAAGTTTGGAACTAAGACTGTCTTTCAAAATGATCCTGAATTGAGGAAGGGGGCCAGACTTTTTACTCCTGTATGGACCAATCTTTGGAAGTGGGCTGCTCACTGGAGGGAGGTATAACTTTTGGCAAAGAAACTCTCCCGGTTAGAGGGAATTTCCCCCAAAGGGAGCTGCCAGTAATCAACACCACCAGCAGCCGTGGGAATGCGTGTCTCAATCCTCAAGTGCTATCCGGGTAGCTCACCACAGCATTTACTATGTAATGATTCAGAAGAGTGGGAAGAAAAGGATAACAAATTCATCAGATAAATTAGACTAATATTAGACAGCATTAGATATGTTAGTATTAGTCAAAATAGACATTAGAGGAAAATACATTATTAGAGAAATAGTCTCTATGTAATGAAGAAAGTTTGTCATCAGAAACCATAATATTTTGAATTTGGTAAAATAGCCTCAAAGTATATAAAGCAAGAATGGAAAGAGTGCACAGATGTGGCTCAAATGGTTGGGCATCCATCTCCCATATGGAGGGACCTGGGTTCAATCCCTGGAACCTCCTGGTAAAAAAAAAAAAAAAAAAAAAAAAAAAAAAAAAAAAAAAGAGAGAGAGAGAGAGAATGGAAAGAATACAGGGATACATTGAAAAATATGCCAACATAGGGTTTGGTTTTTTTTTCCAGCTTATTTTAAGGTGACATTTTATTTACATATATGGAACTTTATCTCTCTGACATTTGGAGTATGGGAATAACTATTTGTTTGTTTATTTATTTATTACAGTGGAATCAGTTTGATTCTTGAGATATGTCCCGTATAACATAGAGAGTTTGAAAACAATTATTTCATAATCAAAAGGATGAAAAGCCAAAAAGTAAGAATATAAAATATATGAGGAACATATATATAAAAAACAGTAATCTACTGAATATACAGAATAATGAGTACAGCTGCAGAGCACACAATCTTTTTAAGCTCACTGAGAACATTTTAAAAAATTAATTACATTTTGGCCATAAAGCAAGTCAAAAATTCAAAGAATTGATATTATATAAATAATTTTCTCTAAGCAAGATATAATGATTTAAAAACAGAGCATTGGAAATTAAGATGAACACATTTAAATATCTCACAGATGGAAGAGGAAATAATAAAGGGAATTTGACAAGTATTTAATATTAAAAGACTTTAAAAGTTATATATTAAAACTTGAGTGTTCAGCTAACACACTATTTCAAGGTAAATGTATAAGCTTACATAAAAAGTTTAAAAAATTAATAAGCAATACATCTTGAATCATTCTGATAAATGAAAAAGAAGACAAATGAAACATAAGCACAGAAACTAATAACCATATAATGGAGAGAATGAACAAAGCCATGATATAACTCTTTGAAAAAAATATTGAAATTGATTTTAAGAAATTGGTAAATTAGATCAAGAAAAAATAGGAATGATACAAATAAGCCACAAGATTTTAAAAGGGGACACAACTGCAGTGTTGAATAGATTAATATTATGAAAAACTTTATCACAATAAATTTGAAAACATTCAATTGGCTGAATGTCATACAATGCTTGAAGAGCATTGTAATTACATTACAATTACTCAGTATGATTCCATTTACAAGATTTAAAAACATGAATCACTGAATAATGCATGATTAATAATAAAAGTATATAGGGTAAAATATAAAGAACAAAAGTAACTGAAAATGCAAATGGTTACATCTGGTGAGGGAAGAAAAGAGATGAGATAGGAGAGAAGCATATGGAGGATTCTAAAATTGATGGAAATGTTTTTTTTTTCCCTTAAGATGGGTGGTGGATATACATGAGTGTTTTTTATGTTTTTCTTTATAACCTACATATATCACAATATTATTTTGCATCTATACAATATTTTAAAAATCAGTTAAAATGAAAACAAAAGAATAATAGGAGAAAATGTTCGTGTAAACATGAATGTTAGCCTGAAAAAAATATCCCTTCATAAAATACATTAAAATTAAAATTAGGTATAAGTATTTTAAACACATAACAGACAGAATGAATATTCTTAATGAACAAAAAGGTTCACAAAATAATATTATTAGCATAGTCACTCAAAACTTTAAAGAAGATTGAAGAACATGAATAGTCAATTCAAAAACGAACAATTCATGGCCAATAAAATTAAGGAAGAAATATACATTACTAGCAATAAAGGATAAGCAAATTAAATCAAGTATTTTATTACTTATCAAAGTGTCAGGAGTTTTTAATCATACTCAATATTGAGGAGTCATATACATTTTTGAATTGTTATAGTCTTCCTATTGAGTGCTAGGCAAAAGATATTAAACATTTAAAAATTGAATACTCTTTTAGTCAATAATTCAAAATTTATGAATTTCTCCTAATGAAATAACCAGATAGCTAGATAAATATTTTGTGCTGTAGGATATTCTGATATAGCATGTTGGATGCAAAAAGAATAACCAAAACCTAAAGATCCCACAGTATTGATGTCTTAATTAATGCATGCAGCCTAACAGAAAAGATAAGTACAGCATTTTGAAAAGTGAATCAAAGCAACATATGTAGCACAAGGAGCAGAGTGATTCCATTTTATATGAAAATGTATATATATATATATATGAGGAGTGAAATAGAGAGACAGAGACGGAAAGAAAGGCAGACAGGAGGACAGTGGAAATAAGAATGATACACATCCGCATATTACTAGAAGAATCTCTGGGCAGTGGAATTAAGAAAATAATTTTCCTCTCTTTCTCGCTACTTTTTTATTTTTCGCAATCATCTCATACTGCAGATATTAATAAGAAAACCTTTATTAAGCTAGTGAAAACTGGTCCTGGTGGAAGGCAAAGAAACCCAGCATTGCAAGAAAAAAAGAGGCCTCCTGAAAGCTATAAAACCTTCCAGCCAAGCCCGACAGGTTGCTTGAATTTTAAGCTTGTTTATCTCTTTCTCTCATCTCTCTTTAGAAAATAGAAGATACACATGATGAGTTGCAGTGAAGTGTGATGCCAAGAAGTGGACACCAGGAGAAGTTAATTTTCCATCTGCACAGGTTAGGAGAAAATCGCCCAACATACCGAAAGCATCTGCGAAGGACGGTTGTCATTTACTATGGTTTCCAGCAAATCATATATCAACTTTATGGCCCCAGCTGATCCGTGTGGCTATGGGTAATATCACACATGGAGGCTGGAACGATTCTTCTGCAGCTGTGTTAAAACCACGGGCAGAAGAAAATGGATTCACTTACAACAAACCAGGTGAAGGCCTTTTCCATCATCCAAGATGTGTGCGCTGGGAATCAACCCCTGGATTTCATTTCGGCCTCAGCAGCCTGGGAAAAGATCCATCCAATCAGAACCGCTGGCAACTGCAGGCCAAAGCGTACCAGAGGAAAGAGGGAGATTCTCACTCTGGATGTAGGCGCTGTGATGTAGACAGGGTTGACCTGAGAGCAGCAGATCACCTTACACTCTTGCAGCAATTTGCTTACATCCTCTCTTTTCAGGTCAAGGCCACTTCACACACACTCCAGAGAAGTTTAAATCTGAAAACTTGCAATCATTTCTTATGTGAATGTCTCTGTTGTTTTCTCTCTTGTCTTTTCCTTTCTCTTTCTTATATTTTCCAATTATATTGAATTTGGTGAGCTCAGGAAGAGAGCCATAGACAGAGAACCTGATTTCTCTTCCTTGACCTGTCAATATTTTTCTATGTGTCTGAAAAGAAGCACAGATTCCCTTAAACCTGTAAATGACTTGTCATATCCTTTCCCCAAGAATCTTGCAAAGATCTAATAAGGATGGATAAACAATAGTTTGTGATATCGTTTAAAAGGAAAGCTGCAAATAACTTGTTCTGTTTTTCTCCGATTTAATTGGAGAAATTTAGTTCTTTTCTCTTGTGCTCATATTCGGATATACTTGACTGATACTGGAGTTTCTCAGATCCCTCCCTTCCCTTCTAGCACTTGGCTGGCTGCAATGCGCTGGCTGAGCTTATGATCCATATCAGGGTTCTGGAAGTCTTGGCAGTTTATTCAAAGACAAGACAAGCTGTGTATCAGGCAGCAGAGAAGAGTCCTCTGAAATTGTATATCCTGGATCAGAATGTATGAGTTGGAAGCTTCAAAATGTTAGAAAGAGGAGCTCAAATCATTTCCACGATCAAGGTGGAGGAGAAAACAGGCTCTAGGCTCAATGTTCATAAGTCCTGAACTTCAGTTAAAGGAGATATAGAATCCTGAAGATCTGGATATAATGTTGGATACCCACAGGATCAGTGAGAGAGGAGTTGGAATGAAAAATTCAGCAAGCATTATCATCAGCATTCGTCTGCTAAGGGCAGGAGACTTTCTCTTTCTCTCTCTTCCGTTGTTTATAAAAAGAACCCATGTTGCCCCAGCAGTTGCTGGTAGCCATCTTCCAACCATGAGAAAAATCCAGAACTAGAAAGAAGCAGGACTTGCTGTCATGTGGAATAAAGAATTTCCTTTGGATGCTTTTTATTTAAGCAGGTTTATGATATTTCTTTGGTTACCCAGGTACTGAAAACATTGTATTCATATTACTAAAAATAATGATAACTTACAAAGCACTGACTGTGAGGCAGACACTGTTCTAAGAATGACAATTCTATTAACTCATTTGTATTAGCTCATTTAATTTTCAGAGCACCCGTAGGAACGAGGCTCTGTTATTCTCCCCATTTTACAGAGATAGAGAATGTATTTTGCCTAGGCTATCACAGTCAGAGGAGCTGGGCTGATGAATCCCAGAAGTCTCGTCCCAGCGTCCCCACTGGATTCGTTGCTTTATGCACCACTCTGCTGCAACCAGCACATGATAGAGAAAACATACATGGTGTAGTCAATGAGCATTAACTAGTTAGGTGGAGGGAGAGAGGGCAGAGAGAGTTGGTATGCTTGGAGTTGATTTGATGGAATAGGGGAGACTGGACCTGGGATTTCATAAAGGCAGGAATGAGTGAGGGAAATAGGGACACCATTACTGCCAGGAGAACTTCCTGGACCCAAGGTGGTTTGGGGGAAGTAGAAAGCCTACAGAGGAGGCTCTGAATTGGAAGTTGGAGAGATTATTGTTGGAGAGGTAGGCAGGCCCCTGCTGGTGAAGAAACTCATGTCCCTGGCTAATCATTACCCATGGCTGATGGTCGGAGAGTAGAAAAGAAACGGGTGTGAAAATGATCTGGTTGTTTAGACCTCCTGTTAGATAGGTCTGTCATAGGCATTCTTCTAACCATGAAAAATCAGCACCTCAAATTGAGTTGAGGACAGGCCTGGGGCTTATTTCCTTGGATAAAAATTATTTTTCTCTATTGCTGAAAGAAGGGCACGATGACATTTTATTTTGCACTATTGAAAACACTTTGAGATACTTATCTTGTTTACGTGATTTAAAATGACTGGTCCACATTTAAAGAAAACATACTCAAGGAAAATGTTTTCCTTCTACCCCCACCCTTTTGGGATGAGCCAGCAGCCCATCAATGTTGCCATATGTAGGGTCAAAAGACTCGAGTGAATTATTGGACTTCTCTTTATTCTTTGCTTCCATAATATTTTCAGTGGTTGGGGATGTTACAAGAAAACTATAGTGCCAAATTTCTGACTGCCTTTGCTTTCTGGAGTTATTGAGGACAACAGGATTTGTGAGCAAGAAGGTGTGTGGTTAAGCTATAGCTGTTACTTGCTTGCCACTGAAGTGCAGGACAGCCAACCAACTGACAAGCTTTTAGCCACCCCAAATGAGTGGGGACAGGTATAATTACATCTATCCAGTATATCATTGCTTTTACAAAGCGTTTTGGCAACACCTTTGTAAAATGGGATAATGACTAAGTTCCCAATTCTGCATTACACCAAACCCTTGAAAAGACTGAATCTTCTTTAGGTTCTTTTTTATAATATCATTGCTTTGCAGCTGAAAATTAGCATTTTCAAAGGCAATTTTATATGGCTATTTATGAGGTAGAAAAACATTGCATTTACCAAGAAATCTGTAAAAACTACAAAATGTGATATATTAAATAGGGACAGGGAATATGATATGATCACTAAGCTTCATAAAACTTTAGTAAATGTAACATTTAATATACCCATGGCAGAATGTCTTAAAATTGTAAGAAATAAGTACATAAAATGTCAGCCCTTTTGAATCCTGCACTAAAGTTTTATTTCTTATCCTAGTTTATCAAATGATTATAGGGATGGTTAATAATACTAACATTCTCATTTGATATTTTCAATCTACTGAAGCTAGAAGGTGAATGCTCCATAAAGTATGTTCTTTCTTCTTTCATTTTCAAAAATATTATTGTGGTTTCACATATACACCATACCATTTCCTATTTTAAACACTTTCAAGTACACAATTCAGCTATAATCACCACCATGCATTACCAGAACTTTTCCACCACCTCAAACAGAAGCTCTGTACCCATTAAGCATTAACCCCCATTCCCCATGCCCACCCCGATAGCTTGTAATCTTTCTGTCTCTATGAATTTGCATGTTCTAGTTATTTCAAATAAGTGACATCAAACAATATTAGTCCTTTTGTGTCTGGCTTTTTTCACTCACCATGATGTTTTTAGGGTTAATTCGTGTTTTATCATGTTTCAGAACTTCATTCCCTTTTATGGCTGAATAATACTCTGTTATATGTATATACTACATTTTGTTTATCCATTCCTCCTTTGATAGACACTTGGGGATTCTTCCACATTTTGGCTAGTGCGAGTAATGCTGCTATGGACTCTTTCTGAGTCCCCGCCTTCAGTTCTTCTGGGTATCTGTCTAGAAGTGGAATTGCCAGGTCATATGGTGATTCTATGTTTAACCTTCTGAGGAGCTGCCAAACTGTTTTCTACAGTGGTTGCACCATTTTACATTCCCACCAACAGTGCACAAGGGTTTCTATTTCTCCATATCTTCACCACCATTTGTTGTTTTCTTTTTCTAATAATTGCCATCCTGTTGGATGTGAAGTGGTATCTCATTGTGGTTTTGATTTGCATTTCCCTAATGGCTAAGAATGTTGAATGTCTTTTCATGTGATTATTGGCCACATGTATAATTTTTTTGGAGAAATATCTATTCATTTCATTGACCCATATTTTAATTGGGTGGTTTGTTTTTTTGTTGTTGAGTTTTAGGAGTCCTTTATATATTCCAGGTATTAAACTCTTATCACATGTATGATTTCCAAATACTCTCATTCATTAAGTTCTCATTTAAGTTTCTTAAGTCCTTTGATATGCAAACGTTTTATATTGATGAAGTCCAATACCAAATTTTTGTTTTATGGTTCATGGTTTTGTTGTAGAGTCCTAGGACCCATTGCCTAATACAGGTCCTGAAGGTATTCCTCTATGTTTTCTTCTAGGATTTTTATAGATTCCATTCTTATTTTTAGGTCTTTGATACTTCTTGAGTTGATGTTTTATGTGGTCCAAATGAATTCTTTTGCATGTGGATATCCAGTTATCCCAGGACCATTTATTGAAGACACTATTCTTTCACAATTGAGTGGACTTAGTACCATTGTCTAAAAGCAGTTGACCATGAATGTGAGGGTTTATTTCTGAACTCAGTTCTGTTCCATTTGTCTATATATCTGTCCTTGTGCCAGTACCACAGTGTTTTGATTAGTGTGATTTTATATTAAGTTTTGAAAACAAAACCTGTGAGTCTTCCAACTTTGTTGTTCTTTTTCAAGATGTTTTTCACCTTTTGGGGCTTCTTGCCCTTCAATATGAATTTTATGATTGGCTTTCCCATTTCTGTGAAGAAAACAGATGGAATTCTTATTTGGACTGTGTTGAATCTGTAAATTCTCTAGGTAGTAGAGACATCTTAAAATTACTTAGTCTTTTAATCCATGAACATGGATTGTCTTTCCATTTATTTTGGTCTTTTAAATTTTTCTTTCAGCAAAGTTTTCTAGTTTACTCACTTCACAATCTTGGGTAAATTTATCCCTAGATATTTGATTCTTTTAGTTGCTATTATACTTGGAATTGTTTTCTTAATTTCCTTCTTTGGATTGCTCATTGTTAGTATATAGAAACACAACTGTTGTGGTTTACATGTTGGTCTTGTACCCCACAACTTTGCTGAATTCATTTACTAGCTCTAGTAGCTTTGTTGTGAAATTTTCAGGATTTTCTATATATAAGATCATGTCATATGCAAACAGGGGAAGTTTTACTTTTTTCTTTCCAATCTGGATGCCTTTTATTTTTCTTGCCTCATTGTTCTAGCTAGAGCTTCCAGTACAATGTTGAATGGCAGTGGTGACGATGGGTATCCTTGTCTTGTTCTTGATCCTAGGGAAACATTTTCAGTCTTTCATCATTGAGTATGTAGCTGTGGTTTTGAGGTTTTTTTTTTTTTTTTTGGTATATGTTCTTTATCATGTTGATGAAATTTCCTTCTATTCTTAGTTTTCTGAATGTTTTCATCAAGAAAGCATACTGGATTTTGTCAAATGTCTTTTCTTCATCAATTGAGATGGACATGTATTCTTTTTCTTTCATTCTATTAGTGTGGTATATTACATTAATAATCTTTTATGGTTGAACCACTCTTGCATTTCTGGGATAAACCCCACTTGGTTGTGGTGTATAATTCTTTTCATGTCTTTTTGTTTTCCAAACCATACCCAGAGCCTACCAACTAGCTTTGTGTTTCTTCTGGACCCCACAAACTAGCTTTAAAAGTTGGAAAAGAGTGAAGACTATTACTATGTGTTGGGAGGAAGTGAACAAAGGTATATAGTCCATCCCCCATTAATATTTCCTGAATAATTCAATAAAACTTAATAAAACTTTGCTGACAGACTACCATGAGCAATGACCATTTCTCTTTCCTTAAGGAGCATCACTCAGGGGTTTGCTGATCTTCATAGACTGTGGAGATCTTTAGAGATTTTTCAAGCAGGTGCTATACTTGTCTCTAGCTGGCTGACAGGTGGCCTGAAATCCCTAGCTAAAACAGGCACAAAGCATCTGCCACTCCACAGGCAAGTGTGCCAAGCCTTGTATTTTCCATTTAATTAATACCCATTTTTATCTTTGTAATTTTCTCCGATCATCTTTTCTTCTTCCTTTGGATTTAATTGCTCATCCGCCACCCTAAATTTTAGAGATATAGCCTTTCATCAATGATTATCAGTATTTCTTTTTTTCTAATATATATAATTAAGACCAAATAAATCTCTCTAAACCCTGGTTCTGGCTATGTTTTAGTTTGCATGGCTGCTATGATAAATAGTTAAGTGCCAGGAATTTACTGTTTCATAGTTCTGGAGGCTAGAAGACCAACATCATGTTTTCTCCAAAGTCTATAGTTTTCTGATGGTGACTTGTGTGCAGTCAGTCTCTTCTCTGCTTTGGTCACCTGGTGTTCTGGTTTGAGTCTTTTGTGGACCCCAGGAAATTATGTTCTTAAGCTAACCCATTCCTGTGCATGTGAACCTATTTATGTGGGACCTTTTGGTTATATTCAGTTAAGGGACCTTTTGATTAGATCGCTTCAATTAAGGGCCTTTGATTAGATTGCCAGACCCAGGGTGTGTCCTAATTATTTTACTGGAGTCTTATATAAATGGAACACACACAGAGAAAGAGAGCTGCCATTTTACCCCCCCCCCCCATGTGAAAGAGGACTCCAGGATTACCTACAGCTGCAGAAAGACAGAGAAATCCCCAGAGGCTGAGAGAGAGGCGAGAAACTCAAATCAGCAGAGCACAGCGGCATGGAAAGAGGCCCCCAAGAAGTTAGGCCCACAGAGCAGCTCAGAGCTAAAGAGATGAGCCATATGACTGATCACCCACAGCAGAGCTGTGGGAGAACGTGAGCCTGGAGGAGAAAGTGTCCTTGCCACACGACAAGACTTTAGGATCATCAGCAGATGACCTTAGTGAGACAGCATCTCTGATAATGCCTTGATTTGGTCATTTTCATAGCTTTAGAACTGTAAGATTTCCTCCAGATAAGTTTCCATTATAAAATACCATTTCTGGTATTTGTTCCCAGCAACTTTAGCAAACTAAGACACCTGGTGATCCATCTTCTTTGGTCTCCTACTGTGGCTTCTACATATGTTTCTAAATTACCTTTGCTCATAAGAACTCTAGTCATACAGGACTAAAGCCTACCCTGATTCAATTTGGCCTCATCTTAATAGGATCTTGAAAAATCTTATTCACAAATGAGTTCACACCTACAGGAGCAGGGCTGAGGATTTGAAAAGGACTTGTAGGTGACGGGATTCCATTCCCAACAGGCTGTATTCCATGTGATAGGTGATCTTTTTTTAGATTATCTTTTAGTAGATATGTCCCAGACCAAATATCCCGAAAGCAGAGCCTGAAGATGAACTTTCTATTTTGGAATAATTTTAGATTTACAGAAAAGTTGCAACAGAGAGAATTTAAAATGTGTTTTAAGTTCTTTGTACAGGTTGAGAGATGAAAGAATTAGAATCTAAGCTTGGGGAAAGAATTTGAGATTCTAGAATGGGCTAGAGGCACTATATGTTAGGACCTTGGCAGCAGCCAAAATAGACAATGTTGTGGCTGAAAAAGTGATCTGTGGGGTCTTTAAAGTTGGGACATATGATAAATTGGAATGAAAGTACTGGATTATCTGTATAGACTAAGAAGACAGGCAAGCACCATAGGGAGTCTGGGTGATATGTCCATATTTCTATAGGAAGGACTTGCCTCACCATTGATATTTCCTTAACAATTCAATAGCACTTAATAAAATTTTGCTGACACGCTGCTATCAGCAAAGACCATTTCTCTTTCCTTAAGAAGCATCACTCAGGGGGTTGCTGAACTTCACAGACTGTGCTTTCCAGATTGGCTGCACCATAATAACGAACATCTTTTTAAAAGATATTATTTATTTAATTAGAGACATTGTGGGTTTGCAAGACATCATGCATAAAATACAGGATTCACATATACCAGCCTATTATTAACATTAACAGCTTGATTGAAGCAACACAACTGAAAAAAGACCTTGAATAAAAGGGGGAAATGGTAAAGACAAATGAGTTCAAGTGGCTAAGAGACTTCAAAGAGAGTCGGGAGGTCATCCCAGAGGTAACTCTTACGCACACCTCAGTAGGAGCTCATAGAATATCTAAGTGCCTATCACCCCACACAGAGGGGTTCCTGAGAGCTCTGGAGACACCCAGGTCCTATATAAGGGGGGATAGCCCCAGAGACTGATGCCTTATCAGTGGGCTCTATTTTGGAATCTGTTCTCCTGAGAGTGACAGAATTGGTCTCAAATAAATCCTCCCTGCACATGGTTCACCAGTCCCTTCTATTCAAACCTATATGTTATGCTGAAGTTCTTAGGTATACTTCCAGAGACTGGAGCCTCTGGCCTACCTATGTGCCAGGTGTGCATGAAATCTCGGTGGAGCTGCAACTCCTACCCTACAGCTCAATGGACTCATCCAAGTCACCTGGTGAGGAGACAACGATGGGCAATGGCCATCCCAGGGAATGGAGAGGGCCTGCATCTGCAGGCAGGATCATCCCACCCACCATATCCATGGGATATAAGCCCTCTCTCACTTGGAGGTGGAGTGGACATCACCATCCCAGTCCCCTCAGGATTGGGGGAAGAACTATGGACTAGAGTGGACTTGATGGTATTCTCTTGTTCACATATGGTGATTCTAGCAATGGAAGAAATTATAACAATGAGGTGGAGCCAGTGGCCACTTGACACTTTTGGGGCAGGGAGGGGATGAGCAGTTGAAATACAGGGGCTTCTTTGGGATTTGGAGGTTGTCCTGAGTACCGTTGTGGCAACGGATGTAGGCCATTTTAAATCAGCACTCACCACTAAGAACTGAGTGGGAGAGAGTGTGGTCTACGGTGTGAACTGTGGTCTATGGTTGGTGGCAAGGCCCCAGGATGTGTAAGTCCATTGAGGGTGGTGGGCCACACTTGTGGGAGATGTTTGTGTGGGATGTGGTGGGAGGTGTGGGAGGTGGGCAACATGGGAATCCCAATGGGTTCCATGTAATATTTTGGGTAATCTAAGCACCTCTTAAAATATATATATATAACATTTTTGTAAGCAAATACACATATATGTATATATATTTATATATCATTTTGCAAATGTTTGTATGTATTGTGAAAATTTTGATTTTTACCCACAATAAAAATAAATGAAAAATTAAAAAAAAGAAAAACTTACATATGATAAAATTCATCTAATTTATCTTTGAAATTCAATGATATTTTTAGTAATTTTACAGAGATGTATAACCATAACCACAATCTAATTTTAGAACATATCTATCACCCAAAAAGATATCTTGTATCCATTTGTAGTCAGTCACCATTCCTTCTCAAAGCCCCAGGCAAACCACTAATCTTTTTGTCTCTATAAATTTGCCGTTTCTAAATATTTCATATAAATTGTATCATACAATATATTTTATTCTGCATTTAGCTTTATTAATTTAGCATGATACTTTTTAGATTCAACCATGCTATAACATGTCCCAGTACTTTATTCTTTTCATCACTGACTAGTATTCCATTTTATAAATATACCACAAATTGTTTATCCATTCACAAATTGATGAACATTTGTTTTGTTTTCAAGTTTTGGTTATTATGAATAATGTTTCTATAAAAATTCATGTGTAAGTCTTTGTGTGAATGAACATCTGTTTTTATATCTTTTGGCTAGAAACTAGGAGTATAATTGCTGGATCACATAGTAAATTTATATTTAACTTTTTGAAAAACCTGCCAAACTACTTTTGAAAATGGCTAGACCATCATACATTCTCACCAACAATGTACGAGCCTTCCTATTTCTTACCATCTGTTATTTCCTGCCTTTCTTTGTTGTTGGTATAGATATTCTAATGGGTGCAAAGTGGTGCCCTAGTGAGGATATAATTAGCATTTCCTTAATGGCATGTAGCATCATTTCATGTCCTTGTAAGTCTTTGGTTTATTTTCACCCCTGAATTTTTTGGTGCCTGTAACAGTTTAATATTATTTATGAATTCCAAAAAGAGCTATAGATTATGTTTGTAAACTGGTCTGTTCCTGTTTACTTGATTAAATCAAGATTAGGGCTTTGATTTGGTCATGTCAGTAGAGTGTAACTAATTTTAAGTCCCTGCCCCTTGGTGGGCTATATAAACAGACACTCACTCAATCAAGAGAAACAGAAGAAAATGCACAAGGAATAGAGAGAGCTCCAAAGACATGGACGAGGAGAGAACTTTGATGCTGGGGCCCCAGAAAGAGATGAGCCATTCGCTTGATAGTTTGCAGCTAAAGAGAACAGAGCAGCTGAGCCCTATGCCAGCCTACAGCTGAGATAGGAAGAAGCTGGGTCCATGGAGACTTAGGAGGAAAGAGGAAAGCTGAATCCTCACAGACATCGCCCGCCATCTTGCTTCAGCACAGACTTGGGTGAGGAGGTAACCTTGAGTTGCACTCTTCAGGGCCTTGAGCTGTAAGATTTTACCCCCAATAAATACCCTTTATAAAAGCCAATAGATTGCTAGTATTTTGCTTCAGTACCCCTTTTGGCTGACTAATACAGTGCCTTTGTGGAAAATCTATTGACTATAATTGGCGTCTGTTTCTGGACTTTCAATATGTTCCATTCATCCTCATGTCTATCTTTATACCAGTATCATTTTCTTGTAACTTACTCCAGGTTTAGACTAAGTTTGGAAAATGGGAAGGAGACGTTCTCCAAATTTTTTCAGCTTTTTCAATACTCTTTTTGAACATTTGGGATATTTGGATTTCCATATAAATTTTAGGATCAGCTTGTCAATTGCCACAAAAAGCTGGAATTTTACAAGTATTTTATTTTATCTATGTAACAATTTGATGAAAATTTCCATCTTAGTAATATTGAACTTTCCAATCCATGAGCATGGGATATCTGTGTATTAATTGTAATCTCCAGGAATTTTTTCAGCAATGCTTTGTAGTTTTAAGTGTAAAAATCTTATGCTTCTTTTGTTAAATTTATTCCTAAGTATTCTATGCTGATTTTCAGATTGTTCTTTACTAGTATACAAAATACAATTGTTTTTGGAAGTTGTGAATGAAAGTGTTTACTGATCCTGTATCCCATGGACTTGCAAACATTTTTATTTTTCTCAAATTGTGTCTATGTGTGTGCCTTCATTAGAATTTTCTACATAAAGCATCATGCTATAAATCAGGGGTTATTAACCTTTTTTGTTCAATGGACCCCTTTGCCAGTTAGGTAAAAGCCACAGACACCTTATTAACACCACATTATACTGTGTATTATTTAATAATTATATCACACCCACATTAACACTTTCCCACAAGAATAATGTTTTTTATTTTTTATTTCAATTCAAGCTCACAGAACCCTAGTTAAGAAGCCCTGCCATAAATTAATAAAGACAATTTTATATTTTTTCCAATACATTTTACTTTTATTCTTGCCTGATCACACTGGATAAAACTGCCAATACAATTTTGAATATAAATGGCATCCTTGCCTAATTCCTGAACTTAGTGGGAAAGCATTTAGGTTTTCACCATTAAGTATGATGCTATCTCTGGATATTTCATAAATTCACTTTATCAGGTTGAGGAAATCCCCTTCTAGTCCTAGTTTGCTGAAAAGTTATACCATGAACTGGTGGTGTATTTTTTTTTTTCAAATAGTTTTAATACATCTGTTGAGATGATTTTGTGCTTTCATCTTTCAATAGTATTATTTATTCCATTTATTGATTTTTATATGTTAAACAAACTTTACAGTCCTGGGGTAAAATCCTGCTTTCTCATAGGGTATAATATTTTTATATGTTGCTGAATTTGGTTTGCTCGTTATTTTACTGAGGATTTTTGTGTCTGTATTCATAAGAGATATTGTTCTATAGTTTGTCCTTTTATGTGATGGCTTAGTCTGCTTTTGGTATGCGTCCATAGAATAAGTTGGAAACTATTCCTTCCTCCTCTATTTTCTGTGAGACTTTTGTGAAGAATTAATATTATTTCTTCTTCAAATGTTTTGTAGAATTCACAAGTGAAGCCATCTGAACCTCAGCTTTCTTTGTGGGAAGATTTTAAATTATTAATTCAATTTATTTATTTATAATAGATATAATCAGATTTTCCTTTTCTTCTTGAGTTATTTTTGGTAATTTGTGTCTCCAGGATGGTTCATTTTATATAAATTATCTAATTTGCTGATATAAAGTTATTATTAAATAATACATAATTTGATGACATAGCTATTATTCATAGCTTTTCCTTATAATCCTGATTTTTCTAGTAGTCTTGTCCCCCCCCTTCATGCCTGACTTTGATAATTTCTCTCACATTTTTTTTTCTAGATCCATCTAATTAAAAGTTTGTCAATGTTGTTGATTGTTTCATAGAACCAACTTTTGTTTTCATTATTGTTTTTTTTTTTTTTAATTGTTTTTCTGTTTTCTTATTTCATTGATTTATTCCCCAATCTTTTATTTTGATTCTCTTGAGTTTACTTTGGACTTTTTTCTAGATTGTTAAAGTGGAAGCTTAGATGATTGAGTTGAAATCTTTCTTCCTTCTAATACAGCTGTTTAATGTTATAGTTTTCTGTCAAATAATTACTTTAGCTACATTTCATAAATTTCATAATGAATTCAAAATATTTTCTAATTTTCCTTGATATTTCATCTTTGAAGAAATTTAGTCGTATGCTTTTTAAAATTTTCAAATATTTGTGTGTTTCTCAAGTTTCTTCCTGTTATTGATTACTAACATAATTGCATTGTGGTTGGAGAAGATATTTTATATGTTTAAATAATGTTATATTTGTGTAAACTTATTTAATAGCTGGATATCTAGACTGGAGCATTTACTATAGGGAAAAAATTAACCAGATTTGGGAAACAGGTTTGGAATATTTTTCTCTCGCAAGTCTGTTAACTGAAAAGGAAGAATTTACCAAGTAATGTTACCTCTAAATTGACCGAAGACCAGAATCCCTGAGGTCAAAATTATAGTGAAGGGTCAGCCTACTGTGTCATCAGTTTCTACAGTAAGAAATGGTAGCAGATGATTCGATAAGACTGTGGTTTTAAAAAGCCAAAAATGCAAAATATATTCTAGGAAAAATAATATAGTATGAATACTGAATTGAGAACGAAAAAGTTCCATTGATGCTAACCATTTTTCAAGCATATTAAAATAGAAAATGGAAGGATGGCACAAAATATGGCATTTAAAACATTTAAAAAACATAAGCCCATAAAAGATGGTCTGACTTATGAACAATAAAATGAAAGCCTCAAATTCAAAGCCTGTGGGAGTTTGTTACATTGATGGTGCCTCCTTGTAGTCACACCCTTACATAAAATTCTTCCCTTTAATTTGGGTATAAATAAAATTATGCCAGTTTTTGGCCTCATCCTTAGAAGACTGGCAGCCTCTGCTTTCTTGCCCTTGGTAGCCCTGAGATGTCATGGAAGAGTTCTAGGTACCCTCCTGGGGAAATCACATGAGAAAACAACAAGGAGAGGCCATGTGGAGAGGAAAACGCACTAAAAGTACACGGAGGACACCTGAGAAACCCAGAAGACAGTGAGAATGCAGGAACAGGATCCAGGGCTCTGGCTGAGCCAATCCAGCCACCTTCCTGAAAACACTAGACAGATAAGTGAAAAAGCCACCTTACACATCCAGCTCCAGTTGGGTAGAGCACTTCTGAGCCCCGTGCTCTTTCTGAATTCTTGACCCGTGGGATTGTAAGAAGTAACAAAATGGTTGTAGTTTTAAGGCACTAAATTTTGAAGTGATTTGTAGTGCACCAATACATAATAAAAAACCCTGCCTTACATCCCTCCTATCCCCAGGAATTCTGAGGACATCATTGTCTTGTTGATTCTTAAAAATTATGAGGAAATTTTGTCTTGGGTCATTCTACCCTCAGAAAGATCCTGCATTGTTTTTCTTTCTTTTTTTCAGAAGGTTAAAGTTTACTTATATAAACATAAATGTTATAAAATTCTTTTTGGGAAAGAATTTTTGGGAAAACATTTTGCTTACATATTAGAGTGTTTTTAGTTAAAAGGTAAATAATATTTTTAAAATGTGTAACATTTTTGTTTCTGGAGGTTAGTATTTCAATCTTTCTGGTATTCCTGGCATTCAATTAACTTTATAAACATGTAAAGTGTCTCTTGGTGGGTTCATATCTCCAAGCAGTAAAAGAATCCAAATATCAGCAATGTTATCACCAATAAAACTCTACATAACAAAATATCTCCCTTATTTTTCAAAGGAACTGCACCAAATAGAATCCTGGATAAACAAAGAAGCCTATGAAGAGTGGTGTCCATTAGTCAACTCGGCCAAAGGGTTCAAAAGTCAACTTGTATACATTGGAAAATAAATATTTCAAGTTTAGACTGAGGATAGAGAGGTTTAAAGAGTCCCAGAAGGGGATGTCATATATCACTTGTAGGAGTTCTCTTTGTGGTGAAGAAAAGCTGTTAAGTGTTAAACATTTCTTTTCCTCTCTTATAAAACTAATCTATATTTATTTATTTATGTAATACATTTGTATTTTCTCTTAAAGTTTCACTAACTTTCTCAAGCCACTTTCCTCTCAAGATTTTAGGTTGTTGTTTTTTTTTTTTTTTTAACTTGAAAGCCCAGAGTTTTATTCATTTTGGTTAAGTTGTTGGAATTAGAATGACTCAAAACAAGAAAGTAGAGTTGTGAATTGTGAAACAAAATCCTAAACTTAAAGGAGAATTAGTTTGGAGTTGAAACAAGATTCAAAGACCAACTAAACTCAAGGAGCCTTCTGTTTTAGCCCATGGGTAGACTTTATTTTTCTTGTATTTCTTCTGGATGTTTTCAATATCAATTTTCCTAGGTTTTGGCTATAAACAGCTAGAATAAATCAATGAAAATGAATTCTGTTAGAGTTTATGTAGTACTAAATAAAGATAAAATAGTTTCCATGAATAAAAAAGGTGAAATTCAATTGGGAAAGTGAGAAAAAAAATAGATTCATATATTATTGTAAACTAGAATCATATATTCTTATATTTGACACTATATCAGTATTTCCAAACCTGTTTATCAGAATTACCCGAGAAAATGTTTTAAAAATCTGTATTCTTAGGCCAAGTCCAGAATTGCTAAAGCAAAATCCTTGAGAACAAATCCTCAGAATACGAATTCTTAGCTGTTTTTTCAATTAATTCTTATGCAGCCAGCCCAGAATAAACTCTATACTGGCAATGACTTGGGAAATGCATATATAACCAAAATCAGAACAAAGAGATTGCATGCTGCCCCGAGCTCATGCTGTGTTCAGGGCATACTTAAAATGTCATTTAAAAAATCAAAATTATTTTTGACTTTAGAGATTGTTATGATACTTAATTTTGACTATTTCATTTTTTTAAATTGTGGAAACATATATATAATATAAAATATCTCATCTTTAACCATTTTATGTGTACAATTCAGTGGCAATAACTATAGTCACAATATAGTGCTATGTCATTTCCATCCATTACTAAAACTTCTCATCACCCAAATAAAGAAACTCTCTACACATTAAACAAAAATTACCCATTCCCCTTTCCTCAACCCCTGATCTCTTCTAATCTGCTTTCTGTCTCTATGAATTTACTTATTCTAGATATTCATATAAATGGAATCATACAATATTTGTCCTATGTTTTGCTTATTTCATTTAGCATAATGTCTTCAAAGCTCATCCGTGTTTTAGCATGTATGAGAACTTCATTCCTTTTCATGGCTAAATAGTATTCCATTGCATGTATATGCCACAGTTGTTTATCCATTTGTCTTTTATGAGAACTTGGATTATTTATACCTTTTGGCTATTGTGAATAATGCTGCTATGAACATTGGTGTACAATTATATGTTTGAGTTTGTTTTCAGTTCTTTGGGTATATACCTAAGACTGGAATTACTGAATCATATGGCAAGTCTATGTTTAACTATTTTAGGAACCACCAAATTGTTTTCCACAGTGGCTGTACCATTTCACATTCTCACCATCAATGGACAAGAGTTCGAATTTCTCTGCATCCTCTCCAACACTCGTCATTTTCCACTTAAAAAATAATAATTGCCATCTTTGTGGGTGTGAAGTGATATGTCATTGTGGTTTTGATTTCACATTTGATTTAGGGAATGAACAATGATGCTGAGCATCTATCTTGTCATGAGATTATTGGTCCTTTCTAAATCAGTTTGGAAAAAAAGATGTCTGTTTAGGTACTTTGCCCATTTTAAAAATTGGGTTACCTTTTTTGTTGTTGTTTAATTGCAGGAGTTGTTTAAATATTCTGGATATTAAGCTTTTATTAGATATATGATTTGTAACTATTTTCTCCCATTGTGTAGATTGACTTTTCTTTTTCTTGATTGTCTCCTTTGATTCACAGAACTTTTTATTTTAATGAAGTCCCATTTATCTATTTTTAATCTTGTTGTTCATGCTTTTGTTTTGACAACTAAGAATCCATGGCCAAGTCCAAGGTCATGGAGATCTTCTAAGAGTTCTCCATAAATATAAATAGCTTTTATATTTAAGGCTTTGATCCTTTTTTTATTTGATTTTTGCATATGGTGCCTGATAGGGGTCCAAATTCATTCTTTTGCACTTGGAAGTCCCATTTTCCCAGCACTATTTGTTGAAGAGGTGGTTCTTTCCTTCACTACATGGACTTGGCATTCTTGTTTCAGATCAATTGGTCATAGATGTCATATTTCTGGATTCTAAGTTCTAGTCCACTGTCTACATGCTTATCCCTAAGCCAGTACAGTTTTGATTACTAGTAAGTTTTGAAATCAGGAAGTGTGAGTCCACCCACTTTGCTCTTGTCAAGATTGTTTTGGCTATTTGTGATTCCTTGCAGTTCCATATGAATTTGAGGATTGGTGTTTTTATTTCCGCAAAAAAAGTTGTTGGAATTTCTATAATGATCGTAAGGAACCTGTAGATTGCTTTGGGTAATATTAACATCTTAACATTAAGTTTACTAACCCATTAGTGGAATGTCTTACCATTTATTTAAACCTTCTTTAATTTCTTTCAGCAATATCTTAGAGTTTTCAGTATATACGTTCTCCACTTCCTTGGTGAAATTTATCCCTAAATATTTTATTCTTATCCCACTACTTTTGCATGGATTTCTCTCTCTTTTTTTTTGATGCTGGAGAGAGGGAAAGGTATCGATATGACAGCTAGTGTCTACCCACCCACTTCCTCTTCCAAGGGAACCTGCTCTATTTCCCCTCTTGTCTAGGGGGATTTGACTCATTAATTCGGTTGCTCACTGAAAAGGAAGACAATTCATAGGCAGGCCCGTTACCAATTACCAATAGCATAGAATGAAAAGATGAACTGGGTTGTTTAAATTCCCACCTTCTGGAATCTGATCTAGGATCTATCGGCAAGGAAAAGTTAGTCAGAAAGAAGTGTGATTACAGTAATTATGGTGGAACTCCTTGTGATTTAAAGTTTAAAATTAATATTATGTGCTGCCTTGCCGTCTGGGGAAAACCAAGAGAGTTGCAAATGGCCTCACTGCAAGTTGCCCTCCCGCTCTATTCCTGCCGATCAAGTCCCCTAGCCAAACAACCCTCTTTATCAAATGAACCCAATGCAGTTCCTGATTATCCCTGAATAACTAGCTTCAGTTCTCAGCCAGCTGGTGCAATTATTCAAATAAGCCAGTCATATCCTGCTCTGGGAACCAGAAGGCATTTCACCCTCTAGATACTATATAGCCTGACTTCTGTCCTCCTGCAGCCCCATGTTTTGTACTCTGTTCTTGAACACAAACTTTCGTGACCCTGCATGTTGTGTGGTGTCTTCCTCACTCAAGATGTGACTATATGCAACTATAAAAACTGCAGGGGAGGGGACATAGCTCAATGGTTGAACGACTGCTTTCCATGTACCAGGTCTTGGGTTAAATCCCTGGTACCACCTTGAAAAACAAACAAACAAAAAATAACACCTGCAGTCAATCTCATCTCTCCCTCCTTGGGAAGTTGTTTGTCCACATAACCCTAGGGCAGGATTCTCTCCCTCACCAGAGGGATGAAAAGGATGTGATTAAAACATTCTTTGTCAAAATGGTTAGGGAAGGACTCTGAGAAGGTAAATTTGGAATGAAAGACCAAACAATGGAGAAGCAGCCTTATGAAGCTCTGAAGGCAGAATATTCTAAAAAGAAAGATCAGTTTATGCCAATGTTCTGAGAGAAGAACACATTTAGAGTATTTGGTGGGCAGAAAGAATGCCAGAGCAACTTCAGCTTAGTGGATAAGGAGGAAAGTGAAGGGAGAAGAAATCTGAAGGATGGAGGAACATATCCTATGTAACAGTTTAGTTCATCATAAGTTTTGTTTGTACCTTAAGTGCAATGGGAAACCATTGGTGAATTTTGAGCAAAGAGTCAATTGACAAGATTTATAATTTACAAAGAGCATTCGGGCTACCACATGTCAGGAAAATGAGATAAAAAGGGGAAGAAATTACTATGCCAAATTTTTGTCCCAACTAATTTAGATGAAGAAAGTTTGTAAGTGCAGGGAGTAGATTAAAGGATGAGCAGTTAGGGAGGATTGGGGTCAAAATTTCTGGTTTGGATGATCAGAAGTTTGAGGTATCTGTTATAATGCACATGGAATATTGCAATTGGCATTGGATATACCAAACTGAAGTCAGGAGAAAAGTCCAGGCTGGAGATACAACGTATAGATTATCAGCATAGAGATATTACATATATTTTATCCACACACACACACACACACACATACACACACACATATTTCTCTGTAGTGGTTGATATTGCTCTGGAAAAGAAAAGTTAGTAAGCCAAGGACTTATTCTAAAAATTTTAGAAATTAGGAAGAGGATGTAAAAACGAATGCTAGCAAAATCGGCCAAGAACTAGGAGAGCATGGTTTATTAAAATGTAGTTAAAAAAAAAAAAAAAAAGGTTTCAAATTTTC
Organism: Tolypeutes matacus; assembly: GCA_026826555.1. Lineage (NCBI taxonomy): Eukaryota > Metazoa > Chordata > Mammalia > Cingulata > Chlamyphoridae > Tolypeutes > Tolypeutes matacus. The sequence goes on from JAKSZT010054281.1 coordinate 9,652,674, forward strand.
AAAATTATCAAATGCTACTAAATGATCATGTAAAAAGAATATAGAAAAAAATGGACTTTGGCAAAATATATGGTATTCATGGCCTTGATAAGAAGTATTTAGTAGAATGATGGGAAAGAAAGTAAAATTGGAATGAAAAACTGAACAAAGGGGAGAATAGAAGATGATGAATTGGAGGCAGTTAATTTAAATCATACTTTCAAGGAAAAGCACCATGAAGGAAAGAAGAAAATTTGGGTTTGTGTTGGAGGGGGCATTGATTTGAGAAGTTCTTTTGTTTTTGTTTTTGTTTTGTTTTGCTTGTTTTTAAATGGGTAATAATGAAGTACATTTTTGTACTGATAGCAATAATCATGTAGAATATGAGAAAATGATGATGGATAAGAAAGGTGATGTCTGCAAAAGTTCTTTAAACATTTCTATTTGTTGGGGGTGGAATCATGCCCTCCAAAAACGCGTGTTCAGTTCCCAACCCCTTGCATATAAGACCTTGGAGGATATTGTTAGTCAAGGTGTATTCAAACTGAATGAATGCGGGCTTTAATCCAAAGTGGCTTATAAGTAAAGCACAGGAAATTAGACACAGGAATATAAAAACCTCACATGGAGGAGAAAAAGCCCGAAGTCAACAGAAACCAGAGGAGAAAGGACACGACATCACCATGTGCATTGCCATGTGACACAAAAACACCCAAAACCAGCCCTAGAATGCCATCGTTTTCTGGGAGAAAATATCACCTGCTAATGCTTTGATTTTGGACTTCTCCTACCCTTAAAACTGTGAGCCAATCAATTCCCATTGTTTAAGCTAACCCATTATATGGTATCTGTTTTAGCAACCAGGAAACTAAAATACTATGTTAACAGATGGTAATAAATGGTAACTGATGACAAATAATGTAAAAGAAGCATGTAGTTTAATTTATTGTATGCTTGTATTTTTATCACACAATAATACTTTGCCAGAAAAAAATAGAGAATAAGTATATAATATGTGACTTAAGTCCAATTTATATAAGGAAATGAACACTCGTTTAAATAAACTCAAATATTAGTCAAGATTCAAAATATTTGAGTAACAGTATAAACCAATTTAAACTATTTGAAATTTCTAACACTACTCTCAGGTGTAGAAAACATGTTCTTTTCAAGTGCACATGGAAATTCACAAAGATAGATTATATTTTGTCCGTATAACAAACCTCAATAAATTTAAAAGACTGAAAGAATAAACAAAAAATCTGAGTACAACAGGATTTAATTAGGAGTGAATATCAGTGAGATATCTGAAAAATCCCAAACATTTGGAAATAGTAAACAATACAATTCTGAATAAAAATGTGTCAGGGAATAATGCAAAATGGAAATTAGAGTATATTTTGAACTAAAAATATATATAAATATATATATATGAAAAAATAATGAAAACACAGTACATTAAAATTTGTGATATTCAGCAAAGCAATACATAGAGGGAAATTTATAGCTTTGAATGACTATATTAGGGGACAATAAAGGTGTAAAATCATTGATCTATGCTTCAACTTAAGCAAGGAAAATGAAAAATCTGTAGGAAAAATAAGTCTGAAAGGACTAGTAAAATTAATAAATCCTTAGTAAGAAAAATCAAGGAAAATTGAGAATTTATAGACTATTAATATCAGTAATAAAAGAAGGGATATCACTAAAGGTCCCACAGATAAGAAAAGGTCAATAATAGAATATTATGATCAACTTTATACTATGAATTTGACAACTTAGAGGAAATGACTATATTCTTTGATAGATACAAGTTTCCAAAACTGATATTAGAAGAAATAGACAATCAAATTAAACCTATATTAAAGATATTGAATGCTTAATCTATAACCTTTCCACAAATCTAACTCCAGGATCAGATGGCTTCACCAAGTGAAAGTTATAAAACATATAAGAATAAATTGTACCATTGTAAACAAACTTTTTCAGATTATAGAGGAAAAGAGAACACTGTCCAATTTGCTTTATGAGGCCAACATTACTCTGATATCAAAAGCTAACAAAGGCAGTGGATGTGGCTTAAGCAGTTGGGTGCCTGCCTCCAACATGGGTGGTCCCAGGTTTGGTTCCTGGTGCATCCTAAAGAAGAAAAACAGTGAGTAGACAGCAAGCAGACATCTAGCAAGAATAATGAGCAGACATTGATCAAAAACAACAAGCAAAAACACAATGAGAAAAAACAATGAGCAAGACAACGAGCAAGCAATTAGCAGACATTGAGCAAAAACACTGAGTAAGACAATGAGCAAACAACAGCAGACAATGAGAAAAAAAAAACAAAAACAAGTAGGGAGCAGATGTGGCTCAAGCAATTGGGCACCCACCTGACACATGGGAGGTCCCAGTTTCGTTTCCTGGTGCCTTTTAAAGAGAAAACAAAACCGACAATGAGCAGACAATGAGCATAAACAATGAGCACAAACAACAAGCAAAGACAATGAGCAAACAGATGAGGGAGCCATCTTGGGGAGAATATAAAAAAATTTTTAAAAAGCTAACAAAGATAGTAGAGAAAATTAACATTGCAGAACAATATTGCTCATAAAGATAGATACAAAAATACTTAACAAAATTATCATTATATCTAGCAAGATATTAAGAATAACACAATTTTTTTTAATTTGAAAAATCAATGTAAATCACCATATTAACATATTAAGGAAAACTCATAAGATCATCTTTAAAAATGAAGAAAAAGCATTTGACAAAATTTAAGGCACATTTATGTTTAAAAAATAGAAACTCTCACCAAACTAGGAGTAGGAATGAGTTTCTTCAATCTAATAAAGTACATCTATGAAAATATCATAAGGTAGTATCATACTTAATCATGAGAAATACATCTAACCTGTATGAGATCCTACAAAAGTATTGAAATAATATGTTAATTCAGTAAGAATATTGAACACATGTTCAATATACAATAAATTGTTTCTATATGCTATAATGAAAATTTCAATTTATAATTGCATCAAGTTTCAAATATCTAATAAAAATCTAGCAAAAGATGGGTGAGACCTCTCCACTCATTATAAAACCTTGCTGAGAGAAATAAAATAGAATGAAAGGGAGGGATATACCACAAATAGTTGCTTAAAGTGACTTAAATCTTCAGAGTCACTAATCACACAAAAATTGATTGAAATTGAAAATATGATTTCACAACTATTGTAAGTAATTTTTGATGAACTATGAAGCATGCGTGGGATGCTAAGAAAACAGTAATTGGAGAGTTTTGTTCTTATAAACAGAAAAGGAGTAGAGGTAGAATATGGAATCTATGAGATATGAGCTTGTCACTAACGCCTAGAACTATTGTGTGTTGAAACCTGACTGAACGCACTGACTGAAAAAAGAAGCAGAGGTTCTCTCAGTAAAGTTATGCTAAATCAAACATTTTTTTAAGCTCACCTTTGCAAGTAAGTAGGATTGCTAGACTGATAACAAAGCAACTATCTTTCAGTGAGGCATTTAACAAAATCTGCTATGATCTCCTGGAATCCAAGACCAAGAAATATGGATTGACTATTGAAGGGGAGGAGATCATTTCCCTGAACATCTGTATCTCATAGGAAGTGATTTGGTTAGAAAACCTGGTGAAAGCTCTTGAGTGGGATAAGGCAGGCTGCCTAAATTTGTTCTCTTTTATTTAACTACAAGAGTATCTTGCAGTTACAGTGGAAGGAAAAAAAAAAAAGACTCAAGAAAGCATGAGAAACAGGAAAGGATAATGCCACCTTGTTTGCCTGTTTCACAGGACTCTTGCAAGTGTAACAGAGTAGGATGTAACAGGTCTTGGTAAACTATTAAAGGGCATACAAATGAGCAGCACTGTTGTTAACTTGACTAATTTATGCCAAACCTTCCATTTTTTCTATTTACTTTTTTTACGAGTTGCTTGGGATATATTTAGTACAAATGTTTTGTGAAGGGGTAGTATATAAGGCTATAAAGACATTTTCTCACTTGCATTAAAAGCTATAGAACACCACTATAGAACCTTAAAAATCCACTTGACATAAAATCATTTGCTATATCGCTTGATGTATGGCTGCCAGTGCTGATGACCTCAATGGATTGGAATGCGGCTGCTACAGCTTCAGAGCAAGGAACTGCAATTTAGTTCTGGAAACCTGATGAGGTGTGAGAAACCACCTCACTTCTAATGGGCCTATGACTGTCTTTCTACAGCTCACTATTTATATTAAAGTTATTTTATGATTATTCAAAGTCAAACGAGAGTGCGAATTTACCTAAAATGAGAAACTATAGCTCTGAAATGTCAATCAACCTTCAATTTTTTCCCTTTTTTTTTTAACCCTTTTTAAAAATTTTGGTTCCACCCTAAAATTTTTACACGAGTTTATTTGTCCAAATCCTATAAATTTTTCTCTTTTAATAAAACACAAACACAATGGCCATAAAAGTATGGCATAAATACCACAATATCAATACTGTTTTCTTTATAATTTAATAGACTATAAAAAAAATAAATATGCAGTAGTCACAAAATATTTTTTGTAAACACTGAAAGCTCTCAAAGTTTAAATTTTGTGATGGGATTCATTTTCCAAAAAAGGTTCAAAAAGAAAGTATAAGTATTATGTTAAATCCATGACTATAGATGTCTGAGTTTAAGCAGTCCCATTTGTACAGTAGAATAATTTATCAATAAAAAGGTATTGGTGAACACCTTTTCCAATATAGTGTTAGTCCTTCTGAGGAACATAAAAAGTTTAAGAACTGGCTTATGGTCTCAAGAAGTTTGCCATTTAATTAGGGAGGCAAAATGAAATGTCTAGAGAAAAAATATATATATGTAATATTTGCTTTCTAAGTATAATAAAAATACGAAAGATATATTCACTGAAGCAGGCTAGGAAAGGAGATAGAGATATTCAGAAGATCTAGGTTTGGTTGGTTTGGTTAAGTAAAGAGCACCAACACGAAAGTAAAAATAGATAAATGGGGTGTCCTCAAAACTAAAAACTTGTGTGCATCAAAGGACTTTGTCATGAAAACAAAAAAACAACCCACTCAATGGGAAAAAATATTTGGAAGCCACATATTCAAAAGGGTTTACTATCCAGAAATCCTACAAACAAGCCAGGAAGCAGCTGTGGCTCAAGAGGTTGGGCTCCCGTCTACCACATGGGAGGCCATGGGTTCGGTTCCCGGGGCCTCCTGGTGAGGGCAAGCTGGCCCACGCCCGCGGAGAGCTGACAGCCTGTGCCCGTGGAGAGCAGGCGCCACAAGATGATGCAACATAGGGAGACAAGCAGACACAGAGGAAACACTCAGTGAAAGGAGACAGCGAGCACAAGCAGCCAGGGTGGCAGGAGAGAATAAAAAATAAAATAAAATAAAATAAACAACCCAAATTAAAAAATAGGCAAAGACTTGAATAGACATTTCTCCAAAGGGGATATACAAATCGCTAAAAAGAACACGAAAAGATGCTCAACATCACTAGCTATTAGGGAAATGCAAATCAAAACCTCAATAAGATATCATTTCACATCCACTAGAATGGTTACTATTGAAGAAAAAAAAAATTACAAGTGTTGTTGAGAATGTGGAGAAATAGGAGCACTCATTCACAGCTCGTAGCAATGTAGAATGGTGCAGCTACTGTGGAAGACAGTTTGGCAGTTCCTCAGAATTACTGTATGACCTGCAATCCCCCTACTAGCTATATACCAAGAAGATTTGAAAGCAGGAACTTGAACAGATATTTGCACACCAATGTTCATAGTGGCATTATTCACAATTACCAAAAGATGGAAGCAACCCAAATATCCATCAACCAATGAATGGATAAACAAAATGTCATATGTAAATACTATTTAATTTGCTAAAGGCTGACAAGGCAACATACCAGAAATGGGTTGGCTCTTATAACGGAGATTTATTAACTTATAAGCTTACACTTCTGAGGCCATGAAAATGTCCAAATCAAGGATCCATCGGGCAATACTTTTCTCCCAGAAGACTGGCCGCTGGCAAGCCTGGACTTCTCTCTCACATGGCAGGGCACATGGGGGCATCTCCTTTCTCTTCCAAGTCTTGTTTAGAGCTTCTGGCTGCTCCATCTGTGGCCTTCTCTCTCAACTTCGGTAGGTTCCTCTCTAAGCTCTTATTTCATTTTTTCTCTGTCTCTGTTTCTCCCTCTCCCCATATTTATCTATTTATAAAGATCCCCAGTAAGAGGATAACAATCCACCCTGGGTCAAGGCATACTGAAGGAATAAAATCAAAAGCCCTTAACTAAAGTGATCTAAGCAAAAAGTCCCAGCAACAATAAGTTCACACCCAAGGAATGGATTAATTTAAGAACATCATTTTCTGGGGTCCATAAAAATCCTCAGACCACCACAAATAGGATGGAATATTATTCAGTGAAAATAAGAATGAAGTCCTGATGCATGTGACAATACAGATGAACCTTGAAGACATTATGCTAAGTGAAATAAGACAGACACAAAAAAACATCTATTATATGATCTCACAGATATCAATCAATTATAATAAATAAAATCATAGAAGTATAGAATCTAGAATATAGGTTTCAAGGGCATAGACTGGGGGTAGAGTTTGGGGAGCTGATACTTAATTTGTACAGAATTTCTATTTAGGTTGATTTTAAAGGTTTGGATGTTGGTGATGGCAGCACGTTAATGTGAGTATAATTAAACAATGCTAATTTATGTATGTGAATGTGGATGAAAGGAGAATTTTGGGTCTTGTATGTTACCGGAATGAAAGAGGATAAAGCATGGGACTGTATAACATAGTGAACCCTGTTGTAAATAATGGGCTGGGGTTAATAGTACAAGTATAAGAATTTTCTTTCATGAATTATAACAAATGTGCAACACTAATAGAAGGTGTTAATAACAGGGTGGTATATGGGAAAAAATACACCTAATGTAAACCATGGACTATACTTAATACTACTATTTTAATATTCTTTAATCAATTGTAACAAAGGTTCCACACTAATGCAATGTCAACAATAGTGGGGATATATGGGAATGCTGTGTTTTTTTTTTTGTTTTTTGTTTTTTACTTGATGCTTCTGTAAACTCACAACTTCTCTAATTAAAAAGGAAAGGAATTATTAACTGAACATACATAGAAAAGCCGCTTACATAGTCATATAGAGCAACATTTATTAAGCTTAAAACCCATTCAGACACTCCATGAACACAGAAAGGTACCTAAACCTGCACATGACATGATAACACAGATCTCCACAGATAGAAAGATCTATGCTCATTTAGAGCCTCAGTAGCACAAAAACTCATATAGTGGCACAATGTGTAACATGGTTTGGTTTCTGAGGAGTATTCCAAAGAGTTTAGCGACTGATGTAATCCATTCTCAGAGCTGGGAGCCCGTGGCTTCAGTGAATGGCCCCAGAATAAGACAGACTAACTGCGCCCTAAGTTTGTTCCCCCCAAACCAATTCATTTCACACCAAGCTCTGAGAACAGGATGGAAACCACCTCTACCCCCCACTGCCTGGCCCCTGAAAAATGAGTCCAAGTTCTCCAGATTCCTGAGAGGGATCAGCATGGACTCTTATCATCATCCCCAAGAATCCCCGTTCCTCGGAAACCCCAAGAACAGTGCCCTTTCCCACACACAGCCAGCCCCACACAGCCAGTGGACCAGAAGGGACTTTTCAGTGTCCATTCTTGCCACTGCCACCGAGGACTGGTTGCCAATCCTTCCCCAGCCTATAGGCAAAGGGCAGCTCTGTCAAAAGTAACAGAACTTTCTTCTGCCAGCCCGAGGGGAGGCAGCCTCCTGAGTGAAGCAGCTCAGGGCTGCTGGGATCCCGGGGCTGCCTTGAGAGACTCACTCACCGACCTACTGATGTCTGTGGCCCCAAACCAGAGGGGTATTTGGCCTTCAGGTACAGGAGCAATGAGTTGGGAAGACACAAACACAAATGCAAAAATAAACACAGCCTGAGAACTTCAGACCAGCTTCTAAACTGCACGTCTTCCAAGGTCTCCTGTTATTCCTCCAAACAAAAGTGTTTATCTAGGAAGAAAAGGTAAGACACACAGACACACAGGACAGCAGAGCTAGAAGAAGCGTTAGGGAACATCTAGCCCAACAATTTCACCTTACCTAAGGGGAAACTGAGACCCAGAGTGGGGAAGAAACTTAGACTCACTTAGACTCAAAGAGTTTAAAAAACTCTTTTCCTTGATCATGAAGGTATGAAGGGAAGATGTGGGGCAGGGGTAGAAGGGAGAGAGAGAGAACAAGAGAGAGTCTACATTCAAGCCTGAGCCTGTATATACAAGAAGAGCCAGGGAGTTTGTGAGCAGGAACATATTTGGGAAGCAAATAAAAGAATCTTTGAGTCCAACTTGTCCTTACCATAGTGGCCAGGAGCCCACAAGTACCCAAAACAAGATGGGGAAGGGTAACATCTTAGTAGCACTAAGATACTTAGTTCAGAGCCTAAGAGCTTGGGCTTTGGAGTCATAATGACCAGTCTATTAAGACCTGGCTCTACCATTTACTAGAGGTGTGATCTTTGCCCAGTAGTTCTCAATAAGGGGCGATTTTATGCCCAGGGAATATTTGTCCATGCCTGGGGAAATTTGGATTGTCACAAATGGGGGTGAGGAGTGTTACAGGCATCTATTGTTACAGGTAGAAGCTGTTAATCATCCTACAATGCACAGAACATCCTTCCACAGCACAGAATCATCCAGCCTCAAAAGTCAGTAGTGCCAGGGTTGAAAAATCCTGCATTAGGCAAATGGCTCGATTATTCTGAGCTTCAGTTTCCTCATCTGTGACCTGGAGTAATATTATCTGCTTCAGAGGGTTGGTATGGCAATTAAACAGCCTAATGCATATAAATCTGTTAGCACAACACCTGGCACAAGTGTTCCATTATTTATTAGCTATTAATATTATCAGACCCTCCCTTGACCCCATCACCTCCTCTAGCTACCAGAGTTTTTGTTCCTTTTACAACAAAACTCTTGACATTTATTCTCAAAACCTCCACAACTCCCATTCTCCCTTGAACCTATTCTAATCAGGCTTTCACTGCCGCCAGTCTACTCTTATTAAGGTTACCAGTGATATCCACATTGTTAATTCCAGAGACCATTTCCCAGTGTCCATTTTCCTTGACCTGCTATCAGTGTTTGAAATGGCTTTTCACCTTCTCTTTCTTGAACAACTTTCTCTGCTTGACTTCCAGGATATCCAATCCTTTGATTCTCCTTCTTCCTCAAAGAACAAACATTCTCAGTCTCCTGTGCTCCAAAAGAAGTGGGACTTGGTCTGATCACGTTTTTTGGTGAAGATTAAATGAGATAATCTACGTAAAGTGCTTAGCACATATTTAGTATTAAATAAATGATCATCACACCACTAAAACAAAAGAATGTTCTTGATGGGCTGTTTAGTAGACTGGACATTGCTGAGGAAAGACTCAAGGATCTTCAGAATATCTCAATAGAATTTTCTCAAACTGAAATACAAAGAGAAAAATAAGTGAAAAAACAAAAAGAACAGACCATCCAAGAACCATGGTAATTTGAATACCAGAATTAGAAGAATAAGAAAATAGAGCCAAATAAATATCTGAAGTAATAAGTGAAAACTTTTCAAATTTAATGAAAAACAAAATATCACAGATCTAAGAAGCTCAGATAATACCAAGCAGGACAAATTCCAAAAATCTATTCATAGGAATATTACTTTTAGAAGCAGAAATCCAAAGACAAAAAGAAAATCTTGAAAGAAACTAGTGACAAAGAAAATGTCTTACCTGTAGAGGAAACGATGCAGACAAGAAGAAAGTAGAGTGAAATTTTTAAGTGTTGAAAGAAAAAGCACCAACCTAGAATTCCAGAGCCACAGAGTTATTTTTCAAGGGTTGAGGAGAAATAATGACTTTCTCAGGTAAATAAAAACTAAGGGAATTCATCACCTATTAATTTTTTTCTGAAAGAAATGTTAAAAGAAATTTTTCAGGGAGAAGGAAAATGATATCGGTCAGAAATCCAGATACATGTAGAGCAGGGGTTCTTAACAAGGGGTCAGTGAGCTTGAATTGAGATTCAAAATAGCATTATTCTTGTGGGGACATGTGGGTACAGGTGTGATATATTTATTAAATAATACACAATATAGTGCGGACTTAGTAAGGGATCTGTTGTTTTCATCTGACTGGCAAAGGGGTCCATGAAACAAAAAATTTTAAGAACCCCTGATGTGGAAAAACCAAGAGTGTTGGAAAAGGAATAAATAAAGGTAAAACAAACTCTTTTAGTTTTCTTATTCTTAATTGATCTAACAGATAACAGGGTTTTTGGAGTAATAATAGAAGCAATGCACATGGTGACTATAGAATGTGGAGAAATAAATGAATGGCAGAAATGGCATGAGAGGATGGGGGAATTGATAATGCTATTATAAGTTAGCCGGTACAATACATGAAGTGTTATTGTGTCATTTGAAAGTGGACTTAGATTAGTTAAAAATGCATATCGCAGGGGGTGGATGTGGCTGAAATGGTTGGGTGTCCGTCTCCCATATAGAGGGACCTGGGTTCGATCCCCGGGACCTCCCGGTAAAATAAATTAAAAAATAATAATGATTTTTAAAAATGCATATTGCAAAAGTAAGGCAACCATTAAAAATGTAGAAAGAAAGTATAAATGATGTGCTAAGAAAAGAGATAAAATAGAAATATAAAAAAAAGGAAAAAAAGAACAAATGCTGTGACTAGAAAAGTCACAAACATGGTAGATATACATACAACTACATTAAAAATCACTTTGAATGGGAATGGTCTAAATTTACCAAATAAAAGATAAGAGATTGTTAGAGTAAATAAAAAACAAGACCCAATTATATGTGTCTACAAGATACCTATAATATAAAGATTTAGATTAAAAGCAAAGAAATAGAAAGAGATAAACCAAGCTAACACTAATCAAAAGAAAACTGATTTATTAATGTCAGACAAAGGAGACATCAGAACAAGGGAACATAGAGATAAAGAGGAGCATTACAAAATGATAAAAGGGGCAATTCTCCAATAAGACATAACAATCCTAAATATGTTTGCACCTAGCAATAGAGCATCAAAATACATGAGACACAAACGGAAAGAACTGCAAGAAGAAACAGACAATTCCCTTCTTGGAATTGGAGACTTCAGTACTCCACTTTCAGTAATTAATCCAGTGGGCAGAAATCAGTAAGAATATAATCTACTCCACAGCACTAACAATCAACCTTGTCTAATTGACATTTATTTTATAGTCTATCCAATTACAGCAGAATAACCATTTTTATCAAGTTCTCAGGTAACATTCACTAAGATACAGGAAATTCTGGACAATAAAATACACCTTAGCAAATACAAAAAATAGAAATCATATAAAGTACATTCTCAGGCTAAAACGGGATTAAAGTAAAGTAAAAATGAAGCACTTAGGTGTAAATCCAACAAAATATATGTATAATCTGTATGCAGGAAACTACAAAATTGTGATGAAAGAAATCAAATAAATAAAAGGAGAGATACTCCAGGTCATGGATTGGAAGACTCAATATTGTTAAGATGCCAGTTCTTCCAAACGTGATTATAGATTGAATGCATTTTTGATCAAAATCCCATCATGCTATTTTTCAGATATTTATAACTGATTATAAAGTTTATATGGGAAGACAAAGTACCCAGAAGGAGACAACACAATACTGAAGAAGAGGAATAAAGTGGGAGGACTCAAACTGCTTGATAAACAGGACTTAAAGTTCTAGTAGTGAAGACATTGTGATATTGGTGAAAGGTAAATACATATATCAATGGATCAGAATACATAGCCCAAAAATAGAACCATGCAAATAGAGTTAAGTGATCTCTGATAAAGGAGCAAAGAAAATTCAATGGAAAAAGGGTAGTCTTTCAACAAATGGTATTGGAACATTGCACATCCACATGTGAAAAATTAATGTAGACACGATCCCTGTACCTTTCACAAAATTTAACTCAAAATAGATTATAGATTTAAATGCAAAACTATAAAACTTCTCGATGTAAACATAGGAGAAAAGCTAGGTGACTTTTGGTCCGGCAATGAGTTTTTAAATATAATAACGAAAGCATTATCTACAATAGAAAAACCTGGGGAAATGTAAACAATATCTGAAAGAGGTCAGTGGATTGTATCAACGTCTTAGATTAGCAGTCTCATTTAGCCATCTGTCATTTGACTAAAAAAAGTCCTGGGAATCCTGACTAAATCCACTCTTATGGGCCCATGCTATGAGGAAGTAGACTTAAGGATTTTGGAGGAGGCAGCAGAAGGAGCAGTATTGAAATGTGCCTTTTTATTTACCATTGCCTTGGAAAATTCTTCAAAGGAAGAGGCCCTCAGGGAAGTGAATTTTATTCTTTGTTTCAAAGTTTGTATTCTACCAGGTATCGATGGTGGTGTGTGATGCGATAGGGAAGGCTTTATTAGTTTTCCCCATGTATTCTTCACAAGCTTAAATAAAACGAAAACGGTTTCAATTTGACTAGCAACATTTGCTCTTGCCCAAAGAAATCTCTTGCATGATTCACAAAAGGGGCCCCATAAAAACTATTTTGAAGTTTTTAGAAACCAGCCCTCAAGGAGGCAGTTGATCATCATCACCAGATATTAACGCTACCCCTCTCTCTTTTCAAGTTTCCATTGAATAAACAGGTAGAGCTAGGGGTCCATCCTAGCAAAAAAAAAAAAGCCCATGCTTTTTGCCTGTGGGATCCAAATATGGACTTAACAACAAAAAACATCCTTATGTGGAACACCAGCTTTCCTCTTCACTTCAGAATCCATTTGGACTGATTACTTACCAGAATTTTTCAACCTCTCGGCAAGCTTTTCACAGTTTATGGCTAAACTCTGATTGCAATCTTGATCATTTTCTTCTGGGCAATATTCCATGACCAGATCCATGTCAGCACGACCACAATTTATTCTCTGTGGTTCCTCAGGACTAATGGCTGGTTTGTAAATCTTAAACTCTCTGATTAAAGAAAAGCAGGTAGTCATTTCTTTGCACAGCTACATGAAATATAAATGAAACATAATTGGCCTATTTGTTGCAGCTTCAAATGTGATCAACTCATGGACCAAATGCATAAAAGCATAGAGATTTGTTTTTTAAAGATGTATTGATTTATTTATTTCCCTCCCCTCTCCCCCCAATTGTTTTACGCTCGCTGGCTGCTCACTGTGTGTTCTTCTATGTCTGCTTGTTTTCTCTTTAGGTAGCACTGGGACCCAACCCTGGGACCTTCCAGAGGGGGAGAGAGGTGCTCAATCTCTTGCACCACCTCAACTCCCTGGTCTGCTGTGTCTCTTATTCTCTCTGTGCCTCTTTTTGTTGTGTTATCTTGCTGCTCCAGCTCTCCACTCGGGCCAGCGCTTCTGCACTGGCCAGCGTTCCGCGTGGGCCAGCTCTCCATGCGGACCAGCTTGCCTTCACCAGGAGGCCCTGGGACTCGAACCCTGGACCTCCTATATGGTAGACGGGAGCCCGATCACTTGAGCCTCATCTGCTTCCCAAGCATAGAGATTTTTGATACGTTTTCATAACTACCATGAGCCAAACTCTGTCAAATGATACAACCTTGAAACTCCCAATGAGCTCAGTAAATGGCAGTTGCCTTCAGCTGACAGGTAGTGAGGCTTAATGAAATTCATTGTGCAGTGTCTAGATTCACCTTCTCCCCAAACCTTCAGCTTCTTTTTCCTCCTTTGTAAAAGACTGGATCCATCTGAAAACTGTCAACCTAGCATTAGTCTAAACCAACAAATTCTACTTTGATACCCAAAATTCAGACTACATTTCTTGCTTCACACCTTTTCCAAAATGTTGAAGTTCATTATTTCTGATTATCATCTACAAATGGTTTTTGTTGCTGTTTCTCTCTGTAAATTCCAAAGTGACATAAAACAAAAGTTTCAATAGTCCTTTTGGATGTCAGATAGCAAGGCGATTAGCAAATGCTCTTTTTCCATTCCAATTCTTCAGATAGAAAAACTGAGGCATGAAGTGCAATTTTTTCAACTACAGCTCTGGCCGACATGGTAAAGAACAGGGCTGTCCTAAAGGGGATTTTGCCATGGGCTAAAGCAGATTGGGCTTTTCTCTTCTCCCGTGAATTAGTATTTACATTTACGCAAAGCTGATAAAAAGAACAGCCTTGGCAACGGAAGCTTGTAACATGAAATCAGAACGGAAAAAACTTTAAAGATGTCTCATGATGGTAACTGAAGCTGTGGTTGAAAGCCTCCAAAATGAATTTTTTCCAAGCTTCTTGTTCTTTTGCTCTATTCTAACGATACCTCTGGGTACAACACTGTTCTAGACTCATTAAAATGCCCTTTCTCTGGAGTCTATAGAAGAAAGATTTTTAAACTAGGGCTCCAGAAGTATATGATCTCTACATCTATCTATCTATCTATGTATCTATCTATCATCTATCTATCTATCTATCATCTATCTATCTATCTATCATCTATCTATCTATCTATCTTTCTAATCTCAATCTATAAATGCTGTATTGTTAATTTGCTTCTGAGCAAGTGACCTAATTTTTGTTCATACCCTAAGTGAAAAGTTTGTTTTCATCTCTACATGTATATTTCATTTATTTTTGAATATTTCATTCACTATAAAGCAGGGATTCTTAGCCTTTTTTGTTCCATGGACCCTTTGCCAGTCGGGTGAAAACCACGGACCCCTTACTAAGTTCACACTATACTGTGTATTATTTAATAAATAGATCACAGACACAGCAGCACATCCCCACAAGAATGTTTTTTTGAATTTCAATTCAAGCTCACGAACCCCTGGTTAAAAACTCCTACTATAAAGGTTTTAGCTCTGCAGCTTTCCTTAAAAATCTAGACCTGGCTCTCTCTGCCTAGAGGAGCGCTCACCAAATCTCAGTGTGTATTTCCATCTTTCTCTCCCATTTCTCAGCAAGCTTTGTTTTTTTCCCCCATTTCCCAATAAATTCTTTGTACTGGCCTAACTGAAAAACAACAACAACAAAAACTAGACCTGTGCCTATCTCCTCAAGTAAAATAACTCAAGAGGGTCTACCTCCAGTGCTTGGGTAACTTGACTCACTTCCAGGGAGAACACAATTGTTTTAACTGGTGCACGTACTTTCTACCATAAAGCAAGAGTCATGATAATATTGTGTTATAGAGAGTTTGATTCATCTTTTGAGTTCTGAGTGCTTCCTGGCTGACTTTTATTTTCATGGTAAGCAAAGTACAAAGTTGTTATGTGTTGTTAGTTAATCAACTAACATCTTGAGAATTTCCATCGCCCCTCTAAAGCTTCTGCTCTTGTTTAATTGGGAAGTTCTAAGGATTCTAAGACATACTTAAAAGTTTGGCCATTTGCAACTATATTTCTCATTCTGCTATAGTGCCACCAAATCACAATATAACAATCATTTGGATTCTGAGACAATAGAAAGCAACAATTGTAATCTATTGCCAGGATTTCAAATTCTGAATGTTTTTCAAAGCAGCCCGTCACTTTTTCAATTATGAAAAAAAATTAGAATGTTAAACTAATGATCATTTTAATGATCATGTAAAATATTTCTACCAGTTTTTATATTAGAGTCTCATGCATGATTTCATTTGAAAAATGGATTATGCTTTTGAGAAATGTTTGAAAACCTATTGTCTAGATATGAAGTTGCAAAATGGCAATCCAAAAATCATCTTTTGTGATGCACAGACTTGCTTTGTTTAACTAACATTTTACAAATTACTTATTTTACATAGAATATACAATTTGGACTTCTTTCAAAAATCAGAAGAATTGATATACTGGTTCCACATTTGGGCTTGACAGCAATAATTTAACTAAAAGTAAATAGAAACTGCCTCTTTGGACAGTTGATGAGTTTCTGTTTGCTAGATCCCCCATAAATCCCTGTTGTCTTAAACCTCGACTCTCTCTAATTTACTTTACACGTGCTACAAAATTGTTTTCTCAATCTCTCTCTTCTTTCAGATTCACCTTCAGTATTTCAAGCAGCACCGGTCATATCTTTTGCATACCTTCAAGCTAAATGTTCTGTGTCTATGCATTTATATTATATAATCATGTACTGAATGGAAATGCAATTTTTGAAAAGATTTTCAGAAAACTCTCTGAGATCACTGGCAGCATAATAGAGTTTAGCAAAAGCAAGAATAAGGAGTTAATACTTTGGCTTGACACTTTGTCAAAGAAAGTTGTATATTTGTTCTATAACAAAATTCTTTAGGTCCCAAAGTATATATAAAAAAGAAAAAAAAAAAAAATCAAAGGAATGGAAACTGTTTATCCAAACATGAAAGGGGATGCCTTTTTTTTAAATATGCCTGTGGCTGAAGTGATAGGCATGTCAAACACCTGCTCTTCAGCTGTGGTTTGCCCTTTAGGCAGAACTCTGCCATTCAAGGTGTTTGAAAAGCATCGTCCAGACTAATTCATCATGAAACAGCTGCCCAGATGTTCAGTTGCCTTTTAGCGAAACAGGCATTTTCTAAGATTTACAAAAGTCAAAGGCCTTTCCTCTTCTCCCAGCACCCCTTTCATGTTCTTTCGTCATCTCAGTGCAGTGAAGGTCCCCAAAGAAATAGAAAATTCCTTAATACATCCATAACATCCAAATTCAACACACTTAGTGACATCTCACAAACAGCTTATGACTAGGAATTCTGGTTTGATGGGATACTGATTAGGCCCCCTACTGGCCAGTTTTAACAAACGTGGTCATTCAAAGGAAGTAATCTGCTTTTGACTAAGAATTGTTTGCATGTGGCTCTGCTTTCTCTATGGCACTATTTTCTAACTGTGCTATTTCTAAATGTCATCATAACTAGAACACTGGATTGGATCAGGAGACAGATGGAGAGCACATTCTGTTCTTCGACTTTGTTAGTTTTTAGGTGGTCCATTGTACAGGATTGGGAAGCATTTCATTCAACAAGGGCTGAGCCTCATTTTGCTAGATGTTGAAAGAATCATCAGCTAAATTCCTATGTGGCTAGAAGGAAAAGCATATTCACATGGAGTATCCAACTGTCAATCACTGAGGGATTATAGAAGGAGGAATCAGTGGGGACTGGAGCAGTTCAGAAAGGAAGTTTCATGGTAGCAGGCTTAGAGGATATTTCACTGTGGTAAATGAAACAGAGGGCTTGTATCAGGCAGCAGGTAGATTATTCCTGATAGGTACACTAGGGACAGATGTCAGTGTGTTGAATTTCATATAACTTTCAGTGGATGTTATATGATGAAAACATTGCTGAGAGAAATTAATCAGGTAGTCATGTGCAGAATAGAATGGGATAGTGGCTAAAGCTGGTGAAGATATTGAGGGGTCTAATGAAGTCAGAAGATCTGTTTGGTAGTTTCTCGCATATGTAGATGACATTGACAGCAGAAAAAAGTTACCTACTGGAACTTCTTGGGGGGCCCAGAAGAAATGTGAAGAGCTTAGTAAGTTTAGATAAATATCTGTGCAAGTGTTTATCTATCACATAGATCGCTGAAGCTAAGAACTAGTCATCCATTGAAAATTCAGGAACATGGATACAAAATTGAGACATAAGTACAGTGAGGGAAAGAATTTACATTAGGATAGCAGAGAAGAGATTAGTGGGTCTCTGGGTCCTGAAAAGGTTCACAATGCCTGTCAAAAGGAAGGGGAATTTCAGAGGTTAAACAGGAGCAACTGGAGGGGTGAGAGGAAAATCCTGAAAAGACTCTGTGTCATGAAACCAAACGAGGAAGGTACCTACAGAGCCAAATGCTCCCAGGAGTTCAAGGAGAATGGGGCCTGAGAAAGCTAATAGATTCAGAATTTAAGGTGTCCACTTGGGAGATTTCAGTTTCCATCAATGGTAAGAGCAGAAGTCAAAGGGCAAGGGATTAAATAAGAACTGAACTATGAGGAAATAGTGTGAAAGACAATAGCCCAGATGTTCAGGAAGTTTTATATCGAAAGGGAGGAGGGAAAGAGAAAAGTTAACAAGAAAGGGCTTCCAGGTCAAACCAAAGGTTTTACAAGATGTTTGTAGAAGAAACATGGAAGAAGTCAGGGGAAAGATTAGATAGAGGAGAGAGCTTGGAGGTGGGAGCAAATAAGTGGATAGTCAGGACTCTAAGACACAACTGAGTAAGTTAGCAACAGAGAAGTGGTCAGATAAAGCATTCTCCTGGAAAAGGGCAAACGAAGAGCTCTAGCGTCTCTTGTGTGTTAAATCATGGCCATGTCAATGCATGCAATTTTGTTTATTCTGCCTTAATCAACACACGATTCTTGAGTATGCACAATCTGCCAGGCACTATAGAGGATGCTGGGATTAAAGGTCTGAAAATGATGATGATGCATGTTCTCCTAGAAGTCTGGTAGAGGGAATAGACAGGTACAGAAACAATTGTAATGCATCGCATGCCACTGCAGCAAAGTGAGAGAGTTCCTGGTACAGATGGGAAATGATGACTCATTCCAGTCAGAGGAGATGGCAGGGAAAGTTTCATGGAGATGGCCACACCTAAGTGGGATTTTGAAATATGCAAGAAGACAAAATAGGAATGAGAGAAGGAAAAAACCAAGAAGTTCAGAAATTCTGGATTGAGGGACGCAGGTCAGGGCACGAAGGTAAATCAGACAAGCGAGTGTCCTGCGTATTATGAAGCTACCAGTAAAGATTTAGTAGTCAATTAGGAGCCATTGAGAGGTTCTAGGTAGGGCAGTGAGAAAATCAGATTTACAGAAAGATGGAGATTTGACGGAGTCAGTGCTGAAAGCAAGTACCTCAGTTAGGAGGCCATTGTAAGAATACATGTGAGCAAGAGTGAAGTCCTAAATGAGGGCCCTGGCGCTCTCTTGCCCTGAGGTTAGTTACCTTCACTCACACGTCGGGTAGCTCAGTGGGGACTCTCTGCAGAGCTATGAAAGGGGTCTGTTTTAGTAATAAGTATGTGCTTCCTTACCCACGTGATGCTGGAGAAAGAACACATAGATGAAAATAGTAGGGACACAGGATGAAGGATTCAGAAAGCACAAGGGGTGTTTCAGTCAGAATAAATGGGAGGTGAAGGTTGAGTTGAAGGTGAGGAGTCAGATTTCCACGGCCAAGAACGCTGGGCAAAATGCTCTGCAGGTGACCAGTATCAGCCCATGTGCTCCATTACTTCCCTGGTGCCCTAAGATGTTCATTCTTATCTGGAGAAAATACGACATCCCTCTAAGCAGAATCCTTTCAATTGCTAAATTAACCAGATTCTAGATATTCCTATGAAAATACCTACATACTCCCATTAGACTGCACTTTGTATAAAATAAGAAGCAGACAAACAAAAATATAACAACAAAAATTCCATGGTCCATTAGTTGCTTCCAAGAACCCAGAAACCATACAAGTACACTAGTAGAAGCCCGATTGGTAGAATACAAAATGATAGTCAGTACGTCCTTACCATGATTCAGGACTTTATTTTATGTAAACATCACCACGAAAACTACAGGATGAGGACAGAATTATTACATGAATTGAAAGATGAGCAAATGAGACTCAGATTTGATTAAGAACATTATTAAGAACATGGGATTTTATGTAAAAGAATTTTGGAGGAGCCAGTCTGATTAAAATATTATGTGCCTAGGGCACTTGGCTTAAAATTGCGCCTGTCCAGCAAATGCAGAAATATCCTTTGGATTGTAGATTCATTTCAGACTGTCATGGGAGATGCTCACTGGGATTAGGAAACGAAAGCACCTCTTGGTAACTCTGATATCTGATATAAGGTGTCTGGTTTATTGGGTGTGGCAGTTTGATATTATTTATGAATTCCACACAGAGATATTGATTTTGCTTGTAAACTGGTCTATTCCTCTGGGCATGATTGATTTAAGTTCAAAGGCTTTAAGTTTACTTGATTAAATAAAGAATAGGGCTTTGATTCAACCACATCGTTAGGACATGTAGCGTTGAGTCCGGCCCCCTTGGTGGGCTATGTAAATAGACACTCAACCAAGAACATGGAATAAGAGATACACAGGACTAGAGAGAGCTCCATGGACATGGTAGAGGAGAGAACTTTGTCAGCTTTGATCCTGTGGCCCCAGAAGAGAGATGAGCCATTCACCTGATAGTTTGCAGCTCAAGAGAACAGAGCAGCTGAGCCCTATGTCAGTCTTCAGCTGAGACACACAGGAGAAGCTGGGCCCACGGAGCTTTAAGAGGAAAGAGGAAGGCTGAAGCCTCATGGACATTGCCCAACAACTTGCCTCTACACGTGGCAACAGAGTTTGGTGAGGAAGTGCCTCTTATGGTACGTTGAGTTGGACTCTTTAAGGCCTTGTGACAGTAAGCTTCTACCCCAAATAAATACCCTTTATAAAAGCCAACAGAGTTCTGGTACTTTGCATCAGCACCCCTTTGGCTGGCTAATACATTGAGTGTTCAATTACACTACATGGCCTCTCTTTAGGTACCATAATTTCACTGAATCTAACACCATCAATTTGAAGATGCTTCATTATTTTATATGCCATCAAGAAAGAAAATACACAGCCAATTAAACGTTGCCAATTAAACTAAAACAAAATGCTTGCTTAGGGCTTAGAAATTTTATTTTGTACTTATTGAGAGAGCTTTTTAGACTTATTTATGTATTTGCATTATATATTATTCTTATTTGCATACATTAAAGGAAATTATAAGAAAATTACATTGGTGACGGGATTACTAAGACATATTAACGTTGAGAGTTCAATCATCCCAATCGCTTTTCAACTCAGAGTCATGAATGTCCAAATTTTCCCACATAACCGTGACCTCAGTGCCTGCAAGGACAGAGTCAGGCAGCATTTCTCACAAGAGGATTCCTCTATTGTAGCCATGTTATTCTCCCCGCCACTGACTCCCATTCTGCACGTATCGATGCTGTTGCTTTTTTGAGCTTACCAGAAGGTGTTAAGGGAATTCATTTACTGAAACATTGAGGGGCTGTTCTTGTCCGGTGATAGGCACAGTCGTCCACATCCAAATTTACATGTGCAGCAGGCAATGACAACTCTCACAGCTGTCCCTGGGCAATAATTCCCCTAAGGTCTTATTTGTAAAAATGCATTCTAACTTATGAAGTGGTAAGATATGAAAAATTGTGCATCTTAGAAATGAGGGACTTCTTAACGCTGATATGTTAAAAAGGAGTGGAAATAAAAAAGGAAACAATATTCCAATTCTATGTTTTATAATGCAAAATTGGGGGAATATGTGCCTGATAACTCACACCTTCCTATTTTCATCTGTTTTGCCTTCAACTTTCTGTTTTTGATATACATATATAAAATCTAGGTCAATTTTGTAAAGGAATTGGACTCTTCAGCATTTATCAATCGTCAAAAGAGCTATGGAAAAGGTAAGAACTTAAAATTTATGGGCTTCCAGGATTTGATGCGTGCCGTCTAAATGAGGTGAATCACAGACAAGGTGAAGCTTTCAGGAAACCTCAAACAACTCAATGAAGCATCAATACCTCAGCCTTCTGGTAACCTGCTTGCCTGTTTTCACCATTTGAAATGCTTCAAGGGACTGTTCCTTCACTTGTCATTCAAATTGCCAACCTTCCCTTAAAAGAGTTAGTTAATTTTGGCAAGGCCAAGTCCTTGTAATAATTTTTGTTTTTAAATGCTTTTTAAGAAGACGAGGTTTTGATGAGCATAATAAACTTATATAAACTCTCACTACAAAAAGAACAGGCACATCAAGGTCATTAAGGAAAATGTGTATGAATTATGATTGCAGAAATGTAAGTTTCACTTTCAAAATGCAAAATGCCAAGGTGGAAAGGGGTCATTTCAGAAAACCAGCGACAGTGGTGGCAAGAAGACAGTATCTCAAATGAAAAAAAAAAAAAGGACCTTTCTGAAATTTCATCTATTTGATAGATAAAGTCATCTTACATTTGGGATCCCATCTCTATCTGAACCAACAGGATAGTGCCTGCCTCCACATTGCAGAAGGTGCAAAAGTCATACTGATTCACTGAAACCATTTAGGAGATTTTGGTCTGGGAAAAAATAAAATCGGTCTCCTCCATAGTCTGACATTTAATAGCTAATCTGGAGAGATAAAATAACTGCAGCTGTGGCATTCTGCATGACTACTGGGAGAAGGATTTCCCAATAAATGTTGTTGACCGATTCGTTAAAAGAACCATCTAAACGCAGATGCTGATACTGTAGACTCAACTATTGACTTCTTTGTTTCCCATCCGTCCTCAGCTGAGCTGCCAGTCAAAGACCTTTCTTCAAGAATTATTCTATCAGGAGTCCAAAAACCATCATATGGAGAGTACTGATTGTGAAACTCACATCCTATCAATTTAAAATATTTTGATTTACACTAAGAAGTCAGTAGCACTTAAGTGTAGACATATGTCTCTATAAATAAGCATAAAAGAGAGTAGTCATGGTAAAATTCCATGGTACTGTGCTTGGATTAGGGTGTCCTTAAGACTTTTTCTTTGATCATTTGTATCTAATGTTTATATAGGAGAGTAAAGTATAGGGTATCTTGTCAGGGAAGAGAATGGCACTCAGTGGGTTTGAGAAGGTAGATTGGTACAGGAGGGTGGGTTCCTTCCCAGCAGAACTAATTTTTCAAATGCCGTCTTACAGGGAATTCAATTGATAAATCATATTACATGGGGAGGTGGGAGATAAAACCACATTCTTGGCTTTTTCCATAGTCTGTATCAGCTCCTAGATATCTTTCTGGAAACTCAGGGTACAGCAAAGTTTGAAAACTATTGGTATCCTCTAAGGAAACTTTGTTTCTAGTCACTTATTTGTGGAACTCTCAATGGTTGTTATCTTTTATTTCCCTTCTAAGTCTAAAATTCTAAGCACAGACTTTTTCAGAAGCTGAAGACCAAACTTTGGGAAAGAGAAGAAACCAAAAATGTTGGAGATGGGGTAAAGAGTTGAATATCATTTCTCTTAGTTTATTTAAACTAACAAAAACAATGCAAACATTTGGTAAGAACTGATCTCTCTAGACTTCTAGATTTTATATGTAACAAACAATGTCACATGCCTTTCTATATTAATAGAATTAACTCTCCTGGTGCCTCTGCCCTCATAGAAGACTCAAGAATAAAACATCTTTGGTCTATTTAAGGTGCTTGGGTTGAGCCACTCTATTTCTATTAACAGGGAAGCTTTTATAGCTTGTTGATTTTCCAGTACTTCCAATGTACTAACATCTGGCGCAGTTGCCTGCAGCTGTCTTTCTTCAAACCTAACTGTTTAGAAACAGCTGCCTTTTACATCAAGGAACTTACCTTTGTATTTTGATGTTTCAACTGCTGTTTTTAATTTTTTAAATAATATTTTAGATTTGATATTGGTTAGAGGAATTCATGCAGCAGATTTGCTTTCACTCTCATCTAGAACTATCTTTTTTAGCATGAAGATGGCTAGAGTCTTTATGACTTTACCTAGTAAAACATCACTAGATTAAGTAAATATATGCTTGGAAAAAGTTCTTTACTCTAGTTGTCTGTCTCTTGATTACCAGAGTGGTTCAATGAAAAATACACTTTGTTTTTTGTGGGCGGAAATATAAATTCTGGAGAAAACAGAGCCCAAGATGACTAGAGCTTTCAAAGATACATGAAAGTACAGTGATTGCCTAGACAGGGAGATGATGAATCTGAGGGCTCAGCCAGATGGATGATCCTTTCATCTCAGCATTTCTGTTGGACTAGATCAGTTTTGCCTTAACTTGAATGATCTTATAAATCGCCTTTAATCAGCATTCAGACTCCCTATTCCAAGACCCTTTGCTTGGGACTCTGACTCTGTATTCCAAAAATTCCAAAAATTATTATTCATTAAAAATTATTCCAAAAATAATTCCAAAAATTATTATTCATTAAAAAAAAAATTCTTCCAAGTATTTTGATAATTGGGCAATTTTTGGAAACTGTAAACTGCACAATTTTTAAGAATTTATTGAGCTCAGGTGTTCTACAGTCTGTTCCTTGAAAGTACATAAAATGGGAGGAAAACTAAGCAGAAGGTGGGTAAATAATATATTCTAAGAAAGGTTTTGGTTTTGAGTCGATGCCTCAAATTAATGATTATAGGCATAAAATTTCACCATGATCTTGTAATTTATCCACTTCTTGATAAAGGACTTGAAACAAGCCTGATGTAATGTGAAAGGTTTTCGATTTCACCAGTATGATAACTGTGAGGCAGTGATGAGGTGAACTTGGAAAAAATGGTCCAATGGTTACATGGGTAATAGTACCAAGAAACTATTTAAAAACATGGCTGCAACCGCTACTTCTGAGTTGGGTCTTTCCTCATATTGTACTATACAGATCCTTCTTCTTTGGGGCCTGTTGTCAGAACCATGGCCTTTTCTCCTCCTGATATTGGATATATCATGGTGTGCAGACCCCACTTACACCCTGCTATAAAGACATGTGCATAGTCTCCTTGGTTGTAAGGATTTTCCTAATAACCTCTATGAGGAAATGTTCAGGTAACAAAAATTAGAAACATGGGGATGCAAAATCCTCAAGATTGGGGAATGATGAACTAAAGTAGACTTATTATTATTCTAGCAATGTAAGAACTCTTATCCTTAATGTAAAGGCAGTGGCCACCAGAGATTCTCAGGGATGGGAGAAAGAAGACTAGGTGAAATATGGAGGCATTTTCGGGACATTGGATTTGTCCTGCATGACATTGCAGTGATGGATACAGGCCATTGTATATTTTGTCATGACTCACAAAATTGTATGGGACAGAGTGTGAACTATATTGTAAACTATAGTCTATGGTGAGCAGCAATGCTTCATTACGGGTTCATCAACTGTAATAAACTTACCACACTAATGAAGGATGTTGTTAATGTGGGAAAGTGTGGGATGGGGAGGGAGTGGAGCATATGTGAATCCCCTATATTTTTTTATGTAACATTTATGTAATCTAAAGATTCTTTAAAAATTAAAAATTAAAAATTGAAAAAAAAAAAAAGAAACATGGGGATGTTACTCAAGCTCCAGAATAAAACAAAAATCTTAAAGGCATTTCCACTGACCTATACTTTATATCTCCCTTAGAAGTGCTGCTTAGGAGCCCCAATGGACTTTAGTATTCACATTCATTCCTAAGGGTAAAACTTATTAAACCCCATTCCTTTCTCTATCTTGTTCCCCCATCTCCTCTCTGATCATGCCTAATGAAGAAGCACACAATGGCCCCTTCCCAGCTCACACTTAAAGAAATTATCCTGGAAGAATATATATGCTTTCACAAAGTCACCATTTTGCTTCTCAGAGGACTTCCACACAGGGTGACACCCAGTTCATTGAGCATCTGCTCCTACATGCTTCCACAAAGTCACCATTTTGCTTCCAAGAGGACTTCCACACAGGGTGACACCCAGTTCATTGGGCATCTGCTCCCATATGGAAATGATACCTTCTGGAAGTTTCCTCACATCAGATAAACACATAGACGGGAATTCTGTTATTCTGAGTGCATAGGTTAAAGTGTCACAGATGTAAATGTTTATTTTTCTTTAAAAATCTTATTGGATATAAGAACTGGATCTTCTGTATAAAATCCTGAACACAAATGACTAAATATTAACACATCAAAAACCCAAAATGATTATCTTTTCACATTTTGGAAGTTCTTTACCTTACTAAAGTTCACCCGAAAAGCTCACTGGTTGAAGCAGAAGGATAATTGATGCCTTGACCCTTGACCTGAGAAATCTGAGTATCTCCAACACATTGACTTCGCTTCAGACCTATTATATACCTACATGTACAATGTCTGGGTCCAACCCAACCTTGTGCTTCCTCACTCTCAACCTTCTTCTTTCAATCTTGGTTTAAACTCAGGGTTCCATGTAGCAGCCCCTGAAACCCAGACTGCTCCCAGTTGTAGTGCTTATACATCCTCATGGGCCAATTTTATTTTCCAGTGAAATTTTCCCTTAGGTAAAACTGAAAACTTTTTGTGTTTTGATTTAAACCAATTTTCTGTTTTGTAAACCTTTGTAGATAGCAAAAACAACACTTTTTTCATCAAAAACATGCATATTCTCAAAGAAAGCAATGAGTCAATTTGTACCTTAACTTCCTCTTCTTCTCACCTCAGTTTCTCCACCTTTCTTTACAGGTTTAAGTTAGTTTCATTGAGTCTATTTCTAGTTTAATAGTTAATTATAATAAACAGTGATACTAAAAAAAAAAAGAAGAAGAAAAAGCAATTGTCTCAAAAATGATTTGGAAGTATTGTTTCATTTGGAGGCAGAAAACACACTTTATATTCATATAGTGCCACACACTTTATATTCATATAGTGTATAGAAAGTGATGGGAGTTGAAAGATGATGATTAATAACAGACATTTGGAAACCCATATGAACATGTTGACAGTCAATATTTCTTATTCAGCTATGTGGAATGTTCAAAAGTGAATAACGTGTTGGAATTTTCAGGAAAAAAATAAGCTCAAAGCTTTAGCTTTATTTGCAGATATTTCGGTTTTGTCCTAGAGGAAGACTGTAGGTGGTCTTTTTAGAATTTACCTTCATATAGATATATGAAGTAATTAAAGTCAGTTTTCCTAATGTTTCTAGAAGAAGCAATAGGGAAAGTCATAAACATATATAATGAGATCACCTGTGAGATTATCCCAAGAGATGAAGGAGAACGAATACCTGCTCCTTCTACATTTAAGCAGAGTACACAGGTTTTTTTTTGGTTGTTGTTGTTTATTTGTTTGTTCTTTAAATTTCATAGCTCTTTTTATGGAAAAGGACTAGGAAGTATGAAAGTATGGATAAAGCCAAAGATGTTGTTCTATGGATAGTCCACCAACACACTCCTTGGGTCTCATGGGCTGTTCCTTTTCCAAGCAGACATGAACAGTGATGGTTACTTCCTTCTTGGATGTAGCCAAAGACAAACCTGATGTCACCTTAAAATAGGGCAAAATTTAGGAATAGTCTGAGACAGAGAGAGGATAGTGTCTTCTTCACGATACAGTGGGCCTATTGTCTTATTTTTTCCATTTCATATTGTTTGAATTCAATGTATTTCTACCTGATCCACAGCGACAGTCTTCCAGATTTATTCCAGCATAAATCTAAAACATTTTAGATAACATCATTAGGCAATCCCTGTGCCTATCACTGGCATGACTGAAGGAAAAATCGCTTCTGAGAAAGAAATTGAAAGTGAAAGTAACCTGCGGAAAAGAAAGATAAATTTCATTTGCAAACTGTATAGGAATTCTGCCTGAGAGTTCCAGATGGGGGGAAGATTTCAATTTAGAATCTGAGAGATCGCAACTCACCTGTTTTATTACCAGGCTTGACTGGTTACTAGACTCATTTGCTGCTGAGCAAGGTCTGTTATGAATTCAGACTTGGCCAGTAAAAGCTCTATAATAAAAACAATTCTTTGATGTCCAATCCCAGCACATAAAATCCCAAAATATGCTTTTACTAAGGTGAGTGAGTGAATGGTTTGGGTTAACATGTGAACAGTTACAAATGTCAGAGGCTTGGAGGGATATGAATTCAATTGGAAATTTCACTCAGGCCAGGTGTCTGGTCTAAATTTGAAAAAATGAATATATTAAGTATGCTATGTTTGAGCTGTCATGCATGAAATTGCCTCCTTACCTATTTGAAAACTATTGGAGCACTTTCTCAGTGCTCCAATTGTCTTTTTGGGGCTAAGAAGAGCAGTCTTTATCTCAGTGCCCCATCATACATAGTCCAAAAGCCATGCCAAGTCTGAGGAAAATGAGTTTTCACTCATGGCAGCCTGAAACGGCTGTCAGCAAACCAGGCCAGTTTGGCTCTTTCAAAATATATGAGTTCCGGCCACCATTTCTGGCCCAACAAATTCTGGGTCAACACTACTCAAGAGCATTCAAGCCAAGAGAATAGTTTCTCTTCTTGTGTGCAGGAAAGGAAGCAACTCTTCCTTTACTCTTCAAGGGAATTTTGACAGATTCTTCTGCAGGAAGCCCAAATGGTTTTTTTAAAAAATGCAAATGGAAACCATCTATTGAGTATAATTTTGAAATTCCACAGAGATTATCTTTTCTACAAATTCACTTTCACCACTCTCTTAATACATATAGTCACACATGAGCAAACAGTTGTATATTCATTCAAAAGAATGTTGTACAACATATGCAATTATAAACTAGATCCTTTGAACATCTCTAAACTTCCTTTTCCATGTCTACAAATCAGAAGAATGGTAGTATTTACTTCACAATAGAGTAGGACAAATTAATATGATGCATGTAAATTACTTACAGCAGAGATAAACAAAATTGACAGCAATTTTTATCATCATTATTAACAATTAGAAATGTCCTGGCCATTTATGTGTTAGAAAAAATGGTGGAAGATAGATTATTTTCCAGGGAAGTATAATAGAGATAATGGACTACATGCAAATTTTAAGTATGTAATGGGAGAGGAAAAAGGGGGAGTCCTATGTATGTGCATGTGTGTGCAGGAGGGTGTGTCTAATCAAAAAACAATAACCATTCTGTGTTTATGTGCCACGCTAGCTGATTTAGTTTTCTAGGCTGCTTATAGCAGATGCCATGAAATGGATTGTCTTTAAACAATGGGAATTTATTCTATTACAAGGCTTTTCAAAATTTACTTCACTATAATTCAGTTTTGAGGCCATGAAAATGTCCAATCAAGCATCATCAAGACAACGTTTTCTCTCTGAAGACAGCTGCTGGCTATCCTAGACGACTCTGTCACATGGCAAGGCACATGGCTGCACCTGCTGGTCTCTCCCTTCTGGGTTTCATTAATTTCAGCTTCTTGCTTCCATGTTTTTGCTCTCTCTGTATTCATCCCATTTATAAAGGACTCCAGTAAAAGGATTAAAAGCCATCTTGAATTAGGCAGGTCATACCTTAAATCAAGTAGCCTCATCAAAGATCCTTTCAATGGGTCCACAACCACAGGAATGGGTTAACTTTAAGAATAGGCTTTTCTGGGGTCCCTACAGTTTCAAACCACCTCATTAGCACTAAGTCTTGTCCTCCCCTCCCACATGTCCAATTTGAAGTTGTAGCAGATAACAAGTTGCCTTTTATGCAAAGATGTTGCCAGGTAACATTCAGAGAGCTAAATGGCAGTCCCCAGTGTAATAATTCTTTATGATAAATGCATGTGCATGTTTCAATGCGTCTAATTCTAAGAACGGCTCAAGTGATACAGATGCCAGCCCTAGAATTCAGGCTCAACTCTTTGTCTTCAAGAGGTATATGTAGCTCTGGCTGCCACATGTACAATTAATACCAGTACAAAAAGTGGATTCTATTCAGGTCTTTGGCAGTTCCCGCTGAACTCTCTGTAACAGCTATAAGTTGCAAAGGTGGTAACCTTAGCCAGAAGCTAAGGTGTCACTTGACCTAAAGCACTTGGGATGCTATGTATATATTTTGAAGCTTTTCAACATTTAATTCACTATAATTCACAAGGACACAAACTATTTTTTTTTTATGATGAAGTAGGAAACCAGAGTTAAACTAGGCAATGACTCAAATTTATTAGAGGAGTAAATTACACCTGGGTTTCTGCATTTCTTTAAATGTTGTATTAAATGGCATCATGCTTTTAGGCACAGAAATGCTGTTAATGATGAATTAGCTCACATTCTTGTTATCATCTTTGAAAGATAAAGTTTACTTATAAATGGAAAAAAAAAATAGTGTCAATTGTGATCTTTAAAAAAAATGATCAAGGACTCAAATATACACATTCCTGACATCTACAGTATAATATCTTTAGTATCTATCAGATCAGGGGTTGGCTAATTATTTTCTCTAAAGGGTCAGAGAATAATCTTTTAGTCTTTACAGTCAAGATGATCTTTGCTATACTTAATTCTGTCATTGTAGCTCACAAGCAGCTATAGATAACACACAAATGAATGGACATGGCTCTGTTCCAATGAAAGCTGATTTATGAAAATAGTCACCCAGCCCATGGGCTATAGTTTACACACCTGTTCTTTACATATAACTTTTTTTTTACTGATCAGGCTTTGGCTTCAAAATCTTATTGTTTATCCAACTCTCAAAAACTGAGTTTGGCCATTTATATTCCTAAAGCAATTTATTGAACTTACTAGCTTAGAATATATCCTAAATGATGGATATAGAGAGAAAAGACTGGGGGTGGGGGAGAACACAGTCTCAGCAAACTTGGAATAATTTCAGGAGATATAACATAGTTATAAATGGAATCTCAGAATGTGAGGTGGGATTGAGAGAAAAATATTTGAAGAAATAATGACCAAAAACACTAAATTTTGATTAAAACTCTAAATCAACACATCCAAGAAACTTGATAGATCCCAAGCAGAAGAAACATACACATACACACACACATATGCAAAACATATCAATCATAATCAAATTACTGAAAAATCTGTGATAAAGATAAATATTAAAAGTAGCCAGGGCAAAAAGACACTTACTTGCTGAGAAACAAAGATAAAAATGACAGCAGACTTGATAGATACTATTTATCTTAGTTTCCTAGGGATGCTGCAACAAAGTACCATGAACTGTGTATTAGTCAGTCAAGAGGGGTGATGATGCAAAGTACCAGAACTCTGTTGGATTTTATAAAGGGTATTTATTGGGGTAGAAGCTTATAGCTCTAAGGAGTCCAACTCAAGGTACCATAAGGAGTACTTTCTCACCCAAAATCTGTTGCCACGTGTTGATACAAGATGGCGGGTGATGTCTGCAAGAGTTCATCCTTCCTCCTTCCTCTAAAGGCTCCATGGTCCCAGCTTCTTCCAATCTCAGCTGTAGGCTGGCATAAGGCTTGTCTCTCTCCCTGGGGTTGGCTCTAGGCAGCACTCTCTCTTCCTGTGTATCTGCTTCTGTGTGTCTACTTCCATGTGAGAGTCTGTTTTATCCCTACCAAGAGGGTGGGGACTCAACCCTGCATGCTCTAACGTTAATTTAATCAAGTAAAAGTGAAACCTCAGAATCTAATTCAATCTAATAGGCCCAGAGGAACAGACCAGTTTACAAACACAATCCAATATCTATTTTTAGAGTTCATAAACATAACCAAACTGCCACAAACTGTAAAACAACAGAAATGTATGGTCTCACAGTTATGGATGCTAGAAGTCTGAAATCAAGGTGTTGGAAGAGTCATGCTCCTTCTGAAGTCTGTAGGGAAGAATCCAATCAGTGGCCCTCTCCTGGATTCTGGCAATGGCTTGCTGGCAATCCATGGCATTCTCTGCCTCAGCCTTCACATGGCCTTGTCCTCTGGGTCTACCTGGGTCTCCCCTCCCCATCTCTTTATGACATCATTCATATTGAATTAAGGGCCCACCCTATTCCTATAAAACCTCATTGTTACTTGCCCAATTCCACCTATAACAGCCCTATTTCCAAATAAGTCACATTCTGAGGTCCTGGGGATTAGGACTTCTACATATATTGGGTATGAGGCACAATTCAACCCATAACTCTATACAAGCTAAAGGATAATTAATTGACACCAAGTGCTGAAATAAAAAGGAATAAAAAAAAAACTCTGCCAACCAAGGATTTTATACCTAGCAATAATATCCTTTGAAAAAAAGGCCAACTGCAATGAGATACCACTACACATTCACTAGAAGGGCAATGACTTAAATGTTTGGCAATTCCAAGTGTTGGTGAGAATGTGAAAAATATAGAATATTCATACATTGTTGGTGGGAATGTACAATGCAAAAGACATTTTGAGAAATAATTTGGCAGGTTTTTTTTTTTTTTTTTAATTGAGCATATACTTGCCATATGATTCAGCAATTTGCTCCTAGGAATATATCCCAAGAGAAATGAAAGCATATATCCATTTCAAGACTTCTAGGTGAAATTTCATAGCACCATTATTCATAATAACTAAAAACAGAAGCAACCCAAATGCCCAGAAAAAGAAAAACAAATAAATTGTGGTACAGCTATACCATAGAATTTCCTTTACAAACTAAGAAGAGGCAAACCACTAATACATGGAACTACATGGATATGTCACAGAAATACCATTATGAAGTGCAGACATGAAAGGCTGCATATTGTGTGATACAATTTATATGAAATTTCTAGAAAAGGCAACACTGTAGAGATTGAAAGCTGATCAGTGTTTGCTAAGAGTTGGAGACGGCTGTGGGGATGGACTCCAAAGAGATATCTGGGAAATTCCGGGTGTTTTTTATGGAAGTATTTAAAACTGGATTTTGCTGATGGATCTAAAACCGCACAAATTCACTAAAAAAATAGTAAATTGTTCACTTACCATGGGTAGATTTTATGATATATAAATCATACCTCAATAAAGATGTTAAAAAAGCAAAAGTGAAATTTATACTATTTCAGACAAGCAAAAATGGAGGGAGTTTGTCACAAGCAAATCATCACCAAAATAAATGTTTAAGTCAGTTCTTTAGACAAAAAGAAAATTATAGCTGCTGGAAACTTGAATATGAACAAGAAATGATGAGTGTCAGAAAAATGTAAATATTCCCCCTCATTTAAAATAATTTCTTTAAAAGATAACTTCCTAATAAAAATGCAATATGTATAGAAAAAAATGTATGATAAAAATAGCATGGAAATACAAATATTTTAAGATTCTCATATATATATACTATATGTATAGTATAACAGTATTGGAAGTGAACTGTAATATGTTAAAGTTGTATCTTTTAATTTCCCACCACAGCTATGACAGTAAAACAGAGGTATAGCTAATAAGAAAATAAAGAGGATAAAATTGAATCCTAAAGAATACTCTTTCAATGCAGAAAAAGGGGAAAAGAAAAAAAAAACAAAGTTGGAAAAATAGAAATCTGAGAGCAAGTTTGTAGTTTTATAACCAAACATGTTGATAATCAGATTAAATATAAATATAAATGCCCCAAAATAATGCATGCTGTCTGGCTTCATTAGCAGAAAGTTTTAGAAAATACAAACTACTCTACAAAGAGAAATCATATTCTTGGTTACCTGGAGATTGAGGTTAAAGGGGGCTGGAAAAGAGAGATTGCAAAGGGGCACAATGAAACTCTTGGGGATGTACTATATCTTGATTTTGGTGATGGTTTCACATATATGTAAGCTTGGTCCAACTTACCAAATTATACTCTTTAAAAGTGATCCATTTATTGTATGTTAATTAAACTACAATAAAGATTCAAAAAATTTAAAAGGTGCTCATCAAATTGCACACTTTATATATGTATGTCAACAATATCTCCATAAAGATGTATAAAACGGTTTTGGAAAGAGATTTTATGTAGTAAGACCTTCAAGGACTTGCTCTGTAAGGATAGAGATTCTATATTTATTTTTGTATTCCCCTTAGCATACTGTGGACTCAGAACATGTTTACAGGATTTTTTTTTAAATGTTAATTATTTAAATTAAATCAAAAGACAAAGATTGCCAGGATGGACAAAATAGCAAGAGTCAACTATACGTTCCTGCAACAAATCCACTCAAAATATAAAGACGCAGATAAGTTAAGATTAAAATAATAGGAAAAAAGACAAATACCAGGCAGTGTGGCTATATTATGTGATACAAAGTAGACCTAATGGTTTAAGGAAAAGCATCAAGAAGAGGTAAAATTGTACTAGTGCTGAAGGACAAGTTGTCCAAGTACAAGTGAGATGAAGATCTTTCTGAACTTAGGATGCAGAATTACTGAAGACAGAAGCAGGGGAGGATACATGCTGAAACTGCAGATCTACTGCCTCTGATTGGGCGGCCCTTCCTGGTGTGCCTGTTAGAAAATTCTCTGTTCTCCACATCAGTGCTTAAATAACTCCCAGTGGTACCAATAGGTTTTAGTGTTTCTAAATGCCAAGATTAAACACATATATATTCTATCATATAAAAACATTAAACAAAACAAAAAAATTTAATTCATTACCAGCCTTACTTTTGTTTTGATTTAAATAAAACTACTTTTCTTTTTAGTTGACAAAAAGTAAGCTCCTTACTAATCATGGTTTTAAAAATGAAGCTAGCTCCTTGGCCTCATCAATACCAATGACATAGGGCTTTTTCTTTACTCTTCAGGGACCAGAGATATTGGATCGGAATTCCATAATACTTGCACATTTTGGTTTACCATATCATTACATTCTTACTAACCACTGGACATACACTAGGGCTTAATCAATATCTTTCAATCAAAGAAACAAGCAAGATACGGAAAAACCCTCAGAACCATGCAAACCTATCTAAAGAGATTAGTTGAGCTATTTGATTTACCATCCTTAGAGACTAACAAAATAGATATTTCAAATATTGTCAAGAACTGACATTTCTGTCATGTGTAAAAATGGGAACAGGAAGAGAAAAAACTTAAAATAGCTAAATCTTACTAACAAAGACATGGTATGACAAAAGTGATTTTCTCATCTCAACTCGTAAGAAAAATCTTTTGTTTTGCCAAGGGCACTTAAAGAGCTGTGCTAATTTCATGACAGGAAATTATTGAGAGTAAAATATGGACTACAAAATAAATTCAATTTTTCCAATATGATTAAACAATGTATGAGTCAGGGTCCAAAGGAAATATTTCACCTACAATGCATTATGATTGACAAGGAGTTGTAGATTTCCTTTATTCTTCTGTGATTATGAAGATAAAAATAAAATTTGACTGAGCTCTTTGATGATAATCTTCTACAGGTGGGAAAATATTTCCTATAATTGCCATGAAAACAAAGGCAGGGTTTTGAACAGTATACCAAGGAGTTGGAAATCTCCTAAAATTTGACTTTCTGAACCTGACCAGTATTGGAAAAGAAAGTTTCCCATATCAAGATTTATGACAAGTATGTAAATTCTCTGGGGATTCTGGTTGAACACAAGTTCTGGAGAGAGAGAGAGAGAGAGAAGGGGAAGGAGGAAGGAAGAGAGAGTAAAAGAAAGAGAGAGACTTGCATTACAAAGCATTGGGATCATAGATGAGGTAGTGCATAGAGATTAAATATTTTTAATATATAAATCATATTAATAATACAAGCTTTGTGTACAAAGCTTATGTCAAGGGATTATTTGGCATTTCTCTGGTGAGAAGTATTGCTTGAGACAGTTTAACTGAATAATTCCTGAAGGGAAAAATTAACTTTGCTGTTAGAACTATCTGATTAGTCTGCTGAAATTAATCAAATTAATTAGAAATTTAAAAAACATTTCAAGTGTTGCATTAAGTAAACAGCCTAAATTTTGTTTATCGTGAGGAACCCTGAAAGCAGGAAGGATATGGGGTGTTTCAAAGAAACACCACACACTAAGTGAATCTGGGAGAATGATAAGGAGATATATCAAATGAGAAGGACAAAGGGATTGGTGAAATAAGGAGGGAGCATGCCTTAATCTGCAAGAGTTGCTATCACAAACTGTTTTTGTTTTGAACAATGAGAATTTATTGGCTCATGGCTTTGAGGCTAGAAGAAATTGAAAACAAGTTGGCAAGGCTTGCTCTCCCTCAGAATCTGTAGCCTACTGGTGCTGGCGGCTGTCAGATCTTGGGGTACCTTGATTTGTAATCTCTGGCTCCATCCCATGGCTATGTCCTCTCCTTTCTTGCTTCTCTGACTTCTGGGGTACCCTTCTGAGGCTTCCAGTAATCCAGATTAAGGCCCAGCCTGGCACAGTTGGCCACACCTGAATAGTCCGTAATCTGACACACCTTCACATGTTCAAAGGAACTATTTATGACAGGATCACAGATTAAGATGAAGAACATGTATTTCCTGGCAGGACACTTTATATAAAATATGGAACAAAAATGACAATTTCAGCACATTCAAACCGTGCCCTATGACCTGAGTAGTCATAGGGTGATCAAGACTGCCATTTAGGTTACCTGAGACTTTTTTTTTAGAAAGAAAGTCTCCCAGGTCCCAGCTCAGACCTGCAGAATCAGAAATAGCATTTTTAAAACATCCCAGTTGATTTGTGCACACCCTTAAATTTGAGAAATGCTGCCTTACAGTGCTGCACGTTCAGGCGCTTTCTCTACCCAGTGATGACATGGTTGGTGAAAATGCCCAAGTTTCTAGGTCATTCATTTCGAAGCTCTGGCATCACCTAAAATGGCAGTAACTAGATTGTTGGACTGCCAGGGCCAGTTCAAGAGTTCCTTCCAATTCACTCCAAGCCAGGTAGTTTGGATCTTCATCTTCTTTTGAGGAGAGTTCAAAGGAAACACCACCTCGGCTCATCCTTGGGTTCTGCCAGGGATGCAACTTTTCACAAACCATGGAGTATTTTTGGCATTAGTCCTCACCTGTGAAATGAAGGCTGCAGACTTGACATTTATGCATTTATTCCAAAATGATATTCTTTGGGTTTGAAAAGAAAAATAGTAATTGGTCTCTGGCTTTGAGAGGGAGAAAGTGATAAATCCGCAGTGATGAATTCAGAGAGAAATGAATATGCTGATTAATTAAGAAAAGGCTTTTTAGGCAATCAAGACTTTTAAAGTCCCCTCCTTTCAGCTGGGAAAGTCTTAAATTTTTATGGAAATGGCAGTTTGGCATCAACATACTCAGATAACACACACCTTCCAACAGCCATGTTGGACAAGAGGGACAGTCATTCTATGTGTACAGGATTGGATATATTTGAAAGCATATTGTCCACATAAAATATTGTGGGAACTATAAAGAAATTTCTTGTTTATTAACATTCTCTTACACAGTCTATGAAGAAAGAGAGTGCAATGGATACAATGGTAGTTTGAGACTGTATGTACCACAGAAAAGTTCATGTCCTTAGAGCTAACCCATTCCTGTGAGTGTGAACCTATTGTAGTGGCATCTTCTGATTCAATTACTTCAGTCAGGAGCCTTAGATTAGATTACTCCAGCAAGGCATGACTCAGGGTGGCTCTTAATCCTTTTACTGGAAGCCTTTATAAATGGGATGAAGACAGAGGGGAAAATAAGACACAGGAACAGAGGAGAACCCACAGAAGCTGAGGGAGAAAGTCACAGATGGAGCAGACAGAAGCTGAAAGCAATGGAGCCCAGAGGAGAAGGCAGCAACTGGCAGACACCTCCGTGTGCAGACGAGTCCAGAATAGCCCACAGCCGCCTTTGGGGAGAGAGCATTGCCTGATGATGTCTTGATGTGGACACTTTTCTCAGTTTTAGAACTGTAAGCTTGCAAGTCAATAAACTCCCATTGTAAAAGCCAACCCATTTCTGGTATATTGCTTTTGGCAGCTTTTAGCAAACTAAAACAGATACTTAAACATTTCTATGCCAGGAAAATGTCATTTGTTCTCATATATTTTCAAGACAAACAAAATCCCTTAGAGACCAAAACCACAATTTTATAATCATTTGATGATTTCTTGAGGGAAAAAAAATGGAAAAGGGAAAAATTATCCTGTTTGGCTTTTGCAAGGTTAAGGGACTGATTGTGTCCCGCAGAGGGGAGCAAAAGGGAAAATAATCTATTAATCTTATTACTATGTGATTTTGTGTTTGCAGTGGTCAGTTTTCAGTTAGTTTACTTTATTAAAAATTGAAATGGAGCATAGAATTCAAATAATTTCCATAGAGTAAGGGCAACTAGATATGAAGCAAACAAAAAAATTGTAATTAAAGAACTTTAAAAAAAAAAAAACTTAGGATGAACAGAACTTTATTTGGGGCAAAAATATAATTGTTTAGTAATGACCATTATAAGTGTGAAAGTGCAGAGGGATAATATTTGTTTCAACTAATTGTCATAACCAGACTAAGGAATTGACCTATTCCTATGTGCTTATCAAGATAGAAAACAGTGTATTAAGGTATAAGTAGCCTAAATGAAGTTTACTAATATATAAATTTGGTTCAAAATACAGTATTTGAAATTAATTTTCACATTTAATTTAAATACAAAATAAAATTTATTTTGAGTTTGAAAATATAGCCTCCAGGGCTGGATTTACATTTTAGAGGGAAGGAAAAGAGCAAACAAGAACAAAAAAGGAAAATTAAATGAATTAATGTTTATAAAGTGGGTTATATCTATTGATAGTTACCAAAAGTTAAAACTGAAGATGTTTTGAAATATTTTTATTATTTCATTTAAAAACAAAAACAAACCCATTGCATGACAGGATAAATAACATCTTTATGAAAAATAAATATAATTTTCAAAACAAACAAACTCTGGTGACAAGAATGGCACACTTTTACATTTTTTACAAATCTAATGTCTGGCAGGATAAATAGCATCTTTATGAAAAATAAATATAATTTTCAAAACAAACTCTAGTGACAAGAATAACAGGCTTTTACATTTTTTTACAAATCTGATGTCATTACATCTTCTTGACGTGATATTTGGGCAGAAATATACAAAGAATATCCATTGTCATTCATAAATATCATCAGAAAGGGAGATCTATTTTACTAGTCTTTTCAGACATTGTGAATATTTTTGCTTGATTCTTCCCCAAAGCTCAAAGCTTTAAGGAACACCAAAGTTTCCTAAAGATTAGCCACAATGATGAAACTGAAACCATATGCATAAACTTGTTGAAATCTTCTTCATTAAAATGCCCTTGTCTGCCTCACATTTTAAAAGGATCTTTTCTCTATGCATAATTTTATAACGATATGCGTTGTTAATTTGGAAAATACCAATTCACTGAGTTAAGCCAGTGGGAATTGATATTTTCCAACAGTTTGGACTGATCTTCCAAATGGTCACAAATCACATTAAACAATATATAAGCATCATTTTTAAATTAGTATCACCATTGACGTCATCAGAGAAGTTTCTATGTGTTGGGCAGCCATCAAACGCCCAATAATATATACACATCTCCAAAATTTTAATTTTTCCATCAAGACTCACATGTGATTGATGGCAATAAATACTGTCAGTTGTTTCCTTGAAATGAGATGCTTGCTTACTCAACTTTGAGACAATCTTGGTCTGCCTCATTCCCAAGTCTGAATAACCTACGTTTTTCTGTCAGTCATTAATTTAAGTAAAGACGGTATTCCACAAGTAAACCAGCTAGTTCCCCCTACAACTCAATCACACAAATGCTTTGTCTTCAAGACAGCCATTGTATTTCAGTCCACAACAGAAGCACTTTTATGTGTAGTTCCCATTTTAACAAAGAAAAAATTTAAAAAGATATTTACTGCAGGATTGAGATTTCATAAAATTAACAGTTTTTATTCCTTTACGAGAAGATTCTTACATCAAAATAGCATTGTTTTAAATGGCAAGTACATGGCAGTGATGAATACAATGACTATGAGTAGAACTGGGTGCCATTGCTTGATTAACGCCAGCAGTTTTCTCACCATTGTTTCTGTGCCATCATTGCAAATATCAACCCAATTATTCTAGGATAAATCACGAGATTCTAAAATGTTATTCAACACTGAATATATCAGCACCGCTTTTGGTTGTTGCAAAGCACTCACATAAAAGATTTCTTGAGTGCAGAAACATCTGTAGAAGTACTGAAAATAAACTGAGTTAATCTGTGAAAACACACATATTTATGTCCTAAACTTAGACTATTCCAGAAAACACAAGAACATGTAAGCACACACTCCATTAGCCACCAGGGCAACTGTACTGGCATGTCATGCCACCTCTGGAAAATTCCACTGTACACTCATGAGAGAATTCAGAAGAAAAAGGCAAAGTATATCTTGGTGTTGTGGAAATTGTTTTGACGTCCCTTTAAAGGTCTCAAATATCCTCAAGGCTCTGCAGACTGTAGCTTGAGGACTCCTGACATAAATATTCACACACACACACACACACACACACACACACACATATATATATATATATATATATTTTTTTTTTTTTTTCCCCTGAAGTACCAGGCAGGGGATTGAAACTGGGATCTCGTATGTGGGAAGCCGGTGCTTATCTACTGAGCCACATTGGCTCCCCTGAATTGTTTTTTTCTGTTTGTTTGCTTGTTGTTAGTTTTTTCTGTTTTTAGGAAGCACACAGGACCAAACCCAGGACCTCCCATGTGGGAGGCAGACATTCAACCACTTGAGCCACATTTACTCCTAATCTAGTCACTTTTTCATTACTTCTATTTTAGAATGATTTTCTTCACAATTATCAAAAAAGTTTTATTATAATCATAAATGTAGTGAGACAATTTGGAAACTGGGTATTTTTAATCAAAAACATAATATGACAAACATGAGCTATAAAGCTGGATTACAATCCCCCAGTTTTTAAAAAATATTGTGGTAACATACATATATCATAAAATTTCCCATTTAAACCATTGTAAGTGATTTAGATTAATTTTTAAAATTAACTTCTTATTAATTGGGTGAGGATTTTAAGGTAACAATCTTTCTTTCCAATTAACAAGTCTATTTATTAACATTGTTTAGTGTGGTAACTCTTCTTTCTGATTCTTTTGCATATCTGCATTATTAATCTGACTCAAAGAATTTTCCCACTATTTTAGCTGGTTATTGCTGCTACAGGGTGATTTAAAGTTTGTATGTTATTTTGTAATCAATAGTTTTACTGCTTATTTTATTTCTATTTATTCAATGATATTTTAAATAAAAATATGATGCTAACGTACATATTCTGAGTTCAGCTTCTATTGAATGACACCAGGGAAAAAGAACTCACTTCTTCCCAAGACATATATTATTTCAAGTACATGCAATATAGAACTGATGATGCCAAATTTCAGATGAAAACATTTTGGTAACTCACCCCAATTTACAGGAAAAAGTAATAAGTCAGAGTCTTGATCATTAAGACTCCTTAACAGACCACTAGATTATATTTTCATGTCTTATTTCTAGTTGTGCTTCATCTTCACAAGATGTTCTAATCACACTAATTCGCCATGACCCAATTCTACTGTCCTCATTCTTATCTTAGTCTGTTTCATTTGCCATACGTTCTTCTCTTGACTTCTATTCCTCTGGTGCCTACATGTCCCTCTGGCAAATTTCTGCACTTCTCAAGAACCTGTTTAAAAGTCATCCCTCTGTAGACTTTTCTGGCACTTTCTCAAAACAGAATGCTCTTCTCTATAATCTGTGTTCTATAGCCCAAGAAGCAAGCTTCCACTGTAGCCATGTTATGTTATTCTACGGCCTCACAATTGCAAGTCCTTTGTGGACAAGAACTACGCCATGTTTCTAGGGAAGCCCCAGCTCCTGACCCTATGCAGGGCAATGGGTAGGCTCTCAGTATAGAGCAAATGAACTTAATTTAGGGTATTAAGGGAAGGGGAGAGGGCCCTGTAAGCAAAGATACTAAGTTCCCCTCAGTGCCATCCACTTATTCATTCGCTCAGTATCACCTTAACTCATTCATGTGCTGCCCAATTTACACAGGTTTAATTTACATCTCCAGCAAGGTTCACCTGAAAAGCCTGTGTTAAGATTTTTTCTGCCATTACAATCAATAATTGGTCGAGAATCTCAGAACCCTATACACAATTGTGTTCTATTTCTTTAACAGCCATGACTACTTCCTCAAACCCCAGTCAGCCCTACAGCCCAGCACTGCTGGGGAATGAGCTCAATATTCAGAAACATTTAGCCCATTTTAGGTGGTAGCCTACTTTGATTTAGGAGCTCAAGCCCTCAGCATTAAGGAGATAAAATGACTATTTTATTTTAATTATTTACAATGCATTTAGGCAACTGGAAATCAGTGGGTCCTGCTTCTCATGTAAAGCATTTTGGCAAAAGCTGTTTAACCAACATCATATTTACAAATTTCCTCTTGGGCTTTTGTTTGATTTTACATACACACAATAATGAGGGTAATGAAGATAATGATCTAACGGCTTTAGTTTTGGCTTTCATTAATTGTAAATAAATAGAAATCTCAGGGGAAAAAATCTTATTTTAAGCTTTGCATTTAAGATGCATTATGGTGCTCAAGCTACAATTGAACGAATAGCCAGACTTATATTCTGTTTTGTTTTTTAAGATACCACTGGTTGAGTTGATACTTTTATATTCTATGTTACAATTTTATATTCTGGAAGTTTTCCTGAACTTTGGGTTTGGAATGGGATTTCTCATCAATAGAGTTTGGTTTTAAAAATGGTTTTCTGAAATACATTCAAAGTGTTTGCCAATCCACAGTTTGTTGATCATTGTCAAGATTCATATCATAAGAGTTGCAGAATATATGTACAAACAGAACAAAAGCAACTGGTAGGAGGGCTAAGTTGCTTGGCTGATAGAGAACATCTTGTCTAAGGTGAAAATCAATGCTCTGGGTAATTAGGTGCTGGGGACTCCACAGAAAAACAGAAAAAGAAATTACGGGGCTGTTAAAGGAAATGTAAACTCCTTTTCCATATGGTTCAAGAAAATCTAATGGACTCTTTCCATCTGTTCAGCTTCATTCCTTGCTATTTCATTACAACCAAATTAATCTCCCTGAATAGATTATTTGTGCACAGATTATCTGTTTCTGCTCCATTTGTTATATTTTTGTACATATGAATTCTCTTTCTAGTATAATTGTTCTTAGTTCCAATCCATGACCACTATGTCTTTCAAAAATAATTCATAAGAATAACTGTTATTTGTTGGTTACCAACTCCATATGGGACACTGCCTTAGATACTTATATCCATGATTAATAATTCCTAATCCCACTTAGGAAGTTGGTGATTTATTACTTGGGTTTTTTCCTATGAACTACCTTGGATTCAGAAATTTAATTGATTTTTCTAAGACTAATTTAGCAAATCATGGAAATTCTACTAGGTTACAGTCTTTCAAAACTGAATTCTGGATTCTGAAGGAATACTCCACTCTTCTTCTTCTTTCCAGCTATTCTCTTCCCAAATCCCTGTGCTGCATAAGCCTAATTTTAAGAGCTAAGACCAATGATAAAATTGTGGGAAACACAGGGAGTTTTAACTCAAGAGATGTGAATATTTATGGATATAATTTTATAGCTCTGTATAGATTCATATGACCATACAATATAATTCATAGTAAACAATTTCTATTAACAATATATTTTGAGTGGTATATTTTCATAATCTAAGCTAGGCTTTATTATCTTAATTCTAAAATAACATTTTTATCCTTCTACCAAGAGCAGGTTGAGCATTTCCTCCTGAAACGTCCATCCAGCAAAAAAAGAGCATCATAAGTGCATGTTTATCCATGCACACAACCTACTGATCTTGTTACTAATAGAAACAGTAAAAATACAAGTGCAGTGCCACTAAACATGAAGATGTGTGCACAGAATTCATGTGCTTTTGCTTAAGCTTGACCAAAATAACTCTCAATACCATCATATAGGCTCTGTCTGTGGTGCTTTGATTTCTTGCTGATATCTACTCTAAGTCAACTTCCCTTCTGATCTAGATGTGGCCATTTTTCTCAGAGGAAAAGCAAAACAAAACAGAAAACAAACAAAGTTGGCAGTCATGCTGATCATTTTCCCCCAGTAGTTTGGGACTGATTTAAGATATTTTGCAAAAAAAAATCCAAAAACAATTCCAGTTTCATGCTTTCCTGTGTTTATGTGCTGAATGCGGGCTTTTTATTTTTAGGGCAAAGCGAAAACAGCTAAACTTGTGTAGGAGTCTCATGATTTGATCGCATCAGTAGTCACTGAGAGATCATACAATTGAAATGAAGGGTGACCCTGAGGAAAGACCTATGGAGAGACCCTTTAAAAAGGCAATAAATTGCCCTTCTGGTATCCATTACCCAACATCTCTTACTAGCTAGGAAAAGAGTATGGCTGTTTCAGAGCTTGAGAAGTTTGGGTCTAAAATGAGGCCTTAAGTATCATCTGCAATTCCCTAGGCCCTTAAGGCTCAGCAATTAGGTTCATTTATCCTTAGACAGCACCCTTCCCAATTCTTTAAGATAAGTGATAAATCGTATCTATATTGATCACTGATACATGTTATATACATTTAATTGCTTTCATCCATCTTTTAAAAAATGGTGCCAGGCTACAAAGTAGCATAAACAATGTGTTAACATCTGTCCTTCCTTGTCCCAATGGAAGATG
Source organism: Tolypeutes matacus (assembly GCA_026826555.1). Classification (NCBI taxonomy): domain Eukaryota; kingdom Metazoa; phylum Chordata; class Mammalia; order Cingulata; family Chlamyphoridae; genus Tolypeutes; species Tolypeutes matacus. Next base: position 9,696,934 of record JAKSZT010054281.1, read on the forward strand.
TGTTTACTAATCTATCAAAATCAAATTCCTTTCCTACTAGTTTATTTTTTTAATATATTTTTTTATTTTTTTTAAAGATACTTACATTACACAAATGTTACACAAAAAATATAGAGATTCCCATAAGCCCTGCTCCCCACACCTCCCACACCCTCTCACATAAACAGCTTCCTTCATTAGTGTGGCACATTCATTGCAATTGATAAACGCATCCTGGGGCTTTGCCACTGAGCACGGACTGTAGTTCACATTGTAGTCTACCCTCTCTCCCACACAGTTCTGTAGGCTGTGGGAAGATATGTAATGGCATATATCTGTCTCCCTACTAGTTCATTTTTAAGCTCCACAAAAACACAAAGTGAGTCCTTTTTACTAGGCAGTCTTGAAACCAGTGTCTGGCTAAAAAACAATATTTGTTGACGTAATAAATAATTGTCCATAAGTACGTGAACTCTGGAATGGGGAGTTTAGCATTCTCTGAGACTTCACTCTTTTAATTATATCTCATCTTCTGTCTCTTCAGGCTTTTTTTTTTTTTTCCTATTGATATTAACTAATCACCCCATAAAATTGCTTCCACTTCCATCATTAGCACAAAAGTAAAAATCTTCCCTCTATTTTATATCCCTCTCTATACTTTGGATCCATCCTTTTTGTAACTAAACTGCTTGAAGGAGTTACTTACTTTTACTCACATCCCATTTCCCTAAATTCAAAGCAATATGGCCTGTTTCTTCCATTACTGCTTTGAAATAGTCACCAATGACATTACTGTTTTCAAGACTTTTCAATCATCAGCCCCTTGCCATCTGGACAGTTTCCAGGGTCTTGAAATGTTCTTTTTTGCTTGGCTTTGGATTCATTGTCCTCACCTGTATTTCTTCCTACTTCTCTTCTCGTCCTTTTTCAGTCTTTCTTAGAGTTTTATTTCCTCTGCTTATCCACTAAATGCTGGTATCCTTTGGTAGTCCTGTATTTGGGCATCTTCTCTTTTCAATCCCCACAGTCTCTCTGGGAATCTTAACTTTTCTAATGACTACAGGCTGATAACTCCAAATATTTTCAGTTCAAGCTTTTCTACTGAGTTCCAGTCTCTCATGTACAAATGTCCATTGGACCTCTCCCATTGGATACAACACAGGGAGCTCAAAATTAACAAGCCCGGGGGAGCCAGGCTAAGTCCAGGGAAGGCCTCGATTGCTCAGCTGCTTTTTTGCTTCCAGGGGCTGCCTGGAAGAACCCCGGCTTCTTTCCCACGGACCTGCCGTCCTGGCCACCAGCCACCTCGGACGACCTCTCTGCCTCCCAGGTCCCCAAGTGGGCATCCCTGTGAGACCCCGGGTACCGTGTGCGCGTTGCAGGGAGGAGCTGATCTGTGCTCTTGACTGCGTGGGAGGGGAGAGGCGGGAGAATATGCCCAGTTTCCGCGTAGCTCCAGCCACTTCATCTCGTCCCCAACACGCACCACACAGCTTCTTAAGCCTTTGGCGTCACTGACTGGTCGGGGCCTCTGGGCCTGGTGGAAGTTGGGCCTTGATTTATTCTCCCAACAATTTTAAGTGCTTGCTACGAATTAAGCTCTGTGCCAAGTGATGAAACTGCTTTGAAATAGTTACCAATGCCATATTGGATCATTGTATCCCAACTACTTATAAGTGCCAGGCAATGAGCAAATGCGCGATTCATACTGGAACCGAAGTAAGTTCAGCTCCTGATGACAAGATCTACAGGAAGGACAAAACCATGATTACTGGATGGTGTGATAGGGGCTCCATTCCAGTGTACACAATGGGAACAGGTAGGCGGCCCTACTTCTTTGAGAAACTGTCTAACCAAGCTTTGAAGCAAGAGGCAAAGAACTGAAAACTCCAAGTCTGTGAATTCTCTAGCCACTGCCAATAAGATTTTGCAACCCCTTGTAAACCTTCTCTAGATATATAGTTGCCTATTATTGCAAATAAATGCAAAACACATTTTAAAAAAATTAACGGCCCCCAAACTTTCTACTCAAACCTGCTCCTTGCCCATCATTTCCTAGCTCAGTATTCAAAGCACCCACCTATAAGTTCAGGACTGAATTCTGTGTCTTCTCCCTTTACCACTCCCTCTTTCCCAACTGCCAATTGATCACCAAGGATCCTTGATTCTATCTCTTCCCCAGTCTGCATTGCACTTTAAAATTTACTAAATATTTTTTCTTACTTAAAATATTCAAGTTAAATTCTAAACCACATAGATTCAAGGGAAACAGGCATTCCACTGAGGGTCACCTGTACAAAGCTTTTCTGCCCCAAAACTATGCTGGAAAGAGACTGCTGCTTCTCATGCAACTGGGAAAGGAAGTATTTTTGGGAACTGCCTTTATTCCCCAAATTCTCTTTGTTTTTCATAACCCTAAGTTATAATAATATGGTATTAATAAAAGACTTGTGAAATTATAGAAGTAAAATGGATAATCATGTCAACATGATTAATAATATGGTATTAATAAAAGACTTGTGAAATTACAGAAGTAAAATGGATGATCATGTCAACAAGAGATTACTCTTAAATAAGCACAGAGAAGTATAATTTGGTCAAATTATCTGTACTCTCTAGTGTCTGCTGCTCTGCAAAGAAATGCAGAGTGATTCCATTTGCCACTACAATATATTTATTTCAATTAATTTGGGATAATTTGTATCCTAATTTGGATTTAAAAATGTGATCTGAAATGGAAAAAAGCAATGTTTTATTTTCATCCCAGGCCTCCCTCTTTGGGTGTTCTGCTTTACTTTTACTTTGCATTCATTCTCTGACAGGAACTTATTATTACAGATTTCTCTCTAAATATCAGCTGTATTTCCTGCTTAGCCTTCTTTGTATGATATTTAGGTGGTATTTAAATGAACATCTAGAAAACATATATCTTAAAATATTAACAAATAAGGGAAATGGATCTGTCCATTGATAATTAAGGGCAACAAATTGGTCCAGAACCAATAATCCAAAAAGTTAAATAACAATTGCCTTGAAATTGATAAAGGATTTAGATGCATCCATTCCATTGCGTCTGTTAGCCTAATCCCAGATTCTGGGCAAAAACAACATAACAGCACTGTTTGATTTAGGAACTTAAAGACTGTCAATCAGTACTTACTCATCTTCTACCCCAGTGACTTCATTTAGTGAAACTCAATACATTGTAACATCTTTGAAAGTTGTATATCCATGACATTCATATTTGTAATCTATCTTCCACAATAGCTTCCATTCCTCAAACTCTTCCTGTAGAATATAACACCAAGCATGACCTAGTCGAGTGGTGTATGCAAAAATTTAATACACTTTTCTTAACCCCATGGGGCAATATGATATGTAAAGTTCTCATGTACACTTGCTAAATAGATTGTCTAAATACACACAGGGGGAGCCTTGGGTTGACATCACAGTTTAAAGTTAAAGCCTCATAATAATTTAAGAAATAATGTAGAGCATAAACCTGTCTTCATTTAAATAGTACTTAAAAATTAATATTCTGTTGGACTAAATTTAACTTAAACCAGCTGTCAGCCCAAAGACCTTTTTTCATAAAATGTTTAATATTTCAATACATCGTTAAAATCATTATAAGTACTTCCACTCAAACTTGTTCTGCTCATACACGAAGTAATTAATTATTCTTGTCTTGTTTTGTTTTTTGGCAATCACAAATTGTATTGTATTCAAATTAATTTAGCAGAAAAGGATGTTAATTTTTCCAAATCCCATTATTCTAAAATGGAAATACTATGCAGATACTATTTCAAGATTTCATGATCTGAGTCAAGGGATTTTCTAGTTAAAGAATGACTTGGCAAGGATATTCCTCATTCTTCATTTTAGTTGTGGATAGTGTGATGGATAATGCACAGAATTTTTAAAAAATTACCTGTCCTCTCTCAGAATTTATATATTAAAGTGAAAACATGCTCAACTACATTTATCAGCATGCCAACAAATATATATTTTATTGATATGTTGGAGATGTGAGAAGTTTTGTCATTCAGTTAAAAAAGTTAACTTCTTTCCTGTTTGCTCCTACCAACAGAGTGCAAAAAGCTGTTTTATTTTAAATTTCAATGGGAAAGTCTTACCTAAAATATGTTGAATATACATTGCTAGTTTTTAAAAGACAATCTAAAGCAATTCATTCATTCAATCTTTGTACCTAAAATAATTCATTCACTCAATTCTTCCTTCTTTTATTTGCTCATTTTTCAAGAAACATTAATTTCATTCCTAGAAAAACTAGATATTGAGAATACAAAAATGGAGACATGGTTTCTGAATTCAGTGTTGCTATATTTTCCTCTGATTTATAGAAGAGTAAATAATTGAAAGTGGATCTGGCATATTCAGGGTTTTTATAGGCACAATTGAATTCTTTTTTGAGAAAAATGCAATGGTGATAGTGATAGAAAACTGTATTATCAATATGGGTGGCACTTCAGAAACAGTAAGAAGTCTAAGATCATTCCAAACATGGACTTTATTTAAAAGATGGAAGCATAATTCAAATGAAATGGAAGAAAAATATTAAAAATGAGCCAAATGTCTCAAGGAATCATTGTCCATAGGCAAACTGGGACTATCTGTAATGAATTTGGTATCACTAGTAGGGATTAGAAAAGAATTTTATTTAGCAAGCTGATAGATGTTATAATAACAATTTATAGAGTAACACTGAAGCATGTTTTTCTTTTTTCTTTTTCTATTGTCTGGAACTATTATTTAAAAATTTCAGCTCAAACAACAAATACTAAGACCTTAAAACAAATATTATTATTTTGTGTAGGAAATTGGCTTCCAAAAGTAGAGGCCTAGGATAAGATGCCAAATATGTCCTTAATCTATTTTTTCCTCTTACACAAGCCCTATCCAGCCACTAAGCAGTTATTTCTTGGCTGCATAGTGAAAATGGAATGGCTTCAGAATTATCTTCATCTTGTCAGGTGAATCAGTGAAAAATAACCCACATCAGCTCAGGACATGAGGAAGAATTTGCTTCCCTTTAGTGTAGAAGCAGATAAGAGAGATTTGAAAAATTGGAAGATTTAGCATTGTCTCTTATTTCCTAAATTGTACAATATAGAGAGCATGAAAATATGGGAATCTATTATTTGCATTAAGAAACTTTTTACCTGGTAAGCAAATACATAAAATTAAAGTATGTTGATGATGATTTTGATAATTAATCAAGTTTCCAATGAATTTATATAGTATAGCTCCACTCATGAAAAAAATATTATTATTTATACTATCAAGGGACAGCTATTAAGCTTTGTGTTTTATATAATAAAAATAATTTATGAAATAATAAATTGTTACCATATTCCCCCTACTGTGACAAGCAGTCTGTGTACAGTATTGTCCATCTTCCAAAGACCTACTAAATACCATGGTAGGAAGCCAATTAATAATAGATTTTTTTTTCTTTGCATAGTATTTAATGAGTTTTGATGAATGTATATAAGCATGTAATCACCTTCTTAATCAAGATATACAATATTTCAATCACCATAACAAATTTTGTCAATACCCTAACCATGCCAAACAAACACTGATCTACATTTTTTTTTTATGGGTAAAAATCAAAATTCTCACAATACATACAAACATTTGCAAAATGATATATAAATATATATGCATATATGTGTATTTGCTTACAAAAATGTTATTTATATATATATACATATATTTCAAGAGGTGCTTAGCTTACCCAAAATATTACACGGAACTCACTGGGATTCCCATGTTGCCCACCTCCCACACCTCCCACCACATCCCACACAAACATCTCCCACAGTGTGGCCCACCACCCTCAATGAACTTACACATCCTGGAGCCTTGCCACCAACCATAGACCACAGTTCACACTGTAGACCACACTCTCTCCCACTCAGTTCTGAGTGGTGTGTGCTGATTTAAAATGGCCTACATCCGTTGCCACAATGGTACTCAGGACAACCTCCAACTCCCAAAGAAGCCCCTGTATTTCAACTGCTCATCCCCTCCCTACCCCAAAAGTGTCAAGTGGCCACTGGCTCCACCTCATTGTTATAATTTCTTGCATTGCTAGAATCACCATATGTGAACAAGAGAATACCATCAAGTCCACTCTAGTCCATAGTTCTTCCCCCAGTCCTGAGGGGACTGGGATGGTGATGTCCACTCCAACTCCAAATGAGAGAGGGCTTATATCCCATGGAATGGTAGATTCTTAATAAGTACTCATTGAATGAATAATTGAACCATGCATGACATACAATAGGAGATTGCAATATAGTCAAAATAATGCACATGCATGTGGCTTCTGGTCAACAAAGATGGCGCTATATAACACTCCATGGTGCCATTGCCCCACAAAATCTTTGAACAGGTAGCAAAATGTGGCAGTGCCATCTTCATCAGATCTCTGGAAAACACTTAAAGGGTTGCAGTAACTGGGCAAGTGCCAAATTAAGAAAATGCAGCGTTAAAAAGTGGTAGGAGACACTCTTGGCAAACTTGCTGGCCCCTCTACCATTTCCTCTCAGGAAATGGTGTGGAGCCAGTTGGCATTCCCATTGTGGTTCCCTGGCCCTATTCCACAGAGAGCAGAATAACTCTTAAGTGCATACTGAGGTGCCTATATGTCAGTGACTATCTATCAGGTGACAGTCTGAAAGACTGTACCAGGAAACTCATCTGTGCTTTGCACACAGAACTTGTTCTGCCAGCAGAAACAGCTTATGGATAGCTAAAGCAGTATAAGAAACAAATAAGTCAAAGCATCCTGAAGCAAAAGATTACTTGATTTAAGTTGTACAATAGAGCAAGAGGAGAGGTAAATAGTAATTTTCATAGGGAATAGAAGGAGCAGAGCACTTGAATTACTGTAAAAAAGGGAATTCCTAAGGCCACAAAAAAGCATAAGACAAGGCCAAGATGCAGACTCATAAAACATGGAGAAGACCCTGCCCTTCACATTCACCTTGAGCTGATCTTTTTGATAGGAGCTGAGCTCTGAAGGAGAGCTCCAGATAATGCAGAGCCAATTTACAGACTGTGAAAGGTGTTTTGTGCTTTAGCTAGTTTGTTTTTTGTTAGTTACTGGCCCTTAATAAAATCTCTGTCCTATCACTAGCTGGATAGAAACTTAAGGAACAGACATCTTTAAAGTGCTGAAAGAAAATAATGGCCAACCAAGAATTTTATATCTTATGAGACTTTCATTTAAAAATAAGGGGCAGATGAAGACATTCTTAAGTAAATAAAGTCTAAGAGTTTGTCACCACTAGATCTGCCCTATGAACAATGCTAAAGACAGTTCTTCAGACTGAAAGGAAAGGACACTAGATAGTGGATCAAAGTGGCATAAAGAAAGAAAGATTCCAGTAAAGGTAGCTATATGGGTAATGATAAATGCCGATACTATTGTATCGCGTTTTTGGTATGTAACTCCAGTTTTTGCTTTTTACAATTTCTAAAATGCAAATGTATTAAAAGTAATTATAAATCTATGGTTTTGAACATACAATATAAAAGATACAATTTGTAACAAGTACGACAAAAAGGTGGGAGAAGGTAAGGATATAGGAACAATATGTATGCTATTGAAGTTCAGTATAATATGAAACATGATAGTTGCATATTTAGGATGTTAAATTCATGACACATGGTAAATAGAAAAAATATATGAAAAATATAGACAGAAGGAAATGAGACACAAAATGGTACAATACAAAAATCATATAAATATTAAAATAGACATTAATAGAAGATTTTGTAAGGTATGACTTACAAAAACTAAATAGCAAATGGCAAAAATGGCAAAAGAAAATTGTGCCTTATAAATATTTACTTTTAATGTAAATGAATTAAACTCACCAGTCAAAAAGCTAAAAGTGACAGAATGGATAAAAAAAGCATGACCCAACTATATGCTGATTAAAAGAGATTCACTTTCAACTCAAAAGGCTCAAGTAGGTTGAAAGAGAAAGAATGGGAAAAATATATATACCATGCAAGTAGTAACCAGAAAAGATCTGGGGGTAGTTATAATAACATCAGAGAAAGTAGGTTTTAAGTAAAATACTTATGAGGGACAAAAAAGTTCACCATATACTGATCAAGAGGTCACTTCAGTAGGAAGACATAATGATCAAATACATATGCACCTAACAGGAGAACCCCAAAATATATAAAGCAAATATTGGCATATTTGAAGGGAGAAATGGATGGTTCTACCTTAATAATAAAAAGCATAGGTATACCACTTTAAACGATAGATAAAACATCTAGACAGAAGGTCAAAAATGAAACAGAAGACTTAAACATAGCTATAAAGGAACTAGATCTAACATACAGAGGGAGAGCACATCACCCAACTGCAGCAGAATACACATTCTTCTCTAGTGCTCATAGTCCATATGAGGATACAAAAGAAGTCTCAACAAATTTTTTAAAAATTGAAATCATAAAATTTATCCTTTCCAACCAAAATGGAATGAAGTTAAAAATCAATAACAGAGAGATAACTGGAAAATTCACAAATATGTGGAAATTAAATATTGTACTCTTATATAAGCAATGGGCCAAAGAAGAAATCACAAGGCAAATTAGAAAATATTTTGAGACAAATGAAAACAAAAACACAACATACCAAATTATGGGATGCACCAAAGGCAGTACTGATAGGGAAATTTATATCAATAAATGATTATATTAAAAAGAAGAAAGATCTCAAATCAGAAACTCAAACTCACAATTGGAGGATCTAGAAAAGAAAAGTAAAGTAACCCAAAGAAAGTAGAATGAAGGAAATAACAAAGATTATACCAGATATAAAAGAAATTGAAATAAAAACAATAGAAAGCATCAGTGAAACCAAAAAGTTGGTACTATGCAAAGATCAATAAAATCAACGAACCTTTAAGTAGACTGACAAAGGAAAAAAGATAGGATACAAATACTAAAATTTGAAATAAAAATGGGGGAAATTACTACCAACTCCAAAGAGATAAGGATTATAAGAGTATACTATGAACAACTATATGCCAGCAAATTGGATAATCTAGATGAAATGGATAAAATCCTAGAAACTCCAAAATTACTTACACTGACTCAAGAGCAAATGTTGGTATGTATTGTGAAAATTTTGAGATTTTTACCCACAATTAAAAAAAAAAAAAAAGAGTAAATAGAAGACCTAACTAACAGAGGAATAATAAGTAAAGTGATTCAATCAGTAACAAAATCCTCCCAACAAAGAAAAGCTCAGGAACAGATGGCTTCACTGGTAAATTTAGCAAGCAGTCCAAGAAGAATTAACACCAATCTTCTTCAAATACTTCCAAAAAAAATTAAAAAGGAGCATTCTGTTGAGCCCTAATCACCCTAATATCACAATAAAGACACTACAAGTAAATACATGATAAAGTTACCACAAGTAAAAAAAAAAAACTTGGATACCAATATCCCTTATAAATGTAGATGAAAAAAATCCTCTAGAAAATATTAGCAAACTGAATCTAACTACACACTATAAAATTATACACCATGATCAAGTGGGATTCATCCCAGGTATGCAAGGATGGGCCAACATAAGAAAGTCAATTAACACAATCTACTACATTAGTAGAACAAAGGAAAATATTAGAAACATGACCATGTAAATTGACACAGAAAAGGATTTTGACAAAATCCAGCACTTTTATTGATAGAAGCATTTAGAAAACTAAGAATAGAAGGAAACTTTCTCAACATGATAAAAGGCATATATGAAAAACCCATGACTAATGTACTCAAAGGTGAAAGACAAAGGTTTCTCTTTATGATCATGAAGAAGACAAGGATGCACACTGTTAGTACTGTTACTCAACATTTTAATGGAAAGTCTAGCCAGAGCAAATAGGCAAGAAAAAAGAAATAAAAGACATCAAAATTAGAAAGAAAGAAGTAAAACTTTCCCTATTTGCAGATGACATAATCCTATATATAGAAAAACCTGAAAAATCCACATCAAAGCTACTACAGCATATAAACACACTCAACAGAGTAATGGAATATAAGATCACTACTCTGATCTGAACAGGAAATCAAGAAAAAATTCTATTTGCAGCAACAACTACAAGTATCAAATGCCTGGGAATAAATGTAACCAAAGGTGTAAGGAACTTGTACATGGAAATCTATAAAACATATCTAAAAGAAATCAAAGACAACCTAAGTAAATGGAAGGATGTTTTATGTTCATGGATTGGAAGACTAAATATCATTAAGATGACAATTTTACCAAGGATATTTTACCCATCAAAATTCCAACAACTGTCTTTAGAGAAATGGAAAAAGACAATCATCAAATGCATATGGAATGGTAACAGGCCCCGAATAGCCAAAACCTTTAAAAGAACAGAGTTAGAGTATGCACACTTACCAATTTTAAAAGTTATTACAAAGCTACATTAATCAAAACAGTGTGGCATTGGCACAAGACAGATATATAGACCAATGGAATTGAATTCAGGTTTCAGAAATAAACTACCACATCTACAGTCAATTGATTTTTGACAAGGGTGCCAAGCCCATCTATGGGAAATAATAGTTTGTTCAACAAATGGTGCTGGGTAAACTGGATAGCCATACAAAAAAGAATGAAGGTGGACCCCTACCACATATGATATACAAAAAATAACTCAAAATGGATCAAATATCTAAATATAAGAACAAAAACTATAAAACTGATAGAAGAAAATCTAAGGACGCATCTTCAGGATCTTCTGTTAAAAAATGGTTTCTTAGACTTCATACCCAAAGCATGAGCAACAAAGTAAAAAGCTGAAAATGGCACTTAATGAAAATTTTTAAAATTATGCACCAACAGAATTCATCAGGAAAGTAAAAAGTCAATTTTCACAATGGGAGAAAATATTTGCAAACCACATATCTGATAAGTGTTTGATATCTAGAATATATAAAGAAACCCTACAACTCAACAACAAATAACAAATAACTCAATTATAAAATGAGCAAAGGACTTGAATAGTTATCTTTCCAAGGAAGATATACAAATGGCCAATAAGCACAGTATCATTAGCCATTAGGAAGTGTGAGTGAAAACCAAAATAACGTATCAATTCATAACCACTAGAATAGCTACTATTCACAAAATGAAAAAGAACAAATATTGAAGAAGCTTTGGAGAAATAGGAACACTTGCTCATTACTGGTAGGCATGGAAAATTCTGTAGCCACTGTGGAAAAACAGTTTGACTGTTCCTCAGAAAGTTAAGTATAAATTTACCATGTGACCCAGCAATCTCACTTCTAGGTATATACCCCAAAGATTTGAAAGAAGGGACTTGAACCTATATTCACACTCTAATGTCCATAGTACATTATTCAAAGTTGCCAAAAGATGGAAGCAACCCAAAGTCAACAGACAAATGCATTAACAATATGTGGTATATACACACAATGGAATATTATTTACCCGTAAAAAGAATAAGTTCTGATACATGCAGCAACACAGATGAACCCTGAAGACATAATTTTGATTGAAATAAGCCAAACACAAAAAGACACTCTTTTATGATCTCACTCACATGAAATAATCAAAATACGAAAATTCATAGAGTCAGAAACCAATATAAAGTTTACCAGGGACTAGGGTGATAAGGAATCAGTTAATGCTGAATTGGTTCAGAGTTTCTGTCTGCAGTGATGGAAGAATTTTAGTGGCAAAGGTATCACAACATTGCAAATGTAATTAACACCCCAGAATTATATATTTAAATGTAGTTACGAAGGGAAATTTTAGGTTATATATATGTTACTAGAATAAAGTTGTTGGTTTTTTTTTTTTTTTAAATAAACCTTAGGGACTGTACAACACAAAAAAGAGAACCCTATTGCATACTATGGACGATAGGCAATAGTATAATTATAATAGTACTGTTTCATTAATTGTAACAAAAGTACCACATTAATACAAAATGCTAATAACAGGGAAAACTATGTGTCTGTTAGGCGGGGCGGGGGAGGGGGTGGATGCAGGAGAGGTATATGGGAACTTTGTATTTCCTGCATGATTTTTTTCTGTAAACCTATATCTTCTCTAACAAAAATTTTAAACATCTATAGTATATACATATGGCATATACATATACATACACACACATATATGGTATAAACACTTATATGCACACTAATGAGATGAAGATCTAATAGATCTGGTTTCCTATGGCTTAAAAGCCTGGCATCCTTGCAGTAAATGTATTGTTACTCACATCACCTACTCCTAATTGTACACTTAGGAGAGAGAGGAAATTGGTTTTCCAAGATTTGTTTTAGTGTAGGAAAAAACAGAAGTTCATGGGCTACTGAAAGCACATTTACTGAGTACTTAATACTTGCCAGGAATCATAGTAAGTGTTTTCCATGTATTTTCTTACTTAGTCTTCCCAACAATTCTCAAAGGAAGAGGCTACTTGTAACACCATTTTACAGAGGAACAGACACTGAATTTTAGAGATGTTAAGTCACTTGCTCAAGGTCGCAGATGGTAAGTGAGAAAGCTGGGATAAAGATTTGTCTGTGCCCCAAGAGGCATCCTTAATTACTATGACATACCCTGAAGTCCTGTGGAAGGAAGCAACTCAGGATAGCAAGAATCATTAATTGCAGATTTATCTAGAGTTTGATTTAGCAACCCAATTTGTCCAAAACTGATTGTTTTCAGAAATATGTAATGAGGCAGCTTTTCTAACTATTCCAGATGTAGGGGAATCTCCAGCTGGTTCCACTTATCTCTTTCAAGTACAGAGCAGGAGACCTTTCCTTCCATTCCACACATCCCCACTGGATCTCCTTGGCCTCCTGCTCCTTCGCTGGAGCTTGTGAACATCCTGAGTGCATTCTACAAGTTCTGCCATTTCTCCTTCCAATTCCCATTCCCAGCTAGAAAGGGTTGTTAGGCTGTGGTCACAGACTCAAAAAGTTACCCACGAGAGTGTAAGCCATGACGGGTCCTTGAAAAATCAGTCCCCACCAGTTCCCTAAGACAATGTAGGACTGAAGGGATCAGGAAAGCATCCCGATGTTTTAGGAATCTCAAAAAAGAAAGGCCATACCTCATCTCCCTGTTTACGCTCCAATTAGATAGCAGAAAGCAGAGAGGCCTGTGCAGAGACAGGGCCTTAGTCTGGTTCAGACACCCCTCAAAGATCAGCTGAATACAACTGGATGATTTCTGGGGTCCAGGTGTGGTGTGAAAATGAAAGAGAGCTGTCAGACCTGAAGAAACCTCACCATCAGGTGCTGAGCCAGCATCTGCCTTCCCATCTTTCATTTGAGCAAGAACAATCCTCCAATAGCATCTGTGAACCCCTGATGGCCAAGGTGGTGTGGTCTTCTCCATTGCCAGTACTCAGGTGCTGCCTGGAACCCAGGTCAGCATCTATGGACCATCGAGCCTAGTAGGTGACCTTGGGCATCACCTACGTGGGCCACCATCTTCCTCATTGGCAACCAGTGGCCTCATGACACCCATTGACTGTAGAGTGTCACTTCTTTGTGCTCCTAGACTTTACTTAGACTCTAAATTGTAAAGAACTCACTGGCAATGGAATTGCTCGTTTGAACAGACGGTCTTGTCCTTTACTGCCTGTACGTAATATATAAGATTTTCAGGGCCAGGTAACATGCTCAGTCCTTTCTCTAGATTAACTCATTAATCTAACTCATTAATCCCTATAGCTAACCAGTGGTACGGGTAGAGGTGATTGAACAAACTAAAATCTAGTTACGCATGATTTCAGAAGCTGAGCTCTGAATCTCTGTACTACAGTTCTCCCTACTTTATTTAATTTCCATCTCTGTTGGTGACACTTCTTATAATTTTTTTTAAAGAAATTAGGAATTATGAACAAATGGATGGCCAGAGGGAACTTTCACGAAGTTATTTTTAATGAGAAATTGCTTGAACATTGTAACTTCTTAAATTATGAATGAGTCAAAAGTAGATTGTCTAGTTACCTTAAAGACCAATTTCCATACTTCTAAACAGAATATTCTTAGAATTTAAAGAAAAGAGAGAGAAAAACTCAGGTTTTCTTACTTATGTTTGATGATTTTCTTCCTGCTACAGATATGTTTGTGCAGCATATTTGACAAATGTGCAGCATTAAAAATGTTGAAGTAGTCTGCTTTTTAGCTTTATTTTTTTAATTAGAGAAGTTTTAAGTTTGAAGAAAAGTCATGCATAAAATACAAAGTTCCCATATACTAACCTGTTACTAATACCTTGTATTAGTGTGCTACATTTGTTACAACTCATGAAAGAACATTTTTATAATTATACTATTAACTATAATCCATGGTTTACATTAAGGTTCAAGGTTTCTGTTGTGCAGTGCTATGGATTTTTAAATTTTTTATTCTAGTAACGTATGTACAACTTAAAAATTTCTCTTTTAGCCACAGTCACATGTAGAATCCAGTACTGCTAACTACATTCTCAAAGTTGTCCTGCCACCATCCATTACCAAAACTTTTCCATCATGTAGAAACTTTGCACAGTGTAGACACTAACTCCCATTCCCTCCCTCCCCCCCAACCCCTGGTAAATTATATTCTAGTTTCTGACTCTATGAATTTGCTTGTTCGAATTATATCCTGTCAGTGAGATCATACCATCAATGTCCTTTTGTGTCCGGCTTATTTCACTCAGCATGACGTCTTCAAGGTCCATCCATATTGTTGCATGCATCAGAACCTCATTCCCTTTTATGGCTGAATTCCATTTATTAATTGGTGCACACTTGGGTTGCTTCCATTTTGGGCAGTTGTGAATAATGCCACTATGAACATCAGTGTGCAGATATTGGTTTGAGTCCTTGTTTTCAATTCTTTGGGGTTATATACCTAGCAGTGGGATTGCTGGATCATATACATAACTCTCTGAAGAACTAGAAATAGGCCACTTTTTAAGCAGCAATGTGTTTTCCCAAATTTTAGTTACCAATTATACCATGCTGGATTAATATATAAAATGAAAAATAGTCTTAAAACAGAGAAGGTATGTATATGTTTAATAAACAAAGCCGTAAAGAAATAAGGATGTATATGTGTAAATATATACACATATGTATGCATACATATAAGTATATGCATACATAAAACATTGGAAGAAATGCTCCTTTATTTAAATCCTTCGCAATGGTGTTATATATCACACATACAGGGCACACGGGCCACAGTTTCTCTAAGAAGTGCTTGTGTACCTGTTGGTGAGATAATGCAAACCCTATGCTTAGACTTCAGGTGTTTAGGATTCCAGGGATTGTAAAGCATACGCTACTTTAGAAGAAGTTTAGATCAATGGGAATTACCAAAGTCCCGCTATTAACTGCATGGAAAAAACCCAACATATAAATCACTAATCTATCTCTTACAAATATAAAATTATTTTCTGCCAGATGGAACAACACTGTTCTCTTCCTACTTCAAGACAACACAATGGAGGTAATAAAATATCCAGCACCATCATGAGAAAAAGACAATCATAATCAAGGCAAAATCCTTCTTAGGTAATGCCCTTGCTGTTTAGTGTTCATTCTTAGAGTTTCTAATTTTCAGAGCATTCCTTTGTCAGGTCTTATTTGTAAGGGCTACTGGTGGTTGGCAGTGTGACAAATGTAAGTATGAAGGTTACCAATACCGCTGCAAGTACCACTCACCCTTCAACCCTCGAAGCAGACCCAATTCTACTTCTTTATCTTTATTTTGCTTGAACATTTGTCTTTTCCTAGCAAGTATTAAACATATTCATAATTGCTTCATCTCCCCTCCAGGATTCTAACCTCTGAGCAAGTAGGGTTTCATTCTCAGATCTTCTAAAAGTGACAAATCAATGTGTTTCCAATCCAACAAATACTGGCCATGAATGACCAGCTGCTTGCCCCTTGTGTGTGCTGCGTGAATATCAGGCAGGTATGTAACTACTCCTGAAAACAGAGTCAGAATATGAGTCATCGGGTACAAATTAGGTCTTTGTTACTATAAATACATCTTGCATGTGCAATTTCAGACTGTTAGGTAATAATGAAAATTATATTTTAAAAAGATAGATATACTTCTAAATTCAATCGACCTTGAGATTGTCTATTACTTATCCATACTGCACTAGCCAGAAATAAATGATATAAAAAAGCTGAGTATTATACCAGAAATGGGTTAGCTAATAAAATAAAATAAAAATAATTTTATAAAGTTGAATATGTCTTCATTTTTGAAGACGCTCATCTACAGCCTTTTTTAAAAGTTATTTTTTTAATTTTAAAGAAGCTTTAGATTACATAAATGTTACATAAACAAACATAGGAGATTCCCATATACCCTACCTCTCCCCGACTTTCCTTCATTAAAACATCTTTCACTGGTGTGATACACTTGTTATAATTGATGAACATATATTGAAGCATTGCTACTAACCATGGACTATAGTTTACATTACAGTTTACACTTTAACTGTACAGTTTTATAGGTCTTGAAAAAATGTATAATGACCTTTATCTATCATTGCAATGTTGTGCAGGACTATTCCAACGTTCCCAAAGTACCCCATGTTACACCTATTCTTCCCTCTCCCTCCCCTCAGAACCTCTGGAGACCCCTGCCTTTATATCAATGACACAAGTTCTTCCATTGCTAGAATAATAATAAGTATACTTAAGTCCATAGTTGCAATCTCCCCTTATGTTTGTTCATTATTTGATGCCCACTCTGCTTCCAGCTGAGAGGGGGTTTAGATCCCATAGGGCAGATGGATGGAGCTATCTTGCTTGCAGTTGTAGATACTCTTTGTTTGGGATGGGCGCTGTCCATCATCATCCTTTTGTTAGTTGTTCTGGGCAAGTTCAATGAACTGGAGAGTAGGTGTTGGCTGCAACTCTGGGGAAATTCAGGGTTCAACTGGCATATGAACAGACCTAAGACTGAAGTCTCTGGGACATATATTTAACAATACAGTGCTAATTATAAGTTCAGATAAAAGGACCTTTCTCTAAGCCAAACTCAGCATATAAATGCACGATCTTCCCCCTGGCATGGGACATGACTCCCGGGCATGTCTCCCTGGCACCAAGAGAAAATTACCAAGCGTCAACAAGCGATGCATTTAGAAAAAGACTTTGACCAAAAGGGGGAAATATTAAATACAAATGAGTTTTTATGGCTAAGAGATTTCAAAGTGAGATAGGAGGTCATTCCAGAGGTTACACTTACGCACGTCTCAGCAGGGATCTCATTGACTGCCCCAGTAAACAGTGCCTCAAACATCAGGGCTCCTGAGGACTCTAGAGACATCCAGACACTAAAGGCAGGGTGGGCATCTACAGCCTTTTAAAACTCCAGGTGTAGGAAAATAGAAAAAGACTGATGATTTCTAATCCAAGTTGTTTTAATAATCCAAAAATGTTAAACTCGATGGTTTATTGAGAAGATGCCCAGAGAAACTATTCATGAAATTCAGAGAAAGTTAATGCCATTGTGGGGCAATTCTCTCTTCCCACGGAAAAATAACCCCTCCCCAAATGATTCAACTAGTTAATGGCAAAGCAGGAAGCAGAACCTGAAACATCTCTGGCTTCTGACATGGTGTCTAATTCATATGTCTGGAAGCCCTTCAGAGATTATGAAAGACATTCCATCCTAATCAGGCTGTTTTCTTAGCAAAATCGCAGCGGGACCGCCCACCACAAATTCCTCCTCCCTGTTGCAAGGACAAAGCAATCAAATCGCAGGTGCTTAAGTTAGCACATCAACTAAAATGTTCTTATGAGACCAGAGTTAGAAAAAAATACCCATGTAATTGTTGTTCTCCTCGTCTTCGTGGACTGAAAACACATGGCTATAATTTTTAAAGGAGAGCGTTAATTCCAGTTCATAAGGCACATTCCACACATATTCATAATTTTTTCGTTACTTGCACTTGATTACTTGCCAAAGCAATATCATACCAACCATTTTTAGAGCGGTACTGAGTAGACAATTCTCACTCTATTAGAAAGAAAATATCTATATTACGAAGTGAAGAGAGAGAAAATCTGCAGGGGCATTGTCGTGGTTGAGAATTAAAACTGGTCCTTTACTTTCTTAAATTAAAGCCCAGCTGAAACAAAAACATTTTTAAGCATGTAGGGTATATTTTTAACTTGTTGCATTCAATGTCTAATTTTTGCAAAATATCTATACCCTATTTATCTCTTTCAAATTTCCCTAAAGCCACAGTTAGAAAAATGTAGATATGCTTTCCAAAATACTCTCAATGTTAGATAAGTTTCTAAATATTCCCTCAGAATTTCTTCATGAGGTAGAGTTCCAGAACTTTGCTACTCAAAGTGTGCTCCAAGAACTGGCAAGTTAAGAAAAGAAATTCAGAATAAGCATTTAGGAATTTTTGTTGAAATTTGACAATCTGTTGAATAGAGCGTTAACTATGCTGTGTTCTTATGTTGTGTAACATCTTTATTTTTGCTACCTTTCATTTTTCTCATAATTCCTCTTTATTGTCTTTTTCCAAAGTAATGTACTGGAACGGAATGTAAATTGGAAACAAAAAAATAAATACAAATTAAAAGTGCTCTTTCAGAACAGATACTTTGAGCAGCAATGTTCTAGGGATTCTGGAAAAACAGTATGTATTGAGGTCACTATTTAACAGTTCATTTTATGGCCCCTCCAGCTCTCACCTCCTGGGCCTCACCTCATTCCGAATTACAAAGTGTTTCTTTCCAGTGGCTGTTTAATGTGGCTGCTAAGGACTTTGGGGTCAAACTTGTGTTTCTCACTTCCTAGCTGTGCAATTTACATCTCTGAGGCTCAAATTCATCATCTCTAAATTGAAGATAAAACTCCCTAATTCTGAACTGTTTTAAATCTTCAATGAGATAACTTAGTGTGATCTTAGCACACAGTTTGTACTCCATGAGAAGGCAGCTGTCATTATCACAATAATTTCAAAATGACATGCTTTTATTTTCAATACTTATCTTGTGGGCAAACCTGGCAGTAGATTTCCTGTGTAGTCTTTGGGAACAATACTAGCTATTAAATCAGCAGAGTATCTGTTGAGAAAAGAGGTGCAATATTAGTCTCCTTGGTGAATTATTTACTGTAATTCTGCATAATCCCTGCTTTTCATCATTGCAAAGCAATATATTACTTGGTCAGTAAGGCAGAGTGTGCAGAGGACTAGTTTTCAACTCAGCATTTATTAAATGTGGGTCCTTGAGCATGTCATTTAAACTTTTTAGGCTTCATTTTCCCCATTCGAAAAATGAGTGGATTAGATTAAATTTTTTTTCCTCTCTTCAGCTCTAAAACTTCTATGTCTCAAGTAAAGAAGGTAATTCTGAGTGAGGTACTGTTTGTTAGAGGAAAGTTGAATTTCTTATCAACATTGACCCGGGAGTAAAGAACAGGTTTCCACTTCTGATGCATGGAAAACATGATGTATAAACACGGCAAATGACTTCATGCTCTATTGATTTACTTCATCTTCTAGCAAATGAAGGCACTTAGGCTAGAGGTTGGTTAGAATTTCTTCTGAGATTTGAGTCTTTGTAATTTTGAATGGAAAATATAGGCAGAAAAAAGAAATTGCATACTCCTTGAGGGCTTCAGCATCCTCTTAGGAGCCAGAACTGCCTCTGTCTTTTCACTGCGTTGGTGACAAGAACAATGAGCTGGTTGGTTGACCTCTGGGAACAAGATTTGCAATTCGAATCCCAGGCTTAACATCAGTGTTTGGATGTGATATAAAAGAGACTTAGTTATAGTATATTTCCAGCTCTTGATTGTGCCAATCAGGAGGGTCACATGTTTAGTGCCAAAAATCAGTGGTCGCCACTCTTCCCAGAGGG
This sequence comes from Tolypeutes matacus, assembly GCA_026826555.1. Classification (NCBI taxonomy): domain Eukaryota; kingdom Metazoa; phylum Chordata; class Mammalia; order Cingulata; family Chlamyphoridae; genus Tolypeutes; species Tolypeutes matacus. The sequence goes on from JAKSZT010054281.1 coordinate 9,716,859, forward strand.
GAGGAAAAATGAACTGCCCGCTGTAGGCCCACACGCATGGATTATGCAATCAACTTATGAGGGTGCAAAGAGAGATACTAAGTGATGGGGTGGGAGAAGGGAGAGCAGTGTTTTCAGAAAGGGAGATAATGAGTGTCTTCAGAAAACCTTCTGGTTAAATTCACTCTTGATTGTTTTTAAAATAAAAAATAAAAAAAGATTGAGTTGCCTGCAGCTAAGAATCAATCTGATGGAGTCATCTAAGTTTGTTTTCCTCCCTTCCACCACCTCCTCTTTCATTAAGCTAAGTGTTCATAGATTTTTAATAACTTGCAGATGATCCATTCAAATGAAACAGTGTGGAGGCCAATTTGTGAAAGTTAAAAAAAGAGCGATGGGGTTCAGAGTGAAAAGGAAGAAATGGCGCTAAGTCTGATTCGACCGACGAGGCGGAGAAATGTATTGTCTGCTGGATTTGAAAAAAGAAATGAGAGTAATCTCCCCTCACCTCTTCCTAGCCTTCCTCTCATAAATTTGCATCTTGAGAAAAGATAACAAGGACTTTCCACAATCTAATTTTACTTCTGTAAAATTGAAATGACCAGGGATTTGATGGGCAGGTCTGGGGTGTCTTTTATTTGGGAAGGAGAATTGCTATATAAGTGCTTTTGGGCTATGACTAAAGAGTCTCAAAATAGGCTGAGCTACCAGATAGAGACAAGAAGTGCCCACAGATCTTCTGCATAAATGTTTAATAGATACTTTGTGTTCATAATAAGACCGGCATGTTGGGGAAACTTGGTTGAAGGGACATTTATTTAATCATAAAAGGGATGAACTATACTGAGCAGCCATTTAAGGGACTTAGATTTGTTGTCAGTTTATTGTCAGACTATTTAATATCTGCCTGCACCCCTCTTCCCTTTTCTTTTCTTTTGTTTAGTGTCTTGTGAAGGTAAGTTCACAGGTTTGTCTCACATTATTTTTATTTTTATTTTTATTTATTTTTTGGTGGTTAATCAGGATCTTTTTTTTTCTCTCTTTATTTTAAAAGAAGTTTTAGGTTACATAAAAACTACATTGAAAGTACAGGGGATTCCTATATACCCCACCCCTCCCACTCTCACACCCTCCCCATTAACATCTTTCATTAGTGGGGTACACTTGTTACAACTGATGAACTAATATTGAAGCATGGCTACCAACCACAGTCCACAGTTTACGTTAAGGTCCACATCCTGTACTGCATACTTTTACTTTTGTCATAGGGAAATCATATTCAAATTTTGTCTCAAAGAGACAGAGGTTTCTCCTAGTCTGCATTTTATCTTCCAAGTTTGCTTATGGTGACTTTGTCATTCCCATAGTTTTGCCTTTGATGTGAAAAAGGCTGAGATTTAATCACAGGATTATAGAATGCTTCTCCAGCTCCATACTTTACCATCACATCAACAGGGCTCCAGGAGAAAAATAATGATTACAGCCAAAAGACCTGCAAGTTACAGACTATTTAAGAAGGAATTCTTAGGGAAACCCCAAGGATCTGAGTAAAGAAGCCATATAGTGTGGGGTTTTATATTAATCT
>JAKSZT010054281.1:9718432-9882659 GCA_026826555.1 Tolypeutes matacus
ACACTCTGCGGATACAAAGCAAGCATCAGGAGAAAGCACAGATATGACACAGATTTTGGAATATCAGAAAGGAAATTTAAATTAACTATGACTAATATAGTAAGGTTGGGTAGTGTAATCAGAGAGACAGGAAATCTAAAAAGGAATCAATAGAAAATGCTGTAAATCAAAGGCCCTGTAAGAGAAACAGATTCATCAATTGCCTAGACATGACTGAGAGGCAAAAAAAAAAAAAAAAATCAGTGAACCTGAAGCATTTCAGCAGAAATTCTCCAAACCAACAACACGAAAGGGGGGGGGGGGGGCAGACACAGAAGAGACTATCCAAGAACTATAGGTAGGAAAATTTCAAAAGGTATAACATGCACATAATTGGAATACCAGAAGGTGAAGAAAGAGGGAAGGAAACAGAAGAAGGATTTGAAGTCATAAGAGGTGAGAACTTTTCAAATTTAATGACAGAGAACAAACCACAAGCCCAGGAAACTGAGGAAATACCAAAATATCTATACCTAAGCATACCACTTTCAACCGGCAGAAAAGACAAAGAGAAAATCCTGAAGAAGCCAGAGGAAACAAAACATCTAATTTGTAGAGGAACATTGGACTTCTTGCCAGAAGCTGTGTAAGCACTGGAGTAAGACAAAGTAGACTACATAGCAAGGAAAATTATCTGGGATAAAGAGAGGCATTGTATAATGCAGTAGGGATGGGAAATCAGTGCTTTTGCTAAGTGGCACTGCTGATTATAACAGTCTTCAAAAACTGAATGTAAGTTGGAAAATGAGGAATAAAAAAAAGTATGTGTTCTTAAGAAACCCAAAGGAAAATATTTGAATGGGAACCTACCTTTAATTCTCATTTCTTCAGTATAACCAAAGGTCATTCTGTCTACTTACCAGGAGGCAAAGAGAAAGTTGTCTCTCCTTCCTCATGGACTGCCAAAGCTTCCCAGCATGGCTCTAAAAGTCTCATGTTCCAAGAAATCCTTTAGTCCCAGGCAAACCAAGATAGTTGGTCAACTTAAGACAACATGTCTGCAAGCTTTAAGTTACAGTGGTTGAAGAAACAGTATGTTGGTGCTTGTTTTAGTTGCATTAATTCTTTCTTCTTCCAATTTATTCATCTAATTATTCCTTCCAAAATCCCTTCTCCACTACTTCTTATGGGTCAATAACCATGCCAGAGATAGGAAGTGAACACTGTTCTCCACTCTCCTAGTGAGAAAGCTTTCCTTCTGCTATACACCCCCTCACCCATTTTATGAGAAAGGACCAAATGCTTGACAATGTTTCCAGAACAACGTCATTCAGTAAATACTAAATTGCCTGTTTCTAGAGTCTTTTAGATTTTATTTACAGTGGTCTTTACACTTCAGAAACCCTGCCTTACCAGCCAGCGGTCAAATAATTATGCCTCAAAGCAATCAGGTGTTTTATTGAAAGGACAGAGCTTCACCTCTGCATTCTTCTAGAAATTATTACTTACCAAGTGGGTGTTGCATAACTTTTTCATTTAAAAAAAGAATGCTTTTTTAAAAAAAGAATGTTGGGTTTGCCTGAAAAGTGACAACTGTGGCTCACTTAAGAAAGAAGTGTGAAATAAATTTCTTAAGATAAGGTCCCCCAGTAGGAATTAAATAATTTGCCTTCTTTTCTATCTAAGAAAATTTACCCAGCTGGATGGGAAATATTAAAGATTATGCTTCATTCTTATATTTTCCCTATCAATTCAGATGTGGGGTTTTGAGATTTCAGAAGCTAAATCATCTGCATGTGGACTTTAAAAAAAAGCAAACAATGGTTTTAAAACATCGTTGTGATTTTATATTTGACGTCCTCCATGTGCACACGTATTTGGGTCTGCTCAGGCTTTTGCTGAGTATGGAATGCTTTGGTTGTACTCTCCAGACTCTCTCTTGTACTTCTGGTGCTGTCTAACTGGGAAATCACTGCCAGAAGATTAGCAGGCAAAGGCTCATGGAATCAATACAGTAAATGAACTCATAAGATACTGACCTCTCCAGGTGCATGGCATCTGAAAACAGAACATTTTAAAGGCAGGTGGTGGATTGAGTTGTCGGTAGGTGTCCAAGGAGAATGTGTTCCAATATCTGTGGTATGACCGCACTTTCTTATTCGAAGATAGTTGCAATGTTCAGTGAAATATACCAATCCTATAAACTGTAATTTCTAAAGGTTCTGGAATGGGTCATAGTAAGACTTGAGCTGGAAGTTCAGTCCAGGAGTGGATCAGAGGGTGGAAACAAGGAGCCCTATTTACCTGCACAGAGAACAAATTGCTTTTCAGCAGCAGGTATCAAACGCAAGTAGCCATAGACCAAAAGCCACCTTGGATTAAAACAAAAGTCAACACATGCAATTTGGGGTACAAATGCAAATCTCTATAGTACTTGTGAAGCTTATATGACAAGCATGTTAGATGACAAATAAAAGTAATGTAACACCAAGATGGTATTTCTCTTTCAAAAGGGATTTCATTTCCAGTATATTGTGAAAAGGAATATTTTATCTCATTAAGGAATGTATTATTGTGTTGTTGTGAACAATTGCATAGATTATCAAAAAGGAAGTTAAGAATCATGGGAAATAATTCTCTGCTTTTTGTAAATGTTTGACTCGCTAGGTATTGTCTAGATTATCTAAGACTGTTTCGCTGACCGAAAAGATAAAGGTTTAAATATTGTCCAAGGTGAGAATTGTCCCATTATTCTTATCCAAGACATGGAATAATCACGTGAGATCAGTATCTTTTTTTTTTTTAACATCAAGAAAAGTTGAAGAAAAAAGAGGAATAGGGGAGAAGGACAGACAGACAGACTAGCCCCAGGTCCTTTCTTTGGTATCAAGTTACGACACTTTATTTTTTTATTTTTTATTTTTTTTTAATGTTCTCAAATCTTTTAATGTAAGTTTTTAAGATTCAACAATAGTCACATGATTTTTGTGGTCAAACAGGTTGATTTAAGTGAAAACATTTTAAAAACAGTAGTTACGCAAATGCTGGGTGGAATTACATTCATAAATATTATTTTGAAAACTCAAAAGTAGTGATGTAAATATAGCTCATTCCCAAAGTAAAAATCGTTTGAAGAAATCTAGTATTCATTCATTTTGGGCTGTTTTCTGCCTTTGGGTTTTTAAGTTCAAGTAAAATGGAACTTCACCGTGAGTTTTCCTGTTTTTTTCCCCACAGACTGTGTGAATCCCTTGAAATTAAGTCAGAAATGGACACAGCCTGTTTCTTAGAAAGTCTGGAAGCTGTTCAGTATAATAAAGACAATCAAATTTTTGAGGTAAGAAAATACAGAAAGAGGGAAGAGGAAGAGAATGAAAGAAAAGCTCAAGTAGACATTCACTAGTTGTTTAGGAGTCACAGATCAGTTGTAGAGAACGAGCCACATGGTATGGGCATTTCCTTAAAATTAAAACAATGCATCCAAGCCTCTGGGCCTGAGTACGACTTGATAAGTATAGAGTTGTTCCAAAGTCAACAATGAAAACATGCCTGTTACTAAATTATCTTAAAATCCTACAATTTCCTCTTCTTACTCATCTTTTATTCTAAATATTTTTATTTTTATTTTTATTTTTATTTTTTTATTTTTTTTTTTATTATGGGTAAAAATCAAAATTCTCACAATACATACAAACATTTGTAAAATGATATATAAATATATATGCATATATGTGTATTTGCTTACAAAAATGTTATTTTATATATATATATATACATATATTTTAAGAGGTGCTTAGATTACCTAAAATATTATACGGAAGTTACGACACTTTATTTTCACTTCCCCACACTGATGAACCTAATTGAGGCACTTTTCATAGATTGGTCATTCCTTGCTCTCATTTTGCAGCGTTAATATATTACTAATTAATAATTCAGTAACAATGTTTCAAGTGTTATGATGTGCCAGGTATTTGCCTCAATGTACATCATGAAAGATAAAAAAGATAACAATTGAAAAGAAACACTTTCCTTAACACATGCGTTTTAATACACAATGATAAAGCAACAGATAGAAATCAGATGTTATTTAAGATGGTAGTAGTTACAAAATTTAACAAAGATTACAAAAATATTTCAAAATCACTGAGCTGATGAAAGCAATTTTTAAAAAGAACCATTCAATCTGCATCTAAATATAGTAAATTCTATCCTGATCAGTTACAAGGGTCAATTTCAACATTTATAAGTATGAAGTTCAATTTATATTAATGAAAAATTTAAGAAATACTCAAAATTGCTGCCTCATGTTTATGTCTGCTAATTATTAACGATTGGGGGTAAATTATGCCATTTTAGAAAAAAATTTGGTAGCCTACATATCCAGGAGTAAGATATATTTAGATATGATGTAAACTTTTGGAGCATTAGCAAAGAAATTCATCCTATATCCAATACTGAAATTAAATTTAACCAAATGCTTTATCCCAGCATCTGTTTCATATACAGTACTGCAAATCAGAGTGGGTACTAAAATTCAAAAAATGAGCCAGACTCTTTGACTCATGATTTAGAGAATAGTCTTATATAAATCTCCTCAACAAGACCTCCAGAAGATTACTTAGCGAAAATACTTCTCCTCCCCTTATTTTATTTTATTTTATTTTTTGGTCATAATTTGAAGCAGAATAGTAAAGTGCTTAAAAAAGCAAGCTCAAGAGTCAGACAATCTGTGTTGAATCAGTGGTGAGGAATTGGGGATGGAGAGGAATCATGGAGAGGAATTGGGGATGTTTTCACCCTTCCCATCATCTCTATCAGCCTCCCCTCCATCTTCTCCTAAAGGCAATTGACATAGTCTCATTTTTTTCTCAGTCGCTATGCAGTCGGTTATATACAAGTCTCTTGGACCGGCACTTTCCAGTTTGTGTCCCTAAGGCCCTCCTATATAGACTTTCCCGAGCATTAGTTAAATCTCATTTGGTCTTGTAATGGTAGCTGCATGACACTGGAGAAGATAAACATCATTTTGTGCCTCAGTTTCCTCTTCTATAATATTATTCTTTTGGCAATGATTAAATGAAAAAACTCATAGAAAGCACTTAGTGCAGTGTTTGACACTCAAAAATATTAGGTATTGTCAAAATTTTCGTAATTGTGAAAAAGTAGATGCTGTAGAAGATAGAACGGTGGGATGTAAACACAGAGGAGTGCAAAAGAGCTGAGAGGCATTTTCCTTGCAGCTCCTCTTTGATCTCAAAAGAGAAGTCGAAATATGCAGCCTTGTTTTCCCTTTGTGATCGTCAATCATTTATTCAGCTCTTTGTTAAACTCCTGTACTCTTTGTAAACTGTCTAAACTTTGATGATATAGTGTCTTGGTGGTGTTCTGTTTCTTGGACTCACTTCTGCCTTTACACGTAGGCTTATATGAGCTTCTTTCCTCTTTGAGGACAGAAAAACCACAAGTCATATGCTTCTCTTGCCACCCTCCACTGATTAGCAGAGTGGGCATCCAGTAAGAGCTCAATAAATATAAACCACAGACTCATTCAAAGGGGGGGGGGGGAGTCCTGATGGGGTCCAAAATTACTGAGGGTTTAGAGGTTCCTTAGTTATGTTCCAGTGCAAATGGATTCCAGCCTGTCTAGTCACCACTTGGAGACCTATTTTAGATTCCTAGCTACCAAAACAAATACTATATCATGTGTTGGGTTTAACAATAGGAATTTATTGTCTCATGGTTTCAGAGACCAGGAGGCTGGCTTCCTCCCAGGGTCCATATCTTCTGGCTGTCCTGTAGTCGTTGGGGATTCCTCAGCTTTTTGTCACATTGAGATGCATGTGGCGGCATCTTCTCTTTTCTCTTCCAGGTTCTGTTGACTTCCAGGTTCTGGCTGTTCCCATGGCTTCTGCTTCTGTGTCCAATTTCTTTTGCTTATAAGGACCTCAGCCATATTGGACTAAGGTCCACCTTCATACAGTTTGGGCGCACCTTCAAAGTTTCTATTTACAAATGGGTTCACAACCAGGGGTTGGGACCTGAACTTGCCTTTGTGGAAGACATGGCTCATTCCCCAATAAGAGCTTAAAATATTTGTTTATGATTTTACCATTTTCCTAGATTATTATTAGGCCTATTATCCTGAATTGTTTATAAAGAGTCTGTCAATCACTTACTATACGCCAATTACCTGTACATCATTTCTTTGAAAATTTCTTCATTGTGAGGTAGGCACTGTGATCAGAACTAGTATAAATAAGATATAGTTGAAGAAAATCATGTTGTTATGGAAGACAAAAGACATGGAAGATGTAAATCTATCACTAAGATTATTATATAATATGAAAAATACATATACATATTACTTTGACACAAAAGAGAAGGAAGCCATTTAGCCCTAGTTTCAGGGACTCCTTCCCTGAATAATGAATGACTTTGCTTGTAGGGGAAGGCCATCCTAAGCTAAGCCATCACACATTGAAGGCATGTAGTCTATGATGGACAATGAAGAGTTTGGTGTGGCACATGGAGGGAGGAAAGGTAAAAGATTGCAGAGGTCAGGAAAAGGCAGATTCTTTAGAATCTCAAGCTATATGAAGTTTAGATTCTACAGGGAAAGGGGAGTTAGAGAAGCTTAAATGCACACTAGAGAGATTTGAACAAATTTGAGTGTTTATAACAAAATTCTGGGGCAAAAGTAGAAAATGGATTTGGAAATATAGGGACTAAAGCCTGAAATTTTGGTTAGGCAACTTTTGGAATGGTCTGAATGGGAGATCGTGGAAGCCTGTGAGTGTGTGGCAATGGGGCAGGTTCATAACATACAGGAAAATTAGAAGCCATCATTTTATACCAAGGTATTTCTATAACATCCGGTAATGAAAACAGAAGCTTTACATTTCTTATAAGGCGTTCCCAGATCCCACAGCATATATATTTTGCTATACAGTGGAATACAGAACGGTAGTCTAAAGCAAGTCAAATTATTTAATGCAGAAATGGTAGAATCAGATGTTGACAAATTTTGTAAGTAAAATGAGATTCATGGAAGTCTGTAATAATGGCATATTGGGGGGTGTAAAGATTTCTAGAAGAAAAATGCCAAGTATCCAATAAGAAATTTATTGGCCTGTGGATAGCAATCAAACACTTCAATTTTAATTGTAAAAAATATACATGATGTGGTAAGACTTTATGTAAACGTGCTAAAGAAAATCTCTCATATGAGGCAAGAGTTTTATATAGTAAAATGTTTTCTGGTTCTAACAAGAGAGATCCTACTCTCTCTCTTCTTTTCTCAACTTCCTAGACAAATTCAACGTTTTTCAGTAACATAAATCGTAAAATTCTGCACTTTCATTTTAGCAGAGCATGGTGGGAATGGATATGGTGGAGCATATTCTTAATATAAATCCATCAAATTTCTCCTGCTTTTGTCCCATACTTCCTCTTCTTTAGTCTTAAGCCTATATGGCCACAAACTATTTCACTAATTATAAGAAAAAGGCAATAAAGGAGAGAGGAATTAGTGCATTTTGCCTCACAATGAAAAAATACCAGTGGTTGTGAATCCAGATTAAATGAGTCACAAAGCAAAGTTCTGGCTACATATCAGTTCTTTCTCTTTTCTTCTCTACCCTCCCACCTCCCACCCTAAATGACTGATTTTGGGGCAGGCAATGTCAGAGTTGACTTTCACTGAAATAATATTCTCTTTTGTTAGATTTTACAGGGCGCAGAGTCAGCCTAGGTATACTTTGAATTTGTTTTTTAAAGGGTTTGCCTCAGAATCAAACTTTAAAACTTAATTTTAAACTTTTGGAAGCACATCCAATTCATCAAATGTATACTTATTGACTTCTAAGGTAAGTTTCCATTAAAGAAAATGTCTTAATAGATGGGGTAGGAATCAGCTGGTTGGGAGCTGACTATCATGGCCTGGCTTGGACATAGTTGGTATGTTTTCTCTTTTGTTAAATAGAGACATAAGCCAGGTGGTACATTTAAATCCCCTTTAAGTCTAAAATAAAAACGTTTCTATGATTCCATGTTAATTCATCTTAAATCATTTCAAATATGTTCAGAGACAGACTTAGTGTGAAACTAATGACGTTTAGGCAACAGGCTTCCTTACTTGCATGGTCTCTTCCAAGGGTTCTAGGAGAAGCTTAAATGTTACATGTCCAATAGTCTCACGTGTTTTTTGTACAATACGATCAGGAAGCTATTTAAACTGTAATTAGCTAAGACTGCTGTCTCTTTCCCCTTCGACTTCCTCTCTGTCACACTTCCATTTGTGTCTCGTGGCATTGGAGAGATCATTTTTGGGTCACAATTTAGGGAGCGATGAATTGGTGATGCATTGACTTCAGGGAAGATGTGGCTCACAATCATTTCAATGAACAGTTAAGTTACTGCTAGTCTTTCCGGTGTAGAGCTGGCATCTAAGAATACCCTCCCATCCACTGTCCCTCTCACCTAGCATTATGACACTGTAGGAGTTTGATATTATTGATGAATTCCAAAAAGAAATATTGGATTATGTTTGTAAACTGGTCTTTTCCTCTAGGCATATTAGAGTGTATTGGACTCAGAGGTTCTACTTTTACTTGATTAAATAATGATTAAGGCTTTGATTGGGCCATGTCAGTAGGATGTTGAGTCCCTGCCCTTTGGTAGGCAGGCACTCACAGAGAAACCATACCACAGAGAAAGGACGTTGGAGTTTTGATGCTGGGGTTTTTGAGCTGGAGCCCCAGGAAGTAAGAGGAGCGTGGTCGTGAGGAAAGAGAAAAGGCCCCGGGAAGAGAAACAAGCTGTTCGCCTGATAGTCTACAGCTGGCCTTGTGGAGATAACAGAGGAGCTGAGCCCAGACAGACATAAGCCCCAGGAAGAGAGGAACCCAGAAAGCCTGAACCCTCACATATGTTGGCAGCCATTTTGCTTCAACATGTGGCAATAGACTTTGGTGAGGAAAGCAACTTAAGCTTTATGGCCTGGTAACTGTTTCTACCCCAAATAAATACCCTTTATAAAAGCCCACAGATTTCTGGTATTTTGTATTAGCACCACTTTGGCTGATTAATACAGACACAAAGGGGCAGGGCCAGAGGCAAATCCCAACATGAAAGTGTCCTCTGGTGCCTGGTTCCAGAAGGAGGTAAGTGGTGGAGAAGGAACAAGGTTTAAAGGTATGGAGCCAGACGCCATTCTGGGGAAAGTTCTTCCAATTACCATTCCCATAAGTACAGTTTGCAGTTTTGGGAAAACCTAGTCAAAACAGAAATCCTCTTCTGTCAAGAATATTTTCAACAAGGCAGCAGGACAATTATAAACATACAATTACTACAGATATGATATTTAATATACATACATATACGAAATATGCAAATTATTTAAATATAATTTATGGAAATAGTGCAAAATAGAATTTATAAGACTCAGTTTCAGCACTGCACAGTGCTGGAATGGTATGACAAAAAGTAACTACTTCTGCACGTGAAATCATATGTTTTATGTGTACCAACTAACAAAAATAAAAATAAATTTCATGTCTCTATGGTAGAGGTAAAATTGAGTTTTCTTTCTATTCTTTCAGTACAAAATGATGTTAAAATATAAATACTCATTGGCCTATGTAAAGGTGATTAATTAGTATGCAGAAAAATTTTGGAATTGTTTGTGTAGTGTATATCAGGCAGTTATTTACTAAAAATATTATATTATTTTTAAGTGAATTTTTTTTCATATTTATAGTATTCATCACATTCTTTAACATGTATAATTTGTTGAGATCTCTTTTCTCATTCTAAATAAAGGTTTGCTTTTCTAATTAATTTTGAATTTGTACTTTGGTCTTTCTTACAGGGGCCTCCTAAATCATTTGTCATGTCCCACAAAACCCAAATCCACCCCTTAAGCTTTTCATGTAAGAAAGTTTAGCTTTTCAGATATTTAGAGATGTGTTAAAGAGACTTTAAAATGCATTGTGTTATGCTATAATTATGTGCACAGGTAATGGTATTACTGATTTTGAATTCCCAATGTGAAGCATCTAAAGGAATTACTAAAGAAAGGATGATACACAGGAAGAAAACAGGTCCTTAGCTACAGCATGTGTTTTAAAATGAGACAGTGCCTCCTGGTGGTAAAGCTTCACGGTTCACTTAACTCCATTGTAGCCGTCCAAAGCAAGGCTCCGTACCCCCACAAAATGACTTTATTATGCTGAATCTATTTGAAAGACTTTTAAAAGGAAAATGAATGTTCCTTTTTTGGTAGGAGGATCGTTAGTTGCTTGTTTATTGTTTTCTTTGTCATACGCCCAGAGGTCCACTTTGTCCTTTTTGCCTTGTTCAAGCTTTCTTCTGAATCCTTAGGGCTTGGTCAGATCACCTGGGAAGGAGTTACTGAACCAGTTGTCTCAAGACAACAATTCTGGTAGAGGAGACTCAGGAAGAACCTGTGGAAAAGTTCCCTGGATCTCTTTAATCCTAAGTGAACACAGGAGTCTAAAAAAGAGAGGATATGAAGTTGGTAGATAAGGATCCCAGTCTTTTCTTCACTTGCAGAGATTTGGGAAAGTCACGTACTCTTTTTGAATCATCGTTTTCTTTTTTCTCTTTAATTTTAAAAATAAGGTTAAAGGTTCTTCCTTTTCAAATGATTGTTGTGAAAGTCAAGGGAGAGAACTTGTGTGAAAAGCTCTCGAAAATCAGCATTTTTCCTCTCTATTTTTATAGCCAAGAATTATGACTCTTATCTTTTGCCGCCTGATATTGTGAAGGGTTATGGATATATCTGAGCAGTAGACAATGTGAAAAAATACAATGAATGTAATAGAGACATTTGTGCTTTAAGGTGACACATGGCTCCAGGGATAAATATCCATTCCAGCGGCACTGCTGTTACCAAACCAAGTATATTGTGCGCTATTTCTGGATTCTGAGCGCCAGGATTCTATTCATGAGTCACTGAGGTTGAGGGCCAAGGCCTTTTTGGGACAGCAGCGGTGACCCATGTCTCGTTTTTCAGGTGACAACACGGCCACCTCCCCCCACCCATCAACAAAGAACCCACTGATCTTTGCTGAACCGAGCACTCTCAGCCAACAGCTATGTTGCTTGACTCTTATTTTTATTAAACAGAGATTAATAATGTTATATTTATGACATGTCCGTAGGTCGTGTTACACTGCTGCATTTATTCATTTCTGACCATAATATCACAGGAACAACGATGCTGTTCATTCCAATTGCTAGATTTATCACTCGAGGAGGTGGGGGAGAAGAAGGGGGTTACTGTAAATAGAAAAATGCGCTTCTGGTAACTATTATTTATGGGTTGCTCAAGAATTGACCCCAAGACATGGCTGCTCAGTTTCCAGTAAGTGGCTGCAGTGACCTAAGTGGGGCCGTCTCCCAGGGTGGCTGGCTGGCAGGAGGCTGTGGCTGGGCAGGGCTGCCCCTGAGCTGCCAGCCCCACACGGCCGCTGAGTGTGCTGGAAGCTCACCCCTGCAGGCTTTGGACCACACGTCAGTCAGGTTCTCGCTGCGTTGACAAAATTTACCACTCCAGCCATTACCCACAGAGTATACTCAGCCAGCTCTGCTTTTTCATTAGATTCACCACACAGTAGAGCAGTGGATTCATAAATAACTTTCGGGATTTATTATTCAAGAGCTGTTTGTGTTTTTCTGCATCTAACAAAAAAAGTTATCTGAGCCAGCTTGTCGATGGAAAAATGACAAAGCAGGTTGTAGCAGAGCTAATATCCCATTTCCCCCTAGCTCGGTGTCGGACATAGATAAGGATTCGACAAATAAATTGTTGGCAGATTGAATTCTGTTTCTGTGGTTTCTTTTTCTCTCTTTCTTTCTTCTCTCCATTTTCTAAAAGGAAATTTAAAGTGCATGACACTATCGGTTGTCTATAAAAAAAATAAAAATGCGAGAAGTATACTAAAAATAAACTTTGGATTTTCTTTCTGCATTCCAATTAGTGATTTTTCTTTAATAAATGGAAAGCTTTTTACTGGCAAGCTAGCAGGTTTAGCTGTATTGAGAAATACAGCTAGGATTGTAGAGGTGGTTAACATTTAAAAGGTGATTCATGTCCAAATTGAGCCTTTATATGATCAAACTGTGGTTTTTAACTGTCAGTAAGAGTTATCACAGAAATTGGCACTGGTCACAGAGGACTAATACTAGGAGTAAACAAGAAACAATTTGGTGCTCTGTTTACAATTTTGACACATAGCATTTTAAAATACAATTTGAAACCTTAAAATGCCTGAAGTTTTTTTGGTGTATCTGATTTTGTCTGATTACCCATCTATGAATTTTCTTTATTTTTTTCCAAAAGAAAATCCACATGTTTATATTCATCCCATGCTTTCATAAGGCCTTTCCTATCACTCAAATAATGTTCCATAAACATGACAACAGATTTTGTTTATAAGCATGGCCCAGAAGCATCTCACCACACACGCAAAGGAGAAATTTAAGTCAGAGACAGGCATCAAAATTCAGGTGTTTTCTGCTTTCTTGAGTTAAATTTTTATTTGCTCCCAAGTTCCGGTCTTCTTGTAGACCAGGGCATTATAAGCTTCCACACCTTGTGCTAAGGCTACAGGTTCCTTTGGCATTTTAAGCAGTATGTTGGAATAATGCAATTAAATACTTGGTCTCTAGTTAACGATGCATCTCTCTCTGGACGATGTAGGGATTGTGTCCCTGTTGTTTGGGGGATATGCCATGTGATGAAAAGATCATTTGGTCCTGGAATTAAAATCTAACATGAGGCTAAATTTGTTTTAATCATTGGCTAGGTTTCTGAGAGAAAGGTTGATTATAAAGAGGTACACCCTGATGCTTTCTAAACTTTTGTGTGTCGGGGTGGGGGGGTGGGGATGGAACGGGTAGGTAAAGTGGGGAACGGGCCCTAATTCTGAGGGCATTCTATTTCCTGGAACTTCTGCCTCAAAGAATTATGCAGGGTTGTTTGTCACCTTGAGCTGGGACATTCTTACTTACAGAGTGCTTCACCTCCAAATAATATATCAAATATTCTAAAATTCATTTACATGATGATTTTTCTGTAAAAATTGTGAAAGGATTTGAAGGATTTTTAAAGGATTTAGGTGGCTATAATATCTCATTTAATTTATGATTTCTTATGCTGTATTGATAATCTTTGGACCTACTTGGGAATTATTACAAAATGAGAAAATAGAGCCTACAAAATGTATTTTTTTAAAATGTAATGCCAATTTGTGAATACATAAAGTGAAACTCTTTGTAGAAAATGAATTAAACATTTACTAATTAAAATTTATAGTTATCTTTTCTTGTTTTGGAGCCAATAAATTTGTGTTTAAGTCCCAAACATTTTAACAGACCCTTGAAAAGCTTGTAGGAACAAAGGAAAACTAATTTTACTTGAGATAATGTTGTTTCTCTCTCTTCCTACTCTGTGTCCACATCATATCCTTGGAACCCATGAAAATGTTACCTGACATAGCAAAAAGGACTTGGCAGATGTGATGAGGTTAAAGATCTTGAGATAGGACGATTACCCTCGGTCATCTCAGAAGGTCCTTTTAAGAGAGCCACCAGGGTCAAAGTTAGAAAAGGGAGATGTGACACTGGGACAGGGGTTGGAGAGATGCACCTTGAAGGTGGAAGCAGAGGCCACAAGCCAAGGACTGCAGGTGACCTCTAGAACCTGGAAAAGTCAAGAAAACAGGTTCTTCCCTGAACACCCCTGCCAAAACCTGCATTTTCCATTTCTGGCCTCCAGAACTGTTTTAGATCTTTGGGCCACGGTGGCCCTTCTTTCTTGGTCCTCTGCCATCCTTTTTGAGAAGTCATTACCTGGGAAGCTCAGGAGACATTAGGGCAGGATATAGGGGACCTACCTGCTGGGCAGTCAGATGCAGAACATTTTATTCTCAAGTGGGGAGATGCTAGGTTTCCTAATGCATTTAGTGTCAAGGATGAAATGGTACAAAATACCGGGGAAAAACTTCCAACTGTGAGCATGAAATGCTGGAAGGATTATTCACATACACACACAAAAAAAACAAACAATTTTTGAGGGGCTGTATGCCATATGCCATATGCCACGGTAATCTTTTGTATTTTATCTGACCACACAGAGAATTTTCAGTTTTAAATATTTTATTTGAAATTTGACTTACTACAAAATAAACTATAAATATATGATCTAAAATTAGTGAACACAAGAGGTAAACAGTGTAGATACTACTGGCTCTCTTCTTTTACATATTAAACACAAAGTCATTAAAGACTAGAATGTTTTAAAGTAATTCCTGTATTTTGAATCCCCAGTCTTTAAAAGAATTCTCTATATCGCAGTGCACCAAAAGCTGAATGTATATATATTCTTTGCAAGTATTGGTCAACAGATAAGTTGAAAGATCTTGACTTGGTCTTTAATCACACAAATTTTAAACTGCTGAGGGTAGTAGTAGGTCTTCTCTTATTTTATACCACACTGTCCCTGGCATGAATGGGCCACATATATTTTTCCACACATATTTTTAATTAGCTGATTATATTTCTCTTTCTTACTGCCACTAAATTCATCTCAGACATAGGGATATATTTTTTTGTATCCATTTGAAGTATCTACCATATATTTAAATTTGTATAATTGTATGAGAAGTATGGGGTTTATAAAAATATATATGTCACTTTCTGGTACTACATGCTAGTCGGAAGAAATAAGGTTTACACAGATGAGAAGGAAAGTAAGAAGAGAATGAAAAATATATGAAAGGGGTAAACTGAGTAGACCACATCGTAAATGCTGTGGAGTTGCAATGAGTGAGATATTACTGTGTGCTCGCCGTTGCTGGGAAAGTTTCATAAACAAAATGGGGTTAGGGTTTAGCCATAAAGGATTAGAAGAATTTGGCTAAAAAGAGAGGAATGTACATAAATTGTTTTACCCAGCAAAAGCACTCTACTTTAAAAACTCTTCAGAAATAATGGAGTCTAGCAAAAAAAAAAAAAAAAAAATGAACCAAGCAGTTTTCTTTACAATTCAATTATTATTGCTTCTTTGCTTTTCATTGTGTCGAGATATTTAAAATTAACTCTTTAGAACCGTATCTAAAAGTGCAATTTTCTGATATTTTGACTGTGGGAAGATATATATCGAGCAATTATTCTAAACAATCATGGCGTGTGCTTTGCTGTTTTATGACTTCTTTTTGGGTCAATTGTAAACTTTTGTTAAAGGCTGGTGATGACGGTTGCACGACATTGTGATTGTAATTAATAACACTGAATTATGTATGGGAATGTGGTTAAAAGACGGGGAGGGGGCGATTTTAGGTTATAAATATGTTACCAAGATAAAAATTAAAAGAAAAAACATAGGACCGTATAACACAATGAGCCCTATTGTAAACGGTGCAATTATTTTTAAAATATTCTTTCATGAATTATAACAAATATAGCTCACTAATGTAAGGTGTTAATAATAGGGTGATATATGGGAACTCTGTATTTTTATATATTTTATGCATATTTCTGTAAACCTGAAACTTCTTTAACAACCACAAAAAGTTATTAATTAAAAAAAGGGAAAAAAAGAAAATAAAACTAGCCTCAAGTAACAGCTGCATTCTAGGCAAGCACTTACTGCCACCTATTGGCTGAGTTCTTGCTTTCCAAGGAACCCGTGGGTTTTGGCTACAGACTTTTCACCATCATTTCGTACTTAAAGGTATTTTTCAATATTGTTCAGTGTTTAAATTAAAGACTCAGCTCTTGTTGCAAAATTCAAGACAACTCACTCGTCCAGATCCTATGCATCATCACTGATAACCGAAGACTCAAAGGAGTTTATTTTAATGGAGAAACTGAATTTTCTATTTTGACTGAATTATACTCCATAAACTGGAAAGATGGCTGAAAGATAAGTGCGATCCAAAGGCCAGTGGAACACCTCAAGTACTTCATGCTGAGGAATTTCCTGGGCTATAAATGATGAACTCTCGACAAAATGAGCTTTTGGTAAAAGGTACCTTTGGGGAAAATGAATTGTAGGAGAGCTGGGGGAGGAAACTCACAAGCAGTGCCCTGGACCAATCCAAACTCCTTTACAGAGCTATTTCTCTCCAGGCTTGTGGGCTTGTTAAAGAGGATTTGGACTGTGTGAAGAGCTGTTGGCTGAGTATAATAGATTTCTTGCTGACTTTGGGAAGAAAAGAAAATGGTTTGCCTGCTTAAGAGAATTACTGCTAATTAGTGATAGCTTTTGCTAGAAACAAAAACTATTGGAGCAGGGTTTGGGATTAAAATGAATATGGGCCAAGGAAATCACGTAAAATTTGAGAGGAAACAGCAAGAGTTCTTCAAGCGTGCACGTTAGTTTCTGAAACATGCCTGGACCCTGTGTTTCAGTTAGCACCAAAGTTAAAGGGGGAAAACTTTAGAAGGGGTGGGAAGTGAGATGTTTCCAAGTATTTTCCAGGCAAAGGGACTCCTTGCTATTTGTGTCTGATGGTTCTAGTCAGAATCTTTTCTTTACTCTTTCTGACTTCGCTTCCCCTAACTTAGGACAGAAGATGATAAGGAAGATCTCAGGAAAAACAAAGAACTATCATCATTACCAAAACTTTACAATCATTTTTCAAATGCAAATAACATCTTTTAAAGATTATCAGATTGGAAATAACACTGTGCATCTCAACCCTCCCACTTTCCTCCCTAACATTGCTGTATATGCTTGCTATTGAAAAATATGTATATAAAAGTTTTATCATACTTTGACCAGAGAGAAAAGGCAATAGAGAACAAAACCCCAAACCAGCTGGACTGCAGATTTTAAAATATAATTTCTAAGGCAGTCACCAGTCTACAAGGGTAATGACAATATAGATTAACCAATACGAAGAGTGAATTAGGAGTTGAGTAAAATAAAACCTCCTCAAAAAATAAAAGATGAACATTTGCCATACTACCATTTTTTCTCATTGCTTAAACTTTGAGTTTTTCATGGTAAATTAATTGGCAACAGTGAAAACCCCATTAGTCAATCTGTTTCTCTACTTTGAGGAGGGCGGGTTTCTCTCTTCCCATTTTCCCTCAAAAGGAGATCCTGTGATGAGCTGGTCCTTTGCAATGAATTAGGGCTGTCCAAAGTAATTGCTCAATAAATATCTGCTGGATGATGTGAGGAATAAAATGAAATAATTAGCTAAAGTTCACACACACACCTGGAAACACACATTTGCTCATTCTGGACTTTATCTTTGGCCAAAAGGTAGTAAAAGAACGTTTTTCAAAGGTAAAGGTAAAGAAAACTAGGCCAGTGAGCTACTGATTCTAGACCCATCTTCTAGACCAGCATTGTCCAGGAGAATTACAATGTAAGCTACATATATGATCCTAAATTTTATAATAGCCGTATCTTAAAAAAATAAAAAAAAACAGGGTCAATTAATTTTAATAAAATATTTTATTAACTCAATATATCCAAAATATTGCTATTTCAATATATGAGAATATGAAAATATGAATGAAATTTTTGTAGTCAAAATCTGGTGTGTATTTTATACTTTCAGTACATCTCAATTTAGACCAACTAGATTTCAAAGGCTCAATATCCACATGTGGGTTGTAGCTACTTTATTCGATGCACAAGAAGAGATACTTTCAAATGAGCCACAGTGATAACTCTTTGGGACTCCCCCTAAAGGACAAATGCTGCTGTTAGGATCACATAGGAAAATATGCCTTGGCTTTCAACCTGCAAACTTGGCAATCAATATTTCATTCAAGAGCAACGTTCCAAAAGTCAAGGTCACATAGTGGTTTGGAGCATCAGCTCTGGAATTAGCTTGTCTGAGCTCAACTTGCCCGTTCCCTCCTCAGTAACTGCAGACTTGGGTAAATTGCTTAATGTCTTTGTGCCTCAGAATATTTACATGTCTGGCAAGAGTTTCATCCTTTAGTATCTAACTTGTTCTTTTTTTAATTATTTGTTTTTATTAGAGGAGTTGCAGGTTTATATATTTTTAATTAGAGGAGTCTAACTTGTATTTGAAGATGTTTATTTTACTAAAATTCGCACTAATAGAGAGTCCATTTGTAATTCATTCTGAACAGAAACATATTCTAAGGATTATATTATTTTTTCTTATTTGTCCTCTTTGGCCATCACTAAAATCATCATTTAAAGGCTAGATGATTCGATCTAATGAATTTTAATAACATACAACCAAACTTAGTGTTTTCCACTCATTCTTATGAAAAGTGCTACCTGCCTTTTCGAAATGATGCAATAGCCACAATAAACCACCGGAGGGTACTTGAAACCTATCTTTTAGTACCCAGGTTTCTGCTGTCATTTTATCAGTAAAATGAGAAGGAGTCCTACAATTGTTTTAGTTTATACTAAAGTTTGCTTACCCAGATATGAGGCTTCATGGATTAAATTCAAGAAATGCACAAATTGATAAAGGGTTAATAAAGTACTATGATAATCCTCTTTATACATTTTTTTTTAATTTACTATCCAAAAAGGATTTGATAAAATTCATAATTTGTATGACTGAAAATATGCATATGTGTGTGTGCATCCCAGATCAATAAATCATCAACTAAAAAGGAAGTCAGCTGACCTTTATGTAGGATCTGTTTTATGTGTGAAGAGCAGGACTTCCAAATTTTTGTATTCTCCTTTTTTCATAACAAGAACTAGCAGAATAAAAAATATGTTGTGACTTGTTAGATCAAACAACATATTATTCTGACCAGCCACTAATTAGCTATATGGCATGGACAAATGAAGTCATTTATGCAGGTCCATTATTTCCTTCTCAAACAAGGATGAAGTTTACATTGAGGTGCTCTCAATTCCCTGTAAATTCTAGAACTCTAGGTCTGTTGTTCCTTTTTTCTTTTCTCTTCCCTCCTTCCTTCCTTCCTTCCCATCCTCCCCCTTTCCTTCCTGCTTGCCTGCCTGCCTTCCTTCCTTTATCTTTTTTTAAACTTCTCCCTCAAACAAAAGTTTTTTGAGGTGCTTCTTTGTATCTCAATGACTTGTTATTTAAGTCTTTTGAAGGTATGTATATACAAACATACTAAAAATCTGTCTGTTTCCTTCTCCTTCTGCCTACAAATGGGACTCTCTTCCTACTATGCTAATTCTCCCTTCTTGCTACTTCAAATATTACAGTGGAGTCATCTGTCCATTCCTCCTTCCATATTCTCAGAAGAAGAAGTATTCTTTCTCAAATTTGAACTTCTCTGTAACCAGGATCCAAATATCTCCAAACATCTCCTTTACGATTCTCTTCTTGATTGCCTTTGTACTTTTTTTTTTTAACCTCATCTTACTCCTCACACCCAAACAGAAAAGTCCTATTGATTTTAAATTCAAGTATTTTTCAATGTTTCCACTTTCAATGCTTTAGTCTAAGCCCTAACCATTTCTTGCTTCAACTATTGTTGGAACCATGTAACCAGTCTCGTATTTCTTACTTTGCTATCATCCAAACCACCCTTCTTACTGCTGTTAAAGTGATTTTTCTAAAATGCGAATTTGATGATCTTTCTCCACTGGTTTCAGCCTACACCAGGCTTCTGGTTCCAGCCACAGGGTAGACTCGATAGCTCTGAAAACCTCACACAGCAAGTACTCAAAAACTGAATGATGTTTATACAATTTCCTTTTAAACCGCATGGCTTAGCTTGCTACAAGTGAAACCCTTAGGTTATTGGACTGGCAAAACCATTGACTTGTGTTTAACTTGATACAAGGAAATACGTTGACCCACCAGGCCAAAAGATGGACAGTTTAATCCTAGACCAGTGCATAGAGTTGGGACCTTTCAAGGGATATAACACAGTGAATGTGGAACTAATTAATTATTTCTATTAGCCAAGACAGACACACAAAATCTCTTTACACTTACTTTAAGTAGAAGAAAGTAGTTTTCTGTGAGAAACTTAAATATACCTGTACCTAAATGTGTCTGGAATCTGATTTTATTGTACCAGCTTATGGGAGGGAAGGGGACCTCAGACCGCGAAATTAATGCAAAACTTGGTCCTATGCTGATGTTTTAGTTTCCTGGCTGCCAAAGCAAATACGATGCAATGGGTTGGCTTAAACATAGAGAATTTATTGGCTCATGTTTCTAAGAGAAGCCTAAAATCAAGGTGTCATCAAGGCAATGCTTTTTTTCCAGAAACCTGTGGTGTTTGATGCTGGCTGCTGGAAATCCTTGGTCCTTGGCTTTTCTGTCACATGACAATGCACATGACAGCCGCTCCTAATTTCTTGATTCCATTGACTTCCAGCTTCTGGCTGTTCCCTGTACAGCTTTCTCTCTCTGTGGGCTTCCCTATAAGGCTTTCAGTAATAGGATTAATACTCATCCTGAGTCAGTTGGGCTGACTCAGTACAAATAAAAGACCGTACAAAAAAGTTTGAAAAAAGAGTAAAATGCTACCAAAAAAAAATGAATAGGCAGATTTTGGGGGAAAAAAAAATAGAACTTCTATTAAAAAATGGAGTCACAGACATTTTAAACTCAATGAATGTGTAAAAAAACTAAAGAAAGAACAAATAAACTAGAAGATTAATCTGAAGAAATTATCTGGAAGACAGCCTCGTGGCAGCCATGAAAACATGCCACTCAGATCTTCTATTTTAGGAAGAATAATTGATCCAATTGCCCCATGGCTTGCCCAGATCCATCCATACATTTGTACTGAGGCCACATTTCCTTAGTGTGTGTTTAGTCAATGACTAGGCAGGGGCATTAAAGCAGGCCCTTGAAGGTGAGACACAACTCTGTCAATGGGAGACTGCTAAAGGTTTACCCTTAAGCCTCACTGATGCTTTTTTGAACTCTGCTGCTGGTGTTTCTATACAATCTCTCCATCTTCTTTCTTTCTTTCCACAGGTGCTAGACCTGCATTATAGTCGGAAGGCTGTTCCCACCTTATTTTGCTCCCTTATCCAATGAGTTTCCTGCATAACTATCTTGGGGTCTCCTTTTCTGCTTCCCATATTAGTGTAAATATGGTCAAGAAAATAGGTAGTAAGATGAAGATTTGGGAGTGTTTCCTTACCACCCAGAAGGCATCTTAACCATCTTAAGGTTAGTGGGACATAAATAGTCCTTGAAGCAAGGCGGTGGCCCAATTGCCAAAGCCATGACATGGAAAAATATCCCAGTGAAAAGGAATACCCTTGTAGATGTGATGGCTCAGACATTCGAAAAAGGGATGGGAGTGTTTGTAATGTAAAGAAAATGGAGTTAGCTGGTTATAGACCATTTGAAGTAAAGGAATGAGAAATTGAGGGTTGTTAAAGAATTTGAGGGTTGCGTGTTAATATGCAGTTAAAGGCTAAGTATTAGAGCCAGAGAAACTCTTTAGAAGATTATGAAAAAACTTTGCTCTCCTGTAGACACAGCTGAGCAACAAAGATTTTAGAGTTACAGAGTTTCAGAGATATTTGAATGCTCAGCCAATGTATGTCTAATACGCTAAGACATATTAGCATATGGGAACTAAAATATGGCATGGCACCCTTAGGATATGGCTTTGCAGAATATCCTAAACCCTCAGAGCTTGAAGAGATGGCTGGTTCAGGATTCCCTAGTAAGTATTAACAAGAGCCAGCATATTTCCTGATTGGGAAGCTTCCTTAGAAGCTTCTCTGTCTCAAGCAGATAGTAGATGAATGAATAAAAAGGAAGAGATAATTGGGCATTCTAAGAGAGATATGAGGTGAGGCCAGAAGACAGATAAGGGTAAGGGTCAGCAAACTTTTTTGTAAAGGGACTGATAGTAAATATTTTGTGACAGATCACAATTACTCATTTCTGCCATTGTAGTCTGAAAGCAGCCATAGAAAACAAGTAAACTTTATTTACAAAACAGATGTTGAGATGAATTTGGTCTACTGGGCAGTTTGCTAACCCCTGGTCTAAAGAATTATGTTCCATAGGAGAATCCAGAGGACACACTCTTTATAAAAACCATGCACTGGTGAGAAGGGCAACAACATGACTCAAAAGTTCAGTGGTAGCTCTACTCTTCAGGGTAGGGCTGAGAGTAGTAGAGGGTCTTACAGAGTTGGATTCATTACTATCCATGAGGATGATGGGAAACTGCAGAAATACAGGGCAGATGACAGCACCTAACTACCAGAACAGTTATAAGGAATGGCAAAGTCAGAGGAGCAGCTAAGGGAACTTGACTTACAAGGAGTTCAGATGGTCAACAGAACATGAACTTCTAGAAGCAAAAAAAGATGAATAGTCACCAAGGATGCTACTTAACATTTTCCTTAGCTTGCCAAAGGCTTCCAATGCAAAAATACCATAAATGGGTTGGCTTTTATAAACAGGATTTATTTGGGGTAAAATCATATAGTTCCAAGTCTGCAAAAATGTCCAAATTAAGGTATCATCAGAGATGCTTTGGCACCAAAGGTCGACTGCTCGCAGATCTTGGAGTCCTGCCATGAGGTAGGTCTGCTGGGATCTCACTAGTTTCTCCTGAAGCTCAGCTGTGGGCAATCAGGCATCTCTCCCTAGGGCTCATCTTCTTAATCCTCTGAAGGCTTTTCTGTCTTTGTGCAGCTGTAAGCAAACCTGGAGTTCTCTCTTTCACATGGCCAGGTCAAAATGGCAGAGCTCCCTTTTCTTTTTGCTTCTTATCTCTATGTCTCTGTTTATGTAAGACCTAGCAAGAGGGCAGAGACTCAACCTGACAACCTGAGTTAAGTCTTACTGAAGTAGTTCAATCAAAAGCAATCTAATCAAGGTCCCTTAACTGAGTCTAATGCAATCAAAGGGTCTCTTAACTGACTCTAACCAACCCCGCCCTGTCACAATAGGCTACCATGCATAGGAATGGGTTAGCTTAAGAACATACTTTTCTGGGGTCAACAAAAGACTAAAACTAGGATAACATATGTAAAAAAAAAAAAAAGAAAAAGAAAAAGAAAGAAAGGAAGAACAGGAATCTAAGGGTGGTTTTCCCAATTAAAAATGTCATGATCCTTGCTCAGGTCCCAGTCCTATATCCGTTTTCAGATCCAGAAACTACCCATGGCAGAAGTATCCAGTCCCTAATGAGGAAGGACACTGCCACTCTGTGACAAGTATATACTGTAATGATTCCCTCAGTCCTTGCCCAAAGGGACATTTTGTTGGGTAACTGTATGCTGGGGAAAGAGGAATACCCAGGATTTTGGGACTCAAGAGCTGAGTTGACAATGATACCCTGAGATGCAAAGGGGCATCAAGACTCCCTGTTAACTTGGTACTTATGGAAGCCATGTGAAATAAAGTGCTGGCTCATGGTCAGGTCATGTTGGGTCTTCTATGTCCATGAATTCACACAGTAGTCAATTCTTCAAGCCTTGAGTATATATTTGGAATTAATATTCTTGGCGGTTTCAGTAACTGGGCATTAAGTCCTTGGCCTGAAGTGTAGTAGCTATCATTGTGAGGGAAGCCAAAAAGAAACCGGTGAAACTGCCCTACTCACTGGCAAGAACAGTATATCCAAAATACAATTTTATCATGGGGTGATGACAGAGGTTAGTGCCAGCATTAAAAATGTAAAGGATGCAGGAACCACAATTCTTATCATGAATCCATTTAATTTTCCAATATGGCACCTACAAAAACAGGATGGGTCCTGGGAATGGCTGTAAACTACCATAAGCTGCAAACTGAACCAAGTAGTTGTTGCTCCTCCAAATGAGGGATCTGTGTTAGAACAAATTCATAAGGCTTCAGGTATAGTGCAGCCATTGATTTGGTGAAGGCATTCAGTGACTCTTGTACTTAAATTCTCTTTCTTAGGAAAGTGGTTTTCAGCATATGCAAAACAACTGAAAGACGTCTATATGGATGAAATTTAAAAACCAGTGTGAGAATGATACAGATAGGTGAAGGATGGAAGCAGTGGATGGATCATGTAAAACACTGTAGACGAAGCAAGAAGTCTGGGATTTATACAAACTGCAGTGGAAAAACACTGAGATTCTAGTCAAGGGGTGACCTAATATAATTCATAATATAAGAAGGTAGCTCTGGCCTCTGAATTATAAATGAATTAACAAGGACAGTAGAGGATAAAAGAGCTGGATGAGGGGGGTGGTCATCAGGAAGCTTTTGAAGTTGCATATTTTAAAGATTGTAGTGCTTAAACCAGGGTTGTAGAAGTGGAGATGGAGAGAAGTGGACAATTTTTTTTAAAAACTGGTTGGGAACTGTATCTTAAGAAACACTACTCTAGGGAGACAGCATTTTATTGAGTCCAGAAAAGCACATGCATTTAAAAATTAGGTAAACTAGGAAGTATATGCTATGAAGACATAAAAGGGCCAAATAGAGAGGAAGGGAAGAATGGTATTTTTCTCTTCAACTATAACCTCATGATTTCTACTTGGGTACTCTGAAGGAAGCATCAACAAGGTATGATCATGAATTGGAGGAGAGGGGTAAAGGAGAGATTGCCTCAAAGGGTTCTGGCTAAGGCCATTGGGTGAACGATTGTGCTATTTGTTGAGATTAGGATAACTGTTACAGCAAGTGGTTAAAAAAACCACAAAGATATACATTTTTCATGTATTATGTTTAAAATGCTGGTGTGACATACAATTGGAGATGTCAAATAGGTGATTAAACATATGACATGAAAATTCTTAGGTATATTCTGGGCTCGGGAGAGAATTTTGGAATCAGTAGCATGCAGATGAGATTTAAAGCCATGCGAATATGTAAAATCACTCTGGGACAGTGGTCCTCTCAATGCAATGCATATTTTTGGGTATTTCTTCCCTCTGGTCCCAATTTGTAATTCACCAGGTATATGAGCTGAATGGTGATCCTAAAGATGTCTATGTCTCAACCCTAGAACCTGCAGATACTACCTTATTTGGAAAAGTGGTCTTTGCAGATGTGATTAATTTAAGGATCTTGAGAGGAGATCACCTTACCTTATCCTGGTGGACCTGAAATGCCATCACAAATATCTTTATAAAAGAGAGGCAGAGAGTGATTCGACACACATAGAGGCCAATGCATTATGAAGACTGGGCCATAAGCCAAGATACTCCAAGGAACGCCAGCAGCCACCAGAACTAGAAGAAGCAACGGATGGATTCTTTCTCAGAGCCTCTGAAGGGAGTACGGTCCTGCCAATACCTGGATTTTGGACTTGGGGTTTCCAGAACTCTGAGAGAATAGATGTCTTTTGTTTGGGGCCACCAAGTTTGTGGTGATTTGTTATAATAGTTCTAAGAAACTCATACGCCAGGTATCAAGTAGGATCTGAAAATCTTCATTTTAAACTTAAACCCTAGATGATCCTATGTAGGGGGCCACATTTTAAGACACACTGATCTAGAAGGACAGTGCATTCCTGAGTCTTGAAGGGCAGCAAAATTGTAGGTTCAGGAGGAAAGGAAGAGAAGTTTCAGAGAGCCAGGGAGGCACAAGACGAGACCTAGGAGAAAAAGAGTATTGGACTTTTAAGTTGTTTTTGCCTGACTGTAACCACATGATTGCACCTTGGAAAAACATTCTAGAAGTGATTTTATTTGCATAATGTGTTTTGGTTCTTCAGGCATTATGACGCTGCCTGAATTTGTAGCTAAACATTACCAGCAGGTGAAAGTGGTCACACGGAATAAAACCCAAATGATCTTCAAAAGGCTAAAGTGGTGAATTCTTGTATTGGCAAAAGAAGAAGGAAAATCTGATCAAGCAAAGTTCAAGGGACTCCACTTGGCCTATTCACAGCTTTAATGTCTTCACATTATCCCTTCAGCCTGGAATTTACTTTCACCACTGATGGATACATTCCTTTCTCTCCTTCAAAGGCGTTTTGTTTTGTTTTGTTTTCTGAAATTCCAACTGCTAACCTGAAATTCTTTCAATAAACTAACATAATTCCATCTTCTCACATTCCCACATAAACAGACCCGAAAATAGACTGGTCCATAAATGTAAATGCTGTAACATAGGTTATTATACCCAAGAAAACCAGGGTGCAACTAATGGAAAAGATTATCTCAAAAGTTTACTACAAACAAACCCAAAACCCTGACTCATGGGGGTGTGATGCTTCTATATTGACCATTCTGGAGACTATAATGTCGTATTTTAGAATTATAAGGGACAATAAATACTTTTTGACATAGGCGGTTAGAAGACATTAGTAGCTTATTTCCTTTCTAAATGTTCAAAATTATGTGGTTCCCCATGGTGGTGGCAGCTATGAATAAAGTGAGCAGCATTGAAAATAGATCTTATGTGACTTTACAATCATTCCTTCCTTTTTACAATTTTTCAGAAACAAGTGATAAAATGAGAAAATTGTAAATTAATCCAGTTAATTTTGTATTATGAAAAAAAAAACATCATTTCACTTATGAACTGTTCCAAAAGAGGTGTTACTTTCATATCACGATCGACTTAGTAGTTTTTGACTCTTAATACAAAAATGCTCTTCTAGTTGGTGACAATTATTTTTCACTTTGCTGTGATCATTTTTTCACAGTATATTCTGACCATATTTAAATAAAGTTTTTTTTTTAATTGCTCGTTTGGACCTCAAGTGCAAAGAATTGAGTTAATATGGGTATTTATGAATGGCACACTGTCATCTGCAGTCTTGCAAGACCACTCTCAGTTTGGTTTAATATAATTTGATTTTTTTCAATCATTTTAATTGACTTATTCCCATGTTTATTACTTATAGTGTGTTTGCTATGTCTTTGAATATGTAAGTATTCCTTATACAATGTTGTCTTCTTGTGTGTCTGTGGTTTTAGTTTACATAACTCATATTGTCTTATAACCATAGTTTTTTTTTTTCAATCAACAGTATGTTTTAAAAGATCAATGTTGTTCTATGTGCACGCATTTCATTGAATCTTACACATTTATAGCATTCAATAGCTTTGTCATCACATGCAACTTCAACAGTGTTCTCCTAGTCATTTAAGTTCCTCTAGGTCTTAGTACTCCAAAAGGTGTTTCAGTGAATTTCCTAATATCTGTCTCTCAAGAAATGCTAGAGTATAGGAGATATAGAGAGAAATTACTTTGTAAAGCTACTTTCCATGATGGCTATAGCAGTTTATATTCCCATGAGCATTTCATGGGAGTTCTCGTTTCTTCACATCTCACCAACACTTGGTATTACTTACTCATTTCCCTATTTTTTTTCCACTCTGATGGAAAGATAGCAGAATCTGACTTTCAACTTACTGGAGGAGATTTGGAGTTTTTATATACTTATTGGACCATCAGTTTTTATGCTCTGTGAATTGTCTATTCAAATTCCCTTTTCTATCAAAGAGCCAGTTTTGTTGGTGGTGATGTTGTTTATGGTAGTTCCTTGTATTA
This sequence comes from Tolypeutes matacus, assembly GCA_026826555.1. NCBI lineage: Eukaryota > Metazoa > Chordata > Mammalia > Cingulata > Chlamyphoridae > Tolypeutes > Tolypeutes matacus. The sequence goes on from JAKSZT010054281.1 coordinate 9,745,843, forward strand.
ATCACATGTTGATTTTAGACATTGCAACATCTTATCCCTGGATATCATCTTTTTCTTAGCTTTCTTAATATCATCTTTCCTTGAATAAAAGTCCTTCATTGTGATGTGGTCAATTCCATCAATTATCTTCTGTTTTTGTGCTTTGGGCATCTCTTTTTAGAAGCCTTCTCAGTCAAAGGTCAAAAATATTCCTATACATTTTCTTAAATTACTTTCAAAATACTTAGATTTCAAATTTAGGGCTTCCTTTCAACTGCTATTCATCTAAATATGGCATGAGGTAGGGATCAAATCTACTTTTCTTAAGAAGATGATCATTTTCCTGACACAATATTCTAACTTTCCATCTTTCCCTTTTGTTTGTGACACCTTCGTTGAAAAAATGCTTTTTTTTTTTTTTTTTTTTTGTAAATTTTGGGGAAATAGCAAGTGTTGTAGAGGATGTGGAGAAATAGGAACACTCATTCATTGCCAGTGGCAATATAAAATGGTGCAGCTGCTGTGGAAGACAGTTTGGAGGTTCATCAGAAATCTAAGTATAGAGCTACCACTTGACACAACAATTCCACTACTAGGTATATACCTAAAAGAACTGAAAGCAGGGGCATCCTAAATTAAAATTATAAAAAAACTTTTAAGATTCAATTTATCATTCATACATGAACATTCATAAACAATAAGTATATAGTAAAAGTTGTGAACTTACAAAACAAACATGTATATCATCACACAGGGCTCCCATACATTACCCCACAATCAGAACCTTGTATTATTGTGAAAAAATTGTCACAAACTATGAAAAGCATCATCAAAACATTACTACTAACTATAGCCAATATCTTACATTTAGCATATTTTCCCCAGCCCACAGTTATTGACACCCTGTAGCAGTATTATATCCTTGTTATAGTTCCTGAGAGAACATTTTCACATTTGTTCTGTAAACCATAGTCCATCTTCCACCACAGGATTCATTTTGTTATACAGTCCCATGCTTTGTACAATCCATTCAAAGTGTACACTCAGTGGCTTTCACATTCATCACAGATTTGTGCTGTCATCATCTCAACTTTAGAAAGTTTTCATTACTCCAAAGGAAAAATCACATACCCCTTATATCCCCTGTTGTGGTCACTTAGAATTGATATAATATCTTCTTTTCCATTGCTGCAAAAATATTACAATATTACTTTTAACTATAATCCACGTTACATTAGTTGTAATTTTACCATTTATGCCCAAATTCTTAACACTTTGTAAAAGAAGAACATTCTTATACTATTAACCACAATCTTCATTCATCACCAAAATCACTGTTATACAGTCCCTACATTATTCTATAGCTTTCTTTCAGTTGCAATATTACATCAATTATCCTTTTCAGCCTCAATCACATTTACAAATCAGTAGTGTTAGTTATACTCACTATAATGTATTACCATCAACTCCATTCATTTCCACACTTAAAATAAACCTTATTAAAAATTTTACATACATTAAGCATCAGCTCCCATTTTCAACCCACATTCAATTTCCTAGTAACCTATACTCTAGAGTTTGTCTCCATGAGTTTACTCATTGTTTTAGTTTAGTGACACCATACTATATTTGTCTTTTTGTGTCTGACTTATTTCACTCAATATAATGCCCTCAAGGTTCATCCATGTTGACATATGCATCCTTATTTCATTTCTTCTTACAGCTGAGTAATATTCCATTGTACATATATGACACATTTTGCTTATCCAGGCATTGGCCGATAGACACTTGGGTTGTTTCCATATTTTACCAATTGTGAATTAACGCTGCTATGAATGTTGGTGTGCAAATATCAGTTTGCATCCTTGCTTTCAGTTCTTCTGAATATATTTCTAGGAACAGGATTGCTGGATCATATCGCAGTTCTATCTTTAGTTTCTTGAGGAACCGCCAAACTGTCTTCCACAAAGGCTACACCATTCTATATTCCCACAAACACTGAAGGAATGTTCATATTTCTCCACATCCTCTCCAACATTTGTAGTTTTCTGTTATTTTTTAAAATAATGACCATTCTATAAGGTGTGAAATAATATCTCTGTGTAGTTTTTTGATCTGCATTTCCCTGATAGCTAATGATGTTGAACAATTTTTCTGGTGATTTTTGGGCGATTTGTATTTCCTCTTGGAGAAACGTCTATTCAAGTTTTTTACCCATTTTTAAATCGGGTTGCTTGTCTTTTCATCGTTGGGTTGTATGATCTCTTTATATAACAGGGATATCAAGCCCTTATTTCAGTTATGTGGTTTCCAAATATTTTCTCCCATTGAGTAGGCTGTTTTTTCACCTTCTTGACAATGTCCTTTGAGGCACAAAAGTGTTTAAGTTTGAGGAGGTCCCATTTACTTATTTTCCTTTCGTTGCTCGTGCTTTGGGTATAAGGTTTAAGAAATCATCGCCTACCACAAGATCTTGAAGATGTTTCCCTAAATTTTCTTCTAGGAGTTTTATGATTTTAGCTTTTATATTTAGGTCTTTGATCGATTTTGAGTTGTTTTTTTTTTTATTTGTATAAGGTGTGAGATAAGGGTCCTCCTTTCTTTTGGATATAAAATACCCAGCTCTCCTAGCACCATTTGTTGAATAGACTGTTCTGGCACAGCTGGGTGGGCTTGACATCCTTGTCAAAAAATCACTTTATCATAAATTTGAGGATCTATTTCTAAACTTTCAAGTCTATTCCATTGATCAACGTATCTTTCTTTATGCAAGTACCATGCTGTTTTTACCACTATAGTTAAGTAATATATTTTAAAGTCAGAAAGTGAGAGTCCTCCAACTTCGTTCTTCTTTTATAAGATATTTTTGATAACTGGCCTTTCCATTGCTGTAAAAAAAAAAAAAAAAAGGCTGTTGGAAGTTTTATTGGAATTGCATTGACTCTATAGATAAATTTGGATAGAATTGAAATCTTATTTAGTCTTCCAATTCATGAACATGGAATGCCCTTCCATTTATTTAGGTATTCTTTGGTTTATTTTAGCAATGTTTTGTGGTTTTCTGAATACAAGTTCTTTATGTCCTTGGTTAAGCTTATTCCTAAATATTTGATTATTTTTGTCCCTATTGTTAACCCCTCCCCCACATATTACATAACCATTTTGGAAATAAAACCCCAACTCCTTAATATGGTGACAAATCTCTGTGAGTGTAATTAACAGCATAAATATAGATACATAGATGGAGAGATAAAAAGGGGGAAGTGTTAGATTGTCTACATGTTAACTGAATAAATTTTTTTTTTAATCCATGGAACTACACTACCCAAGCGGTAAACCATAAGTTAAACCATGGACTATAGTTAATAGTACAAATAAAAAATGTGCTATTAACAAATTTTCCATACCAACGCAAGGTGTTAATAATAGGGTGGCATATGGGAAACCCGTATTTTATGCATGATTATTCTGTAAGCCCATAACTTCACTAATAAAGAAAAATATAACTTACTTTAAAAATCCTAACTAACTAGTCCTGGATGGATACAGATATGACAGAAATTGTGAAAGTTGTCAACAAATTACTGAAGTTGAGAAACATGAGTATACTGCAAAGAATTCTTTAAGCAGAGAACCAAGGTTGTATATTGCCTCTTGTGGGTGAACTTGTCAAGTTCCAATTAGTCTGTTTATGACTCTGTAAAGTGCGTATAATAAATGAAGATAATGTATATTACCCATTGGGCAGAGGTGGACCCCAATAAAGAGTAACTTATTAAAATTTTAAAATAAAATTTAATGTGGGGAATGCAGAGCTTTATGAGCATTATGAAAAACATGAAGTAGTCTTGCTTTGAACTTGCTTCTTTTTGCATTATTTACTTCCTTATGAATCCCTCAAAAATAACACAATGTGACATTTTGGTGAATATCTTTTTCATCTAAAATTGTTTTTTACATTTCCATTAGCCTATAAATCTAGAAATTACTTTTCTTTCAGAAGACATTAAAAAAACGTACTTGCTCTAATACTTAAGTGTAAAATTATCTGGAAGTGGGCCTCATGAATTCATCAGAACTATCACTTCCATTTGGTAAGTTTTGATAGGGAATCAGTTTTGTTGTTAAGGTTGACAACATGTATAGAATATTTAAGATAAAGATAGGGAAAGTTTCTGAATTCATTTCCATCTTTTTCATATATAACATCATTCAATAAATTCTGTAGGAAATTATATTCCTTAGTTATATAGTCAGAAGAGAGGAAGTTTTGAGGTTTTGTGATCTTAATTTTTGTATAGTTCCTGGACCAACACATGGTAATAAAGCAACCACATATGTCATGTAGAGTCTTGTGCATTGAAAAGATCTTCTATTAGATACCTTGGCATGAAATTTACACTTTATGAATTTTAGTTTTTACTTGATACTGACCCCAAATGCAGATGTGGATCAAAGTGCCATAAGAAATTATCTTTCTTTGAACAAGACTTAATAGAAAAGTCCATAAATATTTATGCAAGAAAAAGAAAGAAAATGTAAACACACATGTACACTCACCCTCACAGATGTTGCTTTGCTTGAGGGGAAATTGGGGGAAATTTTAATTTCAAATGGGAAGGGCCCAAATATTTGGACATTTCATTCTAGTTGTGGATAATTAACAGCATATGCACTGATCTTCTGAGACAAATGTCTATATCATAAGATTTATTTATCCATTTATCCCCTCAGGTAGTGGAGAAATAGATAACATTAATGTGTCAAAATATAGGTTGCTAGCAGATCTGATGGGTTAGGGTTTTATGGAGGAAACTCACTTTGAGTGTGTAATATTTATGATTAGGAGATAATTTGTAAGTGGACTCTTAAGAAAAATTATGATCTGGCTTACATAATTTCATATGGCCTTTATGATTAATTTTCTGTTGCTCAGAAGGGAAAACATTCCTCTCTCTTAGGCTTCTTCCCACAAACTCATCTATAATTTTTAAGTAGTGTGATGAAGGGAGACTCAGTAAGAAGAATTTCCAATTCCAGGAGAGAGGGTTTATTTAAGGACTAGAAATACCATGATAAAGTTATAGAGGGAGAAAATATTGAAAGGATATTATATATTTTCCATTGCTTTTAGGACATGTTCATCTATCTCTGCCCATAGGAGAAACCAGATCAAGTCATTGCTTATTCTGTGGGAAAGATAAATCTGTGGGTTTTAAAATATATATAATTTTATTAGAGAAGCTGTGAACTGACAAAACAATCATGCACATGTGTGGAATTCCCATATAACACCTCTCCACCAACACACTTCATTGTTGTGGAATATTTGTTACAGCTTATGAGATAATAGCCTCAGACTATTACCACTGACAATGGTCTATAGCATACATTTGTTGTCTTTTTTCCATACCGCCTATTATTAACACAGTACATCTTTGCCATTGATGCAAGATTATTACAGTATTGCTGCTAACTATAGCCCATTGGTTACATTAATTGTATTTTTCACATTCTTCAAGTTAAAGTGGCAGGATTATGGCTGAGTCTGGGCCTCTGCTCTCCGTGTAGGGGCATGTCATAGTGCAGGTGGTGAGAGGGACCCACAAGGAAAATTGGGAAGCATGAATGGGGCTCAGTGAGGAACTGGTGCAACTGGTTTTTCAGGAAATATAGCACTCCATGGAACTGATTATTTTCAGGAATTAGGTTGTGTACCCACATGTTCTGGAATCAAGAGAGGTAGATACTTCTAGTACACACTTTATCCTTCTGAGGCCATATGACTGGGCATGAATTTTAAGGTAACTGGAGACACTTATGAGATATTTTTCAGTGCCCACGTTCAGGGCTTGGGCTGCCCCATTTTGCTGTAGGAAAAGAATGGGTATACGGAGAATTCAACAAAGGCCAGTGGAGACAAATTAATGCCTTAGTGCCACAGTTTTCCCATTTTCCATGAAGCTTTATGTACAAATCATAACTTTGTTTAATCACTCTCCAACAGATTGCAGTTGAGAGGAATCTGAGGACCCTCTACACTGGCCAATGTTTCATTTTTCTTTTGCGTCTTTCAACTGTGTTACCCAAGTGAAATATACTTGAAATATTGAGAAGACACATGGCACAAGTCTCTTGCATGCCCCAGGAATCCCCACAGCACTCAGCATAGTTATAGGCATACAATAAGGTAGAGTATATGCTTCTTGAGTGAATTAATCAGTGAAACAAACTGAAGACCTATTTTCAACAAACATGAGCGTGTTCTCTAACCTTTCACCCTGTTTCATTTCCTCCATAGCACCTGACTATCCAACATCACCTTGACTGTTTGTCTGTATGTTTGTTATCTCACAACCCAACTAAGGCATACATTCCATAAGTACAAGGTCTTTGTCTTGTTTAGCCCTACATCCTTCCTGCCTAAAGCAATGCTGGGTATGTGGTAGGCATTCAATAGCTATCTGAATAAATTAAGGATATGAATGAGTGAATGAATGAATCATTAACAACATTTAGGAAGATAGGAACTCCTATGCATTGTTGGTGCAAGTGTAATTAATACTGTTATTCTGGAAGGAAATGTGGCAGTATTTAGTAAAATCAAGTCAGTGTACTCTCTATGATTCAGCCATGCCATACCTGGTTATTTAGTCCACAGATACTTTCCCATATGCCAACAGAGGTAGCTCAATGAGAAAATTAAATTGGCGTATTTACAGTGGCAGGGAGGTGAAAACACACTATATATTCAGCATTATGAACACAAATAATGAAAAGTGGGGCTACCTGCTATGGAATACTATACAGTACAGGAAAGCATATTACAAATAGTAATAATGGTACATCTTTGAAGCAAAAGAAACAGAATAAAATCTGTAGGATAATAGCAATTATGTATTTAAAACACACACTAAGTTGCACTAAGTATTTTCCATGTAAACCTGCATATCCAAGGACATATATGAAATGCATTAGAGTGGCACTGTGTGAATGCAGTGGGCAAAGGGAGTGGGACCTCACGATGAAGAGGACATTAATAAGTGAAAACAATGGAGAGTAAGTGTACTAGACAGAGGAGTATGATTATCTCCATTTTTGGTACTTTAAGCCTGCAGTCACCAACTCGCTACTGCAAACTATGCTTATATATTTGGTAAAGTCCAGTATTTATATACTAAATACATTACTTTCATTAAAAGAATGAAATTACCCCAAAGAAGTATCTTCCTTACAGCAAGTGGCACTGAAGGTAGATAAGGACATGTGTATTTTCTTGTCTAAACAGAAAAAAATGTATAGTCTCAAAAATAATACCACTACCCTGAGGGAAAAAAACACTTCATTTTTAATAGATTTATTTTTTCTACTGTTCCATTTTGATAGTTCATAATTCAATTTAATTGATTTGCTGCTATATTGTGCTGTGGCTGCGGATATTAAACCACTTTTGACTGAAGTCTTTTGAATGGATTCACTCTGAATAATCTTTTACTAATCATGGAAATGGAATCTGCTTTAAAAGGATTCAGAGAAGATGGTGGAGTGAGACACTTCAGGACTCCATTCACCCACAGAAATTTAGAAAAACCAGCAAGAACTGGCAGAAATATCTTTCTCCAGCCTCCAGGAAACAGTTTGAGGCTTGCAGTAGCAGGGTGAGCAAGGAGTCAAGAAAAAGGAACCTAAAAATGGTAAGACCTCATGACACTCCCCTAGACCCTCCTCTATTCCCTCACTGGTGAGGCACAGAGCTGGCCTGAGATCCTAGGGCAGGTCCCTGCCCCGCCCGCCTTATGGAAGGAGCAGAGTCACCCTTGTGCACATACTGGGAGCATGTGTGGCCCAAGCAGTCCTGTGTTGGCATGTAGGACTGAAGCAAGAATTCATTGCCATTCTTTTTTATACCTTCCATATCTCTACCTAACTATTTGAACACATGGTATACAGTTATCTCAACAATTTTCATGTCCGTATCTGCTAATTCTAACATCTGTATCATTTCTGATTGATTGCTTTTTGCTTTAGTTTGCCAGAGGGCTGGTGATGCAAAGTACCAGAAATGGGTTCGCTTTTATATAAAGGATTTATTTGGGGTAAAAGCTTACAGTTCCAAGGCAATGAAAAGTCCAAACTGTGGCACCATCGGAGATGCTTTCTCACCAAAGTCAGCTACTATTGATCCTGGTAGTGTTGCCACGTGATGAAGCAAGATTTCTGCCTGGTCTCTCCTTCCCCTCCAGAATCTACTGTCTCTTGGAGCTCAGCTGTGAGCAGCCAGGCATAGAGTTTGTCTCTTACTGGGCCTCAGCTCTTTGAGCCTCTAGGGGCTTCTGTTTTACCACAGTCTTCTTTCTTACATGGCAGAATCAAACATGGCAGCTCCCTTTTCCTGTGTTGCCCTGTCCTTCTGTGCCTTCCTTTTTATCAGACCCAGCAAGATGGCGGAGACACAGCATGAATCAAGTCAAATGGGGCCCACAGGAATGGATTAGTTTAAAACATAACCATTTGCTTTTGGGGATTCACGAATTTCAAACTGTCACACTTTTCTTCTCATTACAGGTCATGCTTTCCTCTTTCTTTCTATGTCTGGTGATTTTTCCTTTCCCCGCTGAGATGGCTCCCTCCTCTCTTTGCTCGTTGTTTCTGCTCATTGTTTGTGCTCATCGTCTGCTCATTGTCTGTTTTTGTTTTTGTTTTCTTTTAGGAATCATTGGGAACCGAACCTGGGGCTTCCCATGTGGAAGGTAGGCACTCAACTCCTTGAGCCACACTTGCTCCCTGCTCTTTTTTGTTTTTTGTTTGTTGTATGCTCATTGTTGATTTTTTTTTTTCCTTCTTTGACTGCTCCTTTTTTCTCATTGTCTACTTATCGTTTTTGCTTGATGTCTTCTAATTGTCTGCTTGTTGTTTGTTTGTCTTCTTTAGGAGGCACTGGGAACCCAGGACCTCCCATGTGGGAGGCAGATGCTCAACTGCTTGAGCCGCATCCACTCCCCATGTCTGGTGATTTTTGATTGAATCCCAGACATTTGTTTCTTTTCTAATTGGGTCCTGGGTGTTTTTGTTTTCTTATAAATATTCTTAAGCTTTGTTCAGGAATGTAGCAAATTAGTTGGAAGCAGTTTGATCCTGATCCTTTTGAGTCTTGCTTTTAAGATTTGTAAGGTGAGACAAGTCCAATAGTAATAACTTTTTTAAAAAAAACCTTTCTGGGGCAAGACCTTTCCATATAGTCTTTCCAATGCCCTGTGAATCATGAAGTTTTTCAGTCTGGCTGGTGGGAACCAGCACTATTTCTGGGTGAGCCCTGAGCCCTATTACCTTTAATCATTTAAGGTTAGGTGGCTCCTTCCGTAGAAAAACTTAACCTAGACTTGGGTCAGTTCCTTACATGAAAGTGCTGATCAATACTCTGCTTGACACTCCAGGGGTACCATTTGCAGATCAGTGCAATTCTCACTGTGCAGGTCTCTCACTTCTGGTGTTGTCCTTTGAACTATGTAGACACTTTTGTCTCCCTGGATTCACAGAACTGTTTCCTCAGCTCAGGGAGTCAGATGGGTTCTCCCTGGGTTTCCCTCTTCTGTGCCGTGGCCCTGGAAATTCTTTCTAGGCTGTAAGTTTGGGCAATTGCAGGGTTCACTTTATTTCCCATCTCTTTGGATCACTGCCTTTGTTGCTTGTTTGATGTCCATTGTCTTAAAAACCATCATTTCATTATATTTTGTCCTTTTTTGGGGAGGAGATAAATCGGGTCCTTTATATGCCATCTTGACTGGAGCAGAAGTTATCCATGAATGCATATTTCATGTATATGTTACTAGTCGCATACAATACACCCAAATTTAAAAATGATGCATGAGCCATGTATTTCTAATCATGAACTTTGCTTGTGGCCTAGTAATAGATTCTTACAGATTAAACGCAAGATTGCAGTAAAAGACAAGGTCTCTGAAGCCTGGGTTTAAATATATTTTGTGACCACTAGAGGTCGCTAAAAGCTTTACTAAGCAACAACCAAAGACCAACCTTTAAGTAGCCTTCAAATTCTCCTAGCTGTTTAAAAACAAAATATTTTAAATCTTTCTGCATCTTAAGCAGCGGGTTGGGGAGAATGTAGAACTTATCATTTGTACACGGAGTCAGTCCAGGATAGACAATGCAGTTTCTGGAGCTAGATGGACTGGATTCTGCATTTACAAGGAATAAGACTTTGAACTAGTTATCAAACACCACTAAGCTTCAATTTCCTTTTCTGTAAAAATAATAATATTGAAAATTGAGTAAAATATGTAAACTTCCGATGTAATAAAAGCTCTACCAACCTCAGCTACTCGTATAAGTAGTAATTATATTCATTTAATAATATTATCATCTTTTACATTTTTCCTACTTGGGATCAGATATACTCTAAATCAAAGAAAAGATTTTTCAAGTAACTTTTGCATTTTAGTACCTATAAATTGTTCTGAGGATTTGTCATTTTTTATTATTTTTCCCTATTATGCCATAACTCCTTCCCATTGTTGTCTACATCAGCTTGTAATCCTCCTTTTTCATTTGGCCTTTAGCACCTATAGATGCATCACTGGAAAATCATTAATTATAGTAGTAATTACCCATTATAAAAACAGTTCGACACTATTTTTTTTATCCCTATAACTCATCTATTAAGAGGTGTGATGGTTAGACTAATGTGTCAACTCGGCCAGGTAATTGTGTCCAGGTGTTAGGTTCAGCAAGCACTGGGCTAATTGTAATATAAGAGCATTTATGGACGTTGATCACCAGTGAGTTTACCGCGTGGATGACTGATTGCATCTGCATCAATCAAGGATATTGCGTCAGCAATGGATGACACTTTTATCCGATCAGTTGAATGCCTTAAAAGGGGAAGTGATTTCAACATTCAGAGAGAATTTCCCAGCTCCTCTTTGGACAGCCAACTTCTCCCAGAAACTCATCAAGAACCTTTCATTGGACTTTCATCGGAGCCCCTGGCTTGCAGCCTGCCTGCGGAACCTGTCCTTGTGCATCCCCACGTCGTGTGAGAGACTCTTATAAAATCTCATATTATCGACAGATATCTCCTGTTGTTTCTGTTTCCCGAGAGAACCCTGACTAATACAAGAGGTTAAGAATATTTTTTCTTGTGGGTTCAAGTAGGCCATGCTACAATATTTATAAAGTTCACTTATTACACAGTAAATGCATTTAAAACATGAACAAAATGTCTAGGCAAGGTTTCCATTGCCACAGATTGAAGTTTTGAATCAAAATTATTGAAATGTAGGTAAGAAGAATCAAACTTTTTTCACCTTTCCCACATTTCAGAGTTCCAGATACTATACAATGAGTCTTTCAATGTGTCTGAAAAGTGTGGTGTGAGAATTGTTTTTTAAATAAACTTCTACTTTTAGATGGTTAAAGATCTGCAGAAAAAAAATGTGAAAATAGTAAAAGTTCCCATATTCCCCACACTCAATTTCCCTTATTATTAACACAATTAATATACTACGTCTGCTACAATTAATGAACTAATAGTCATATATTATTGTTAACTGAGGTCCTTCTTTATTTGCGTTTCCTTAGTTTTTACCTAATGCCTTTTCAGTTCTAGGAGTCCACTACATTTAGACTACATTTAGTTATCATGTCTCTATAAGCCTTCTCTTCACTGTGACAATTTGACATGGTAGTTTTGAAGGATAGATTTAAATTACTTAAGCCAGTCACAAGGATATAAATTAATTATTCATTAAGTCTGGTATAGAAGGTGGAATACTAAATTCCAGGGTGAAAATAAATACATAAAAAGGACTTCCTTACTTTGTATTGTGGTAAAAGAAATATGTATCGAATCCTTGTTATGGTTATATAAATTACAGAGCTAATCACTGCTCTCTCTGATTTTTTTTTTTTATTTTTCTCTCCGTCTTGTTCTCTCTCTTTCTCTATTCCACACTGACACACACACTTCCTTTTTCTCTCCTCTCTCCTTTGCTTTCTTTCCTTCCTGCTTCCTCTTTTTGCCCCTTTTCCTTATTTGCTTACATCTCAAATCCTCAGTGCATATCCTCAGAAATTCTTGATTAAATGTACGTTCGACTTATTCATAATTGGTTTCCTAGTCAAGTCTTTAAAATTCTCTCAGTTTTAGTTTCCTTATCTCAAAAAATGTAGACAATCTGAATGGCCACCTTCAGGAGTTATTAGGAGGATTAAACCAAATAATAAATACAAAATACATGTTAGAAGCTCAAGAAATCCAGTTTCCCTCTTAGTCAAGATCAGAGGAACTTATTTACTGCAGCAACAGAGCGATCACAGGCTCCCACCTTACTCTCCAGCAGTATATTACAATGGCACAACCTCACATTGCTCATTTATGGAGTGAAGGCTTAAACCCACAAAATACTTTCTCAGACTTTTCCTGTCTTCACTGTCTCCTCTCATTTTGTATCCCAAAGAATATGGGTTAACTTATTTCTTCACATCCCTTGGTTGTTAAAGCAAGTAAAGTTATTTTCTTTCTGCGCCTAAAGTCTGTAACTGTTCATAACATGTTGAAATTATCTTTTTAACAATCACATGAAACAATGACTCAACCAGAGTCCTTTAGGACACTATAAAATTCTCTGTCTTGCAAGCCTCTTTCTTGCCTCGGTTTCTCCCTTGTAATCAGCACGTCTTGGACATCTCCTAGCTTCTTTCATTTCTACCATCTAATGCATTCCTTGTCAGCTGATCAATCCACTTTGCTGCCTACATTTACTTTTCTCCTTCTCTCTACTTGGATCTTCCTCTCCTACACTGTTTTCTCTCAGTTGCCTTTTTCATCCCACAGCCAGAAAGCTTCTAAAATCTTCAGATTGCACTGAAAAGCTGAAACTTCCAGATGGACATCTATTATGTCAAAATTCACTTCTATCCCATAATTTCTGGATTTTTCTGTCTTCTTATCATTACAACACTTGTCTAGAACAACAATAAACTGAAGATGCCAATAAGTTAAACTTCCTCTGACTGAAAAAGGTGAGGCACGTCCACTGAACATTCACCCTGCCTTCACCAAGGAGAGAATTCACCTCAGATTTGAACCACTTTATGTTCTTACTAATGTCTCATTCCTATTCAGTTTGTTTCATTTGCTCTTTGTCTAAAGAAATCAAGTTAGAGTTTTCAGAAAACACTCTTACTTTGCAATAATATTTACTGTGCATTGTCTTTATGCCTGATATCCTGATACAGACATGGACCCTGTTTACAAGGAACTTCCAATCTAATTCTTGCAAACTATTTGCCCAGAATTGCCAGGCACTATACAAGACAATCAGATCCCTTGTTATTGTTATTGCTTCCATCTCATTAACCAGACAAAGATTTTGCCTTTAGATGTTGCTTCCTCTTTTCCTGTTTTTGCACTTTAGCCTAGAATGGACATTGGCTCCACATTTTAACCTTCTCAGGAAGAAGTTCTGATAGGCACGTGCCTTAGTTTTGTCATGTTGCTATGACAAATACCACACACCACCTGGCTTAAACAATTTATTGGCTCCTGGTTTCAGAGGCCGGAAACCCAAACCAAGGCATTGACTTGAAGGCTGACTTCCTCCTGGGGATGGAAGTGCTCTGGCTGGCCAGCATTCCTTGGGTTCCTTGGCTTTCCTGTAGCATGACAATACCCTCTCCTTTCTCTTCTGGATTCTCCTTGACTTCTGGCTTTGGACTTCTCCCCTGGCTTTCTCTCTCTCTGGCTTCCAGTTTTTTTCTCTTTAAGACATCCCTAGTAATCCAGATAAAGACCCACCCTCATTCAGTTGGGCCACACCCAAATTTAAAATAACATCTTTAAGAGATCTTATTTACAGTGGGTTCACACCCACAGGAATGTGGGTTAAGGTGTCTAAATTGGGGTACACAGTTCAATGGACCACAGCATGTAATGGAGAAAATTGCATTACAACATGGAGGGTCTCTTTTAATTCCCTCTTGACTCCATCTCTCTCATAATTAGAGCTTAGAAAAAATTATAATCCATGAGTCCATCAATTGATTTATTTCATAGAAGCATAGTGAGTGCCTGCTGTGATCCAGCACTGTGGTAGGCACTGAGGATAAAATGGTGAACCTTGGTTTTTCATGGGGCTTGCAGTGTTGCAGAGAAACAACCCAAGTTTTACCTACTCTCCTTCAGTTCCTACCCCCTGGGCTTTTTGAACTAAGACAGGGAAAATTATTTCCAAAATCTTAGGTGCCCCCAAATCCCCAGAACATCTCCTTTCACTACAGCTATTTCTGAGCAGAAAATCTCTTTACCTCCACTCTCTTCCACTTGAAGTATTGCCCCAATTCTTCCCAAAATTCCTTGTCTGTGAAATCAACTTTGTTTTGCATTTAATTCCCAGTGGCTTTCCCCATTGCATGCCTACCAGGATTCCTTTCTCAGAAGTTTGGAATGCTATTCCAGGGTAGAGGGATGTCTAAATGGAAAAACATCTAGGTATGATAAGATTCCCTTTAAATGTTAACATTCTTGTCTGCTTTGTAGTATGGGAATACATAAACTTTGGAGCCAAGGGTTAGAATTTATACAGCTGTATATTTGGAGATATTTATTGTGCCAAAGTGAATAAGATTTCTCCCAACATAGGGTTTGCCATCTAGAAGGGGAATCCATCATGTAAACAGACAATTACCAAGCATTATATTATATTGTGTTCTGACCTTGAAATAATGTGCTAATGCTATGAAATCCTATAGGTGGACAGGAAATAAAATAAAATATATGTGTTGTAGGAGTATACCAAACACTTGAACTGACATTATATCATGTAAATCTTACAAAAATTCTGTAAGAATTTTTTATAGTGAAGGAAATTGTTGTTCAGAGGGTTAAATTTCTTCTCTAAATTCACAGAACTAAAGCCATGAAGTTGAAATCAAAATCTTCACCGTTCTAATTCCCACAGATAGCAATGTCTACTAGCAGGGCTTATCTGAAAGAAAAAAAATGCCAGGAAATCATCAGAGATAAACCAGATGCTAGAATAAAAAATTATTTGATTGTTCTACATTCCAGGAGAGGAGCTGCAATAGGATCTGATCTCCTTGTCTTCTGTGCATTAGAATGTCCCTGTAATGAAACGAGCAAAGAAGAATACAGGGAAAATTTTAGAATCAGTTAGCTTTGTGCTCTTTAATATTAATGTCTCATTAAATTCCAAAGCAATAATTAAGATGGCATTAAGGTCACTTCAGTCGCAGTAAAACTCTAAATTCCCAAATCAAGCTTTTCATAAAGAAGCAGTAAAAGGTATTTGGACTCAAGGCATTGATGGACTATGATGAATATCTGCTAGTGCTAGGCCATATTAACCTCTGGCGTTTGCTCACACTGATTTGTCAGTTATCTGAAAAGTGCAATACAATGTAGCTAGAGGACAGATAATCTAGAAGAGAGAGAAAAATCTGTTTTATAACACATAACTTACTTGAAAGTGAAAATTTAAAAAATTTCTCAATTCTTTACAGTATGCCATCCTGGGACCTCTTTGGAAGAATAAGAGAGAGATTTTCTTCTCTTCTAATAACTCTGCTCTGTAGGATGAATGTGAATCTAGTTTAAAATTTCAAGTCCTTCCCAAGTTCAAAGTTGCAATTAAGTTACTCCAAGCAGTGGCCCTGAAATGCTTCTTTGTCCAGGATATTATTCACGATTCACTACAGAAAAAATAAATAAATAAATAAAATAAAATGCCTTAACATATTTCCAGCAGAAATAGATTGCAAAGAAGAGTTAAGAAACTACAAAACCACTGGAAGGTGTGACGGAGCAAAAGTCACGGGGCCACCATTAGTTTTTCTGTTCCTTTTGCCACAGTGATATCCAGAGAACAGGAAGGTTCTGCTGCCACCTAGAGGCAAGAAAGCTACAGCGCGTGCTGCTAAAAGCCACCTTTGCGTAAACTCTCCCGAGTCCAGTGCGATGCTCCTGGAGGAACAGATGGCCTCTGCTTTAATTCGGCCTTCAAAATGTCATGCAGCTGCATCTCATTAACAGATTCTTAAAGGCACCCGGAACCCTGGCTGCAAGTAAATTTAGAAGATGTTCCCAGGATTCCAGGCATGTGATCCAGAAGGAAAACAGCCCTTCTCCATCGGTTCCAGGAGGGACTCAAGCCCTAATGTATTATTGAATGGATTACCTTCTCTTCTATACATCTAGAATAGAACCGTCTTTAGGAAGATTAAGAAAATCGTTACAAACCATTTTCAGTAGGACTTAATTCACTTGTGATATTCTGATTGAGAAAGATGGGATAATCACCAATTTAAAAAAATCTAGCTCAGTCTACTCACTATAATCAAATGATCGATTACATAGCATGTACTGAGCATACACTATGAGCAAAGTTCTTTCTTGGGATAACAATTGTGTTCCCCCTCAATATTTATCTCCTTAAAATTAAATATCCATGGTACATTGCAGGGATAATATTTATTTAAAGGAATTAATTAAAAAGTTCAGAAAACTGTTCAAGCCACACTGAAAGGAATAGGGATAGAGAGAACCTACAGTGTAATTATCTGAAAGGAAGGGGCTAAAGCAACGGACCTCCGGGAAATCGTATGGGCAAAGGTTAAAGAGAGAAGATAGAATTAACAACTTTTTTTTTCAGAGCAGGCCCTGAAAATCACTGATCAAGTTAGGGAAACAAGTGGCTCAACATAAACTCATTTCTTGTCGAAGCCAAACTGGTTAACCTCATATAGGAAATCATTCTTTTTCTCCCAAAACCCAAAAGCTTGGCTTAGTCTTGATATTCAAAGGCAAAGAATTATAGATTTTGCAGCAAAACTGTAATTCTATAGCTCAGGGTTTAAGAAAACAGTGCAGCACACTAGGCTAGAGAAGGGAAGAATGCTAGCAGGAAAAGATTTGGATCCATATTTTTTTATTTGGCTGCCATTACGTTTTAGAACAGGTCTCTAACGCTAGTTGCATTTTTAAAAGTGGAATTCATTCAAAGTAAAGTTAGTTTTCCTGAACAAATGTGTGGGTTGCTATTGTAGCACTTTCACAGGAGCAAATGGGGAAAGGCTGGGACCCAAGGGCACGGTCATCCTTGAAAGGTGTTCCCCACTTTTTGTCCTTGTGTGAGACAGTCAAGGGTTAAGGGTCATAAGATGGGAATTCTAGGATTTATCATTGTGGCAGTTTGAAATTATTTCATGAACCCCAAAAACAGAAATATTATGCTCATAAAGTAATCTGTTCCTTGGGTGTGATACTCTTTGATTGCATTAAATTCAGCTGAGGGGCCTTTGATTAGATTATTTGATAAGA
Organism: Tolypeutes matacus; assembly: GCA_026826555.1. Classification (NCBI taxonomy): domain Eukaryota; kingdom Metazoa; phylum Chordata; class Mammalia; order Cingulata; family Chlamyphoridae; genus Tolypeutes; species Tolypeutes matacus. The sequence goes on from JAKSZT010054281.1 coordinate 9,763,178, forward strand.
TCACATTAGGGCTTTTGATTGGACTACATCAGTGAGGCATGGTTCAGGTTGAGTCTCCACTCTCTTGTTGGGTCTGATATAAACAGAAACACAGAGAGACTCATGCAGACACACACCGGAAAAGGAAGCCGCAATGTTTGATTCTGACATGTAACAAGAGGACTACAAGATTGCTTAAGCACGGAGCCCCAAGAGGCTGGGCTCACAAAGCAATTCAAGAGGAAAGGGTGAGCCTGGATGGGGAGGCTGAAAGCTCAGTAGAGATGGCCGCCATTTTGCTTCACCACGTGGCTAGATGCCAGGATTAACAATCCCTGACTATGGTGAGAAAGTATCTCTCATGGTGCTCTGATTTGGACTTTTCATGGCCTTGGAACAGTAAGCTTTTACCCCAAATAAATCCCCTTTATAAAAGTCAACCTCTTTCTGGTACTTTGCATCAGCACCCCTTTGGCAAACTGAAACAATGATATTCTCTTTTACCCCTGAAAGGGACCACTTCACTAGCTAACATTAGGGTAACTTGCTAAATAAGTACTTTCAGGGCAAAATTTCATTTAATCCTCACATTGGTCCAATTATCCCATGAATCAATGACTATTATTTCCTTATTTCAGAGATGATGAAATGGAGGCTTACAGAGCTTACACACCTGCCCAGGATCACACAACTGGCAATTTTGAGAGTCATGATTTAGAAGTCTTCCTTTGCCTCCAGAGCCCACGTGCTTAAGTCTCACCCCCAAAGAGGGTCACTTACTCCAAGAGACAAAAGAAACCCAGGGAAGAATAGGAAACTTGGTGCTTTGTAAATCGTGCATGAGGCAAATTGAATCACGTCCCCCACAAGATGTGCTCAAATTCTAACTGAGTGGACTTATTTGTAAATAGGATCTTTGAAGATCGTATTCAGATGGGAGCAAAATGAATCAGGGCGGGCCTTAATGCAGCATGACTAGAGTCCTTATAAGAAGAGGCAATTGAGAAAGAGACACAGATGACTGAGCAGAAGGAGTAGAATCCACAGGAGGAGAATGAAGGAGATGGATGTCCATGTGATGGAGGCAGAAATTTATTGCCAGCAAGCTACCACCTAAATGCTATAGATGTCGGAGAAAGTATGGCCTGCTGATAGCTTGATTTTGGACATTTGGCCCTCAAAACTGAGAGACAATAAATTCCTATTGTTTAAGCCAACTGGTCTGTGGTATTTGTCTTAGCAGCCATGGCAAACTGAGCCGGTACAGAACCATAAGTGTGCATACAAGCATGGTGTGATAGAAATGAGCTCATGAGTACAGTTTACCCCTTAATCATTTGATCACTTAATCTCTGGTCATGGTATGAATTACATTTTCCATCCCTCTTTTTACTCAAGGTGACGTGGTTTCTCCTTTTTGTAGTTTTACTATGGCCACCAAATGATCCTCAATCTAGAGGCAATCTGAATTACGTATGCTCTAACTTTCCCTCAGACTAGAAAGAGTGTTTTTGAACAAACTGTGTGGTTTTTACTGGAGCATGAAAAAGAGGTAAAGTGAATATTTGGAAAACTTGGGGTCCCAGAGCATGGACCTCAATGGCAGATAAATCTCAACAATTTTAATCTAATGATTGTGGTCCATCCTGAGGACAGCGCTGAAGTGAGACCCTTCAGTTCCCAGCGGTAAAGAGTACAGTCACTGAAATCACAAAGATCTGGCTTCAAAATTTGAGCTATGTAACATTTGGGAATGACTCGAACTTTCTAAGCATCATTAAAATGGGGATATGAGTAGTGATTATATTGTAGTGGTTGATGTTATACCAAATGTGATGATATATATGAACACAATCCTCTGTAAATACCCACTTGGCTTATCCTTGAATTAAGCTTTAGAGTTTTCTTCCACTTTTCATAGCATGCTCAAGACCATTTTATGTAATTCACCCAACAGTGAAACAGAGCTGGCTGTTTGAAAGTGAGGAATGATATTTAATGTAAATTTTGGAACATTTTAAATTTAGTTTTTATTAGAGATTTATTGTAAGAGCTCTTTAATTTTATCCAATGCTAATCATCACAGCAAACCCAATTGGCATAGAAACTTTGATTCTATCATGAATAGACTATGTCTACTCACTTCTGATGACTCATGTTATTCAGAAACCCAATATAGACTAAAATCAGTCTCTGAGGAACAGGCATTTTTAAAACAAACATGTCATGCATAATTTAAGCATAAACATATACACTGATTTGGAAAATAAGAGGATGCCTATTTACAAAATATTTTCCTAAACAGAATTTTTGGCCAGTTTTTAACTAATAATGTGACTGGATTAAAGAAAGTTAAATGAAAATATATACATTTATCTGAATGTATGATTAATATTGCCTTTTAAAATATTGAAACTGTAGTTCAGATAGCATGTACAGATTTTACTTTCAGACGTGGAGAAAATTATATATACATATATATGTATATATAGAGAGATGACGATGAAACCATAATATTGTACCAGGTTGCTTATAATGTACTAATGTACTAATATTTAAAGTAGCCTTCTTTTATGCTTTCAGAGCTACTTTTCTCCTAGTTGAGAAAACTTACACATTTGCCAAGCGCTGCAGTAGGGCAGTAAAATGTGTGGAAAAATCCCGCAACAAGATAAAGCTAGGCTTACCACCCATGGTTTGGATTGATTTTGCTGAATTTTTCTTTAGAGAATATTTATTTAGATTTGTTCTGGGCTTTTAAAAGTGGAGAATAATTTCAGAAATCACTCATATATTATTTCACTCACATTATTTTCTCTTGGAAAACACAAGTAGATGGTTTCCTTTCTTTTTTTCCCTTTGGGATTCTGGCTTAGCAGGATTGTGGTCAAATTACATCAAAAGATCCAGGGTCCCCTTTTATGTGTAACATGGGGGAATTAAACATTCCCCAAAGGCTTGCCTCTGTACTGAGTAGCATCGGTAGCCTACCAAACAGAATGGCCCTGGCCAGGCCAGGATCCTTGAAGGAGCTCTGTTGCCTGGTGGAGCTCACTCTGGGCACTCTACCTCCACTTCAGTCTTCAGATCTACCTGCTTACTATACAGAGTGCCCAAAAGGCCCTATCTCAGGGTTTTGTGGAGACCAGAAAAAGATTTGATGAGAATGAACAAACCTTACTTTCAAATGAAAACTCCTTAAATTTAAACATGTGCATTTATAGACAACCTTAAGAGATAGTCAATGAGTTCTGATATGAAGTTATTGACCAAAGATCTGAGGCCACCTAGATCTTAACCAGCTTAACCAGCTGTGATTAGAGGCATAGCTGGGGCCAGAATTAATTTGTGATTTTTGTGTTAAATACTGGCAGGCCCGAGGAAGAGCTTTTCTTGCTCTAGGGCTTTGACTGGTTCCTTTTTACTTAGGTCTTTAGGTAAAATGCAGTCTTATTTCTCAAGTCATTTTCAGTTGATTTCAATGGAAGTTGCTTTTTCCTTTCAATATATCTATTTGGTCTGAGCTATATTTTTATCTTTATGATATGACAGCTCTAATCAGTCTAAGGGTTTGTGCATGAAGGATGATTATCCCTTCAACTCTAAGGATAGCATGGAGCCGTTGGGGCTCATGCCTTTGGAAAAGTGAAATAATCACTTCCAAGTTGAATATATATTCCCCCACTATGCTGGTTCCCTCACAGAACTTACATTCTAATGGAAATGGACAATAAACAAACAGAAAATCCAATATATAAGAAAGTACATGTGGATAGAGATACACATATGATTTGGCTAACAATTTTAAAATACGACTAATTTAAGTTAAAAATATCATCTATATTGCACAAAATACTATCCAGCTAAATAATACAGGTGTTAACATTTATTCTTTAATACATACGCTCCTTGATGTAAGGAGATAACTCATGTTATATATTTTTTTTCCTTTTATAGTCAAAAGGTCATAGAACAGATAAGTGTTCTAATTCTCAGTCTTGAGGAATTTAATTTTTTTGTTACTTTACTTGAAACTCCTCTGAGAAGTGTCTGAGACATATCATCTGAATACATGGAGATGCCTCAAAACATAGACTATTATCAAACCATGTCTGCAGTCAAGAAGTTCTATTTCAAGAGCCTCGAAGCCAAACCACACAACAATGAATTTCAGTTGGGAGTAAGACTACTCAAGGAAGCAGACCATTTGAAGGAGTACTGATGCTTAATGTATGTAGAAGTTTTAATTAACTTGACTGTAAATGTGTGGAAATGGATAGAGTTGATGGTAATACATTAGTGTGAGTAGCAGCTGGCTTATAAATGGGATTGTGGTTGAAAAGGGTAGTCTAGGGATGTAAATGTCAATTGAAAGAAAGCTAGAGAGTAATCTAGGGACTGAATAACACAGTGAACCCAGAGGTGGATGAGAACTGTGTAAGCATTGCCAACAGACAGTATCTCTAGAAAAGATAACATGGAATGAAATTGGCCACTTATGAATCAAGAATAAAAATAGAATTACCAGTTTGTTTTTGCATTCTGAGTTGAGGTGATGCAACCAAATCTGAGAAGAGCAATGTCTTAAGAGATTTATGTTAAGAACAAGGACATATGTTTAAATAATTAGAGACCTCCAGAGCAGAAGATAATCTGTGAGCCCACAGGTTTCCACGATTCATACAAGGCCAATATGGAGAGTACCTTCATCATTTGGTTTTAAAATCAGAAACTTAATTCAATTTTTAAAATAAACGTATTTAAATATATTTCTCTATCAAAAAAGGATATAAAGAACATGTAAAAGATGTAAACCATGTGGTAGAAGATGGACTGTGGTTAACGTAAAAATATGAGAGCGTTCTCTCATGAACTACAGCATATGTAAAATAATAATACATACTAGGAATAATAGGGGATGTATGGAAAAAATACACCAAGTGTACACTACGGACCATAGTTAGTGGTAATGGTCTGATCATGTTCTTTCATAGTCTGTAACAAATGCTCCACAACAATGTAAGATGTTGATGGATGGGTGATGTATGGGAATTCTGCACATCATGCATGATTGTTTTGTAACCTACTTCTCTAATAAAAAAAAATGAAGAAAAAAAATTTTTTAAAGAAAAAAAAAAAATAGTACAAATGCAAGAATGTCCTGTGAACTAGAACCGATGTGTGTCACTATTGCAGGATGCTGGGAATGTGGAGAAGTATGGGAAAAATGCAATTAATGTAACCTCTGGACTATAGGTAACAGCAATACTGTAATATTCTTGCATCAATGCCAAAGATGTACTGTGTTAATAATAGGGGAGGTATGGAAAAAATATGCCAAATGTATGCTATGGACCATAGTTAGTGGTAATAGTCTGATGATATTATCTCATAATCGGTAACAAATGTTCCACAATGATGTGGTGTGTAGTGTGTTGTATGGGAATTCTACACATATGCATGATTGTTTTTAAAGTTCATAAATTCTGTAATAAAATATATATAAATATATATATATAAAAGGAGAAGCCCGGAGGGTGTGCCCCACCTGTAAACACCATGGATGGACAGTACCATGTTCTAGGCAAAGGGCCCTGTGTCAGTCTACAATTGCCTGCAGTGCAATGCCGGCTGCTTCCAAGCCGACAATGGCCTTTATATCCTAGTGAACTATAGATAGATTTTTTTCAGTGTTCTTGCTTCCCATTCCAGTTTGGAGAAGGCTTTGGAAGACTTTCTTCTTTCCATTCAGATACCAGGTTAAATGTCCTCTCCACCTCTCTGACCACCTCAACTCAAGTAATTGTGGAGCCATTCAAGACCACATCATCTTGTTTTGGTTCTCTGCATGGAGCACAGAATGACAAGACATATTTATTGCTCGTTTATGTGATTTTTGGTATGTAGACAACAGCAGCAGCTAAAATGCAAGCTCCATGGGAAAATGTCCACTGTGTCTCCAAGTCTAAGCATGCCATCTGGTACAAGATCCCCAAAAGAGTTCCATAACTGGGTTTATGAATACATGTCTTTTGGTCTGCCTATTTTTTATGTAACTGATTGAATATTAGTTTTGCCCATATAAACTATCTTTGACAATATTTTTTGGAGCTCAGTAATTTCTTCATGTTCTATGGTTTAGATTTCATCAGATCAGAGGAAGACTGTGGCCACCTTGGGCAGACCCGTGCAAGAAGCAAGCATTCCTGGAGATGGTCATTTCCAGGGAAGCAATTTCTAACCCATCATGCTGCGTTCTGCCAAATTCCATGACTTTGAAGCCTGCAGCTGGTGAAATAGCTACTCTGCACCAATTAGTGTTTTTTTCCCCCTAAACTCTTTTCTCATCTATCATTTCACAACCAGGCTCTACCAGATCCTTGTTTTCAATTATTAAGTAGCCAAGGATTTTTTTTTTCAGGCTAATTTACAAAAGAGGACAATTTCTAAACAGTTATAATAGCGTTTCTTCATGCACACATGTATTTCATTGCAAAATTGTATACAAGTTTGATAAATTCTTGGGTTCAGCCCCCATTTTCCATGGCTAATTTAGTAGTAGGGATAATACGCTATTGAAAATGATGCCTCATTCTTTTGGGGAAAATTATTTAACTTCATGAACTTTTATTGTGGAATAATGAAGAAATGAATGTTTGTGATGATGACGATCCATATTTAATTATGAAACCCGAACTAATAAGGTAGATTTTGATACATATTTAAGAAGGAGCAACAAAGCATAGTCAAAAGATCTTGAGATTTGGCTCAGATACACTGGGTTTGCAACCAAGTTTCAAGGTTTAGCACCTGTTCTGTCTGTAAGTTCATCGCTCTGAACCTCTAATGCTTCATCTTTAAAAATAAGGATACATATTGTCCAGTGGGCTTATTGTGATGATTATACAAAAATAAACGTGAACGCACGAACTCAAAGGTGGTGTTACTATTTATTTAAGTGGGCTCCCTAGTGGTGCTTTGGAGTAGTGTACTTACATTAATGTGGCTAATCTGCCATCTTGCAAAAGGTGGGGGAAAGGCAGTTCTCGGATCATAGCTTCTCTCAAAAAAACACTATCTGACTCAGCTCTTCCAAAGGACTTCCTAGTTGGATACTTATTTCACAACCATAGAATGAGGAGTAGGGAAGATAAATTATGGATCAGTTTAGAAGTGACCAGACATGGCCCATGTATTTCTTCCATCATACATGGAATGAGACCTAATACCATTTTGAGGAATTTACTACTTAAAATTGACTTTGACATGAGACAAAAGAGATTACATCCAAGCCTCAATGGATTTTCCATTAAAATGAAATTGTTCATCAGATAATCCACAAGGTGTGCCCCCTTCCCCTGAAAAAAAAAAACAAAGAAAACAGGACGCCATTAAATTGGAATAGCAAATAAACAATGACTTTTTTTTTTTTCAGTATAAGTATGACCCATGCAATATTTGGGACATACTTATACTAAAAATATTTGTTGTTTACCTTCAATTAAAATTTCACTGGGTGTTGTGTGTTTTATTTGGCAACTTTGTCTGTATCCCAAGTTGCCCCAAGTGGTCTGCTGATCCCCTTATCCTAAATGCTGATGTTATGTAGCCGCTGTAGACTGTGACTCCTAGATAAAGTCAGTTTCTTAAACTGTGCTCCTCAAATATAGTTTCAGGGATTATCAAGGGTCATATAAGAAATTTTAAGTTTACTTAAAAGATAATCTAATAAATTAGTATAAGAAATTTGAAAACATCTGGATAACTACTTGTATCCAAGTAACCCCATGGGATTGTTCAGTTTGCTTTTCTTTTTGCATTTGTCATCAAATTATCAAGTAATCCTACTTTAACAGTAACTCAGAAAAAGAGACAAGAAAAGAGGTTATCTTGTAAGCAAATAACGCATTCTGGTGATGTGAAAGCTGTTTGGTGTCATGATAACATTGTACAAAAGAAAGCTTACCGGTACTTTGAATCGAGAAATACGGTTGAATAGTCAAAGTGCAGCTATGCCAAAAATCTAAAATAATCTGTACTGCAGCAGTTCAGAACCGCATTCACCCTTCAGCTAGCTAGTTTTAACAAAACAACATCAGTCATCACATTAAATTAATATTGTTCATTTGAATTGTATTAGTTTTGTAGTTTGTATTTAATTTTCTAATTGTCTAAGAATTAAAAGAGTAAGCATTTTCTATCTCACCATATATAGGTTATTTAAAAAGTAACATGATAAGAATAAAATAATTTATCCCATTATCGTGGACTATATGAAGTTTATTTTTTTCCTTTCAGAGACTGCCAAACACCTATTGACTAATCATGAAAATTATTGGTTTAGATGACAAATGGCCCTTTATTGATCTTGTCTCTTTTTTTTTGTCTATTTGTTAGCATTATGCTCTCTTAATGATCCTTTATTGGTCTTGTCTGTTGGTTTGTTTATTTGCTAACATTTTGCTCTCTTAATGACCTGTTATTGATTTTGTCTGTTGGTTTGTTTGTCTATTTGCTTGCTAGCGTTGTGCTCTCTCAGGTCAGACTGCCAAGCTTGAGGAGTCTCTTCTGGAAGGAGGCGGCATGGGGTTGCTTGGTAGGCATTGTGCTGGCAGGTTTCTTAATGGTGTAACTGAGTTTGATGGTGTATAGGGGAGTGGAGTGGGGAGAAGTGGCAGAAAGGAACATTCAACATATCCTCTTCATTCTCTACCTTCTTGTCCTCACCTTCATGTGCTACTTTAGCAGAACCAGAAATTACTAAGGGTATCCATTGGGCCAATTAATTCAAAGAATGGGTCTGATGTATCATCCATGGATGTTGTTAAATGGGACAAATGACCCTAAGATGGCCTCTGTCAGTCCTGAGGGGTAAGAGGGGCTGACCTAGCAACCTGAATTTCTAAAAGCTTCTTTTGGAGAATCATTCCTACCAAAGAAACCAGAATCTTTGTGACAGTAATATTTATTTTTTCTAGATGAAGTTGAAAGCAAGACAAATGGAACTCCAAAATGCTAATGTTAAAAAAAGAAATTATAAAGCTTTTGCACCCCAATTTTCAAATATAGTTGGAAGATTTTTGTTCTCATCTTTAAATTTTAAAAAAGCAAGCTCAGATCAATTCATGCATTTCTTTGAACCATGACTGTAAAGGAAACCAAAGGAAATTAAACCACAGAAATATATTAAAGTGCATCACAGATATGACTTGAACTCACAAGACAAGGAAAGTTGGATTTTAGGTTGAAACTCCATCTTTAGCATACACTCTCATACCTTGTTCTTGTGCTATATCTCCTGTTTGAGTCTATAAATTAAATCTATTCCAATATTTTTTAAAATGTTAATTTTAATGTTGCAGAGTTTTGTTTTGTTTTTTTCAACTGAGCCATCTAGGTTTTTAGTGGAACACAATTAACATGATTTTTAAAAAGTTTTATCAACCTCTCCTGACTACTGACTTTTTAAAAAAAAAACAATTTATTGAAGTATATCATTCATACATGAACACACATAAACTATAAGTGTTCAGTAAACATCGCGATCTGACAAAACAAACATGCATAACATCACACAGGGTTCCCACACATCACTCCCCACCCCACAAACATCCTACATTGTTGAGAAACATTTGTTAACAAATCATGAAAGAGCATCGTCAAAGTATTACTACTAACTATAGTCCCAATCTTCCTCCCCATACATTTTTTAAAGGATTTATTTATTTATTTACTTTTATCCATTTTTACCCCCACCCCTCCACCCCCATTTTTGCTGTTTCTGTGTCCATTCACTGGGCAACTCTCTGTGTCCGTTTCCTGCCCTCTCTTTTCATCCTTCTCCTGTCTTCACTGGGATTCGATCCTCAGAACCTCCGATGTGGGAGAGAGGTGTCCTACTACTGCCTGCACCACCTTAGTTCCTGGTTTTTCAGTGCTTCTCATCTTGGCTTGGCTCTCCCTTGTGTCACTCTCCTGTTACATCATCATCTTGCTGCGTGGCTCGCAGGACCAGGCAGCTCATCCACTCACAGGACCTGGCGGCTCAGCCACGGATGGAGCCTGGCGACTCATCCGTGGATGGGGCCTGGTGGCCCACATATCTTCTATATTTTTCTTTTTTAAATTTTTACCAGGAGGTCCTGGGGATCAAACTCAGGTCCCTCCATATGAGAGACAGACACCCAACCACCTGAGCCACATCCGTCCCCCTGCTATATCTCTTAAGGTTGACCAAACTAACCAAAGTTACAATCATTTCCCATACAGGATGGTCATGTAATAAATCAGGCTTGGTTTATCACCAGTATTCTAAAAACCAGACCAAGGGAGAAAAACTAGGTCTGGGGACACATGCATGGTTTCTAATATAGCGAATGTTTAGCCTACCCTGATTATCACAAAACCAGGTCAGTGAGAATATTCACATGACTACTGACTTTTTAAAAACAAAAATTATATAACTACAGACAGTCTGTATTTAGCTATTACATTATGTAACTCTGCAGGCAAGTGAGAAATTTTTCTTGAGATCGTTTTAAAAATTAAAAAAAATATGTTGAAGTATAATTTTTACAGATTTCATGAAAATAATCTTTTAAAAAAAAAATAAGAAGAAATTTATTATTTTCTCTAGAATACTAGAGGTTGATGGCCCAGGTTCTTTCTGTGGCTCAATAATGTCACATTTCTGAGCCAATGATTTTGCAGTTTCCTTGGACTTACCCCACCAGTAGCAAGACGGCTGCCAGAAATTTGGGCATTGAGTCCTCATGCCATAAACCCCAGACAGGAAAGAAGAGATAGAGAGAAAAAGAAATCTCTTTCCCATGGCTTTATTTTTTTAATTATGGAATAAAATCATTCCCATAAGACATTAGCAATAAGCCTGGCTTTAGTCCTTTATTCAGTGTTCAGTATTTTCATGCCCTTCTTGTGAATCAAGTTTAGCAGGGTAGCAAATTCAGCCTCAGCTCCCTGCTTTGACACTCTTCCAATTTGTGTTTAAGGGAATATCTATCTTACTTATGAAATTAGTTATGATTTTAATAACAACTCACTTTCTTTTTAAAACATTTTTGAAATTGTGAAATACAACATGCATATACAAAATGGCACAAAACAAAAATGTGCTCCTCATTTATTTATTATCCAGGTAACCATATTCAGACTGTACAAAGACCTTGTTTCTTACCAATGATGGATGACCTTTCCTTCTCTTGCAAATTTATTCTTCTGACTATAATGTTAATTGTTCCTTTGCTTTTTGAAGAGGTGTAACATGTAAGCTTGTGTCCTTAAATACAGTCATTTAGGGTTGCCTGATTTTTGAACTTTCTAGAAAAGGAATCATGCAGTATACAGTCCTTTGTATTCCCTCAAAGTAATGCTTGTAGAATTCATCTGTTACTGCTTGTAATTGTGATTCATGGAGTTTTATGGCTGTTTCAATAAAACATGATGAATTTATCCATTCTACTGTTGAGAAAGAGCTGGCTGTTTGCAGTTTTGGGTTATTATTAATAAAATTGCTAAAAACAATCTTATACACATCTCCCAATGCCCATAAGCATGAATTTCCACCTAAAGATGGGAAGGAATTGTTGGGGCATAAAATTTAGGTCTCTCCACTTTTAGATCTTTCCACAAAGCTGTTGCACCAATTTATACCCCACCAATGTTCAAGAGTGGCCCTGCTCTTCATTCTTTCTTGCTAATCCTTAGTATTAACAGTGTTTTAACTTTTAGGCATTCCATTGGTTGTAACGTGATTCTCTCTCTGTTGATTTCATTTGCATTTCTTGACTATCATTGAAATGCAGCACCTTTTCATATATTTATCATGAAATACCCATATTCGTAACTTCTAGTCCCTTACATAATTTTCTTTTCTATTGATTACCATTTTTGCATTGAAATGTGGAAATTGCCTATTTATTCTGCCATGAGAGTCTGTTGTCAGTTAAATGAGTCTCAAATACTTTTTTTTTTTTCTGTGATTTGCCTTTTAATGTGTCTTTTAATGACTATAAGTTCTTAGTGGGTATGAAGTCCAAAAATCAATATATTTTTTTCTTTTGTGGTTAGTGCTAACATAGATTTTCAGTCGATTTTTCTTTCCTTCAAATATATGCATTTAAGGCTATCAATGTTCTTTAAGCATGGCTTTTGTTGCATTTATGTTTTCATGTGCAATATATTCCTTGTCATTCACTTTATATGACTTTTTAATTCACAGTTTGATTTGATTTTTTTCTTTGACATGTGCCTTAAGAAGTACATTGTTTAACTTCCAAACATATGAGTATTTCCTAGCAACCCTTTTGTTATTGATTTCTGGTTTAATTTCATTGTCATCAGAGAACAAATTCTGTATGATTTCCATACTTTGAAATTTGATGAGATCCTGAGTATGAGCAAATTTAGGAAATGTTCAGCTGTGCTTATAAAACGATGACAGTAATCATCTTCTCAAGAAGTATCTCCTGCAATGTTCACAGAACACTAAGAAGTAGCTCTACCATTGTTCCCATTTTATAGACGAAGAAATTGAGACAGAAAATTTTAAAAACTTTGCACATACCACAGAACAAGTTGTCAGACTTGATTTGAAACTGTCTTCAACACTTGTACTCGGAACCATTTGCCTTAGTGCTTCCTAATTTATATTTCTATACGTACCACATAGAAATGCTGTGAAGATCACATTAGATCATACCTGTTAAAGCATTTGAAAGATGAAATATACTTTCAAGTAAATTATACTTATTACAACTTCAGATTTTAAGATTTCTTACTCAGCTAGGTATCGACTTAGGATATTAAATGATTTAAGGAAACCTTCGGAGTTTGCCAACTTTGGATGCCTAGATCATCAGTCTAATATGGTAGCTGCTTACCTTCTGAATTGAGATATGCTAGAAGTTTAGAAGACATGCTGCATATCAAAGATTTTGTATGAAAAAAATTTATATTGTTTATATGTTGGAATAATATTTGGGATAAGTTAAATACAATATACTATTCAAGTTAATTTTAATTTTTTAGAAAACTTTATTAACGTGGTTATGAGAAAATCTAAAATCACATATGGGGTTCACATTTGTGGTTTTCACTATATCTCTGTTGGACAGTGCTGGTCTAGAAGTTTCCTCTCACAACAAGGTAAAGGCATAAAGGACTGTGGCAGTACCAACATCTGAATTATTGTTATATGCATACATATACCATGGATTTTAGTGTTTTCATGACTTGAATAGCTGCCTTTCCTACATCTGAAAAAAGTATAAATATAAATCAACTTTTATTTCATTAGCTAAATATGTACTCATCTGTAAGTAATCAGAAATCGGAAATAGTGGTTTGAATAAGCACCAGCTTTTTCCCCCCTCATGTTTCTGTTATAAGAAATTTGGAAATAAGGAGTGATGGACTGTGCACTATTCCAAGATGTTAGCCAGGGACCACAGCTTCTGTTTTTCTTCCCCACCATCCTTATTTCTAAGCTTTACTTTAGGTTAAAAATGGCTGCTGCACCCTTCCAGGCATTATGTCAGTATTAAAGCAGGAAGAAAAACAAAGTGTGCAAGTCTTCTCTTCACAAGACTCTGTCCTTTTCTTCAGCAACGATGCCCTCCCTGGGATCTCCTGCTTTCAGGTCCTGGGCCAGAGAAGAATCTCCAGGTCACCATTATTGCAAAGGGAAGTTGGCAGATTGAACACTGCAAGATAAGGGCATTGCCTCCGTGAAAAAAATAAGTCTACATTCCTTATATAAGGGAGTAGTGGAAGATAAGTGGGCAAGCAGCTGTTCTTTTTAGAAGAAATAAATCATATATCTTGGGTTGGAGCATTTGATGGAATTATTTCAATATTCTGAAAAAGAAATGAAATAATAAAACATTGCTTTCTAAATTCTTGAAAACATTCCAGATTATTAAAAATAAATAATATAGGTTTTTTTTTAAACAATAATATGCTATTGCCTCTTTTTTGAAACACATGCCCATGAATTATCTTCTTAGTCTGAAATTCAGCTCTTTAATAGCTTAGCATTATGAGTGATTACAGAAATCAATCTTAGTCTTGCTACCATCCCTTCACTAACCTTGTCAGGGGGAAGAAGACTAGAGTTCTTGAAGCAAAAAATACTATCTTGTGACACTGCCCTTAATTCTAGTGTTGGTTTCCTATTCATCACTGGCCAAATTAAGCTTGTATTTACATACAATCTGTACTTCTAGCACGCTCTCATCCAGAGGAAACTTTCTTTAGAATCAGACTCATTCCTTCCTATTTTTACAGAATATAACTAAAACCACATTATTTATTTCTCTTTTGTTTCCCTCAAATCCAGAACCTATACTTTTTGATGTTGAACACTGATCTTTTTGCTTCTTTCAAGTTATTATCAGGTCATTTATTTTAGACTCTTAACTCTAAGTGAAACTTATAGATACTTTGTTGCTGAAATAGTAGATTCTTAGTTTTGGAACTCATTTGAGAAGTCTATCATTCCAAATATCTATCAGTTTAAGATATCACTGAGTAGGAACAGAAGGCCAGGTCTTCTGGCTTCTTACCTATTTATTCCATTCATTTTTATTGGATCCCCCAATACAATTTTTCCTTTTAGAATGTCTATAATGTAGAGTTTTTATCTTATAATTAAACACAATTTTAAAACATGTTCTCTCTGGGTTTTCTTCTATTTCTTTCATCTAGCTACTGTATTTTTTTTTTTTAAGTGTGACACCTATGTTTTTAACAATTCTGCTCCAATTCCTTTCTTCTGCTGCTCCTTCATATTTCCTCAGCTGAATTTTCTTCTTTTACAAACCTTGAGACATATGCTAGATGTTGACCAAGAAATGTAGCAAGCAAGCAAAGAGGGAAAAAAATAGCTTAACCAGTTTACTGCTTTGATTCCTGGTAGCCTGACCAAATAAAAAAATATTTCACATTTTTGGTTATAGAATCATTACCCAAATGTTCACATGTGGATTTATTATTACCAAGTTAGTAGAAGTGGCTGTTTTGGTTTATTTGAGAGCAAAGTTGACCATTTCTTAGGGGATGGAGAGAGAGCCCGAAAATGGAGTACTATCTCAAATACACAAACACACATACACAAACGCAAACACAAAAACACATGTTATGATGAAAGGACTGTTACAAAATCTGAAGATAATCTAATTGCTTGAAAAGTCATTTTTTTATTACAATTATGTCATACATATAAATATCTCAGCCCACATATCAAGTATGTAAGAAATATCACCATCCTTATCCAAAATGCCACTGTATTTCTAACTCTGAGCTCAAACTCTATGAAGGTGGTGGTAAATCTAACGTCAACTGTTCTTGGGTTCCACATAACCTTGGGGCATGGGACACAGGTCAAGGGTCTTGTTCAGTGTGAATCGATTATTTTACAAATATTCATATAGCCCTTACTTAGTGTCAAGCACTATTCTAAGTATTTTATGAATATTAACTCATATAATCCTTATAATAAACTTAAGAGAGATGCATTAATTTGTAAGTGAAGAAGCTGAGGAGCAGAGTTTTTAAGTAATTCTCCCAAAGCCACATTCCTGTAAGAAGATGGAGGTAGAATCTGAACTCCATCAGCCTACTCTTAGCCAGATTTCTCTTGAAATGCCCATTGCCTTTACAGGTTTAGGTTCTTCAGTTATGGCGACCACCAGCTCTGGAACCCAGAAATATTTTGAGAGGGTGTCTATGACCTCATTTTCCTAAACACACCTAATATAGCTGTCTGATGTTCCTTCATCTCATGCCAAGAAGCAAAGGTCTGATAATGTCTGCTTCCAGATACTTCGACCTCTTCCCACCCACCTAGGGTAATAACCTCACTGTAATATGGGGATAGTTTTGTAAAGGCACCCTCGCTTTAAAGACAGTCGTTTTGAAGACATACCTAACTTGTGAATTGCATGCTCCCTTCCTCTTAATCTCTTCCAAAACCTGCTAAATTCTCTTAAAGGATTAGGATTTTGGAAGAAAAGTAATTACAAATCTTGCCGACTACTTCTGTGTGAAAGGGGAGAAGAGAAAGAGGAAAGTATAGGGAGAGGGGGAAAAAAAAACCCTCATATGTGAACATTTCAAAACATCCAGACACAAATAGGTGATATTGTTTTATAATATATTTTCCTTAAATTATTATATTACTTTCTTTATTTTTATTGGCCAATATTCTAGATGTCTGCAATGGAATTGTTAAGAAGGCTAAACAGTTCATGAGATACTGCTAAGATTTGAAACACAAGAGTGTTCCAAACCAGACTTTTCACTTCTAAGTCATATCTTGCTTTAAAAGCCTTAAAAGGAATAGAGCATCTTAGGACTCTATCTTTTGATAGAGTATGGTTCAAAATGAATGATTTTCCATAAAAGGGTCCTCAATGAGTGTTAGGGTAAATAAGTATGTAATCTTGAACAGTACTATGATGGGATAAAAGCTTAAATCACCTGTAGACATTTTCCCAAGGGATATAAGTATTCTTCAAGTCCAAACTTGAAATTTCCCTTACTCTGTAAGAAAGGAACTCAACAACCTGGTGACGATGATATGTTGGCAGTTTGGCTTCACTACAACATATCCCAGTGATGGAAATACCCTATTACCCAAGACATACAGAACACTAGAAATATCAAGGCCTAAGATTCCATGGTGCCTTGAGGAAAAAGCATAAAGTAGAATGAAGAAAGGAAACAGAATCACAAAATCAAACATTGTGCTTTTTTTTTCCATCCCAAGATTTTCTGTTTTAGTGACATTGGTTGGCTTCCAGTCATCTAGGGTTTCTGTGCCAGTCTAATAACATTTATATTCTCCATCACCTGCGAATAATATTTGGAAGTAAAAAGAAGCATTTTAATTTAATTTCTGAATAATGAAAATGGCTTCTACTATAGTAGCCATAATCCTTGCGTGTGTGAAATGAATTCAAAATGGATAAAAAAGGAATCTGTAGAAGATGAATTTCAAAATTTCCTGTCTCCCCTCATCCTTACTCAATAAAAAATTTAAATAATATAAAAGAGTGTTTAAAAATTTATCAATGTTGTTTACTAGAAGGTCACTCTTTAAATAAATCAAAGTATGATCTCCTAATTTATTTCTTTTAATTCAAAGTGCATCTATACACACATAACAGTAGACTATACATGCAAATATGCTTATATATATATGTTTATATATATACACACAAAATCTGTCCCCCCACCCCTACACATGATTATTTTCTTCAGTGAGTGGATTAGATTGAACTTTGTACCCAGAAAAAAACATTTTCTTAATCTATATTCCTGTAGGCTGGAAACAATTCTAAATAGGACCTTTTACAGATGTTACTTTAATTTAAGGCATGACCCAAAAGCTGAATGAGCCTTAATCTGATTTCTGAAGTCCTTTATGAGTGGAAGAAATTCAGACATAGAGAGAGAAAGGCACAGGGAGGCCCTGGAAGCCAGAAGTCAATGGAACCAGGAGAGGATGACGCCTTGGGAAGAGAGGCAGGGTTCCAAGCCAAGGAACCGCACAATGGCTGGCAGTCAGCACTACAATGTTACAGACTTTAAGATGAAAGTATTGCCTTGCTGAAAACCTCGATTTTGGACTTCTCCTAGCCTGAAAACCATGAGCCAATATATGCCTGTTGTTTAAGTCAACCCATTGTGTAGTGTTTGTCAGAGTAACCTGGAAAGCTAGGGCAAGGAGCATTATTATTGCAATGTTAGAGTAACACACAAGCACTTGTAGTATTTAAAAGAGATCATGTATATTTAAGAAGAGAGGTTTCATATTTCTGTTACTGTCTGGATTTCTCAGCTTATTTATTTTACTTTACAAGGTCTTGAGGCTTTAATTCTCATTAAGACTGGATCATCTAGCAAAACAATTTGTCATTTTCTAGTCATCAATAAGAAGAAATAACTGTATTAGGCAAAATATTTGCAATTGCTGTTTTGATGTAAGCATCAGAACTTACGTTTTATTTAGGGAAACTAAACAACCTGATTGAAATACCTGCAAGAATAAAAAATCTTCTGTTTATTTTGTGGATCCAAATTGTTGCCAAATTTCTGTAGGTTTCACATGCTGATGGAGAAAATACACTGCCCTGTTAAAAAAGCTTATTTAGCATTTGTTGAGGATGCTCTGTTCTTGCAAGTAGAAGAAAAACTGCAGGTTGAAGAAATCTATTTTAGGTCAATCCAAAGTTCAAGGTAATTGATGGAGGCATATTTAACATTACTTAGACAGCTAATTTTTTTTAAAGCATCTGTAATAGAGAATTTTATTTTGGATAATATAATGTAGTAGTCAGCCAAAGGGGTGCTGATGCAAAGTACCAGAAATCTGTTGGCTTTTATAAAGGGTATTTATTTGGGTCAAAAGCTTATAGTTACAAGGCTCTAGAGTCCAACTCAAGGCTGCTTTCTCATCAAAGTCAGTTGCCATGCGTTGAAGCAAGACGGCAGGTGGTTTTTGCCTGGTCTCCTTCCTTCTTCCTCTTAAGGCTCCATGGGCCCAGCTTCTTCCAGTCTCAGCTGTGGACTGGCATAGGGCTTGTCTCTCAGGGTTTCCTGTATCAGTCTAGCATAGGGATCATTTTATTCCAGGCTTTCTCAGCTGCTCATCTGCAACTATGAGACAAATGGTTCATCTTTCTGGGGCTCCAGGATCAAAACTGACAAAGTTCTCTCTCTTCTTCTTCTTGAGTGAGTGTCCATTTATATCAGCCAACCAAAGGGTCGGGGACTCAGTACTGAGTCATGCCCTACTGATGTGGTCGAACCAAAGTCCTAATCTTATCAGGTTATTTAATCAAGACATCTCAGGTGAATCTAACACAACCCAGAGGAACAGACCAGCTTACAAACATAATCACTCTTTTTGGGGATTCATAAATAAACTGCCACACATAGGGACTGCAAAATAATAATTATTTAAGGTGAGTTCAAACAAAGCTTTTGACTTTAGCCTTAGGCAACTCATGTGCCTCCTGGGCTGAACTAAGTAGGTATAGCAGCCAGCTAGAGTGGAGCTACTACAAATTATGGGGCACTTTGAGACAATTTCATCTCCAGTTTTACCAATCAGGTGATTTTAATATTTATAACGATTTGTAGCAGTAGTTCAGGCACTGTGAGATCCTTTTTCCTGTCTCTCCAGAACACCAGAAAAATTTTAAGTATTAATTATAAATATAATAAATTTCAATACAGGGACTTAGGAATTTCTAGATATTTCATGTAATGAATGTAATGAAACATTCTTTCTTTATGAGGCTCTAGTGTGAATGATAAATTCCTGTCAAGAAAGGTATTGACACAGTTTATATACTTTTAGGGCTCTTGAGAATCATTGAGCAATGACTTTCTTCTATGGAGTGTCATTCTGGCTTTTTCTCTTTGATTTGGCAGAGTTTACCCTTCTCCCCTTCACTGGATGCTATATCCACTGATACTTATTGAGCGCCTACTATGTGTCAGGCCCTGTGATAAGTGCCAGAAATATATCTGTGAAATGATGGACCCTAAAGGAGCATTCTTTCTAGTGGTGGAGACAGACAAAAACAAGTTACAGACAAAAGTCAAATTTGTAAGTTTTATGGAGGAAAGAAATAAGGGACCATGGGAGAGAACAGCTGGCCCTCCACTTCTTCAGAACCAGACAGTGACGTAAGATCTAATTAAGGACAGATCTCCTGGATCTTGACTGGAAAATGGAGTTGTCAACTTTTCAGTTTTTAATTGACTTCTTAAAGTAACTTATTTTAACCACCTAGCTGACTATTTCTCATCTGCACCAAGAGACAAAGTGTGTGAAAGCCTAGCAGCACGACACATTTTAAAAGATGGCATTGTAGTTTTAAAGAAGTGAAAACAAAACAAAACACCCACTATTGTACCACACAAACATCATTGTTTTGATTTTATGGTATTTTCTTTTGGAAGGTTTTTCAATATGTGCTCTTAAATAATGTTGCATTCAAGCCATACCTTAAAAACAATAGCCTATTTTTTTTCCATTTAAGATTCTATCACAAGAGATTTCTCCTCGTTATATGTAGTTTCCATTTATAACATTTTCAATAACTGATGCTATTGTTCCTTTAACAGCATGTATTTTAAAGGCATTATGAAATATTTAAAAAATGAAATGCATAATAGGATAAAAGATACTCATGTATCCACTTTCCAGCTTAAGAAATAAAATATTACAAACACTGTTCAACCCAGTGCCCAATTCCATTCACTTCCTTTCCCCATTTCAAAAGTAATCACTGCCTCAATTGGTATTTATTTTTCCCAAATATTCATTTACATTTTACTATAAGAGCATGCATTCTTATACAATATTTGTTATTGACTTGTATGTTTTTAAATACACACACACACACACATATATATATATATATAATTTGGATCTTACATTATATGTTTTTTTTCCATTCATGGATCAATCATTTATTTTAGTTTTTATATTTTTTATTAGAGAAGTTGTGAGCTTACAAAACAATCATGCATAACATGCAGAATTCCCACACATCATCCCTCCACCAACACCTTGCATTATTGTGGAACTTATCTTACAGAATATGAAAGAACATCATCAAAATATAACTAACTATGGTCCATAGCTTACATTTGGGTATTTTGACCACACATATACCTATTATTAACACCATATATTTAATGACTATTTCTTGGCTTCCTTTTTATGTTGCACATTTTATTTGTGAGGTTAGTTTAGGATGAAGTGTGCAGATATAGCTTATTTGTCAGTTTTGTAGAATATTACATTATATGAGTACAACACTATTTATATCTTCTCTTGTTTTCATAGATTTTAAGGTTGTTTCCAATTTTTCAACTTGCTACCTTTATGAATATTTGTACAGCTGCCTCATGTCAATGTGCAAGAATATTTTCTAGAGTAGATATCTAAGCGTGAGATTTTTGGGTCATAGAGAATCCATATCCCCAACTTTACTAAAAAATACCAATTTATTTTCCATTGTAGTTTTAGCAATTTCATTTCCATTGGTATGTAAGTTTCCCTTGGTCATCCTCAGATCTCTATTTATTCATAAGTTTACTCGTCTAATCTCTACACCAATTTGACAGTCTTATAGATGTATTGACATACAATAATTTTTGATATCTTATAGGGTAAGTTTCTTCAGAATTATCTTCTTCTTTCTTTCTTACCCTCCAATTTTTTATTTTATTTTTTGGCTATTTTAGGACCTTTCTTCTTTACTGTAATTAAGTTCCAGATAAACTTGTAAAGTTCCATAAAAATTTCTTCTGGGTCTACAATTAGTATGGCATTAAATTTATGAATTATCTTGGGGAGTTTGAGATCTTTAAAATATTGGGTCTTCATACGTATGAACATGATCAACCTTTCCATTCACTTAACTGTTGTAATAACCCTCTAAATTTATAACTTTCTCCATTTAGTTCTTGTGAAATTTTTGCTAGGTACCATCTATATTTATTTATTTTTCTAGCACATGTGATATTTTTCTTTAAAGTTTCATATCATCATTTTGTTTTCTGCTGCAAGTTTATGTTTTTATGAAAAACTTATTCAAATTTTCCTATTAAAGCACTGAGAACCGTGTCTACTGTATATTAGTTACTCTATTATAGTTTGTTAAAATCTTTTTAATATTGCATAGTTTTCTTTGTAGACACCCATGTAGCTTGTGAATAATGACAGTATCTTCCTTTTTAATCCTAATACCGTTTACTTCTTGGTCTTGTCTTACTATGCTAGTTTGAACTTCTGTAATGCTGAATAGAAGCAGGAAGAGTGGGCTTTTTTGAGTTGTTCCTGACTTTTAAGATGTTTCTTACATTTCACCATAAAGTCTGATATTTGGTATAGTTATTTTAGTTAGATATTCCTTATTGAGATGAGTATTCCTTTCTATTTCTGTTTTTTTAAAAACCATAAATAGGTATGGATTCATTATTCGAAACCTGTTAATTAATCATATAGCTTCTCCTTAATTATCTTAATAAGGTAATTTCTGAAGTACATTAATAACTTTTCTATTAATTTCTTAATACAGCCAACTAGGATATGATATATTTTCTGGATTTTGCTATCTCCAAAACTTTCTGGGCATGGTGTTTTTTCCTTTTACTGTTTTATGCTGGTACATACTTTTTAAAAAATTACCAGTTATTGTTTAAATTACAAAAAATTCTCGTTTGTCTCGAATCCAAACTGCTAGAAACATCACATATCAGAAATGCCTTGGAAACACTGCTTTCATGGTTTTTACAACAAGTGACTGAGAAGATAAAGACATGTACGTAATGAACAAAAACAAAAACTTCTAGGTTGCATCTTAATAGGCGTGTAGCTTCACCCCAGTTTCTTTGCCACCTGACATTATAGCTCCAGGGTAGAGATTCATACCTGTGGGAGGGCACGGGGTGGTTCTGAAAGACTGTGTGCACTCGACACCTGAGTACAGCACCCACAAAGCACAGACCCAGGAAATAAATGACAGTGACTAAGCTGTGGACTGTGAAGCCATTGGTCTGGGTTCAAATCCCTGCCAAGCCACTTACTTCCTGGGTCACTTTGGCCAATCATTACCCACCTTTAGCCTCAGTGTCTTCTTCTGTTAATATGCAAATAAGTCATGTCATAGAATTGCATTGAAGAATATATTGTTGGGGCCCTTTTAACATTTATTTCAATTTATGGTCATAACTTAAATACACTTGATCAGTTGGAAGATGCTGAAGATTAAGACTTAATGCAAAAGGACGAAACAATGATGGAAGATGTGAAAGAGATAACCAGCACATTTTAGGAAAACATTCCTTGGCAATGAAAGAAGGCAATGGTCCATGAGGACCACTGAGTGGGGATCACTGAATGACAGGTAATGACATATATAATAACAACACATACCTAGACACAGTCTTGTGAATTTCAAGATATCTAGAATGAATATAATGCGAGCCAAAGAGAATAAATAAAATCCTCAATTATTTTACAAAGAGACAGATTACCTTAAAAGAAATCATAGTTAATTGCACGAGATTTCATTGACCTTGTTGCATTCCTGAGAGACAATGGCGTTATATCTTGAAAGATCTATGAGACAATTGTAAGTATCCTTTGCTATAGAAGCGTTCACTATTTGAAATCAGGAACCCAAACAGATTCATATTGTTTGGTACTCCCCAATATCAAATTGGCTAACAGAACTCTGAACTGCCACGTCCCCTTGTCCAAAGACCAAAAGAATCACACGTGGTAAAAAATAATTAAATAAATAATTAGATTTCTTTAACTTTCTGAAAGCAAGAAGAATGCAACTATATTGCACCAGGAGACTCCATCATTGAGGCAGGGATTTTAGGATTCAGGATTGTGCTAGATGATTTCAAGGAGAGATTAAGGAAACAAGTGACAATTCTGGATTGGCTGCTATCAAGATGTGGGGATAAGTTGGTGACCAATACATTTGATCTTGAGACAGGAGATTAAAAGTGTGGCTGGACTTGCCATTGGTAAAGCAACAGCCACTCATATTAGTCAAAGATGGGGGCTGTTAAGTCACATTTTGGCATATGGAGTGGACTTGTCTCTCTCGGTCCAAACGTGGTTTTATATGACGTTGCCTTAGCACTGCTTCAGTACTGTCAGCATTGTTTATGTTCAGTTAGAAACATCAAGTTCTGTCTGCCAGCTGGGCCCTTGTTCACTTTCTTAAAAGCCAGGAATTACATATACATAGGTACAACCGTGTTAAGGGTTTCTATCCAGGCAAAGTGGTACAGCAGCAGAACTTTGTGAAATATATACTTGCATTTTTTCTTTGCAGTTTTCACTTTTATAGTTTCAGATGGGAGTTCAGGATTTTTGCAATTGCTTCCTTTAAAGGTTTTTTTTTTTTTTTTCAGGTCATAAAATACTTGTTGCTTAAGACTAACTCTAGGCTTATGAAAGAGCTTATATTAGGTGACTTTGAGGCAGAGGGGAAAGACGAAGCGTGCTTTGGAGGAAGGAGAGAGAAGAAATCTTTCCACACTGGAGAGAGGAACGAGATGGGTCGATGCTTCCCAGAGCAGCGGCAGCTGGAACTAACCCCTTGATCAGAAGCGGAGTGCTGAGGAATAGAGACCCTCAAAAGGGAAGCTTTTGGGGTACACCTGGATGTATCTAGCTCACAGTAAAAAGATTGTTGGGTTTGGCTTTATTCACCCTAAATTTAAATGACCACTTATTAAATGACTACTGTGTGCCAGGCAGAGGAGATAGATGATCTCAGTATCATCCATGAAGAAATAATGGAGGAACAATCAGTGCTCCATCTGTGGCTAGTGGGTCATCTGAGGAACTAGCTTCCCAACAGGGCTGAGGATTTAAGAATATGTTTAAAGTTAAAAGCTGTAAGAAGTCGAGAGAAACTTCCCCATATAGGCCCTTGGTCTTGTTTTAACTCGCTAAAATCTCTGAAAGGACTTACCTAGGCTTCCACCAGATCTCTTCAATATTGGTTACTAAATTTCAGAACATGGGAAGCGGCTGTGGCTCAATCAGTGGGGCTCCCGTTTACCATATGGGAGGCCCCAGGTTCAGTTCCCGGGGCCTCCTGGTGAAGGCGGGCCCGCCCGCACGGCGTGGTTGGCTGGCCCAGCGAGCACAGGCAGCAAGGGGGGGGACAAATGAATAAATAAATAAAATCTTAAAAAAAAAAAAAAATAATAAAAAAAAAATAAATTTCAGAACATATTTAAGATGAAAAGGAACATCAGTTTTGCTGTTACTTGTATTTAATGCTCATGAGGTTGAACAGTTCTCTCTTTATTCTTTAAAAGAGATTTTGCTTACATTCTTTACCCATTTGAAATTAATACTACCAGGACCCAGGAATCTGCATTTTTGCAAGTACCCCCAGTAATTTTGAGGCCATGAGAAAATTCTGAATTTAGATATTCTAGATTCAGATTCAATGCAATATATGTTCAGAACATAAGAAGTGTCTAAAATAAGTTGTATTTCCCTTTTCACATAAGAAAATTGAAGTTGAATATTAAGCTAAGCTGCCCAATATCTTAGACTTAGTCAGTAGTAAAGTTATTCTTCAGATGATGAATTTAACTGTTCAACTTCTGACTGATACAGATATGAATTGAATGAAAGCTTAATTCTGACAGAGCTGGAAAAAAATAAATAAAGATATTCTTCATACCCAGGTCATTCTGATTCATGCACTAGTATTCTCTCTTCCATGCAACAAATCTTTCATTAAAGAAAGCCAAATAACTGAGAGCCTTTATACCCACTAAATGGAATAGAGTCTCAAAGTTCTGCATTTTAAAAACATAATCAATTTATTTATGAAATTATGATGCAACTGCATAAACACTTTAACATATCCTTAATGCTACTGCTTGGTAATATTGGTTTGTTGGAAATAAAGAGAAAGTACATAACTGCTTGCTATGTTGTTGACAAGTTCAAGAAGGGATGTGATTATTACAGTGACCAACCTCGAGAGTTTAACTTACTAGCTACTATGTTTCACTGTATGTGATAGGGCTACTTTGCTTGATAGAGAACCCGAAATTCTGTTCCTTGCTAATAAATCGATCACACTTAACTGGCTAATTCTTATCTTCACAGCAAGCTAGAGTGACAGAACAAATTGGGGAGATTGCCACAGATGTACACCCAGAGATCATGGTGCCAAACAAATACATTAGAAACCCAAGTCACATTTTACTCTGGTGTGATTTGGCGAGTTAAGAGTTCACCACATGTTCCCTACTGAGAAACAGGATGCTATTTTTCATTTGAGGCCAATGTCAAAACGACCTGAAAAAGACTATTATTACATTCTTATAACTGCAGTTCATACAGAGTCTGGATAATCGTCAAGGAGAGTTAAATTATCTAGCATTAAAAGTGACTTTGATAAATTTCAGGACAAGATCAATAAATCCTGTGGTTATATACTGACATTTTTTTCCTGCCCGTAATTTTTGCTCACCCTAAATTCAAATACAATTGACCAAATTACAGCAAAATAAGTGGAGACCTAAGCCATCAGAAAACAGTTGCTACTTCCTCGGCTCCTCAGTTGGATGACAGTAGTGAGCAAAGAACAATGCCAGGTCCCTGGGCTCTTTGTCTAGAAAAGGAGTGTTCACTGCCAGAGCCTGCCATGTGCCAGCTAGTATCTGTGAATGAATTAACAACATTGTAAGAGCTAAATGCTTAAAAAATGTCTCCTCAGAGAGAAGCTCTGTTAAACGAGTAAAACACAAATAAAAGAGCATTAAGGAAAATATGAGGTTGGAAATAACTGTCAGCACATTAAACATGTCTTTTTTTTTTTTTTTTTTTTTTTTTTAATTATCTCGTTTTCTCTTTGCCCTTTAGGCCAAAAGAGCTTCTCTTATAACAGACATCTCAACAGTGTTTATTTTTAGTTGTTTGGTTTTGACCTAAATCTTCACTGATACAGGCTTTCACTGATTTTCATTCAAGAAAGACCCAAGGAGTTCCACTAAAAGCTGGCTTTTACATTTTTTTAAAATGTGAAATTACAGATTCTAGCTCATCATATATTTTTAGGAGGTAAATTTTCTTACCATTTGTTTGATCAACAAACATTTCCTGGGTACCTACTATATTCCCTCTACTAGTTTCTGGGAATAGAGTTCTACAAAAGACAAATGTGGTTTATGTTCTTATGGAGTATAGGGAAAGCCAGGAAAGCTTTCTACTGAAAATACAAACTCACACCAAGAGACAGCCTGCTATGAACAAATGCATTAACTGTCATTAATTTATTGTTTCTGATATTGGTATTTTTTGATGCATTCCCTTATAAAAATAGATCTCATTAAAATAAAGTAATAGAGGAAGTACTACTTCCAGTGTATTTTTCCCATTTGAACATTTTTCCATTAAAACCATATTTGTAAGAATAGGGTAGAAACAATGCAGTCTATTTCCAAAGTTTATTTATTTATTTTTACCGGGAGGTCCCGGGGATCGAACCCAGGTCCCTCCACATGGGAGACGGACTTCCAACCAGTTGAGCCACATCCAACCCCCCCAATGCAGTCTAGATATCCAAAAATTCATAGATGGGTTCCCTAACTCAAGATTTCATGACCATGTGCAATCTAATGAGAACTACAGCCAATATACTAAACATATTTAATATGTCTAAATTATGTCTATTTATATGATGCATAAATATGCCTGGTAAATTTGAGTTCTTCAGTAAGGAACTGTAAAAGCACTTACCTGGTATTTTAAAGGGTAATCCCTTGCTGCCAAGGTAATTTCTACCTGCCAGCACAAACACTGATGGACGCATTCATGGAAAAGTGCATGTCAACCATGTTTGTCAACCATGTTTCCTTACTGAACATCCAGAAGATGGGCAGTGGTACTTGTCCTTTTCTTTGAAAGCTCGAGGGTTAGCAGCTTTCTATATCAGGGCTGACTTGATTATGAACTCTATGACATTGGCACAAAAGTGCAGAGTTACCCTACCCCAGGCTTTAAAACTTGGAGCTCACTTATCTTTTTGGCTGATGTATGTCGTTTGAGGCATTTTTTCCCCCAATATGGTACAGTTTCATCAGCGTTGAATATCTGTTCTGGTTTGGAGCCTTTCTCTTCATCAGTTTCTTCAGGGTTTCAGGAAACTCCCTGGTAGCCTTTGATCAGCAGGTACTGCCTTTGCAGGCCTGAAAATCCACAAGGGCGGACCCTTCACCTTCATTTTCCTTCAGGGAATCATACAAGGACTTAGCCTTTTCCTGTAGGATGCCAGAGTCTACTGGAATGCCTTTTATATAACAATCCTGCACCCAAAAGAATGTTGCAGAGAGAGATGTGGATCCCGTGGTGGATGTATGCACATGCTTTGCAGTTTTGGGGGTAGCTGCAGCAAGGGCTTCGCGGATGGATTTCCTTCTTGATTTGCTTGATAATCGCCTGATTAGCGCTATAATGGCGGCCAAGGCAGCAGGCGCTTTGCCTGAAGGAAACATATCAATTCTACTTTTTCCTTCAAGTTCATCACTTTCCTTTGTTTCTCGGGAGCACTTTCCAAACCATTAGGAACAGTGTGCTTGGAACCAGTGATTTTAATAGAGCTTATGGCATTTAGGTGACACAAGAGAGGAGAAACTCAAGATGCAAAGATCACCTTGAGATCACCAAGAGATGTCAAGATTGCCGCAAGCACGCTTGGCTTCCCCAAGCCAGCGCGTAAAGTCAATGTTACTACAAATTTAATTTTAAGGAAAAAAAATTGTATAGCTGTTCATTTATGTCATTAACCAGTAAAATACATCCTCTACAGGTAATATTATACATTACAGTACTGCATACATTTTATGCATTTATGAGTTACTAAACTTTTTTAAGATAGCTATACATTTCTAATCTTTGTGTACCGTCCACTGGCTTTCACGCTCTTTTCACAAATTTTAACTTTTTATTTATTTTACTAGGAGTGCCTTTATTTGGCCCAATTTAAAAAATTGTGTATATTTATGGTATTAAAAGATAAAATATGTTGATATTATACAATACTATACATATATTTCCGGATTTCTAAACTTCTTCTGTGTCTTCTGCTGGAGCTTCGAGTGTCTTCTGCAGCTTCCTCAAAACTCCCCAAAAATTCACATTGAATTTCTTAGGCTGACCCGTGACATATTGAAACCGCAATGGGGAAAGTTGCTATGTGGATGGGATAACTGTATTAGCTTTATAAGCAATTTAATTGTGTGAAAGTCTGTTCTCTCCAGTATGCTCTTCAGGATGGTGGGTGGGTGTGGTTTCAGTTTTCTGTCTCTTTGGCTTGGGCATTCTGCCTATTTTTTACTTCTCTTTGCAGAGTTCTCCTGTTATTTGTGGCTACAGAAAGGACAATTTAAATTCCATTGGATAAGAACAGTCATTTGATGTTTACCTGCTCAGAGCAGATCCTGCATTGGGTGTTGGCATGGAGGCTGTGATATTTCTTATGGAGTACCATTTTCTCCTCTCTGCCCAGTATGGCATAATATTAAACCAGAGTCATGATTTCCACCCAAAGTTAAAGGAATTCTCTATATTACACATGGCCCCTTTAAGAATCTTTACAGAGGGACCCTTAGAGGGAGGGACAGTGGGGAAGAGTGAGGCTTTATGCTCTCCATCCAGAAGTCAACCAGAGTATTTGATGCGTTTTACATATTGGGCTTCCACCTACATTTTTGTTTAAAATAAAAATTCTATATCAAATCTCCATCTCTATCATTTTCACTATTTCTATCACTATCTCTATTATCTCTATCATTATTTATATCTATATTTGTATCTCTATTTCTAACGCTACCTCTACATCTATATCAATATATTTTACCTCTATCTCTATATCTATAATCTGCATATATAAACATGTATATATTTATGAAATTGTGGCATCAGAATAAGCTAAGATTCTCTACGTGAACCTGTGGATGGACATAGAGTCAGTTTAACAGTAAAAACCCAGAGTTTACTGTAATTTAAAGAAACTTAGCCCCCTGCAAAATGCCTGTCTCATAGGAATTTAGAAATAATTTGTATCTACCCTTCATAAAACAACAAAACACTCATAATCTGGCCACTTTTCTGGGCAAGGCAGCATGTAACATTGTACTGCTTCCTCCCTACACAGCAGAAACCCAAGTTTCCTCAAGATTCCAAAGCTGAAGTCTGCTTTGATGCAAAGTAGAAGTTGAAACATCTCTTCCCATCAGTGTGGGTTACTCGTGGAGGACTTGGAAAGCCATGCTACATGGACCCTAATGCCGTGTGGAAGTTTTAGTGAAACTGGTAAAGTAGATCCTCAAATTTTACTCAATTTGGATGAGCTGAGCATACATAGCTCCTTTATTTGGCTTATAATTTGATCTTCATCATATACCTTCATTTAGGGGTTAGAAGCTTTTTTTAAAAAAAAGTTATTTCTTCATTCTATCCAGTTTAAAATACAACCCAGTAGTTTACACAGTCTCTTTATATAATGCTCATTTTCTGTAGGCTAGATTTCTCAGCCTTTCACACATGTTGCTCCTTCCTGCCTTCTCCATAAGCTCCTCTCCATGCTGACCCCTGGTTGTATGTACAGGTAACTGTAGGTACAGTTAACATGATCTGTGATGGGTGAAAGTAGGTGGGTCCCAAAGTGTGTCCTTTGCCTTTGCTGGTTTCTGAAATGATATCCCTTTCCTCTTAGTTATCTAATGCTTTATTGGTATTTGACATGGAGAAGGTGGAGTGCCTTTATTTGGCCCAATTAACATTCATGGAATGTATTGGTCTTTTGCTAGCTAAGTCTCCTTTAGGTCTTGCTTGTCGTATTCCTTTCCAACTTTCTCTTTGCGGTCTCCACCTGGCATCCTGGCCTATCATGAAACCTCCAAATTTTCGTACGTGTTCAGCTTGTCTCACTGTGGTGTCAGGTCCATGACTGTTGATTTAGCAGGTGTGTTAACTGTAGCATCTATGTATATGGATACTTAGGGAAACTCATGAGTGTCAACCAGGAATTCCTCCTATCTGACATAACACGCCATCCTTTTGACTAGGTTGAGATAGCCTAAGACATCCCAGCAAGGTAGTCTCTTCTCAAAGAATCTGGATGATCCACCTCTTCCCAACTCCACTTCTCAGTCTTCTCCTCAACCCCAGACTAACACTGACCTGTGTTCTCTCCAGACTAGAAGAAAATTAGGACACATTTGACAATCTACCTTTACTGCCATTTGCTCTCTCTCTTTCTTCTTCCACTCACAATTCTTTATGATAATAATAATATTATCTCTACACCAAGAACAGTATTGAATACTTTAATTGATTTTTTACTTATTACTAATTTTGAGATAGTTACTATCATTATCTTCAATATCTTTATACAGTAGAGGAAACTAAGAGAGTCACTTAAGATGGCAGAGCTAGTAAATGACAGAGCCAAGTCTTGAACCCATGTTGTCTGATGGTAGATCCATACTATTAACCACTGCACTGTACTGCCTTTCTTTTCATTCATACCTCATGAAAACACTATAAGACAGGTAAAATTTGATTAAGCCCATTTTACAGATGGGGAAATTAAGTCAAAGAAGAATTAAGTAACTTGCCCAAAGTCACCCTCTAGCAAATGGCAGAACTGGGATGGCATTTGATGAGTCCTAGTGGTGTACCTCCAGGATCTGTCCTCTAAGTTAGGGGTCAGAAAACTGCATCCTGAAGCCTTTAGGCCCATCATTACCATCTGTTTTTGTATATAAAGTTATGTTGGGACATAGCCGCACCCACTAATTTATGTCTTGTTTATGCTTGCTTTCCAATGACAACAGCAGGGTTGAGTAGTTGCAACCGAGACCACATGACCTAAAATATATCTTTCTCGCCCTTTACAGAAAAATGTTTCCTGATCACTGCCCTAAACCACCAGATTATACTGCACCTACCACATGCTAAGCCTTGACAGCAAGCAGGCGTGTTTTTCTTTACACTATCTGATAATATCTAAGGTCTTATCTGAGAATCATACCGTTTTGCTAAATAGGTTGCTTACTTTGGGGTGATAACCATAGTAGTGGCTGGCTCTCTGAGGTAGAAGGTAAAGGAAGCTTGTTTCAAGGGGTATATTAAAGTGCAATGTTTTAACATTTGCAAAACTACATTCTCTATCACAGCTCATTTCAGTCTTCTATCACTAACACTTCTGCTTCCAGAAGACTCATGCATAACTCCAGTATGGAGTTGGGCAAAGGGAAATATATGAATGACAAACTGCATTCTCACTTGAGAATGATCCATTCCCCCAAACTAGACCTATTTACTGTAACAAAGTTATCTTACCTGGTTTTATTTCCTTTGGGTTAAGTTCTCTCAGAGTCGATACTCAAACCCTCATTCAAATACATTTTGTAGCCACCTGACCTTATCAATTTTCCAGAAATGCTCTGATGTGTCTGGTCCCAGCTTCCACTCAAACTCAGACCACTGCTATACCATATACACTATCACCACTGACTTATTTTAGACTTCCTTTAGCTTATGGGGACTGTAGCACAAATCAATGATCAATACCAAGGCTGGTGCCCTCAGACTAAGAGGGAGATAGAAAGCACTCAGAACTTTATTTTGCATGTAAATTGATGCATTGGATTCCTTCTAGTTAGTTATGTGAGGTATTATTATTTTGACAAGACCAAGATACAAAACCCACCATTAACAATGGCTCATGAATCATAAAATTATTATTAAGAAAAGTTGGAAGGAGGCAAAAGTGACTATTCAAATGTCAAAAAAAAAAACAAAACAAAAAAAGTATTCTTAGTTTGTTTTCAGGCAAAGTTTTATAAATAAAAACATCTGGCTTTCTAGATCTTTTGACAAATTTCTTAGTTTACAGTAAGTTATTTCAAACTAAACATGGACATGGCCTGCATATGCCATTACTTAAGACTGAAGCATACTGGGATCAACCACATGAAGACTTGAAATAGCATGAGTTATTTGCTATTCATAATCCTCCTCAGAAACTTGTCAAGGATTCTAAAAATGTTTTTTATTTTTTAATTCCTAATAAAATGGTTTACGGAAGGATTATTTTGACAAAGGTCAGTTATGCACGATTTCTCACTAACGATAATAAAATACCCATCACATATGAATTTATGTAATTGACTCTCAGAGGACAGATATCCTAGTTTTCCTTTATGACCTAGAAGCATTAACGATTGTGCCCTCCCAAACTGTGTAAGATAGAACACAGCGCACTCCACTCCACTCCTGGATTTTCCAAGATATGGCTGCCATTTTTTTTTTTTTTAAAGCATGATCTCCTAGTCATGGTAATGAGTTTTTGGGAAGTAAATGTTAGTACTAAGAAGGATGTTTGTATTATAAAACTGTTTCGGAAGCATCACTGGCCAGCAGCTTTCCAGACACGTATCTAGGACTGTCCCTGGTGTCAGTAACATCATTAAATTGATCTAGAGATAAACCTGGGAATCTCCTTTAAGATTTGAACCTGAGTTCACAATTAAAAATTACCTAAAACACGAAAAAAAGTCACCCTGAATGAGGGACATTCATGAACCTAAAACAAAATTGAAAACAAGAAGAAAAAGACTATAAAATAACCACAGATAATTTTTAAAATCTAATAACTGTTAGAAATAAAAATATAACCACTGATATTTTTTAAATAATTTTCTTTATGTTAAAGGCGTTTTAGATTACATACATGTTACACTGAAAATATAGGGGATTCCCATATACCCCACCCCCTTCCCCCTCCCACACTTTCCCCCATTAACAACATCTTTCATTAATGTGGTACATCAATATGATGAAAACATATTGAAGCATTGTTACTAACCAGGGTCTATAGTTTATATGATATTTTACACTTTAACCCACAAAATTTGATAGGTTTTGACAAAATGTATAATGGCTGGTATCTGTCATTGTAATAACATGCAGAACGATTCCAATATCTCAGAAATGCCCCATATTACACCTATTGTTCCCTCTCCCTCCCCTCAGAACTTCTGGTAACCGCTGTCTTTATATCAATATTGTAAGTTTTTCCAATATTGGAATAATAATGTCTACTTTAGTATATAGTTGCATTTCCCATTATGTTTGTTCGTTCCTCTATCTTGAGGATATATGGTGTTAAAATGTTCTAATGCTAAAGGCTTAGTATTTCTCTAGAGAGAAAGTTTAAGCTATAGTTTTCCATTTATATTTTGTTTTTGTCTGGTTTTGGTATCAGGGTAATACTGGCGGCATAAATAAATGGGGAAGTGTTCCTTTCGCTTGTATTTTCTAGAAGATCTTGCCTAAAATTGGTGTTAATTATTTTTAAATGTTTGGTAGAATTCTCCAGTAAATTCACTGTGGCCTGGAAATTTCATTTTTGGGGGAAATTTTAGTTATAAATTCACTGCCTTTAATAGTTATAACATTATCTTGATTATTTAATCTTGATGAAGTTTCTGTAGTTTGTGACTTTCAACAAATTCTTTTATTTCTTCTAAAGTGTCAAATATATGAGCATAACTTGGTTGTAGTATTTCCTTATTCTTTTAATGGCCACAGGATTGGTAGTGATATCCCCTATTTATTTTACTCATGATATTGTTGATTGTGTCTGCTCTCTTTATTTTCATTGGTCTTGCTACAGATTTGTCAATATTATTAAATTACAAAAAACTCAGCTATTCATTTTATTGATTCTATCTCTTGTATTTCTATTTTTGGTTTTCTTGATTTCTCCCCTTCCTTATTTCCTTCCATCCAATTGCTTTTGACTTATTTTACTCTTCTTTTTCTAGCTTCTTGAGGTAGGTACTTAAATTATTGATTTGAGAACTTTACTCTTTCCTGGTGTAAGCATTAATGCTATAAATTTTTCTCTCAGCACTGCTTTAGTTGCATCTCACATACTTTGATATGTTTTATTTACATTTAGTTTTATGTATTTCTTTTTAATTTATTTTGAGACTTCCTCTTAGATCTATTATTTAGAAATCTGTTTTTGAATTTCCAAATGTTTAGAGATTTTCCTGTTGACTTTCTGTTAGTGATTTCTAGTAGGGTTCCATTATGGTCAGAGAACATATTTTGTATGACTTCAATTCTTTTCTTTGTTGAAGTTTGTTTTATAGCCCAGAATATAGTCCATCTTGGTGAATGTTCCATGGGTACTTATAAAAACGTATAAGTTGTATGAAGTGCTGTATATCTGTCAATTAGATCAGTTGGTTGATTATTTTGTTCAGATCTTCTATGATCTTCTGTTCAGTAGTTCTAGCCATTGCTGAGAGGGGAATGTTGAAGTTCTCAACTATTATTATGGATTTGTCTCTGTCCTTCAAGTCTACCAGTTTTTATTCATGTTTTGAGGCTCTGTTGTTTGGTGTATACATATTTAGGATCATTAGGTCCTCTTGGTGGATTGATCATTTTATTCTTATGTAATTTCCCTCTTTGTATCTGGTAATTTTTTTTTTTTGTTATGGTCAATTTTATGAGATATCCATGTAGCCACTCCTGCTTTTTAAAAATTAATCTTTGTGTGGTATATCATTTGCAATCTTTATACTTTCAACCTATTTATATAATTGAATTTGAAGTGAGTTTCTTATAAAGAACATATGTGGGGAGCAGATGTAGCTCAAGTGGTTAAGCACCTGCTTCCCATGTATGAAGTCCCAGGTATGATTCCTGGTACCTTTTAAAAACAAACAAACCAAAAAACTTACCCAACTTTCATTGGGGAGGGGATGGAGCTCAGTAGTGGAGCACCTCCTTCTCAAGTATGAGGTCCTGGGTTCAATCCCTGGCACCTTTGTGTTTTCTTTATCCACTTTGTCATTCTGTTTGCATTCATATTATTCAGTGTTCAGGCCATTTATATTTAAAGTAATTAATGATATACTAAGGTTTATGTCTACCATTTTATTTGTTTCTGTTTCTTCCTTTTTTTTTGCCTTCTTTGGTTTCCTTGAACATATTTTAGGATTCCTTCTTGACTTATTTACAGTGTTTTTGAGTGTATCATTTTCATAGAGGTTGCTCTGAGTATTACAATATGCATATGTGGCTTACCACATTCTACTCAACATTTTACCACTTAGTGTGGAAACCTCATTTTCACTTAGTTCTGTTTACTTTCCCCACTTTTAAATATCATTGTCTTCATTAAAGATGGAGTTATAATTTTTGTAATAATCATCAAATATAATTTATAAAACTCATAAAGAAACTATAATATAATGTATTTATCTGTTGTTCCTTCTATCCTTATGTTCCAAAATTATTTATGTTATCATTTTTTTTATTTTTGAAGAATTTCCTTTAGTTAATTTTTAAGCATAGGTCTGCAAGTAGCAAATTCTTTTAACTTTCCTTCACCTCCTACTATTTTTATCTCCCCTTTATTCTTGAAGAATAGTTTTGTCAGATATAGAATTCATAGTTGACACTGATTTTCTTTCAGAATCTATAAAATGCTTTTCCATTTTCTTCTTGTATTCATTGTTTCAGATGGGAAACTCACTGTCATTTGAATTTCTGTTTCCCAATAGATATGTCGATTCTCTCTGACTGCTTTCAAGAATTTTTGTCTTTACTTTTCAGAAATTTAAATGTGATGTGTTTTTGGCATGGATTTCATTTGTTTGGAACTCATTCATCCTCTTGAATCTGTAAGTTTTTGTCTTTTGCCAAATTTGTGAAACCTGAAGCCATTCTTTCTTTACTCTTTTAGCTGCACTTTCTTACTCCTCTACTTCTGGGACTCTGATAATTTGAATGTTGAATCTGAACTATTTTTTGTGAGCTGAGGTTCTAATGACAATTTAATTTTTAGAGCTTTTTCAAGGTTATTTTGGTCTTCTTGGTTTCTTTGATGCCTCTGGGGCTCCTACTGATCCCTGCTACCTGAGGGTGCCATAGGAGTCTCAGGCTACCAGGTATCTCTCAGTTGGGGAGAAGAGTCTCAGGACTGCAGGGAAGAAGAGACTTCCCTGGTCAAGCACTTGTGGTAGGATGTCCCTTGCATGTGGAGGATAGAGAACACTTCTTGGGCTTGGCAGTTAGGATGGGGTCTCCTGTAATGATGCACCCCCAGAAAGCCTCTGAGTGAGGTAGGAGAGACTAGAACACAGAGAGACAAAGAACTTTTCTGAGTCAGGTTGCTTGTCTTGAAGGGGTCCCCATTTCTGATGCCATCTCCATTGTGGTAGGGAAGTTTCAGGACACTGAGGACAAAGATGCTTCCCTGGTGGGGTGCTTTTTAGAGCAGGACACACATCATGGTGGCCCTTGGACTCCCCAGTGTCACTAGGTGTGGTGTACGTCCCTCTTGCCTACACATAAGGTTACCCCAGTGTCTCTGGTTGAGACAGAGGAGCCTCAGACCTCAGCTCACTGGGTGATGTCAAAGAGATTCCTGTCAGAACTGGGGGAGGAAATGAGCTTACCTAGACTGCTTTCTGCTGTTAGTTAGGAGGTCTGGAAATGCTAGCTCTGAGTCACTTATTCAGTTGGGTGGAGGGATTAAGAGGTCTTGCTGCTGTATGGTGCCTCCAGTCCTGGGGTCTCCAAAATCAGTTTACCTTTCTCTAACCACCTCTCAGAGTTCTCTGTTGGTGGCCTCTTGAGGTCTACTTAGTTGGGATCAACAGGGAGAAATAGGGCTACACCATCTTGTCTGAACCAGAAATCTTAAGATCCAGTCTCATAAAATGCCAAGGTAAAAGTCAATACAGAAATAGAATGTATATATCCTCAACCAGGAGAATGAAGAAAGAAAAAGGATTATGAATAGGAATAAAATAAAAAATCAAACCCTTATAGAATACTATGTTAAGCACACACTCTTATACACAAATACACATGTATCACTAATCTTATGCATTTAAATTCAATCTCAGTTATTAATCCCAAATTCTTATCTCAATACCCAACCTCTCCCTTAAACTCCAGTGCTGTGTATCAAACTGACTCTTTAAAATCTGTACTTGGATAGCTAAGCGGGTCAAACTTAATATGCCCAAAGTTAAATTCCTGCTCTTCCCCTCAAACCACCTCCTGCAGACTTAACAGACAATTTCTTCCTTTCTGTTTCCAAGGACAACAATCCTGGAGTCATCATTTGATTCCTCACTTTCACTTCTCATCCAGATCCAATCCATCAGCAAATCTCGTTGGCATTACCTTTAACATTTATCAAGAATCTGACCCCTTCTCTGTATCATCACTGCCAATATCATCTCTTACTTAATTATTGTAATAGCCTTCCAACTGCTCCTCCTTCGCTTTTGATTCTCTTCTGCCTTCTCAGCACATCAGCCAGAATGATCTTGTTAAAAGATCACTGACCAGATGTGATCTCCAATGGATTCCCATTCCATTAAGAGTAAAATCCATAGCAGGAGCTATAAGACCCAGCCTGATCTGGCACCCCATAACCTCTCTTATTTCTAATGCTGCCTATTTGCTGGTTGCCCTTTTGATCAACTCTCCACTCTTGCCCACCTTCTTATATGCCCAGGATGCTGAACTTTATATACTTTATCTACAGGTTCCCTTGTCCTAGGGTTTCTGTTGGTCTTAGAATAGGAAATACCAGCAGGACATCAGGACTTGAGAGAAGAGTGGATCTGGAATATTTTTTAATCCTCCCCATTCCTCCTAGGCCAAGAGTTGGCAGTGACTCTTTCTCCCTCTGATGACATGTCCTAGGTGAAACCCAGTGGGCTCACTGATAGCCATGTCTCTTTTTGCCCTAGCCATACAGTCCTCCTTCCTATTACTTCAACACCAAGCTTAAGCCTACCTCAAAGCCTTGAATTTTCTATCCTTTCTGTGTGGAATCCTTTTCTAGGTATCTTCATAGTTCACTCCCTATGCTTTCTAAATTAGATGATCAAAGAAAGCCTTCATTCTTAAGTCTTGATTATTTTATTCAAAATTGCAATATCTAAGCACCTCCCACTTCAACAATCTTCATTCCCTTTACCCTGGCTTATTTCACATAGAACACCACAACTTAAGTGACTGAAGAAGAGAGAAGATAGTGAATGTAGTAGTCGCTCAAAGGGGTACTGATGTAAAATACCAGAAATCAGTTGGTTTTTATAAAGGGTATTTATTTGGGGTGGAAACTTACAGTTACCAGGCCATAAAGCTTAAGTTACTTCTCTCACCAAAGTGTCTTGCCATGTGTTGGAGCAAGATGGCTGCCAACTTCTGTAAGTGTACAGACTCCTGGGTTCCTCTCTTCCAGGAGCGCGTTTCTCTCTGGGCTCAGCTGCTCTGCTTTCTCCACAAGGCCAGCTGTAGACTATCAGGCGAATGGCTCTGTCTCTCTTCCCAGGGCCTCTCCCGTGTCCAATTGAACCTTCTTTCCTTCCTCACATATCTGCTTCTCTATGTGTTTACTTCCCAGGCTCCAGGATCAACAATCCAGCATCCCTTCTCTGCTGTGTGGTTTCTCTGTGAGTTGCAGCCCACCAAGGGGGCGGGGACTCAATGTCCTACTGACATGGCCCAATCAAGTAAAAGTGAAACCTCTGAATCCAATATAATCTAATATGCCCGGAGGAAAAGACCAGTTGACAAACATAGCTCAATATCTATTTATGGAATTCATAAATAATATCAAACTGCTATAGTGAATAATACCTTAAACTGCAAAGAAGATGAGTCAAAAAAGACTTTCTAACTAGAAAATGCCTGAACCCTATGGTTTTAAATGCATTATTTTTACAAATAGTCAAGGTGATCTTTTGAGGCAGGTTCTATTCTTACTCCCTTTTAGAAATGAGTAAACAAAGGCTTTGAGAGGAGAAATGAAATGTCCAGGGTTAAAAAGCTAGTAATGTCAAGGCAAGGATTCTAAAAATTGTCTTCACTACTACTTTAAAGTTTCATAAAGTGTAAAACTAAAGCATGCCATCATTTCAAAGTAGCTATGTTTTATATATTAAGCACAGCAGGTGGTAAAAGCTACCACATATTCACTGGAAGTTAGTCCATTAATTGCTTCATGGTCTTCCTTCCCTAAATCACAAAAATGTTGACAGTTTTGAGCATGATGCTCTTACCGTAATTACTGCAGCCCTAGGTGCAGAATATTTTCAGTACTATTTTTTTTGCTTAGTGAGCCAGTTATGAAAATCTGAGCTACAAAAGTTAATTTTTCCTGCTTATCTGAACTCCTGTCCAAATGTCTAAGCAGTGATTTGCGAGGTATTAGAGTTATGCATGCTTAGAAATTCTAAATCATCTGTCGTAGCTATGGCTGATGTTGCCACAGAAGGCCTAAGTGTCTGTGTGTTTCTGTATGTGTATGCTCTTTTCATTTCTGCATCTGCTCCTTGACATCTTTAGTTTGTTATTCCTGTTATATAATTTTATTTTGGTGCTTGCACTTCCATTCTCATGACTTTAAGTTGAAAAATATTTTTAATTCTAGGATTTGCATTTCACAATAGTGATAGAACTTGGTTATTTATTGCTCTTTGTAGTGTGGCATGGTATCCTGAATAATCTATGTCTAATTGCAGCTCTGAAATAAGAGAGGATTTATTGCCATATTAAAACAAGATTGATTTTCCTCTCTTGACATAAGTTATCACTATCATAAATAAAAACTTCCAAAATTAGCTCCACACTGTGAAAAGCCCTGGAGGCAATTGACTCTAGTTTCTTGGCCATGCTGTCAGATGGTCTCCACTGGCCTTTCAATTAAGAAACCCACTATTGTTACAATATTAATGCACAAAGATACTACTATTGAATTTGCATTCTTTACTTAAGTATATCTTGTGGTGATAGAACAAATAGTTGGTCCAAGCTGTTTTATAGAAGGATACGGTTGGTGATGAAGTGTGTGACAACTGAACCTGAGAGTTCTACCAAATCAGTAAATAATCAACAACAAAAAAGGAAAACTAAATAATCTATTTGCCAGTCTTAGGATGCTAGAACTAAATATGAACGAATGTCCCTTGTAATTTTGTCCTTTCTGTATTTAAGTTGTTCCATCTGTCTATACTGCCTGCTCTTTCCCCCTCTCTCCACCACCCACCCTCCCAAGCCTATTGTTTACACATTAGCTTATAGATTCTCTCGGCCTGAGGTTTTCTCACCTCCTTCTAACCTCAAAGCACTTTTCATTATGATAGCTGGCTACAATGGGAAAGGGATAGGAAATAAAATAAGTCCTAGGTCTTAATCCTTGAGTGCTACTTAATGGCCAAAAGACCTTGGATTCATGACTTCGCCTTTCTGAATCGTAGCTTCATCTTTAAATCAGGGAATAAGAATGTTTACGTTTCCCATCCTGGAGTGGGAAAGATAAAATGAAAGGGCTTTGGCTTCTAAAAATAGAGAAGAAACCAACAGTTCTGCAGTGTGAATGCCATCACAAAGACCTTAAAAGAGAGGTATTATACTATGTGAAATTGGGTGTTCTGAAGTTTAGTGGGGCTTCATTAATGATACAAATTTGCATAGCTACAAATAAGAGAGCGAATGTTTGAACCCATCTCCACACTCTAAAGGCCAAAATCTATTCGTTACACAACTCTGCCTCCTCTGTAATATCAGATGATTCATAATATGATTTGTTGTTTTATTATTTAACCTTGTGAAATTCATTTTATTCCTTAAATTGTTATTCTCGCTTGTGATTCTATTGAATTTTCAATGTGTTAGTTTGCAGTTAGACTGTAAGCTGTCTTATACACATTTTATATTTTGTATTCCCTACAGAGCCTGGAACATATTAGCATGCAAATAAAAATGATTTGGTTGCTGTTGAATGAGAAAAATCTAGACATTGGAAAATCTAAATGACATCTGCTCATACTGAAAATCCTTAATTTCTCATCTTGGTGAATAATTTCTCTTCTTGTAAATTTGGGTTTAATTTGTTGTTTTTCCAGCTTCCGACAATGGAAGTTAGAACATTGCTTATAAACCTTTCTTTTCACCAAATATATTTACTTAAAGCTGTATATTTTTTTCTCTAAGCACTGTTTTAGCTTTATCTCACAACTTTTTGATATGCCATATTTTCATTATCATTCAATTCAGAATATTTTCTAATTTCCATTTTATTTCTTCTTTATTCATAAATAATAGAAATGTGTTCCTCAATTTTCAAATATGTGGAATATTTTTAGTTATATTTTTATTGTTGCTTTTTAGTGTAGTTCTATTATTGCCAGGAAACATACTTCATATGATTTTATTTATTTTCTAAAATGTTTGAGACATGCTCTATGGTCCAGGCAGTTTTAGTAAATGTTCCTTGTTAATTGAAAACAAAAAAGTTTATACTGCCGTCTTTGATAGTTGGGTACAGTCAATTGGGTAAATTATGTCTGTCAATTAGGTAAATTTAGTTTTGTGCTTCAAATATATTTTCTCACAAATGTTTTGTCTATTTTATTTTAATATTTCCCTGAAAATCTAAGACACTTCCAACAGTTAACTCCATTAACTACGCTAATGTCATAGTATATTTTATTTCTGCATATCTCACAATATTATATTATTATAATTGCTGTTTTAAACAGTCAATATTCTCTTATAATCACCCTAATATTTAACTTTTCTCCTATTCTTCATTCCTTCCTGAATATTTGTGCTTAAAGCAGGATCATTTTGGTTTTATTCAGTTTGAAGAAATGCCTTTACTATTTCTTTTTAGTACAGTTCTATGACATTAAATTCACCAGCTTTTAATGACTCAAAACGTTTTTAATTCATCTTATGTTATTTCATCTTCATTGAGGCATAATTGTTATATAATAAATTACAATTATATAAAATGCATATTTTGAAAAAAAAATTTATATATGTGAATACCCATGAAAACTTCACCACAGTCAAATGCCATAAATTTTTGTCAATCCAAAAATTTCCTCATACTCTTTATAGTACATTCTAACCATCCCTTATCTAATTTCTGTCACTATAGAATAATTTGCATTTTATAGAATTTTGAGTAAATGGAAGTCCTATAATGTTTACCATTTTTGTTTTTGTCTGGATTATAAAATTTCACATAAATTTTGATTCATTTATCCATTGCATATATCAGTAGGTTGCTCTCTTTTATAGCTGAGTAGTTTTTCATTTTCTAAGTATAGCTCAATTTGTTTATTCATTTGCCTGTTGATGAAGATTTGGATTATTTCCAGTCTTAAGCCATTACTAAATAAAAGGAGCGATAAGCATTTTTGCCAAAATTTTGCATGGAAAATGTAT
The DNA here is from genome assembly GCA_026826555.1 of Tolypeutes matacus. Classification (NCBI taxonomy): domain Eukaryota; kingdom Metazoa; phylum Chordata; class Mammalia; order Cingulata; family Chlamyphoridae; genus Tolypeutes; species Tolypeutes matacus. The sequence continues at coordinate 9,806,046 of JAKSZT010054281.1, forward strand.
GAATTTCTCCAGAACTAGAAAGACTAGGGCTTATGATAGATGTGTGTTTAATTTTTAAAGAATTTGCCATTCCATATTCCCACTAGTAGTGTATACGAGTTCAAATTGTGACAATCTCACCAACACTTGATATGGTCTTTAGTAACTGATAATATGATTGTGCAGAATATCCCAAAAAAGCTAGAAAAATACTCCTAGAAATCACAAGTGAGTTTATCAAGGTCACAGGATAGAAGATCAGTATGCAAAATTTAAACATGATCCTGTACACAACAATAGAAATTTGGAATTTGAATAAAAATGCCATTTACATTAGTAGCAAAACAAAAGGAGTATTTAGGTTTAAATATAGCAAGATATGTGCAGGATATGTATGCTGATAACTAAAAACATTAATAAAAGAAATAAGAAGGATCTAAATAAAAGGAGCTATTGTATTCATGAGCTAGAATATTCAATATTTTAAAGATGTCAGTTCTCCTCAGCTTCCCCTAATTTGATCAATGCAATCTCAAAACAATTCTAGCATTATTTTGAGCATATCAACAAACTGCATCTAAAATTCATTTACAATCCCAAAGAACTACAATAACAACAAAAAAAATTCTGGAAAACATATAAAATCATTTTGGAGGCTTCACATTGCCCATTTGCATCACTTGCTATAAAGCTGTAAAAAAACAATACAATGTGGAAGGCATTGTTATCACAAATAAGCAATGAGAAAAAAGAGAAAGTTCAGAAATAGATCCACACATATATTGACAACTTATTTTTCACAGAGGAGAAAAGGCCATTCGGTGTAGAAAAATAAACTTTTCAATATATATAACCATTAACTCATAATGGATTATAAATCTTAATATAAACTGCAAAATTATAAAACTTCTGGAAGAAAACATAAATTCTGCATGACCCTATTTGTGGTGATGAGTTTTTCCATACACCACCAAAAGCACGATCCATCAAGAGAAAACTGCTAAATTGAACTTTATCTAAATTAAAAATTTGGCTTTGCAAAAGACACTATAAATATACTGAAAAAGCTACCCACAGACTTGGAGACAATATTTGCAAATTACATATCTATAAAAAAACATGTATTCAGAATACACATATACAAACACACATGTATTCAACAATAAATACTGCTAGAATTAAAATTTTTTAAATGACAGTACCAAATGCTGAGATGGATGTGGAGAAATAGGAACTCTCATGCATTACTGCTGGGAATGCAAAGTATACATCCTCCCTTGATGAAAATATGGCAATTATTAAATAAAGATAAATATAAACTTAACATATGACCCTGAATTCCCACTCCTAATTATTTACACAAATAAATTGAAAACTTACGTTCACACAAAAAGCTATTTGCAAATGTTTATAACAGCTTTATTTATAATTGCTTCAAACTGGTAACAACCAACTTATCCTTCAAGATCTTAATGGATAAACTGTGGTGCATTCACACAATGTAATATTACTCAACAGTTAAAAGAAATAAGCTATTGATTCTCATAACAACATGTGTGAATCTTAACTGCATTTTGGTAAGCGAAAGAAGCAAGACAAAAGACTATGTATAATAGTTGGTAACCAAAAAAAAAAAAAAAAAGGCTTTTCATGATTATAGGCAAAAGAGAAGAACTATGTGGTGCAGCAGAGTATGAAGACAGAATATTGTTCTATTCTTATTTTTGACTACTACTGAAACAGTGGTTATAATTGAAGAGCTCTGATTTGGAATAAAGTTATGGAGATGTGAGATCTAGAGCCATGAAAAAAAAAATAAAGACTATGTAGTGCATATTTCCATTTATATGATATTCTAGAAAAAGTAGCACCATAGAGACAGAAAAGAGGTCATGGTTTCTAAGGGTTTGGGAAGGGATTGATTGCAAATGAGCCACAATAGGAAATGTTTAGGGTGATGTTACAAGCATTAGGATGGAGGTCATATATGACTCTATGAATGTGTAAAAAAAGTCATAGAAATCTACACCATGAGGAGTGAAATTTATAGTATGCAAAGTATTAAAAAATCAACCAGAACCTTGCAAAAATTTTATATGAAATTATACATTACAGCACTCGGTCAGTATTGGTGAGGAAGTTTACTAAAATTGCTGAGCACAACTTTCTGCATATCTATTGGCCAAAAGTATATTATTATTTTTTATATTTCATTTGAACCTATAATTAGCACTATACCCATTAAATATATGTCCCAGAGACTTAAATATTAGGTCTACTAGGAGAGTTATGGCCAACACCTAATCTCCAGTTCATCGGACTCATCCAGGACAACTAACAAAATGATGATGATGGACAACCTTCATCCTCCAAAACAAAGAGTATGTTCAACTGCAAGCAAAACAGTTCCTTCCATCTGACCCATAAGATCTAAGCCCCCTCTCAATCTGAAGCAGATTCCCAATTCCTCAAGATCGAGGAATGAACAAACAAAAGGAGGAAATGCAGCCATGGACCAAAGTAGACTTATTATTATTGTAGTAATGGAAGAACTTGTAACATTAATATAAAGACAGTGGTTACCAGAGGTTTTGACGGGAGGGTGAGGGAAGAATAGGTGTAACATAGGGCATTTGTAGGGCACTGGAATTTCTCTGCATGATATTGCAGTGACAAATAGAAGTCATCATACATTTTTGTCAAAAGCTATAAAATGGTACCATGCAAAGTGTAAACCATAATGTAAACTCTAGACCATGTTTAGTAACAATGCTTCCACATTTGTTACTCAATTGTAACAAATGTACCACACTAATATGATATTTTTATTTATTTATTTATTTATTTTTTTATTATGGGTAAAAATCAAAATTCTCACAATACATACAACACTAATATGATATTAATAAGGGAGAAATGTGGAAGGGGGAAGGGGTGGGGTATATGGGAATCCCCTATACTTCTGATGTGACTTTTCTGTACTCTAAAGCTTTTTTTAAAGTTTATTATATGAAAATATATATTTTAGTAAAACTGAAAAAATAGTAAATGCACAAGAGTCTAAGCCTCAGGGTTCCTGTTTGCATTTCACAGAATTATGTTGTAGAATAATTTTTTAGTAGATCCTGCTCATCATTTGCCTTGTTTTCATAATTGATTGGGACTTTTACTTGTCAGAAATCTATGGCCTGGACAGTAGCAAATGAAAAAAAAAAAAAAAAAGAAATGGAAAAAAAGAAAATATAATTATATTGGTTCCCAACTTAGGGAACAAGCAAATCTGCCCTATTTTATGGGATTATCTTTAAAGAGTGCTTCAAATCCATGCTACTTTGACACTTTATCAGCCTCAATCTTGAGGAAAAGAAGAGATATCCAGTGTTACTGTAAAACTCAAACCATCCAAATTATCTGGTACCCTTAGGTTTTCTTGATCTCTTAGTCTCATGATCCTGAATCCACACTCTTCAGCAGTTTACTATATGAAATTATCATAGGTTTGCTATTATGTATTATCCCATCTATTTTCCACTCTATCTTACTTCAGGAAGACATAACAAATTACTTCAAAAGAAATACATTTTATGCCTTGTAGCCAATAGGTATGAGCTATCTTTGCACCTTATTCTCCTAGGCAGCTTCTACATGACCTAAAATTGGAGATTTTGTCTTTTTGGGAAAAAAATGAAGAGAAAAGAAAATGCCTTGGATTATGTAGGAAACAATCCTAATACAAGACAGTATGATAAACAATATATTAGTAATCATTGCACTCAACCCCAAAAAGTATCATCAGTTACTTTTGACAATTATCCTAACTATTAAGCTCTAGAGTATAAATTTCTGGAGTTAGGTCTCAGAGGTGAAAATTTCAAGGTTTTACTCTTCAATACCTGGACCACCATCACATCAGAAAATATAACAGCAAAGATTGTTAGGAATTTACCACAGCAGATGATTTTTTGGAAGAAGGCAACTTACCCAACACCTTCAAATGAAAAATAATTGCATGATATATATAGTTTCCACACAAGACCACTGAACATTTTCTAGATTCTGGATCTAAGCATTGTCATATTTTAATCTGCATGCTTTATTCTCTACTTTACTGTGTATTTTCTTTAATTTTTGTCTGTGTTAGGTTTTGTAATGTTAGCAGACACTTTTTACCTCCCAAATATGATGAGTCCTTATCCTTAATGTGTCTTTTTTATCCTAGTCAATTCATGTTATAGGTCTAACTTCTGGTTTTAATATTCTTATGGTTTAGCTAATTATATAATCAACACAACTCCCGGATTTTTTCACTTTCCTTCAGGAGCCACACAGCCGTTTTTGGAACCAGTGCCTTGTAACAAATCAGTTGATTTCCCAGGTAATTGAACTCAAATATTAAGTGACATTATAGATGCAACTTTACTGTTGGGTAAACAACTCTCTCATCTGGGCAAAAAGATCATTTATCAAACAGCAGTGAGCTTACAAAGACTCACTTCAAACCTATTGTTGCATGATGTCAGCCAATCCTAAATTATCGCACCAAAAACTTATCAATTTTTCAACTTGAAAGAATCATTTAAACCTATCCTTCCTTTCCACTTATGAGACAGTACTAAGAATATGCCAATGGTATTTCTCTTCATTGCAGTAAGCTTCAAGTAGGTTTGCTTCATCAACAAACTGGTGGTCTTGTGTGGAGTTGACAGTCGATACGTAATCCTCACAAAAACAATAATTCATTTGTTTTTTTTTAATGGCATGGGTTCAGTTGCCAATCTTTCCCTTTCTTCAAGTATTATTCGAGCTCTTCTAAGACTCAGATCAATGTAAGTTGAGTGATATGGAGTTCTGGATACTGAGCATCCTGGAGAGACTTAAAGTCTGAATATTCCTACGAAGTTACAACATAATTTTTTTCTCTTAATATCTATTATTTTTCGTAGTATGCATTGTTTGTGTGATTATGCAATGGCAGTGTCTATATGTTTTCTGTCTTTATGAAAAGTCTGTCTCAGGATGAAGTAAGTGTTGGGAGTGTGTGAACATTGGCAAATGTATGTGATGGGAGAGGAGGTAGTAATTTTATTTTTCTTTTGTAGATAAGTAGCGCAAGGCTTTGAAAGGTTATGTAACTTGCTCAAGGTTACATTAAATTTAAGAACAAGGGTTCAAATTTTATGAAGATTTGATGAAAACTGAAAAAACAACCAGAAGATTAAATCAAACTCATAAAAAAGTCAAATCTCCTTGGGAATATATTAGCTAGACCATACATATGAAATTTCACTAAAGAAATTCCAGGAGATCTAGAAATACCGAAGTCACATGAACTAATCTTTTTTTTTAATTGAACATTTTTAATAGCTTTATTGAGCTATAATTCATACAACGTGTCATTCACCCATTTACAGTCCACAATTCAATGTTTTTAGTATGTCCTTAATATTGCGCTACCATAACGCCAGTATAATTATAGATTAATTTAATTTTAGAACATTTTCACATAGTTCCTAAGGGAAACCCCCAATCCATCAGCAGTCAGTGCCCATCCTCATCTCCACCCTTCTTCTCCAACCCTAAGAACCACTAATCTGCTTTGTGCCTCTATAGGTTTGCCTATTCTGGGCATCTCACATAAATGGGATCACGTACTCTGTACTCTTTTGCGTCAGGCTTCTCTCACTTAGCTCCACATTTTCAAGGTTCATCCATGTTATAGCATTTATTAGTACTTCATTGCTTTTTATTGGACTAATATATATTTTTTAAAAATCCCTTCACAGTGCTGTATTATTCCTACAATGCATTTAACTGACTTTATGAAACCCTTGAAGAAATTTTAAGATAAAATTAAATAAAATATTAAGATAAAATTAAATAAAGAGTTATATACAAACTTTGGGAAAAAATATGGCCATAAATAATGTCTTTGAAAAACTCGGCATTCGAAAGTGAAGATGTCTTGCCTAAAAGAGAAATAAATCTGTGATGAAGAGACACTAATATAAAAAATTTGGTGATAGGGAGAATACAAGACACTTATTAGTCAATTTTTGATCAAAATAGAACATTAACTCTGGCCATAGTGTATTTTGAAAACATTCCTTAAATACAGATGTGGGAACAAAATTGTATATTTAGAAGACAACTTATAATATTCAAATCTATGCAAGGCATAATAATGGCAATTTTAAGAAGGGAAAAACAAACCTTACAAAAAAGAAATTGGGAGAAAAAAAAAGAATTTAAGGGTGAAAGGGTAAATCTGTTTCTCCCTTCTTAGCTTTCAGTTCTAATTATCATTTCAGTCTTCGTCCTTACACTCCAAAACAACTGAGAATGTTTTAGACTCTCCTCCAAATGGGTTAATGTATTTTCCAGATCATCTCTTTACTCAGTCTAAATATAGGGGGAAAAAAGAGCATGGAAAAAGTACTGACGCACATTAGAAAGTATTGGTTTAATCTTTGGATTCTCTCTTGAATCTTAGACAAATTACGTTAGTTCTCTGGCTCTAAAATTCCTTATTTGTGACATACGGGCAAAATACAAAACTTTCAGCCTTGTTATAATGATTAATTGGTATTTTAAAGTACCTAGCCTAGATCCTGGCCTGTTTTGTAGGTTCTCAATAAATGTCATTTAAAGTAGCACCCAGAGTTTCTTTTCTTTGTTATAAAGACAACTGAAACAAAAGAGATTATTAAATAACTTACCTACAACTTCTGCAAGAAATCATAAGCACATATGGTTTCTATCTGTAGCTACTATTCAGATGAATCATAAACCTTAATTAATTCTCTCTTATTGGCATAGCAAAGCTTGCAATGCAAATGCCAGCCCTCTTCTGTAGCTTTTAATGGAGCGGTTTCCTTGTCCTCTTACCTCCATGAAACCAACTGTTTCAAGGTCTTTTAAATCCCACAGTTTGAGCAGTCCCTTTGCTATCAGGTAATGCAATGTCCAATGATTCATTTGGGCCTAGAGCTGAGAAGCTTTTTTTAAGACTGAAGACTTGATTTATTTTCTTACTTAGAGAAGCTCCTCAAAGGAGCAGCTTCACGAGCTTTCATACCTGGAGGCCAAGAAGACAAGGCAAAGAAGGAGGCTTCTTTCTTTATATATTATCCTGGCTTCAGAGATAGGCTTGGCCTCTGGGATTGGTTGGTTCTCTCCTCTTCTCCCGTCACTAACATAATCTTTCATGTTTCTCTTCCCGGCATCTTTTCATGGCAATGTATCCTTTAAGTTCATTCTTTATGAGCTTAAATTAATAATGCTTAAAGAAAAAAACTATCCCATTGGCATAAATTCTCCTGTTTAAGGATAAAAGAATTGTCTCTCAAATATTGGCATATCGGACTTCTATGAATAGAATGACAGAACTATGGGGAAAGAGGGGAGGGGAGAGATGGGGTGTTTTTTTTTTAATACAATATTTATTTTGAAACAATCTCAAACTTACAGAATTGTTGCAAGTACAGTAAAAAGAATATTTTTCCCTCACGAACCAAACTGACATATTAAGACCTAAATAACAAAACAAAACAAAGCAAAAACATTTTCCTACATAAAAAAAAAAAAAAATACAGCCATAAAAATCAGGAAACCAACATGATTGCATTACTATCAACTAATCTTCATTAAGTTTCCCCAGTTGTTCCAATAAAGTTCTTTATAAACAAAGGCTCCAGTTCAAATATCACACATTTCATTTACTTGTCTTTTTAAGGTTTTCTTCAATTGCCAACTGTTCCTCAGGCTTTACATGACTTTCATGACTCAATACTTTTGAAGATTAAAAGTCAGTTATTTCATCCTTCAATGTTTATTTGTCCTTTGTTTCATCATAATTAGATTCAAAATGTACATGTTTGGCAAATAGGGCACATAAATAATTCTGTGATTTTTTTCTTTTATTTATGTTGTTTAATATGTGTAAGATATTTTAAATTTGTATTAATGGGAGGTGTTGAGCTATAGTTTTCTTTTCTTGTAATGTCTTTGGTTTTGATTTCAGAGTAATGCCGGTCTCAGAGAATGAATCAGGGAGTATTACCTTCTCAAGTTTCTAAGAGAGTTTATATAAAGCTGGCTTTCTTTTTTCCTCCAATGTTTGATAGAATTCACCAATGAAGCCATCTGGACCTGTAATTTTCTTTGTAAAAAGTTTTTAAAGTACAAATTCAATTCATTAATAGATTATGTATTTCTTCCTGAGTGAACTTTGGCATTACTGGTTTTTCAAAGAATGTTTCTAGTTCTTTGAAGTTGCTATATTTATTGACGTAAAGTTGGTTATAATATTTTCTTATTATCTAGTTAGTAGCTGTAGTATCTGTAGTGCTTTCCCTTATCTCATTTTTGGTTTTTATTAATTATATCTTCTTTATTTCTCAGCCTGGCTAAGGTTGATCAGTTTTATTGAACTTTTCAAAGGACCTTTGTTGTTGTTGTTTCATTGATTTTTTTTCTATAGCTTTTCTGTTCCTGTTTCATTGATTTCCACTCTGATCTTTAATATTTGCTTCCTTTAGTTAATTTTTAGTTGCATTTGCTCATCTTTTTCTGGAACGTGGAAACTGAGGTCAGTGACTTGAATCCTTCTTTTATCCTAAGTAGGTACTTAGCACTCTAAATTTGCCACAAGTACTGCTATCACAGCATCATGCAAATTTTTTGTGATGGCTTGTTTTCATTCCATTTTAAACACTGTCTAATTTCCTGTTTGGTATATTCTTTGACACATGAATTATTTGGAAATATATTAACTAGTTTTCAAATAGTTAGAGGTTTTCTAGGTATCTTTCTGCTATTAGTTCCTAAGTTAATTGTTTTTATTAGAGAATGTATAACTGAATCTTTTCAAATTTTTTGAGACTTGTTTCATTTTAAATAATACGATCTATATTAGTAAGTGTTCCTTGTGTGTGTTAAAAAAAGCAATTATTGTTGGGTTGGGTACTCTACATATGTCAAGTTGGTTGATAGCACTATTCAAGTCTTCTGTATCCTAGCAATGTTCTATCTACATAGTCCATCAATTAGAAAAGGATGTTGAAGTCTTCAACTATAATTGTGGATCCATATATTTATCCTTTCAATTGCATTATTTGTTCTTTATATCTTTTGAAGTTCTATATTTAAGTACATAAATATTTAGGATTTTTGTGACCTCTTGTTGAATTGACAACTTTATCATTATGAAACGATATCATTTATCCTAAGTAATATTCTGAGCTCTGAAATTTCATTGAGTCTGATGTTAATATACCCACTCCAGCTTTCTTTGAACAAAGTTATGACAGTATCCAAAAATTTGCATCCTTTTACTTTTAATGTATTTGTATCATATTTAAAGTGGGTTTCTAATAGGCAGTATATAGTTGCCTACAAATTGCCTTATTTTATTTCTCTAATCTGATCATCTTTGCCTTTTAATTAATGTGTTCGGATCATTTAAACCTCACTTGTGATTACTGATAGGGTTGAATTAAATCTATCATCATACTATTTGTTTTTTATTTTCTCATCTGTTCTTTGCTCATTTTTTCCTTTTTTTTTTCTGGATTAATTTTTAAAAATAATTCCATTTCATCTTTTTTTATTACCTTATTAGCTATATTTGTTGTGTTCTTACAGCATTGTTTAGGGTCTTTATTGTATATCTCTAACTTTTCACAGTCTACCTTCAATTGCTATTATATCACTTCATGGGCAGTATATGGACTTTACAACATCAGTTTTTTCCCATTCTGTTCTTTGTGCTATTATTGCCATGAGTTTTACTTATTTGCTCTAAATGCTTTTGCATTCCAAACATTATTATTGCATTTCACTCCCACATGCAGTGAATTATATTGGGAACAGTTTGGTCTTTTTGGGTCTGCTTTCAACATTTGTTAGGTGGATCCACAGGAATATTCATTCTAGAGTTTATTTTGCCCTCATCCTGGGCAAAACTCTTCTAAGAACTCTACCCAATGCCCCATGATTTACAAGATTTTCCACTGGAACTGTTGAGAACAAGGGCTCTTCCAGTCCTGGTTGATCTCAGAAGATGGTTCTCTCCAAACATTTCAGATGGTTCTTTCCCCAGTCTTGGGTGGTTTCCTTGCATCTATGTGACAACCCCAGGCAGGTCCTGTGAAGAGCTCCACAGTTTCTCTCTATGGAGCCATCTCTTCTCTGTGACTCTGCCCTATGATTCCAACCACCTCTTCCCCCCTAGACCCACTCAGCTCTATTTCTTTAACTCTGGGAGCCTGCAGGGATTTGCCTGGGGTCTTTTTCCCTGGGCCATGGTCTGAAATCTTTCTCTAGGTAGTATGCTTTGGTAATTGACAGGGTTCACCATATTTGTTGTCCAGGTCTGTGTGATCCCTCTTATTCATTGCTTGACATGCAATATCTACAATATCATTGATTCATAAACTTAGTAGCTTTCTTAAATTATTTTTTCAATCAGATTGGAGCAAATAGCTTAACCCTGTTTCTATATTTTGATCTGCATCTTTTTTTGACATCTCTACCATTCTTTGAACACATTCTTGCTTTCTGACTCAAAAAGATATTCCAGGCTCATCTTATAGTTTTTAAGTTCCCATCCTTGGAACCTCCTATTTATCAAATCAGCAAACAAACAAATAAACAAAACCCTGCCCTGTTTTTTTAAATTGAAAAATAGTATTTAGAAGCCAAGATTTAGGTGCTAGATGCACTCATTTTTATTAGTATATTGCCACTCCCAGATTTATTCGGTAAGTAGGACTAGGGATGAATCTATTATACATACATAAATTTATAAATACACAGACAGGTGCATCATGATTATCTTTTCATGTAATTATATATTTCTTTCTATGTATATCTTTACATATTGAAATTTATGAGTTGACATAGATACTTCTAATTATAATCAAACATCCAAGGTTCATTCTAGTTTTCTTCCTTCCCATCTTCCCATATGTGTATCATCTTTCTTCAACAACAAGAAACTAGATTCCCAATATCCTTAATATAATATCTGATTTTTTTTCATCCCTCTGATTTGTTTAATCTCCCATGGTCACCTCTATCCCCTCTTCCACATGGATATTTTTCAGTCCTGACTCAAGCTTCAATGTGACACGAGGAACTGCTGCTGCCATGCCCTTCCCACCCCACTCTTGCTTTGAGATGCTATGCCAGGCAATGTTGATGTGTGAAAGCCCATCTCATACTACTTGGTGCCCATCACCCCACACTGGGCCACATCCTTTCCTAGATGTCCTCCACAGACCATCCACAGGCATGATGCTGGAGGCTGGGTTTTCAGGATATGGGTGCCGACATGGACATTGGAGTGCAAAATGTTTGTTCAAAATCAATATCAGTGAAAGAAAGGGAAAGGGAACAGGATTGTGTAGAAGGAGAAATTGAACTGCAGTGCGGACCTAACAAAATCTTAACCCACCCAAGGAAGTGCTCCGAGCAAACATTTGCCAAACAGAGTTATCTTGGGTAGGACCAAGATGACAAGGTCTTTATATACCAAAATTTCAAAGTCATTGAACTTCACAACTGAAGGCTGTCTGCTTACCTCATTCCCTGTAGTTGAGCAGCAAGTCTCTCCTTGAAGGACAATCTGGCTAGTGTCTCTCCATATCTATCGCAGAAGGTTGATCTCTTTACTCTGCTCAGGTTCTGACTCTCCACTGCAAGTTGCCCCTCCGAGGGGCACCCTTGTCACCTTGCTTGTTTTCCAACTCTCTGTGCCAGGCCACCTTCCATCATGGATGCTTTCTTCTCCTATTGGACTCTGACATGCCACACCTGGCAAATCCCCCATGAGGAGACCTTCCTCACCTGGTTCCTGCTTCGATATTCCCAACTAGGCAATGCCCCTACAGAGATGCTTTCTTTCCCCTGCTGAGTCCCAAAACCTTTTGAGTAGACTAGCTCTATGACTCTCTTGCCTTCTGACTCAACATGCCAAATCCTCCTCTCTTCATGTGAACAAGCTGTTTATACTGTTCAGACACTGATACCCATGGCCAGGTCTCTCCATCCTTTGTAGACACTCCCTTACACTCTTTGAACTCCTTCACTCCAAACTAGGTGGCTCCTCTACTGAAACATCATCCTCATGCCACTGTGGTCCTGAGCTGTCCCCACACATTGGTGTCCTCCTCAGCCTGCTTGTAATTTTACTTTCCACATTTTGCTGCTCCCTCCGTTGAAGCCCTCCTCACCCCACTTGGCCCATGACAGGCCACCCTAATGCAAATGGCGACCTCACCCTCCTGAGGCTCTGACACCCCATGCTTGACTGCCACCTCTCCTGGATTCCCCCTTCATCCTAAGGCTGACACCTCTCTTTCAGCCAACACTGCCTATAGCAGTGACCCAGGCATTCTGTGCTACCCATTCTATTCCCCAAGACTTGATGTTATTGAGAAAACCAATGTGCCCACAGATCTCTTTTATATTATGCATCAAAAGGCAGACATAATTGAACTAAGGTCAAGCTCAAAGTTACTTCATGGCTATTGACCACAGTGATGGACCCAACATAAAAATGCTCAGCAAAAAAAGACTCTAGGAAGCTTGGAAGATGACAAGATCTACAGCTAAGATGTTAGGTTTGTTGTATATTTGAGATTTCTTGGGCAGCCTTCAGCTTTATTATGAAGGGCACCTTTATTTAGTAATAGGCTTGTTAGAATTTTTGTCATTTATGAAATTAAGTGCTCAAAAAGGACTGCTCCTCTAGTGAGAGGGCAAATTTCCCAGTCCCCCTTTGTATTCTTCCCTGGGATAGAGTCCTTGTTCAAACTATGAGCATCGGTCAGTAGTAGTTAGAGTGATTCTTTTCAAGGAGCTTAAAGTGATTACTGTTTCCCCACTAGGTGTAACAAGCCTGACTCGAGAGCTGGGAGGTGAAAGGAGCAGAGAAATAGAGAAAGACTTAGGTGACCATAGCTCAGGAGGAGAGGAAGATCTTAGAGTGTCTATTCAAGATGAGCTTGGACAGGAAAGATATGGGACAAAATGGAAAAGATAAAGACAAATGGTGCATCACCTTCTGACTCCATGTGTGTTCATGATTAACTAAAGTAAAACTTGCTGTCTTGGAATTGATTATTCCCGCCCAAAGGGGTATAAACAACCATAACTAGATAGTTGCACATATAAAGCACATAGAATAGGGCCTGGTGCACACAAAATAACCTAAAATATATTAACTACCAATATAAACTTGTGTTTTGGGAAATGAGGTTCTGTGGGTTTTGGCTAAGAGCTCCAAAACCTAATTCTAAGCATTCTGTTTTAGGTTGCAAAGGGAATTCCTAATAAATTCCTAACAAGTTTACAGTTGATGTCTGCTTTTAAGAAGTCTCTTTTCTTTGGAGGACCTGTCTTCATCTGCCTCCAGCCTACAGTGAGTTGTGCTCTCTCTGATATTGTTAACCAGTTTGGTTTGTCTGTTGCTCTTTATTTCTCAGAACTCCATCCATAAGAACACAGAGTAACTTCCTATGTAAGAAAGCTTTATGGAGATTGTGGAAGCACCAAGACAAATTAGGTATGGCTATTTTTACTTGGTTTGCACTTCTGAGAGGCGTATTTTTTTTCAATCTGAGTCTGAACTCCCGTTTCCACTTTCAATATGTTCCTGTAAAGTTAAGCTACCTTGGTTCACTTCTGATAGGCTGTAGAACTTTAACTCAAGTTATCCTTTTGGAGATTACACCCTATTCTTAGACTGGTACCAGAACCTGCCCAACTTCAGCAGACATAGATGATTGAAGTCCTTGTTTAGTTGCCATGTACCAGCTGCCACTCTATTCCTTTATTATTTATTCCTCAGTAAGTCCATAGTTTTACCTCTACATAAATGTCATCCAATTTTATGCAAAATTTTGTTCTGGTTGGAATCTGATCTTGTCTCTTCTAACTACACACTACCAGAGTCTCTCTACCTTTTTGAATAGCCTTTAAGCTAACAGATCCCCTCCTGAATCCAGTTCCTGACCATTCCTCTCCTAGATGCTTCCATTTGGGGAGCTCCTCAAGGTGACTTGGGAAAGGTCAAAGGAGTCAATATAGGTTTGTGGCAGTTGGAGATTCCTCTCAAATTTGTGTACCAGAAGAAAAGAGTAAGAAAAAAGAAAAACCATGTATTCGTGGATTTCTACATCTAGGGAAAAGTTCTGATCCATGGTCTGTTGGAATCTATGGTTGAATAAAGTATTTCATAAAAGGATTTTAATGCAGTTGGAAAAATTCATGCTTCAGGCAAATGTATCAAAAATGTCTTTTTTTTTTTTTTTGGCCAGAAGTGGCCGTATGTTTTCAGATGCACAAGCAAAGAAAAAGCACAGAAACGTTCATTTGCTAAAACTAAGGCAAAACTACATTTTCTCCCTGGAAAAACTCAAGTGTTGAGAAAGGGGGATTGGACATGTCATGTTGGATTCTACTGAGGCATAATTGCCATCTGGATAAAGCTAACACCGGAGAATGGAATATTACCAGCCTCATATCTTCCAGAAGAGTTTAGCTCTCAACAAAGTTTTGACCCTCACTCATTGAATGTTCTTCATGATGACATATGCAAATACACAAAAACATGAATTTATCAACAATAAAGTAAATTTTCAAATAGTTCAAAGTTGAAGAGTATTTAAAAAGAGTTTGTGCTTTTACAGTATATTTGAGTGGATTATTTTGAATTAATGTAAATTATAAGGTCAACTCTTTATTAAGAGCAAAAAAGCAAAATTATCATTACAGAAACCAGAACACTGAAAATTACCAACATGACATTAGAGAAACATGGGGCACACTGGCTTAATTTAGGAACAACACTGAAAATACATGTACTTTTGCTCTAGCCAAATACTTGAGCTATTTGATTAGCATCCTCCCTTTCCAAAAATCAAAATTCTGTTGAAAAGTACATTTGTAAATGTGTTTCTAAATTTAGCCACTCTTCAACATTCAGCCAATTGTCATGGTGAAATCAAAAGCAACCTGGCATTTGGAGGAAAATCTGTCTTTTCTAAGTTCCCCACAATGTTCAATGGTAACAAAAAACTACAAGGTGCTTATGCTTAGAGAACTAAACCGTGTTCAGTAATTACTCAACCTCCACAACCGGCAAATTTTATAACCCTTTTTTGTTTTGCATTTAATGAGATCAAGGATAAGAAGGGCTGTCATTCTCATCCCCAGGGTGATAGCTTATTTATTTATACAGTAAATATTAACATAATCATTCATTCAGTTAATATTAATTGAACTCCTACTATGCACCAGGTTTTATTTTCAGAGTTGTAGTTACAACAGTAAAACAACAAAGTCCCTAATCTCAGGCAACTTAAATTCTGCCTTTCCCTTATAAGATAACATTCACTGAATGTACTTTATAATAAAAACTTTTATATAGGGACTTTAGACATCCTAGTATTGCAGACTTTGCTTATTGCAGATGAAGAAATTGAGACTCAGACAGATGAGCTGATTAATGCAAATTCCTGGAAGTCAGTGTAAAATAGTTATGTTATTACAGTACTTGATTGTTATAACCGTGAAATAACTTGGTGAGAATATAGACAATGCTAACTCTCACACTCACCTCCTCTGCATGTAAACTGATACAATGGTGTGGCAAAACAATTTGTATTACTTAATAAAATTGAATATCGGTATTAGCAAAAGCAAGAATTCCACCTCAAGGTATTTCTCAGGTAGCAATTTTCAACCTTTTTTGATTACAAGGCATGGTTATAAATATATTTAATATCTAATGTGAAAACATAAAGATTTCATAAAACGTTATTTTCTCTTACTTTGTGCAACGCAATCTTTTCTTTTCATAATTTCCTTTCCTTTTCCCTTCCCTTGCCTTGTCTTCCCTTCCCTTCTATTGCATTTCATTTCTTCAGGAAAAGGATATTTTCACCACCTCTTAAATTGATGTCATGATCCAATAATAGGCAAACTCTAGTTGAAAAAAAAAAAATGAGAAAAATTCATGTTCTTGTCCCCGGGAAGATATTTACAGAAATGTGCAAAGGGTCAGAGTTAACAAGAGTAAGAAAGTGGAAATTTCCCAAATTCCCTTTAATGGATAATATACTGAAAAAGGATAGTCATAAAATGGAATATTAACCATCAGTGAAAGTTGTTAAACTATTGGTAGACATATTATCTTGATTGGTTCTCTGAACCCAAATGAGTGAATAACAAGTTCTAGTAGAATATGTGCAGCATAATCTCCATTTACTTATGGGTCCAGTCCTGAGAAAGATAAACAATAAATTATTTGGGAAGCATATATATGCAGTAAAACTATTTAAAAAGAGGCAGTGATTAACATAAAATTGAGAACATTTACCTGGGTAGAGATGAGGATAGAGGAAATGAGATGTAACTGGTAAAATTGATACTGGAAGCCTCATAAATATGGAGAATATTCTAGATCTGGGTACTGGTTATAGGTATGCTCTTATTTTATTTGAAATTCTACATATATGTCACATGTTATGTGATATGTGCAATATAATATAAACTAAAATATTAACACTAATATTTATTTCAAATGTCAGAAAAGGATTTGATTTTTTTCCTTCTCAAGCACGTTTTTTGTTGTTTCCATTTTTTTTCTGTTATGAGTAAGCTGCTCTGAATATTCATTTACACATCTATTAGTGGACCTAGGTTTTTATTTGTTTGGGGTAAGTACCAAGGAGTGAAATTGCTGGATCATAAAATAGGTTTATGTTTAAAACTGTCAGTTTTTCAATGTGTTATAAAATTTATATTCCATTAATAATGTACAGCAGTTCTGGCTGCTCTTCATCCTATTTTATGTATTATATTAATTTTAGCCATTCTGTTGGGTGAGCAGTGGTATCTAATTGTAATTTTCATTTGCCTCACATGGATAATAATAATATCGATCATTCATGTAGCCTGGTGTTCATTGGCCACTGTTTTGTGAAAAATCCTGTTCAAGTCTTTGCCAATTTAAAACTGTTTTGCCAGGGAGCAGATGTAAATCAAGTGGTTGAGCACCTGCTTCCCATGTATAGGGCCCCAGGTTCGATCCCCACTACTTCTTAAAAGCAAACAAATGGAATAAAAACAACTATCATTGGGGAGCAGATGTAGCTCAGTGGTTGAGCACCTGCTCCCCATGTATGAGGTCCTGGGTTCGATCCCTGGTAACGCCAAAAAAAAAAAAAAAAAACGATTTTGTTTTATTTTTCATTTGTAGGGGCCCTTTATATATACTAAACACAAGTCTTTTACAAAGAAATATATTGCAATTGCATCTCCTATTGTGTGGATGTCTATTTTCTTAACAGTGTTTTTGATCAATATTTTATTAATTTTGTTAAAGTGATAGTTATTGATTTTGACCCAAAATATTTTCTTTACCCCAAAGATATGAGTATACTATTTTTTTCTTTCTGAATTTCTATAGTTTCAGTTTTTATTTTTATGTCTCTACTCAATACCAAGTTAATTTTGGTGTATGTTTTGAAATTTGAGTCACACTGCATTTTTTATTACACGTAAATATCTAGCTGTTTAGCACAATTTGTGAAACAAACTTTCCATTCCCCACTGAATTGCATTACCACCTTTGTCAAATTCAATGGGATATAAAGGTGTAGATTTATTTCTGAACTCTCTATTCTATTTCATAGTTTTATGGGTTTATTTTTGTACTAATACTACACTATCTTAATTGTGGTAACTTTATACTAAGCCTAGAGAAATTATATGTCTGCTTCACCTGAACTATATATAGCTACTTTAGCATTCCTTTGATTAATGTTAGAACGGCATTTATTTCCCCATGTTTTCAATTTTAACCTGTGTGAGTATTTGTATTTCAAACAGGTTTCTTGCATTCAAGATATAATAGGGTCTTGTTTTCATACCCAATCTGACTTTCTCTCTCTTTTAATTTGTATTTTTGATCATTCACATTTAAATTGATGATTGATATAGTTGGATTAATATCTACCATATTTGTAACTGTTTCTATTTGTTACGTTTTTCTGTTAGTTGCCCCCTTTTTTGGTGCTTTTCCTACTTTTTTATTATGGCATTTGTAGCTTTACAGAAAAATCATGCAGAAAGTACAGAGTGCCCATATACCCCTCTATCCCCTGCACGGTTTTCTCTATTAACATTTTGCATTAATGTGATGTCTTTGTTACAATTGGTGAAATTTTGTTATTGTAATTATATTACTAACTTTAGTCCCTAAACTGTTGGCTGTTTAGCCAGCAGTCTCCTATGTTGACTTTGGGCTTCCACAAGAACTCCTCCTTAGGTAGAGGCTGAGATGTGCAGTTTTCATTTATAATTCATTCTTATGATCCTGAAGCCTTGTCAGTTTGGTAGTAAAGGTATGAGGGAGGGGTAACTTTCTATCATTTTGAGATTAAATCTCATTCTTTGAGTGGTCTTGTGCCCCTGGGAAGTGATCATCAAAAGGGCTTTTTTGTTTGTTTGTTTGGGTTTTGGTTTGTTTTTGTTTTTTTTGTTGTTGTTATTGCTTTTTTCCACTCT
This sequence comes from Tolypeutes matacus, assembly GCA_026826555.1. Classification (NCBI taxonomy): domain Eukaryota; kingdom Metazoa; phylum Chordata; class Mammalia; order Cingulata; family Chlamyphoridae; genus Tolypeutes; species Tolypeutes matacus. The sequence continues at coordinate 9,824,601 of JAKSZT010054281.1, forward strand.
TAGGTGAGAAAAGAAGATAGATGGGGCTGTTTTCAGAGAAAACAGATGAGGCTCTAGTAAAGTCTTTTCTCCTGCTTTGAGAGTATTTCACAAGCATTACAGGCATACTGCATTTCTTCATGCTTCACCTTATTGCGATTCTCAGACACTGCTTTTTTTTTTTAAACTGAAGTTTTGTGGCAACCCCGCATCACTGCTGGCGCCGTTTTACCAACAGCATGAGCTCACTCCATGTCTCTGTGTCACGTTTTAATTAAGGTTTGCACGGTGGTTTTTTTTTTTTTTTTTTTTTTTTTTTAGGGATAACCCTATTGCACACTTAATAGACCACAGTATAGTGTAAACATTACTTTTATATGCACTGGGAAACAAAAAATGTGTTTGACCTACTTTATTGCTAAATTTGCTTTATTATTGCAGTGGTCTGGAACCAAACTCACAATATCTTCTGAGTAGACCTGCATTTTTCTCCTTCCCCTGCCGGAGCCACAAGGGCATCGTTCTGAATTCTTCACCTTGAGAACTGGTGGGGTCCCGGTAGAAGGTAAATGCCATGAAAGCATGTGGGGCCTCTAAGACTGCTAAACAGTTTCTCATTCTCATGCTAGCCCGTGTTTAGTCCCCTGCACTTCATCAAAATTGCCACTTAAGAGTTCCTACCCATATAGCAGTCTCCACTCTGGCTAAGCACATCTCGGTTATGAGTCCCCAGAGTCACCTGTCTTCCTGGATTTCAGGGTCTTGTTTAGCCCAGTGTCCTCAGTTCCCTGATGATTAAAAAATATATATATATTGATTATCAATATGTTCAGCTGTTTTTTTCTTGTTGTAAGGATGAGAGTGACAACGTCCAAGCTCTTTCCATGCCACGTTTGAAAGCAGAAGTCTAGATAATTGATCGTAACTTTGCTTATTTTCCAATATAAACATTTTTCCCCCTCTGTGTGCAACTTTAACTGTATGCCACAAAATTTTACATGTGGCATTATTCTCACTCAATTCAAAAACTCTTTTGAATTTCTCTTGTGATTGATTCTTTGACAAATGGATTATTTGAAGGTGGATAATTTCCACATATTTAGGGTTTTCAAGAAATCTTGACTATTAATTTCTAATATAATTCTATTGTGACTGGAGTGCACACTGTGTGATTTCAGTCCTTTTAAATTTTCTGAGATTTTTGGCATGGCTCAGCAGAAGCTCAATGTGTTTTATAGCTGATGAGCTTAGTGTTTTAGAAATAACTGATAAGTCAAGCTGGTTGATAATCTTCTTTAACTCTTCTATATCTTTACTTTTCTTTAGTCTGCATAGTCTATCAGTTACTGGAAAGGATTGTAAAATTCTCCACTTATGAAAGGAGATATTTATATTTCCCCCATTAGTTATTTTAATTTTTGCTTAAGGTACTTTAAGCTCTGTTAATCAGAGCATAAATGCTTAGGACTGAACTGTCTTTTGAACCTTCCATTACTGATATTTGTATCCCTTTATCATTAAGCAATATCCTTCTTTATCTCTGCAAATGCTACTTGTACCAAGGTCTAATTTGATATTATGACCACACCAATTTTAATATAATTTGTTCCTGCAAGGCATACATTTTTCTATCCTTTTGATCTAATGTATCTATGTATTTATATTTAAAGTGCATTTCCCATAAGCAGCACAGATTTAGGGCTTGCTTTCTTTAATTCATTTTGACAATTTCCATCTCTTAATTTGAATGATTTAACTAATTTATGTTTATTATAAATGATTTTCTTTTGACTTTTACCACTTCATTTTCTATTTGTCTCATATTTTTTTGCTTTTGTTTTAGTGTAGATCCTCATTTCCTGCCTTCTTTTGGATTAGTCAAGTAATCATAAGTACACCATTTTATTTCCTCAATTGGATTTTTAAACATTTTCTTTGAATTATTTTCTAGCGATTGCTCTAGGATCAAAATGTGTACCTTAATTTGTCACTGCCTATCTTAAATTACTATTATAACATTTAGCTATAACATACGGTGCTTACCAAAGTTTCCATCTATTTTACAAGAACATATGAAACATATGAACAATGCTACAGTTTTGTTCACAAAGTCAAGTTCCATTTAAAAAGAAATAAGAAAAAGAAAAAAAGTAGTATTTTATATGTTTGTATAAATTTACCATTTCTGGAATTCTTTCTGAAGATGTAGATTTCTGCTAGTATAATTTCTCTTTAGTTTAAAGCATTAACTGTACCATTGCAAGACTGCTAGCAACAAATTTTCTTAGGTTACAGGTATTTGAGGATGTTGTGACATTCTTTCACTTTTGCTTCATTCTTTAATTTTACTTGCAGTAGATTGTAAGTAATAAACTTTTTAAAAATCTTTCTTTCAATATGTTCAAGAGCTCTTTACATTAAGTTGATTATTTTCATCAAGTATAGGGAAATGTTGTCCTTTTGTTCTTCAAATGATTTTCTGCCTCATTCTTTCTGTCTTCTCTTTCTGTTCTTATTCCATTGTGTTAAAACTCTTGATATACCACACAAGTTAGCATTTTTTTCAGTTGTTTTTCTTTTGAGCTTTAGATTAAACAGTTTCTATTGATCTCTTTTAATCTGTAATAATTTGTATTGAGCAGTCTCCATTCTGCTGTAATCCAATCCAATGTATATATTTTTGAAATTTCGTATATTGTTACTATGCAGTCCAGAATATTCATTTCGCTTTTTTCTAATTTCCGTTACTCTCCTATCATACCCCATCTTTTCGCTAATACTTTACTTTTTTCCCTAAAAACTTTTATATATATTTATAATAGATTTTAGAAGTCCTATTTGGTAGCTCCAATTCTGGAACTGGCAAACCATTTTGTTAATGGTTTTTCTCTTGTTTGTAAACCTTATGTTTCCTTGCACATCTCATAACATTTTTTCAAACTTTTTATTGTAGTAACACATATACAACTCAAAATTCACATTAAAATCACTTTCAAATGTTTGGGTAATGGATGTTGGCTATGGCAGCACATTGTTTTGAACACAATACCACTGAATTGCACACCTCATAAGTTTTGATGGTAAGAAAATATTGCATATAGAAGGTCATTCATTAGAATCCCAAATGTTCTAATGTTTTATTTTAGCTTTGTTTTGTTTTCCCAGAGAATGTTTGCTCTTTCCCATGTCTGCGGGATAAAGTGAAGAAGTGATCATTTTTAGATTTTACCCAAACTCATGCTGGATTTACTAGGATTTAATCATAACTAATAAGAATGAACTCACCTCTGCTTAGGCCAACTTTGAGACTCCCGCCCGTCAACTGATGCTACAGTGGAGGGGCTTGTTCATTTTTATCATACAAATGTTTAAGCCAGAAGGTGACTGGAGTCAACTGCATGAAGGAAGGCCCTAGATTCCAGGCACCATGAGCATAAGCCAGACTGGGCAAAATCTGCTTCTCAGCTCCTACGTCATTGCCTTTTACTTTTCTTTTCTCTTCTTTGTTCCCAGGGATGCTGGGTGGGACCAGGGGCAATTTTCAGGGTAATAAAATTATTTGCTGTTTTTGGTGATCTTCCAGATCCAAGCCACCATTGCCTACAGCTTGATTGAACTAACATTGAACTTGCAAAGTCTCATAGTCTTTGAGAAGCTGCCTCCTTCTTCCTGCCATGATTGAAAGACCTGGATTTTATACCCAGGAAGCTGCTATGGCTTTCTGATCACCAGTGAAGGGCTCATCTCTTCAAAATCAGTTCAACAATGATTTCTTTTATCCACCACTCATGAATATTCTCCTAAATAACTATGGCTTTTATTGTATCCATTTTTTCTTTGATAATTTATATTATACATTAATATTAAAATTTTACAGAATAAAGGTTACTATTCATGTTTATAGACAATGCTTTTAATCACCTTGTTGTAGGTTTAAGATCCTTAATACTGAGACAGAAGTAACTTATTCTGAATTACCTGGTCTGTACAGTGTAGTAGTGCTAGAATTTTGAGAGGTTGGCATGATAACAGAATATGTGGTTGTTATTAAAATAAACTCTAAATAAATAGTTGATTATGAGTGTGTCAGTATTTTACAAAGCAGTTGTAGCTGGCTAACTCAATTTGTTAATTCACCATGGTAATAAGGCCAAGGTTGCAGTTTCTATTATGTTTGGGCCAGTTGGTTTCACTCTTTTCTGAGGTCACAGGCTACATTTCTTTCCATTCTCCCACAATCTTGGCTGACTTTTCTGCAAAGTTATATTGGGTAATAGCATGTGGATGGGTCTTCACACTTCCATTTTTTAATCATACCTTCTTAAGCCTGTGTTGTTATACAAATTGGTATTTTCGTTCGTTGATATCTAACTCATCCTGCAAGACTCCAATTTTATATAAAAAAGGTTGAAGCACACTAGTGATTGATGAAGAACTTCATCTGTTGACAAGAAGACGATCTCTTTGCTCAAAGCTAATTATTTTTTGTGTCATTAAATTAAGTTCATATTAAAGAAAGCTTAAGGCTTGAATTGATGTTATTTCTCTAAGTATATATACCTACAGTGAATTAATCATTTGTTTTTAAAGAGTTACTTTTAAGTAATTATTAAGCTTTTATTTAACTATAGTATATAGGAGAACATTAGTGCTAAAATGAAGAAAGTTATTATAACTTATAAGTTAGTATAATTTGTATTCAAATTGAATTTTGCTTTAAAGAATTATAGTTGGAGTTTACTATTTATGTTATGCTAAGAAAGGGGTGAATGTGGGACTGAGTTTTCTATCTCATCATTAGTAGTTTTGATGAAGCTAAGTGATACACAGTAAGATTTTGATGGGAGCCCATAAACTGCTGTATATATTCAAAAACATTTTAACTGGATGTTTTCTTTCTTTCATTCGTTATACACACACCCTCTCACACACAAAATTAAAGTTAAAATAGTCCTTTTCTAGTTACTTTACAAAGACTGCCATTTAAAAAACAAATATTCTATGCATAAATATTCAGAAATATTGCCAAACTTCAACTCTGAAAAATGACTATGTGCTTTAGATATGAAATACTTCATTGAAATAGTTCATTGAAAACTGATGACCCTTAGAATAAACTATAAAAAGAGAAAGTGGTTCTACAAATGACTCTAGTTCCAAAGAGATGTCTAAGACCCACCTCCCAAAAGTTTCTTCCAAAAATGATAGTGTTTGGCAAACACTAAGATCTACAACTTGGTATTTTTCCACTGACCTCTGTTTTTCTTTTTGAGCCCCTCTGGCTTTCTTTCATCTTTCAGAATTTTTGTTTTGCTTCATTTTTCTCTGTCACTTAACTTGCTTTTGTTTTATTCTTTTTGTAAAAGATTTGTATGCTCTATGACCACATTCTTTTCTGGCATAAATTTTCTGATTGCCAAAGTGGCTTTACACCCCATTTGCTTGTTTTTGCAATATCTCTTCTACATGAATCTTAGGAAGAGGAACTATGTGATGAAATAGCTCTTTCGACACACTTTTTTAGATCATTAGTGAATCTCCTTATCCTAGAAGAGAAAAATATATAATTTTCCTATATCCTGGAAGAGAAAAGAGACCCTTTTCTGAATTTATTTGAGGAAAATAACTGATTTTTTCTAGAATCATACCAAGATTGATGCATTTAGTTAATACTATGAGGCTTTCTACACATAGTCTGGAGCTTGGATCAGATGATGGGGTAATTAAAATTCTCATGATAAGGGGGAAAAACAAGACCAGAATATTGAAGGAGGTTTAAATGCCAAGAAGTCCAGCAATTTGGTTAGACGATATAGCCAAATAAGAAGAGAGAATTAGAAAATGTTTACTTTAAGAGCAAAGATGCCTACTATTCAATAATAAAATGTTCTATTTTAATGATCTGCTTTGCTGGGGTGCACTACACACCCCAACCTTTGAGTCTGTAATGAACAGATGCTATGAGAAAGTAGAGCATGAAAAGAAGTTAGCAAGGTTTGGAAAGAGGCAGAAAATATATTACAGATAGAGGAGATGGAGTAAAGACTTATTTGAGAATAAGTACCAATATCAAATATTTATAGAACTGCAAGCAGATTACATTGGTGGAGGCAGTTGTGACAACTGAAAAGTGCTAGAATTGAGGTTGAAGAGTTTAGTAGGGTCCATACTATGAAAAGTCTTTTATACCATGTGAACACACTATTCTCTTACCCCCGAATATTACTGAAAAGTAGTGGGGAGAACTACTGAGCCACACTTGTGATTTTAATATACCACAGTGATGGAGCTATGAAAACTTAATTTAAAAAAAGCAGATTGGGGAAGGGAGGTTCATTAGAAGATTGTTAGGTAGTTCAGGGAATTGTGATGGAGATATAAAGTTAAATTCAAGAAACATGTGGAATGTGAAAATAGCAAGACTTGGTAATGGGTTGAACTTGGAAAATGGGGAGATAGTCAAGGATAACTCTTAAATGTAGAATATGAGTTATGACATGGATGGGGATACCATCAACTAGGTTGGAGAATTCTGAGGGTAAACAACCATTGGAATGTAATGATGAGTTCAATTTGGGATATATTAAGTGTGAGAGACTCTGGAGTTTCCAAATCTGGAGGTTTAACTAGGTATTAGGTGCTTGTCCTAGTAAGTTACATATTAAAACTCATTTAAACTTCCAAAATTCTAAGAGATGATTAATATTACTAATGAAGCATATTATTCCACTCTGAAGTTCTAGGAGAAGATTATAATAGAGATATAGATTGGGCAGATCAGAATGTAAGTCATAGCTGAGACCATGGAATTAGACGATATCAAATAAGAGTGCAAAGTGCAAAATGAGGAAAATAATGTGTTGAGTTTGGAATCCTGGGCTACACCAACATTAAACATGAATTTTCTGTAGACCTCAGGTTAGAAGATGTAGGCCCTGGAAGTGAAAGGTTTGGGATTGTAGAAAAGGTACTAGAAACTAAACATTAGCTGAAATTAAAGGCTTTCTTCTCTATAAAACATTTGTGCCATGAACCAGAAAAGAACAAACTAACAGAGAAATTTAACATTTAATAAAAAGAAAAAATTAGGGACACTTACTAGAAGAACAAAACTAGGTACACCATACTATTGTTCTGAGGTTTGCCAATGATTTATAGTCATTATTGGGGGAAATAATGTCATTCCTCTTATTTTCATTAAAACACTCAAAGTAAATTACACATTATACACATTTCTTGATTCAATTCAGTAGGTATTGACTTATTTTCAATTTTCCTAAAAACAAAAGGGAATGTACAATTTCATTTTATCAAGTTTGGATATTACAGTGGCAGTTTGGTATTGTTTATGAATTCTAAAAATAGATGTTGGATTATGTTTGTTAATTGTTCTGTACCTCAGTGTGATTAAATTATGATTAGGGCTTTGATTGTAGGACGTTGAGTCCCTGCTGCCTTGGTGGGCGGGGACTCTCAGAGAAAACTACATGGCAGAAAAGAGAGTTGGGATTTTGATGCTGAGTTGGAGTCCCGGGAAGTAAGCACACAGAGGAGCTTGGTTATAAGGAAGGAGAGAAGGCCCCGGGAAAAGAAAGGAGCCGTTCACCTGATAGTCTACATCTGGCCTTGTGGAGAGAACAAAGCAGTTGAACCTGGAGAGAATTGAGCCCCAGGGAGAGAGACAAAGCCTAGAGAGCCTGACCATGGAGCCTTCAGAGGAAGAGGAAGGCTGAACGTCAGCCATCTTGTTCCAGCACATGGCAATAGACTAGTGAGGGAAGTAACTTAGGCTTTATGGCCTGATAACTGTAAGCTTCTACCCCCAAAAAATACTCTTTATAAAATACTCTTAATACTCTTGATAAAAACAGACCAACTTAGGTATTTTGCATCAGTACCCTTTTGGCTAAAAAAACACAGGAGTCAAATGTTTGACTAATCTGAAATACAAATACATGGCGTTATATTTTTTCCCAATGATAATTAGTCTCAGTTCCTATAGTCCTACATAAAAGAGTACTGGGAGTAAAATTTTTGCCTAATTCCTCAAATTTCCAATTGTTGGATAAAGTTGTTCAGCACTTTAGATCTTTTAATAATAATTCATCTTAAATAGCAGCAGCATCTACTTTTAGAATTATTTAATGTATGTTTACTACTAGTTTTTCTTTCATTCTTCATTTGTGAACTATATTCATTACCCAAGTTTCCTATCTCAATTTCACCTCCCCACTCTACTCAGTATGTACTCTGTTTGAGAGCTCATCTACTCTCATCGTTTTAACCATCACCTTTATACTTCTCCCTCCAAGAGAAATTTAGAACTAGAATAAATTCATTTTCAAATTTTATACCTCTAAAACCAAGTACATCATTTTCCCTTCTATTCCCAAATTCTAGTACAACTGCCAAAAAAGCTCCAGCCAATGGAACCATCATTCTCAAAATCACAAAAGCTTTATAGGTCATCTTTGTTTTACCCAACTTTTTATTATCTGTGATCAGAGAGTAAAAATATACTAGCTCTTTGATCAAACTGTCTTCCACATCATTTTTTTCTTTCTTTCTGATTGCTTTTATTCAAATCGATCATCTCACCTGCTTCTACCTGGCTTGTACTATATGTTCTGAAATTGCCTTCTCTGATTCTAGTCTTTCTTATTAAAATCCATCATACTGCTCTCTTGGTCCTAAACCTTTAATGGTTTTAAACTTATCTACTTAGCTCTATCCAGGCTTTCTGTAATCTATCTATAACTATTCACACCTCCATTCACCTTTCCCTATCCCATTCTACATAAGATATTCTCAGTGTCTTTCAGAAAGCCATTATTTTTGCTTTTGTTTCTATTTGTACCTTTGCTTGAAATTTCCCCTGGAGTCCTCAATAGCTGTCCAAACCATATCAATTTTTGGAGGCCCAGTCAAAATCTTTTGCTGCTGAAGAAGTATCAACCACTCATTGTTTTTTCCACTTTTGATTTCAAGTAGACCTGTTACTGTCACATAAATTAGGATTTAAATATATTTCATTTTGTATTCTCTATTAACCTTTTCTCCCCAACTAGTTCGTGAGCTCTTTGAAATCAAGGACTATTATATCTTGGAATTCTGAACACACAACATGGCCTTGCATCATCTCAGCAGGCTATTATTTATATATTTTGTTAATATTGGATGGCTTCCTATTATGTACCACATACCATGCTAGGGATTGGGGTTATATCAGTGAATAAGATAGAAACATTCCCTGGAGCTTAAATATGGTGGAGTCAAAAAAGGTATTTAAGAGAGTTCACAAAATTAAGTAATTAATTATAGACTTACAGAGGAAAATACAGAAGGAATGTGAAAAAAGACACTTAAAATCCCTGTAATTTATTTCAAATCATGTTTTTCCCAGAAATTGAAGATTTCTTTCCTCTATTAACATTAGTGAGAGATTTATTTCCAGGGTAACTTCAACTTTTAAAAAAATATATATCTATGCACATAAAATCCTTTCTATCCAACTGAAGAGTTCATCCAAGATTGGACTAAGGATAAACACATACTTGAATTGCTTTCAAAATCTTTCTCAATATACAAGGTGCAAGCAAAGCTTCTGAAAGACCAGTTAACTTCAACTGCAGCTACAAAGGAACTTACAACTGTTGTTATCAACATGAACTTACAACTCATTCTATCAAATGAGTCTTCCATGACAATGTTCAGTTAGCAAGGTCAATATGAAGTTTTATTTTCACTTTCCTCTGCCCAGATCTTACTTGGAAAGAGCATTGTGTTCTTTAAGAACTTGACTTATATCCACACTTCAAACAATATGAACTAATAACTATTTGGCATTCTCTGGTTATATAGTCACCACAGACTTACATGGGATTAAGTTCTGGTTCAAAAACATTTTGAAGTTCCCTATATTTCATTTTTTAATATACCTATTTAATTTCTCCATCAATTCTAATTTATTTTCAATTTTCCTTTGAAAAGCATTTTATACCATGTTCCTGCTTCTCAATTTATTTCATTATTAATTCACCTCTAGCAATAGCTTTCTGTAGTAATTAGCAAAGTTATCTTTTACAATGTAGTTTGGCACAATGATATATAATGTTTATTATGTTCTGAGGAATCATTCTGAGCATTTTACAAATATTAAATCATTCAGCATTTTGGGTCTGCATCCATTTATCAGCATGCACATTGTTACTTTTGCTCCAAAATTGGGCCAAGGAACTCTTTATTGTGATATGATCTGGTTTGTTCTACTTCCTCAGTTCATTTTGTGGTCAGTAATATTCAAGCAGCAAATTATAAACAAATCTGAAATTTGCAGCTTGATAAATTTATATAAATACATGTATTTGAGTAACCATCATCTGAATCAATATAAAAAACAATGGCAGAACCCCAGAAGGCTCTCTCATTCCCTCGCTCCACCTTTCCACTCCTGTGGTTCCTGTAGCCCATCATGGATATATGTCCTAATGCTATTTAAGGATCAATCCCCTAAACTCAATCCCTGCACAAGTATGGACTTTGAGCCACATGAGCTCCATCACCAACTGGCTGTGTGGCCTCTAGCTTGTTATTTAATCACCCTCAATTTCAATTCTCTCATCTGTAAATCAAAGATAATGTTACCAAGGTTGAGGGCTTTGTGTGTGAGTTAAGTGATATCAAGTATAAAAAGCACTTTTCCCTCTGTCTGACAGTCATTGTTAGCTCTCTTCTACCACACACATTATAATACAAGAAAAATTGTCTCTCACAGAAGTGGAATCCAGTTATCAGCAAGGCAGCCACAGGCATGGCTTTGGCATGCAATAATTTTATTGCATTTTGCTGAGTTTGCTGTCATCAAAATCAAATGAATTGTCAAGCAATGTTTCCCACAGCAGTATTTCATATGCTGTAGGCTTCCTATGATTATCTCCATGTGGACACCTAGGAATATTTATAAAAATGTAAAAATCACGAATGTAAAATTTCCCCCAATTCACTTTAAACTTACTGAAATAAATTATATGGGTATGTATGACTCCTTTAGAACTTTCTTTATTTTTAAATCTACCTTGGTACTCTTCCATTAAATCTTATTTTTTCATTATTCTAGTTCAAGTTGGATTTTGTTACTTATGACTGAAAAGAAAATGGATTGCTACTGAAATTGGACCCCAAAAGTACAGAAGTCTGGTGTCACAGTGAAAGACCCCAAAATACAGCTGAGGTGAAATGACACAGTAGGGCTGGTTAGTGAAGTTACTATGGCCCTTGAATAATATGCATGCTATGTTCCAGTCACTCTTCTAAACTGTGTGAATGTAAAATATCTATTTGTCTAAAGGCAGGTTAAGTTATCACCATTTTACTATGGAAACCTTACATAAGTTAAGATCGTACCTGTAGTAATGCTAAAGTGGAGATTCTAATGTACATTGGTATGTTTCCAAAGCTCATGCACTTTTCACTATACCATGCAGCTTGCACAAATTAATAGGTGGTATTTATTAGTAAATACTATGGCATCCATAGTATTTATATGTCTACACACCCATGCCATAAGTTATTTTTTATTACAAATTATGCAGATAAACTACTTGAAGCCACGTTTACTGAGTTCTGAAAGCCATGCTATAGATACCACATTATACTTGCCCCTCTATATGTAAGGTATTAAAGTAAAATGTTGTTTAGTTTGAAAAAATAATATATATGTGTGTCAGGGAAACAAAATGATCTAGGCTGTTTTTGAAGGATATGGATCTGGAGTCGAATAACAGAAAACTTTCATGACCAGGCAATGAAAGAAAAATTCTTGGAGCTAACCCTAAGATTCCTTAAGAAAAACAGATTGGAATTCTGTGCCTGCCATGCTTGGAGAATCACAGGAAGCTACAAAGTTTCAGTATTGATGGTGACCAAAACTGGTAGTGTTAGTTTTCTGGAACATCATAAAAAGACTTTCCTCTGTGGGAATCCACATCTGGTTCTAGCGTCAGATCATTTTTTGGCTTTGGGCCTCTTGTTTTATTTTCAACAACCATATCTGTTGATAGGGATGGGTGAAACCAGCAACCTTTCGTTTCTAACAAAATATATTTTAACCTGTTTTTGAAAGGTTCTGGCAAATATGCTTTGCATGAAATTGTTTTTCCCCTCAAACATTGGGTTTTCAGAGAAATGTTAAACCATGTGTATTTGATTAACTTACTGTTAACTGTTTGAAAAGGCTCTTTATAAGTAATGTTTAATGACCAGAAATCCTTGGAAATCTTTTTCTGTGAATCAAATCTTCTTTTTTTGCTGAGATGAAATGAAACTTGAAATCAGTGCCTAGACTTTGATTCTACAATTGGCATTCTATATTTGATCAAATGCAAAAAGATTGAAAATTCAGCATCAACATAGGCTATAAATACTGGATTATTTTAAATTTTAGAATTTTAAAAAAATTTTCAAAGTAAGAAACTCCACTATGACTACTTACTAAATGGCATTTATTTAAATGTGTAACTGTGACTATACATCTCATAAAATTTGAATTACCTTTAAATTTAGCAATAACTTGTAAAATCACTATTTTAGTCTCAGAATATTAGTTACAGTCTTTCAATGTACTTCATTATATTAAAATGGCATATTAGATTAATTGATATCTGGATGTCAAATTAATCTTTCATTTTTGAGATAAATCCAACTTGGCCATGGTGTATAATCCTTTTTATTCATTGTTGGATAGTTTATAATATTTCATTGAGGATTTTTTCATCCATATTGATAAGTGATATTTGATGAGTTTGTGGGGTTAGGGCAATGCTGAATAGAATTAGTTGGGAAGCATTCCCTTCTCTTCTATCTTCTGGAAAGCTTTGTGAAGAATTAATATTATTTATTCTGTAAATACTGGATCAAATTCTCTAAGAAATCCATCTGGGCTCAGACTTTCCTTTGTAGGACAATGTTTAATAACAAATTCAATTTCTTTACTGTTATACATCTATTCAATTATTTTCTTTTCTTCTTGAGTCATGTTGGTGATTTGTGTCCTTTTCCAGGAATTTGTTCAATTCATTTAAATTTTCTAATTTGTTGACAAGAAGTTATTTATAGTATTCCTTTAAAATCCTCTTAATTTTTGTAGGGTCAAAAGTGATTTCTTATCTTTCATTCCTTATTTTGATAATTTATGTTTTCTTGGCCAGTCTAAAGTTGGGCCAACTTTATTGGTGTTTTCAAAAATAAATTTTTGGTTTCACTTATTTTCTCTACTGTTATTCTCATTTCTATTCTTTTGATTTATGATCTAATCTATATCATTTTTTTTCTTATGCTTACTTTGGTTATAGTTTTCTCTTCTTTGTTCTGTATATTAAGGTAGAATGCTAAGTTATTTCTTTGAGATCTTTCTTCTTTCCTAATTTATGGACTTAAAGCAGTAAAGTTCCCTTTAAACACGTCTGCAGCAGCTAGCATCCTATACATTTTAACATGTTGTGTTTTTGTTTTTTAGTCCCTTTAAAATATTTTTTCCTGATTTCCTTTTTGATTTTATCTTTGAACATTATGTTATTTAGAAATGTATATTTGATTCCCAAATATTTGTGGATTTCTCATTTATTGTTGTTGATTTTCTAATTTAATTCTGTTGTGGTCAGAGAATATTCTTCATATTATTTCAAACATCTTATAGTTATTGACACTTGTTTCATGGTAACTTCTGGAGACTATTCTATGTGCTCTTAAAAATAATGCTGCTGTTGAGTGGGATGTTCTATAGATGTCAGTTTGGTCAAGTTGGTTAGTAGCATTTGAGACATCTGTATTGCTGCTGATATTATCTTCTATTATTCGATCAATTATTCAAAGTGGTTTCTTGAAGTCTCCAACTATTATTGTTCAGTTATCTATTTCTCTTTTTAATTCTAATATTTTTGCTTCAGGTATGTTTTTGCTTTGTTGTTAAGCATGTATACGTTTATTCATGATATATCCCCCTGGTGAGTTGACCACTTTGTCATTATGAAATATCCCTTTCTATATCTAATAATATCATTTTGTCTTAAAATAAAAAGTTTGCTATTATTATAAACAATCAATTTTCCTTAGGATTACTCTTTGCATCGTATATCCTTTTACCTCTTTGTATTTTCAGCTTAATTTTTATATTTGAATTTAAAGTGTATATCTTGTAGAAAGCACAAAATTTTTAGTCTAACTACCTCTGCCCTTTTATTCGAGTATTTATTCCATTCATATTTGTATAATTATTAATTTATGGCTGCCATTTTGCTTTCATATTTTTGTTCTTTTGTTCCCCCATATCACCTTCCTTTGTGTTGAATAGATATTTTCTAGTATACCATTTTAATTACATATTTTAATATATTATTTTTGGCATTTCCTTAGTAGTTGCTCTAGCCATTATGATATGCTTTTTAACTTATTACAATCCATTTGATTGATGCTACTTTCATACCAGTATAATATAGAAACTTTGTTCTAATTTAATTCAATTCCCTCCTCTTCCTTTGTGCTATTTTTATCATATATATGGCACATTATTATGTTTTAGCCCAAGAAATACAGTTTTAAAATTATTAGTTTATATAATAGAAAATCTCAAATCAATTAAAACAAAAAAGGAGAAAAATACATTGTTATTATAAAATATTATAAAATATTTTATATTTACCTAGGTATTTATCTTTATGTTTATTCTTTATTTCTTTATGTAAATTCAAGTTATTGCCTGGTATAATTTCCTTTCAGCAGGAAGGAATTCTACTATTATGTTTTAAGGGAACTCTACTAACAACAAAATCTTTCAGTCATATTTTATTTGGAAGTGTCTACATCTCCACTTTAATTTTCAAGGATGATTGTCATGAATATGGAATTCTTTTTGATAATTTTTTCAGCACTTTGACTATGTCACCCGACTGCCTTCTGGCTTCCATTGTTTCTATTGAGAAACCAGGTTTTATTTTATTTTTGTATCATTCTCTGAGATTAGTCATTTTCTCTTGATGATTTCAAGTGTTTTTTTTGTGTGTGTTTTTTGTTTGTCTTTGACATCTAACTGCTTGAATCTGATGTGTCTGGGTGTGGCTTACTTTATGTTTTTCCTGCTTAAATATATTAAGCTTATTGAAACTTAGATTAATATTCGGCATCTAAGTTAAGAAATTTTCATCCACTATTTTTTCAAATATGTTTGCTGACCATTCTCTCTGTTCTGTCCTTATAAACCTCCCATTACACATATATCAATATGCTTTATATGTTTTAGTAGAGAAGTTGTAGGTTTGCAGGAAAATTAAGCAGAAAGTACAGGGTTCCCATGTGCCCCCTTTCACATGCACAGTTTTCACTATTATTAATGCTTTGCATTTAGTGTGGCACTTTTGTTACAACTGATGAAACAAATATTTTTTTTATTTTTATACTATTAACAATAGTACATAGCTTTCATTAGGGTTCACAGTTCTTTGATTCTTTAAAATTTTAATTCTAGTAACATATATACCAATTTAAATTTCCTATTTTAACCAATTTCGAATATGCAATTCAGAGGTGTTAATTAAATACATAATATTGTGCTACCATCAACAGCCCATTACCAAAATTTGTCATCACCCCAAACAGAAACTCTGAACCGATGAAGCATCAATCTCTATTTCTTATCCCCAACCCAACCCCTGGTAATCTGTATTCTAGTTTATGACTTTATGAGTTTGCTTATTCTAATTATTTCATATCAGTGAGATCATACAATATTTGTCTTTTTGTGTCTGACTCGTTTCACTATTTCACTTAACATGATGTCTTCAAGGTTTATCCATGTTGTTTGCACGTATCAGAATTTCATTCCTCTTTGCGGTTGAATAATATTCTTTTGTGTGTATATACCACATTTTATTTATCATTGTTTGATGGACACTTGGGTTACTTCCATCTATTGGCATTTGTGAATAATGTTGTTATGAACTTTGGTGGGTAAATATCTGTTCGAGTCCCTGCTTTCAGCTCTTTTGGGTATATAGTTACAGGAGGGATTGCCAGGTTTTATGGAAATTCTATTCTAAACTTTCTGTAGGACTGCCAAACTGTCTTCCACAGCATGTTTATTTTCCCTCCAAAAATGAATGAATATTCCTATTTTTCCACATCCTCTCAAGCATTTGTTATTTTTTTATTTTGAATTGTTGCCAATTTGTGGGTATGAATTGGTATCTTGTGGTTTTGATCTGCATTTCCCTGTGGCTAATGATGTTGAGCAGCTTTCATGTCCTCATTGGTCATTTTTATATCTTCTTTGAAGAAATGTCTCAAGTTTTTTGCCCGTTTTTAAGTTGGGTTGTTTTTCTTGTTGTCATTGAGTCTATTATCTTTTATTGATTTTCCCCTCCAATTTTTCAGATTGTTTAATTTCTATTCATTTATCTTCTAGTCAACAGGTCCTTTATATCTGACAGATCTAAAATCCTCTTTGAGCTCCCCTATGAAATTTTTATTTTAATTACTTTTATTTTAATTCTATTTAATTCAAAATTTTATCTTGTTATTTTAAATAATTCCTATTAATTAAGATACTACGTTTAATAAATAATTGACAACACATTTCCTTTAATTTACTAAACATGTTTTCTTGTAGTTCTTTGTACAAATTTATAAGAGCTGTTTTTAAAGTCTTTAGGCTTAACATCTGAGCTCTCTAAGTGACATTTTCCATTGACTGCATTTTCCTGAGTATGGGTCACACTTTACTCCTTCTTTGCATGTCCTGCAATTTTGTTGTTGAAACACGGCTTTTCAGATTTAAAAAAGTTAGCAAACCTAGATTCTGATTATCATTGTGGTTGCTGTTTTGTTTCTTTGTTTGTTGCTTAGTTCTCTCCTGGGCTAATTTTGTGGTTATTGTCTCCATAGGGCAGGTGGCAGCTGATGTCCTTGCTTTATTGGCTCTTTAATAAATGACCATGGAACATTTTAATATTTATATGGATAAAAATACACTTTACCCCTACCACATACCATACACAAAAATAAATTCTAGGTAAAATATAGAACAATAAAATATATCTGGTGATCAATAAGAATATATTTTTAGGAAAGAGAAAAACTCCTTAAATAAGGCACAAAAAGTAAATAAGTATAAAGGAAAGATAGCAAGTTGGAATGTATTAAAATTAAAAGATTTCTTCATCAAAATACAGAATTAAGTAACAATCAAAGCTCTTTCCGTGGTCTATGATGTTACTTACATAATTTTCCCTTCTAATTCTTTGATGTCTTTCATGTGATTCTTTTTGTTACTCCCTCTGATCCAGTCATGCTGAGATCTTTATTTTGCCTAGAGCATGTCAATCACAATTATGCTTCAAAATTTTCCATTTCCTCTGTCTGGAATGCCTCTTCCCAATATACAATGGTTTGGTGCCCCATTTCCTTTTCATCTTTACTTAAATATCACCATTTAGGGTATCCTTCCATGCAAGTTTTCAATATATTTAAATTATTTTAAAATATCTATCATTGCTTCCTATCCATTGCCTCTGCTTTACATTTTCCCTTGCCAATTATCATTATCAAACCTGCTCTATTTTTAAAAATTTTATTTTATTTTTAACTGACACACCACAATGAGGTCTTAGAGCTTTTTGCTTGTGTTAATATGATACCCCCCAAAACTAGAAGAACGATTGGCAAATATTAAACTCTCAGTAAATATTGATTCATAATTTCTCATGACTTTTCATTCATTAGAGATAGGGACTGAAGAGTATCTATTGGATTTATTTGCAGAGGAATATGTAGTGATATTAGAAATGGTATGTGCCAATCAAATGGCAGGTATAAAACAAGATTACAGTGGCTAATTTAGAACAGGTTGGTAAGGAAAGTGTTAATGAATGTTGGAAACTATTCAAAAGCTCTATTTGTGATATGAAGGAGAAAGATATGGTGGGTGATACTCAAAACGATGAGTATCACAGGAGGTATTTCTACACATGGGAACAACTTGATTAGATTTATCATTCATGAGCAATTGTTAGAAAAGATAAAGAGAGAAAGAGAAAGAAGGAGAATAGAGAGAGAGAGAGATTATTACTGAATGAACTAAATGTCCAAGGAGGCAAGAGATGAGATCCAGAAAATACTTGGTGTAGGATTAGCCTAAAAGGAGCACTTTTTTTTCTTTCCAAGGGAGGGGGAAAAAGTTGTATGAAGGTACAGGTAAATTTGTAGGCTTGAAGTTAAAATTTAAGAGACATTTTCCTGTTTCTTCTATGTTACTTGTGATATCCGAGGTACCTATATCTGTGAGGTAGGTGGAGATTTAAGGATAAAGGCATATGTTTGAAAGAACTGTTACGTAAAAAGGCATAGAAAGAGAATGAAATGTCTCACAAATTATAATAACACAGAGGGCAGAACTGAGGGCCCAGCTGAGGCTGCTGACTATATGGATAGAATCTAGAATGAGTATATGAATTTAAAGCTTCACACTTAGTTCTGTTATTTATCTTTTCTCAATTTTGTCGGTGTAGGGCCATTGCTGTGCTACTCTTATCTGTTAGCTCTTCCTAGAACCCTGGAGAGATGAAGGATAAGAGGATTTGGTTTGAGAAGATCTAGTCATTATTGCCTTCTAATCAAATCGAATTAGAAAACCAATTCCCCAAACCCCAGAATCAAATCAGAAATCTCAACCTTAAGATTCTATTTCTCAAAGGCTTCTCACAATACCACAATCATCTACATTAGTTAGGGATCTCCAGTGAAACAGAAATACACACACACACACACACACACATTAGAGATGTCTTATAGAAATTAGAGGAATTATTTATTATAGGAATTGGCTCATGCAACCATTTGGATTGGCGACTCTAAATTCTGTAGGCCAGGCTACAAATTGGAGACTCTGATAAAAGTGTTGATGAATTCTTCAGGAGAACTTGGCTGGCTAAAGTAGAAATTCTTCTTTCTGATTGCTAAAATCATCCGTTTTCTCTTTAAGGCTTTCAGCTGATTGGACAAGACTTGTCTCATTGCTGAAGGCAATCGCCTTTGTTACCAGCCATAGATGCAATCAACTGACTAATGATTTAAATCCGTGAAATACTCTCACAGTAACAATCAGGCCATTGCTTGCTTTACCAAACAACTGGACACCATAACATAGTGAATTTAGCATGTGAACTTCATTGTATCAATGATCAATTGATTTTTGACAAGGATGCAAAGACTACTCAATGGGGAAAGACTGGTCTCTTCTACAAATGGTGCTGTGAAAACTGGATATATATATATATATATATGCAAAAGAATGAAGGTGGACCCCTACCCCACACTACATACAAAAACTAACTCGATATGGATCAAAGACCTAAATACAATTATCAAAACCATAAAACTCCTAGAAGAAGTATAGGCAACCATCTTCAGGACAATGCATTAGGCAATGGCTTCTTTGACCTTACACCTAAAGCACGAATGGCAAAAGAAAAAAAAAAAGATAAGTGGGTCTTCATCAAAATTTAAAATTTCAGAATCCAAAGACTTCATTATTAAAGTAAAAAGACAGTATACACAATGGGAGAAATGTTTGAAAACTACATATCCAATAAGGGTTTAATATCCAGACTATTTACAGAAATTCTTCAACTCAACAACAAAAAGACAAACAACCCAATTAAAAATGGGCAAAAGACTTGTGTTGACATTTCTCCACAGAAGATATACAAATGATTAATGAGCACATGAAAAGATGCTCAGCATCATTAGTCATTGAGCAAATGCAAATCAAAATTACAATGAAATATCATTTCACTCTGACTAGAATGGCTGCTATTTAAAAAGTTGTTCAGTATTAGAAAATATTAATATAATTCAAGAAATGTAATCATATGGACAGAATTCAATGAAGCATTTAACATAATTTTAAAATCTTAGTAAATTAAAATGATAAAGGTAATTATCTTGATAGGAGATATTTATTTGAACCCAACAAACAATATCATACTTATAGCTGATACACTAGAAGCAATGTCCCTAAACTCAAGAGAGAAGCAAGTGTATACCAATTGAAATATTAGATAATATAATAAGAAAGAAACAATAAACAATTGGTATCGACATATAGGAAATAAGAAAAAAGAAGTTATCTACTTTTGACATTGATAAGATTTGCTATCTGGAAAAGAGAAAAGATTTAACTAAAAAATCATTGAAACAAAATACATTGTTGGTATGAAAAGTGGCTACAAAATCAATTTATACTTTTAATAATTGGAAAATATAAAGAAAACTATTCTATTAACAATAGCAGTTTACATTTTTAGGATTATTCCTAACAAGAAAGGTATCAATCTTTTACAAAGAAAAGAATAAAATTTGCATGAATAAGTTTAGAAAAACAGGAGAGAACATTATAAAATATTATAAGGATTTTCATTGTCTTCAAATTGTCCCATAAACTACTTGAACTCTGATGAAATCCCTGCCTTTCTAGAGGGCACTAATGGATAAATGTCTTCCATAAAACTCATTCAACTTCACCATGGAGTGAAGAAATAGCTGAGGCAAGTGTTAACTCTTCACCTTACCTTTCCCCCACTCCCTTGGCCTATTTCTGATCCATTTCCTTAGGAATTTTCTGCAGTTGGAGTACTAGCCCATCTTAAAATTCAAAAGCAATTACATTTTGTAATATGCTTCTGATTCCACAGTGGATATTTCTTACTAACTTCAAGCCCTGTTCTACTGTATTACAAATAATGTTTGAGAAAGAAAATGAAAGGGGTTACCATCTAGGTCAGCTGCCAGCTGTCATCCCTGTTTGTTCACTGGGTGGTGAAGTCAAAGCTGGCCTCTCTGCCCTCAGTGGGAAAGCCCTCCCGTTGACCCACTGTCACTCAGCAACGTTATAACTTCCAGAAACTATACAGATAGCCATAAAACCCTAAAGTTTACAATTTCCCTTGTGCTCTTTCTTTTCTTTCTAAACTGAAATGAAGAACATACCAAGGATAACTACAATCTACATCAGAGAAGTAGCAAGAGTATCACAGTGGCAAATCAGAGGTGAACAGAATCCTTTGCAACTTTTTAAGTACACCAGCAATCTCACAGAAATAATGATTATGACCTGCATTTTTCTCAGAAAAAATCTGTATGTGATTTGTCAATGGCAATGGAAGGTTTACATATTTTTATGGATTTGTCTAAGTTACAATGTGGAGAAAAATATTGAAAGAACACTAGTCTGTAGTTATTAAACACATAGTAGTCCTTTCACATAGTAGTCCTTTCTATAACCTATACTGAGGATGTTTAGCTGACTCACAAGGAAAAATTAATTATGGAATTAAAATCCAATAAGACAACTGCATGTATTTTCCACTCTCACCACCCCCAAATGAAATTACTCACATATTTCTTATGTCAGAAGTCAGCAATAACTAATGTAACTTTTTATAAAAGTAAAAATTATTTCTATCTTTTACTAATTGAAATCAGGAAAATAGCTTTATTATTATTTCTTTAATTTTGTAAAAACACATAATACAATAAGTTTTGAGAGTTGATTGACACTTAGTAGAAAAGCCAGAATTTTTTTTTTTTAAGATTTATTTATTTACTTACTTTTATCCATTTTAACCCAAAGGTTAGTGGGTCAAACTTAATCCATGAGAAGGCTCAAATTCATAGCCCAAGTCCCTAGCCTTTTCATGCAATCCACAGTCTCATTTTTGCTACTGCTGGTTTCTTTGTCCTATGCACAGAGTAAAAAGGAGTTTGTAAACCTTTGACAAATAAGACTGATTTAATATAGTTAGTTAAATAAAAACAATTATGCCTTCTGAATTAATAATGTTAAGTATAATACAATCATAATTTTACTCTACTTGGGTATGTTGTTCCTGAATTTATACAGGTATACTGATAAAATAAGCTAGCATTATATCTACTAGTCCCTAAAGATGATGAAAAATGTAAATTCACATTTAACCAAGTTGAGTTATTATTTGGACAAACTATGTTTTAAGAATAATTGTGTTTTGTAGAATGTTTGTTTGAAGGCAGTTTCAAAGATCTTTTTGGTAACTTCAGGTATGGTGTGTAGCATGTAAAGTACACAGGATGTGCTTTGTTAAGGAAAAAACTTATGGTTTTGTCCTAAAGGAAAATGACTGTGTGCCACAGAATGAGAAGCAGGAATGTGGAGGAAAAAGTCTGAATGGATATAGGAAGTTGAAAAAGATTTGTGGTAAAGGAATTTTACTTGTCATGGTCAAGGTTGGCTAAGGTATGGCTTATAAGATTTTTAAGAATTTCCTTATCAGAAAATATCATGCTAAACTAGAATTTGAGTTCCCTTCTGTTAAAACGACAACGTTTTCTTGTATTATTGGTCTGCTCTTAGTAAGAGGCTGTAAAACGTTTTGCTTAACTCTTTGATTAATCTACCTAGAAGGCAAAGATCCTATGTTTTATCAGAATTATTGTTAGATCTCAGCTCAAGGAGGCTTGGAGACAGAATAAAGTTCAGACGGAGAAATGTTATTAGATCGCCAGCGTGGCGGTGCCTGCGGGGGTCTGAAGTGGGACTTCAGCCTGCTTGACTGACTTGGGTTTGCTCTTAAATAGCCTAGGTACTAGCCAGAACAGTGAAAAAGCACTGACTTTTACTCCATTGGGAGGGGGTCCTGGGGAGGATGAGGTGTACGTGTTGGAATGCACGTTCTGTCTTTCAGGGACAGTGGGTGGGGTTTTGGCCCTCTATTATGGGGCAGAGGAGGCTTGTGGGCATCGGCTGGGGTCCTGGGAGAGTCATTTTACCAAATGGGGCTAACAATTATACCCTTATTGATATTTATGTTGAACTTTTCATCCTTTAGTGTATTAGAAAACAAGTCTTTTAACTGTTAAAAGAACTGTCTTTTATTTAAAAATAATGATACCAGCTCCTATTTACTTGGAGTCCCTTACTCTTTTCCCTTAAGCTATTGTAGCAATTTGATATGGTTTATGAATTTCAGAAATAGATATTGGATTATGTTTGTAAACTGGTCTGTACCTGGATGTGATTAAATTATGATTAGGGCTTTGATTGGGCCGTGTCAGTAGGACAGATAAAACTACACGGCAGAGGAGAGGAGTTAGTTGGAGCTCTGATGTTGGATTGATGCTGAGTTTTGAGCTGGAGCCCGGGAAGTGAATACACAGAAGAACACAGAGGAATAGAGACGGCTCCTTAGACACAGCAGAAACCTCAGGGAGAGAGACAGAGCCCTTTATCTGGCAGTCTACAGCTGGCCTTGTGGACAGAGCACAGCAGCTGAGCCTGGAGAGAAATGGAGCCCTGGGAACAGAAGAACCCAGGAAGCCTGAACTCTTGGCAGACATCGGCAGCCATCTTGGCCCAACACGTGGCAACAAACTTTGGTGAAGGAAGTAACTTGTGCTTTTATGGCCTGCTAACTGTAAGCTTCTATCCCAAATAAATACCCTTTATGAAAGCCAACAGATTTCTGGTATTTTGCATCAGCATCCCTTTGGCTGACTAATACAGCTATCTGTATTTCATAAAACAATCATCTTTTTCTCCCTGTCTGGACCAGAATTTAGAAACTCTGAATTATACGTAGCAAAATAATTATTTGCCTGGGTTCAATCAGAATCTGGCCTCCTTGTTAACTGGATATAATTGGAGATACTGGTTATATAACTAAGAGTTTAACTGGAATCAAAGTTTGTGAATGATGCTCATTTAATCAGATGTGACCAGACACTTTTAAGAAAGTAAAGTTGGTTTTAGAGAGCCAATTACAAAACGCTTTTGGAAAAAAAAAAAAAACCTCCTGGGACCTGGTACTGGGGTTCCCAACATTACAGGTTAGAAAAAGAGTTACTTTCTGACTGCAGATGAGATCTAGTGAGTTCTTGGCTTGGCTTGACTTCTTAGCCTCAAGAGGATTTAAAAGCCCAGTTGGAGGTTCCTTATGAAAACTACTGGCAAAGAAAACTTTGAAAAACCTATATGGTAAATTGCCATTCCTGCTGTACCTATGGAAATAATCAGGTCAAATCTAATAAAACCAGCCTTACTTTATGATTAAGAATCAATTTTTTTTGGAGATTATCTTTGATCACAAGGAGGACAACTGTAAAGAATTTTTTTTTCAGGGGATGGACCTCTGTACCTAGAGTTAATCACCTATGTGAACTGTCTAGAGCCAGCAGACTTGAACTGAGAGAGGCATTAATGCCTTTAATTTTGGTCTCAGCCCTCTGCCAGGCAAAGGCCAGAAAAAATAGGGGAAATGATAAATAAAACCTAGTAGGCCCAGTATGGAGTCTCCCATGCTAAGTCCCAGGACAAGTTTCTGTTTCCTATAAATGCCCTGCTTGGCCTACAATACCAAGTTTAAATACAGCCAGATCTTAAGCAATTTTTTCCAGCTAACTTCCTCATTCCTAAGCAACCACCTTCTCCCTACATTGTAAGATCCCCTAAATAAAATGGAAATTTAATGTCAGCCAATCAGAACAGTTCCTCACCGGCTTCCACATTTGACATATATGAGCTTCTCCTTTCCAGCCCCTTGGTGGAGATTCCTTTTACTTTCTGAATGGGATGCTGCCCAATTCATGAATCACTCAATCAAGCTGTGAGATCCTAAAGTGCATGAAAAGTTTTTCTTTTAACACTAATTATATATCGTATCTTCTTTTCTATAATTTTCTGTTCTTTTTGCTCTCCTTTAGTTCACTCATCTTCTAGTCTGCTGTTGACAATATACTGTCAAATCTATTCACTGAGTTCTTAATTTCAGCGACTGCAACTTAAAATGTTCTAATATCCATTTGATTACATATGTGTATGCATATATATTTCTTTTCTTTGGCAAAATTCCCCATTTTGTTTTCAATTGTCTTGAATGTGTTTTCAACTTTTTTTTTTGTTTTTTTTTTTTTAAGCGGTACTAGCGATTGAACATGGGACCTCCTACATAGGAAGCAGGCACTCAAACCACTGAGTTACACCTGCTCCCTGATTTTCAGTTATTTTAATGTCTGTATCTTGTCCAACCAATAGCTGGGTCTTCTGTAACTGTTTCTAATGTCTAATTTTTCTCATTGTTCTATGTCTTATTTCAAAAGAATTTTTCATATAAAAATGTTAGATATGTTATGTGAAAAGTTAGAGGCTCTGTGGGATATTATCTTTCAAAAAAACAAAACCAAAAAAATAAAAACATTATTATCTTTCTTCTGAGAAGGCTAATCCCATCACCTGGTAGGCAGCGTCTACTGAGAAATTACAGATTGAGCTGCAAGGCAACAAGTGTTTACTTGGGATTTTATCATTGCAATTAAGGGAGAATAAAAATTCAGGTAGCAACCCAATCTGTGTCCTGCCTTGGGGCTTCTACGCAAGGGTTTTTAAAGAAAAAGAAGACAATTACATAAGTTGTTTGTAAAGAACTATGATTGGTGACTATTTGGTGCTTTACATGTGTTCTTCAAGTTAGACAGTTTACTCGTTTCTTTACCTTGTGGTTGGTTCATGGCATCCAGATGTCCTCAAAAACATCATTCCTTTTGATTTTGTAGACCTTGGTAGTTTGTGATATCTGGCTGAGACAAGTATGAGAGTAACTTCTTGAATGGCCTCTGGACTCCATTTTAAATCTCTTCAATTTTGTTTGATCTCTTTTCTCTAGTCAGCAAGCTTAAAGGCTAAGTCTGCTTATTGTTTGCTCTGTTTCTGTAAAGTAATTCTCCAGGGCTTTCAACTGGGACCCTGGGGAGTTATTAGAGCTCCCCCTTTTAAATTTTCTAAACAATAGTTTTGTACTCAGCATTATAAGAATAAATTCTGAACTGATTGTTACCATAGTTTGGCTTAGTTCTTTAGCTTTTTTAGCCTAAGCAACTTTTAAATCCATAAATACCTCAAAGATAAATAGTGTAGAGGTCCCTTTTCTTTATAGCCAAGCGCTCTATAAATTACTCTGCCTCTTAGACATAGCTCTCCATCTGCTTCTCAGTCCCTCCCTTGCCCAGAACGCCCTGAGGAGGAGGAGAACTTGCAGAATATCAGGTGACCTCATCTCTGAAGTCATGACCCCTCAAGAGCTGGTTGCTGAGGCAACGCACCAGTTCTTCTTGAAGAAAAAAATTCAATTTGCCTTTCCTAGCTATTATTAAGAGTTTGATCTTCCTCATGCCACATCATTAGATTTTTAAACTTCCTTTTCTGCAGTATTCAATCGACTGTTAATTGCCAGCTAATGTTTTCATTCACATCACATAACATTCACCATTTTAAATTGTACAACCCAGTAGCATTAGTACATTTACAATGTTGTGCAACCACCACTTCTATCCAGTTCCAAAACATTTTCATCACCCCCAAGGAAACCCTGTACCTATTAAGCAGCCGTTCCCTATTCCTCCCTCTTCCTAGTACCTGTCAACTACGAATCTGCTTTTTGTTTTTATGGATTTACCTATTCTCAATAGTTCCTATCAATGGATTCATACAATATGGCTCCTTTTGTGTCTGGGTTCTTTCACTTAGCATAATGCTTTAGAGGTCCATCCCGTTGTAGCATATGTCAGTATCTTATTCCTTTTTATGGCTGATTGATATTCCATTGTATGGATACACCACAGTTTATTCATCTGTTTATCTCTTGGCGGACATTTGGGTTATTTCTAACTTTTGGTTATTGTGAACAGTGCTGCTATGAACTTTCATGTTCAAGTTTTTGTTTTCAGATCTTTTGGGTATATAACTAGAGGTAGTATTGCTGGGTAATATGGTCATTTGTGTTTGGCTTTTTGAGGAAAAATTGTTTTCTATAGCAACTGAACGATTTTACATCTCCACAAGCAATGTACAAGGTTCCCATTTCTCCACATCTTCACTAGCACTTATTTTCCTTTCTAAAATCATTATTAAAGCCATCCTAGTGGGTATGAAATGACATCTCATTGTGGTTCCGACTTGATTTGCATTTGCCTACTGGCTAATGATGATGAGCATCTTTTCATATGCTTGTTGGTTATTTGTATATCTTATTTGGGGAAATGTCTATTCAAGTTCTTTGCCATTTTTAAAATTGTGTTGTTTGTCTTTCTGTTTTTGAGTTGTAAGACTTCTGCATATATTCTGGATACTAGATCCTTTTCAGATATATGAGTTGCAACTATTTGTTTCCATTCTGTATTATTCTTTCACATTCTTGGCGGTGACTTTGGATGCACAAATGTGTTAAATTTTGACAAAGTCCAAATTTATTTATTTTTCTTTTGTTGCTCATGCTTTTCGTGTCATATTTAAGAATGTATTGCTTAATGCAGGGGCATGAAGCTACAGTTGTATATTTTCCTCTAATACCTTTATAGTTTTAGCTCTTAAATAGTTTTTTGATACATGCTAAGTTAGTTTTTTTATATTATGTGAGATCAATTAGTTTTTGCTTTGTTTGTTTTTAAATTGGATGCATTTGTCATATACAAGAACTATTCCTTGTTAACATTTTTGTGACAGTCGATGTAGAACAAATATTATTGAGAAAATTATTTGGGTATGTAATTTAATTTAGTTTGTTTTTTTCCTCCTCTTTCCTACAATAACTATATTTAGCTTGGGATCATTTATTCTATCTACTCTTATTATACCTGCCACCTCCTGAGTCTTTTTTAAAAATATCTGAGTCTTTTTATATGGCTATTCATTTTTCTGTGCCTACTGTTCTTTATGATGGATTTCTATTTTGTTCAGGGCCAATAGCTCATAAAGGCTTTATTGGAGATTGTGTAGTTTCCTGCACTTCACTTGCTGAAACATTTTAAAATTTTACACATGTATCTAAAAGTCCTACCTAGTTGCTAGTGATCTTGTAGAACCTCACCTGTCCTTTTGATAGTGTTGCAGAGATTTTGGGTGACATCCTATTACTGGCACAGAAACTTATTCATGTTATTAACAATAACGTAAGAGAGTCCCTAATCTTACAGTGGTAACTCAGGGAACTTCTTTTAGTAGCATAGAGAAATGATCCACATAATATCATACATGGTATCTATATAATAACATCTACGGTTTGATAACTCAAGACATAATTATTTTCTTTAGCCATACTTAAAATTATGTGTTCAAATTACTTGACTTTATTGCTTCCAGCTAAGGAATCAAAAGTACACTGAAGTTTTCTCACTTAAATAAGAAAAAAATCTCTATCTGATTTTCTAAACACAAGTAAAGGAGTTTTATAAATTGTTGTTTTATTGTTTTCTTCTATAACATGAATGTTTCAGCTTACTGTTACACTAAAAATTGTTATTATTTAATAATATTATCCATCTTAACTACTATTTGCTTGAAATTAAGCATCATTTTTCTGTTCATTAATTCTTGCAGCTTCTAAAAATACCAGATATTCTCTTGGGAGAAATATCGTTCAAATGTTACACCTTGATATTTTCCTGGGAGTCATACATCTTAAATCTTCAACCGCCACAATAAAATTAAATGAGTATACTTTATTGAGGGTTTCCTGGCATAATTATAGCTTTTTAAAAAGAAAGGAAAATTTTCTCTGCAAAGTAACAGTTTAAAAAATAATACCTAAAACATTCACCTAACTGCATAGACCATAATTAAATCTGGTTAGAGAAATCTACAAATAGCACAAATGCTATTTTTATATGGAGTTCAAACAGACTTTGGCTTTCCCCAGCATCTCTGGTAAAATAGCTGAGTTCAAAGTCTAAATCCTAGCAGAGGTCAGGACGGCTTTTCCATGGCTGTTTAAAAAATGAGCATCTATGTATAGAAAAATGGCCCTGCTGTAGACTAAAGGACAGTTTATTTCTTTGCTTTGTGTTCTCTGGGGTTTACTTTTAAGTAAAGGTCTTCACACTGTGTTTGTGTGCATGTGTGTGTCTCTTTGACACTCAAGCTCAGTGGTTGTGGGGAAATTTGATTGAACTAAGTTCATTTCCCCTTTATCCATCTGTTGTCTCTCTTCTTATGGGTCACAAGTTTAGTTCTAGCACAGTGCCTGGTTTTAAGTAACACTTTCTAGTCAAAATGTCTCCCCACTTCCTACCAGCATTCTATCTTCCCTACATAGCTCTTACATCCTCAGCATCACCTCTTTCCCTATCCTGAACTTAGGCTTATTGAAAATGTCTATTAAAACTCTGAATTCCACAATCTGAGGTGATAAAAATTTTCAGCACCAAAACTTAATATCTGGCAGCCCAATCAGCTAGTGGGCTACCATATTTCTCCCCAGGTTTTCTCGTTAATTGGACCAGGCACTCAGCCCTGCCATTCTACTCCTGACTAAAACCTGTGCAACCTCCGTTTTAGCATTAAAATTACCCACTTCAGAGTGTAGAATGGTGCAGCCACTGTGAAAGACTATCTGGTGATTCCTCAGGAAGTGAAATATAGAGTTGCCATATGATCAGGCAATTCCACTCCTGGTTATATATAGTCAGGAGAATGACAATAGGGATGCGAACAGACATTTGCACACCAATGTTCTTAGTGGCATTATTCAAAATTTCCAAAAGTTAGAAACAACACAGGTGTCCATCAACAGATGAATGGATAAACAAAATGTGGCACATGTATATGATGGAATATTATTCAGCTACAAGAAGAAATGAAGTTGTGATACACATGACAACATGAATGAACCTTGAGAATATTATGGTCAGTGAAACAAGCCAGACATAGAAGGACACATATTGTATGGTCTCACTAATAAAAACTAAATGTAATGAGCAAAGTCATGGAATTAATAGCCGGAAGATTGGTCACCAGAAGATAGAATGCAGATAGAGAAGGGAGAGCAGTGGCTTAATTTGTGCAGAATTGGTAATAAGGTTGATTATAAATGCTTGGAATTGGATAGAGGTGATGATAGCACGTTAGAGTGAATGTAATCAGCAGCATCAATATGGGGTTATGATTGTGATTGAAAGAGAAATTTTAGGGTTGTGCATTGAAAATGTCAACTGGAAGAAGAGCTAAAGGATGAACCATGGGGCTGTATAGCATAGTGAATCCTGTTGCAGACAATGAGTGTTTTATGGTATAAATTTAAGAATGTTCTTCAATGAAACAGAACAAGAGTATGTTAATATTACAAAATATTAATAATTGGGTGGTATCTAAGCTAAAATAGACTTAAAGCAAACTATGAACTCTAGTGAATAGTAATATTTTAATATTTTACATCAATTGTAAAAAAAGAGAATTATCATAAGTGACAGAAAGCATATACAAAGTACTGCATATTGTTTGACTCAATTTATATAAAATGTAAACATAAATAGATTTATAGAGATGAAAAGAGATCAGCAGTTATATATGGCAGGGGACATATAGAGGGATTGAAAGGGGACTGCTAAGGGGTAAGTTTTTTTTTTCTCTTTGGGTTAATGAAAATGCTCTAATATTGGTTGTGATGATGAATGCACAACTCTGTGATTATACCAAAACCCAGTGAATGTACACTTTATATGATTGGTATGGTATATGAATATATGTTCATAAAATTGATAACGAAGTGTCCACTTCAAACTCAATAAAACATAGGAGCATTATCCAAACCTTCGTCTGATCTCTTATAAATATGAATAGTCATGTGATAAAAATGTCATCACCATCACCTCTTAAGATCAGATCAATATGCAGCTGAGTCCCATTATAAGCTTAGCAGGGGATCTGTGCATCATCAAATCTAAGGATTAAGAAGTCATGGAGGATCAGATGATTTAAGTTACATAACAAAGTTCATGAATGAAATTAGTGGAAAGGCCATGCCTAAAACACATATGTCCTGCTTTCTTTTTCAGAACATATCCCAAAATAGTATTGATTTTCAAATATGTTTGGATTCTAGTGTCCCACACAGGAGGTTCAGGACACTTGGGAAAGTTAAGAAAGAAGCCAAGTAAGCAGGTCCTCAGGGACTTTCAGACTTTTTGACAGGAATAGTTGAGATGGTTTTAATTTTTTTTAAAACGTCTTACTGCTGAAAAAACATAGAAAGCCGTCACATTAAATTTGGCCATTTCTCCTTCCTCTACAGAAACTTTCAAGTTTCCCTGCTTTTTCTCATAGATCACAGAAAGACCCCGGTCTTCTTTTCTTCCAATCAACGAATGTTAGTATTAATTATTGTCATATTATATTTAATATTAATCTGGTGAAATATAACAAATATGAGGTGCAAAATACTTTAGAGTAACACGGTTAAGTTTGCATTAAATATGCATAAGTTTTGGTGAGTCAATGAAGATCGGTGAAATTGAACAAAGCAGTGACTTGAATTTCAGCAAAACCGAGCACCTTTTGGGAAATGGTGATCAGAATCAAAGATTTCTGTAGGAAAAGCAAGAAGAATAAACAACCCTCTCCAAAGATAAATGGGGTAGATTAAAAGGGGCCACAACTTCTTTCCTGCTCGCCCCACTTTCTCTCCGTTGAATTTGGGGTTCCCTTGGTAAGGACCCTTTTCACAAACAATTTTCCAATTCTGCACAGATTAACCCTCAGCTTTTCATTCTCTATCTTCCTTCTATTTCCTGGTCACCTATATTCTAATTATTAACTCCATGAGTTTACACAATATATTTAGTTCATAACAGCGCAATCATATAGTATTTGTCCTTTTGTGCCTGCCTTGCTTCACTCAACATAATGTCCTCCAGGTTCATCCATGTTGTCATATGCTTCATGACTTCATTTCTTCTTACTGCTGCATAATATTCCATCATGTGTATACACCATAATTTGTTTATCCATTTTTCAGTTGACGGACACCAGGGTTGCTTCCAACTTTTGGCAAACGTGAATAACGCTGCTATGAGCATGGGTGTGCAGAGGCTGTGAGAGGCCACGTGGAGAGATGGCAAGGAGAAGCTTACCAAGAAAGAGATGCCCAAGCAACCCCATGGCCATTATCCCAGTTGAGACCCTGAAACATCCCGTGGAGCCGAGATGCATTTTTACCGCTGAACCTTGCCCAAATTGCAGGCTTGAGAGTAACATAATTTATTGTCATGTTGTTTGAGCCACTAAGTTTGGGGATGGTTTATTACATAGCAATAGATAATCTGGTTTTTTTTTTTTCTCCTCTTCTTTGTTTTTTAATAAGGAGACCTGGACTATGTCATTTAACTAATCTATAATCATCTGTGTATCTTCCTGAACACTAGAGGAACAAGTGAGTTAGTAGTTGGAATTAGATAAGTTTAAAGTGCCTGGGAAGAACTTTTTAGAAGTAACGTTTCCATAAGTTGTTGAGATGCATTTTACTTTTCATTTTCCTAAAATTTGAAATAGATTTGTTTTAAAAAGGATTAGGTTGGAGGGCTACCTCTCTGATATGTACAGAGAGTGAGCCATCCCAGTGGTGTGGGGGTAACAGCAAGAGCTGAAACTAGAGGATAAAACAAGGCATTTCAAAACCAGGGAAGGGGATTTCTCTAGGAATGAGGAGGTATACAGGTGACTCCAGGATAAAATAAGGGATGTTTGACTGGCCTTCACTCTTTGGGGTTGGCCACTCATGGTCACTCAAGTATGTACACAGAAACTGACAATGTCTCACTTGGTTCATGTGAACATAAATGAGCCTATATAATAAATTGTGGTTCATAAATGATTAAATTGTTTTTTTTTTAAGAAGATATTTCCTTCTCAAATGGATTGTAGCTTGGAAACAAAGGCTCAGCAGGGCACAATAACTATAATGGCCAAGCAGCTACACATTATTTAATTGAGCTACCCCTGAAAGTCCATCTTTTGGCAAGAAACTTATGGTCATAAATGCTTTATTATTCTTTGCTAGTATAATTTCAAAAGGCTCCTACATGGAGGACTTGCTGCTATTACAGTTATTCTTCCAAAGGGATCACTAAGTCTGGAAAAATGTAGCAATAAATTGTTATATACTCACTGCTTTAAGAACATGTAACAGTCCACGCTGAACAGTTTAAAAGAATCACTTTGCTTTAAATCATAAAAAAAGCACAACAAACTGAAAGGCTGCTTAGCATTTTGCCCAGATAGAAGTCTTGCACAGACAACGTTCATCATGTAAGAAAAATGTGCTCTTGTTTGATACCCGAACAAATTATTAGCTACTGCTATAGTCTTCCTGCATTACTTGAACACTTAATACAATTATATAATAGCATTCACGTAAAGACCTATACTTATATCCCCAAAATTGAGATATGAAAGACTTTGCTTTGTCTAAGACAGACTTATAAATAGAACATCTGAGTAATTTTCTTATTGCTACTTTATCCCTGCCTCCTTCATTATGAATCAGTGGTAGATTTTAGGGGGGATGACCTCTTATCTATTTAGAGTGTAAATGTTTAAGATTTTAAAGATGTAGACAATGGGTAGAACTCAGGAACACTTTTCCGGGGCCATAATTTATTCCTGACTTTATGACCTAGAGAGATAGATTTCCCATAGGTTTTGGTACTTCTGACCTCTCAGATGGCACTTGAGATAGCTTACCTAAGAAAAGAGTCAAATGAAACAATGACTTCCTGAGACATTTAGGAAAACAAATCAGTGCTGAAAGAAAGGATCACACCCGAGAGGAGTTTTAGGGACCCTGATTTCCTTCCATCTTCAGGAAAGAGAAAGAGAAGTCAGGAATTCTAAAGCAGGATGACCTAAATCTATGGGATGAAGATGAGGAAGCAGGCTCTGGGATGGAGAGTTTCTCCAAGCATAAAATTCTGTGCCAACCCAAACCTACGTCTGGCTAAATCTGAGTCATTAGGTCTAACATTCAAGTAAGACAGGGATGTATGCCCAGAAAGCCGAGCCAGCCGACCTGATCTGAGGCTACATTTCACTTACTTTAGCATAAGGAATGTGTAGACAGAAAAAAACCCATCCTCGTTCATGTTTTTGATTTCTTACAAAAATGAGGCTGGGTGACATCCTTCTGTGCTATTGAAAGTATCTCTTGTATTCTTTAGTTTAGATTCCTCCCCCAGAGTTAACTATGGTTGCATATTGAATTGGCAAGAATGCTCTTATCCTATAGGACCATTTTCTTGATTTTGTTCCCACACCAACCAAATTACTGGAAACACCAGACAGACTTTTAAAAGTACCACAGGCATGTCTGGTTTTTCAAGCTTCGATGAAGAATTTTTTTTTCCGGGAACAATTTGAAACAGATTGAATAAAAGTATAACAAAACAATATTCTCTTGATTCATCTGTGTGGTGATTTTGCCTTTCCCAAAACAGCATTAATTTTTAAACATTTAATGAGCAATTAATTAAACAGAAAGCAGGTCTAAGGTTTTTATTTATAATTGGGAGAAAATTTTCCTTACGTCACTTTTGCTAAAGGTGGGTTTCAAAGTACTTTAAGTTTTCAAAGCAATCTAAGAGAAAAATTGTAAATAAAATATAAGTAAAAAAACAGTGTCCAGTGTAGCTCTCTAATAACATTGAATATAAAAAACACACAAGACAAGACAAAATAGTAACAAAACTCCCAAGTCAAATTAGCTTTCTTCTAATGAAGTAGAAATAAGAGATAACCAGGAAATTGCAGTAAATCTGATTACTTGCTACTACTCTCCTGTTAATTCAGTCTGACTCCAGCATTCTATGAATAGAGATGGATGTAGATATAGCGGTAGATATAGGTATATATATACAAATAGACATAGGTACACAACCAACAGGCTTGAGCTCTTATACACATTAATATAATTCCCTTTTTCTATACTCTATGCTTTAGCTTATATATATATATATATATATTTTTTTTTTTTCAAATTATAAAATAAAACTCAAGAAGTTAGAAAGCATAAACATTTGATGTATCGCTACAGGGCAGTAATATCTTTTCATTGGTTTACAGATTATCCTTCATATCTGAGGTGAGATTGCTACCTTCCATTATAAGCATTAGTTCACTAAAGACAACTTGCCACTGGCTTGGCTGCCTTGGGTCTATGAATGCAAAATATTTCAAGAGCAATTAGTACCGCTTAGTTGAACTCAGATGGCACCAGTAACAATGGAAAAGTGGGCATATATAGATGTGGCCAAATGCAAAGACACGTACTTGCCTCTAAATTTTATAAAATACACTTAATAAATATTTCTTTCCTGATATACTCACTCAGAGTTAAAATTACCTGGAAAAACATATACCAAGATGTGGTTGATTTTATTTCGTTTTTTGTTTTTTTTTTTAAACCTTCTTTTGTTTAGATTTACATTTTCTAAATTTCCTGTAAGGAATATCTATTCTTGCTTTTTTAAATAAAACATATTTTTTAAGATATAGATTTAATAATCCTGAGCATAGGAGCAAACTGATTTAAAACATTCCCATTGAAACAGAATATCCAGACAGTTCAGAGTTTTTAAATGCAAATATACTTACTTTTATGATATTATTCACTGTTTGAATTTGGATAGGTTATATTTACCAGTTTTTAGATAACTCGGACCATTTGCACGTGGACTTTTTACCTCTGTGCAGACAAGAGTCCTTACTCAAGAATACAGTAAAATCATCTAACTTAATAAACCCAAGACTTCCAGACTACTGCTTTGCACTAGGTCCTGTGGTGAATATTTTATATATAGGATCCTATACATTGCTCACAACCACAAGCCTATAAAATAGATATGAGTGTTTGCATTTTATAAGTGAGAAAATTGTTGGAGGCTCAGCCGGATCATAGGATGGAGTATACCGCTAAGCTAGAGAGAGCTAGGATGAATAGTACACCTAAGATGGAAAGAGGTTGGTTATGACACTTTAATCATGTGATAGTGTTAAAGTTAGGATTTGAACCCACAGAGCCCGTTCCATGTGCTTAATTAATGACTAGTTTCTCTGCCACAGGAAAAACAATGATCTACCAGCAGAAACGAATTACTTATAAGTCATATACGAGCTCTGAATAAATGAGAATTGTATACCAATGCAATAAAGCAGAATGCTTATTTCTGCAAACTCGATTAGATGGAAAAGGGCTAAACTATGAAAGCCCAAGTGGAAATGAGGGACTGCTCTCCTAAACTTAGAGTGAGTGGGAAGCCTTGATCTTGACACATGGAAGAAACTGAATAAGTACTTTGTTTGTTGACTGAGATGTGAGTCATCACAAACACTCATAAAACAGCTTTTGTTCTTCTCCCTGCTGACAATGTTCTTTTTTTCAGCTGTTTGGGAATAAGTTTCTGCATGCCACTATAGATCATTTAAATCCTATGGATCGTTAGAAAGCTTCTATAGGTTAGGGAGAGGATCATTTTGAGACACGTTTTATCTTCAAAACTATCTCCTCTATTTCTAGTTTTCTCATACATTTCTTCAACTTGGTAGAAGCACCACTAATTAAAAGTGGGATGGGGGTGGAGGGGCATTGGGTAAGGCAAATTCGGTGATATCATTATTTAAATTCTTGTCTGGATTATCAATTTTCCTAGTTTGCTAATGAGGACCAGACGAGGCACATGAGATTAAATGAAGAGAAAAAAAGTACAATTAAAAACAGTCTCGGCAACTCCATAAAAGCCTGGCGTTGAAAATATGGCTGTGGTTTTGAGCCATCTCATCATACTGGTTATGTTTATAAAGAAGGCTGAAAAAAAGAGGATTAAAGTAAATAAACTATTGACATCCATCCTCCCCTCCCCAACACACGCACATAACCCTGTCCCTGAGATGGAGATAGGATGTGATTTTCTTGACTACAGAAGTGATGTGTGAGGTAGGAAACAGTCCACTGGTATCCTATAGTACAGTTCTATGTCTCATTCCTTAAACTGAAAACTATTATACCACCTCTGTGTGGGAGGTAGGCATCATCTTACAAATTCAAGAGTCATAGATAACAGGGTCCTCCAATGGATCATGGCAATAAACAAGAGGTGAAAAGATCTTGCCACCAGTCTCTGTCCCTTTCTAGAGTTATCTATGAGATCCTCAAGCATAATTTCATGAGCTTATAAAGGATTAAAGAAGAAACAAGAGCCCAAGTAAACATGCAAACAAAAACAGAGAGCAAGGATTGAGGAAAGTGTGGAGAAAATGTGTGATGAGACAAAGAAAAGAAATGAAGCAGGCCAGTAGCTTGAATGGTTAGTAGGGTGGAGGGAAAGTTTTATAAAACAAAAATAAGTAGGATTATTATTATTACTGGAATAATGAAAATGCTCTAAAAATTATTGGAGTGATGAAGGCACAACTATGTGATTATACCAAATACCATTGATTGTACACTTTGGAGAAATTGTATGTTTATTAATATGCATCAATAAAATAGATTTGTTAAAAACAAGTAAATAGGGCAGAGAAATGTGTATTGTGTGCAGTCAGTGTAAGAGAAGAGACTGAATACATGAAAAGTGGAGATAGTAACTTGGACACAAAATTTGCCTCAGGGAAATAGAGCGAAGACTTAATGAAATGCTGACATCAGTGAAGACAGGTCTGTTAAACAGGAGAAGATTGAGGTACTGTCTGTTTTTTTTTTTTTTGTTTCCCTCCATAATTGATTTGATAATTATTCTATTGCCTTATTTTTCCATGTTTAGATGAGATTCTTCTTTTTCAAAAGCAGCAAGGATTGAAGTAAAGAATTCTTCCCAAACGTATTAACTGCAATTCTTTTTTATGGAAGTGTTTATAAAGCTCTTTCTGCGTTACTAGAAAGGCTAAGAGAAAACTTAACTTGATAGGACTTGAATAGTTTAATAGGTGCATTTCTTCTGACAAAAATAATTAAAATGAATGAATATTTGCTTTCCTGTGCTCAATATGCAAATGCTTGAGGTTCCTAGGGCCATCAAATCGCCAAACACTTGGAGGCATAAAACAACTGAAGTTTATTCTCTCAAAGTTCTGGAGGACGGAAGTCCAAACTCAACTAGTCCGGGTTAGTATGTTCTGGAGACTCTGAGGGACTGTCTGCCCCTCGTCTTTCTCTTAGCTTCTGATGATTGTCGGCAATCCTTGATATTCCTTGGCTTAAGGAAGCATCACACCTACAACTGCCGCCATCTTCCCATGGACTTCCTCTCTGTGTCTTTGTGTGCCGCTGTTTCTCAAAAGCCCCTCTTCTTTCTTCAATAAGTCCACCAGTTATTGGACTTGGGAGTTACCATCACCTAGGCGGATTTCATCTTGGTGTTCTGATTGCAGCTACATCTGCAAGGTCCCTTATTCCAAATAAGGTCATATTCTTTGGCTCTTGGATGGAGACATCTTTTGAGGACAACAAATCAACTCATGACAGCAATATTTTTTTTGAGCCTATGATACTGATCTTCTTTCCTTACATGCAAAAATATTTAACGGTGGGACTCCTGGGCATGGTATATTACCTCAAACTATGGTTTGAGTTCAACACCTGTAAAACAATTTCCAGTGCTGCACACAAAACTAGATCTAGACTGAGATGATTGCATCTGTTGTCAGTGAGAGAAGGCTCGGCTTGAGTTTAAATGGAGTACAATATTAGAGTTCAGTTAATTTATAAAATAACTAAATATTTATAAAATAGATTCTTCCCTATTTATCCGAATAGAATTCAGTTGGTCCTAGTCCACATGTGAAACCATCTAATAAAAAAAAAAAATGTGCTTCTGCAATGTGTCCTTTGCACAATTGGATATTTGAAGCAAACCTTTGTTTTGCCTCCATGGACATCCTGAATTGAAGACGATTCTAATTACTTTTTTTGTGGGGTGGGGTGGTGAGAGCAAACCAATGACTCAAATTAAATAAGAACATTCTAGTTTGATTAAGATGGAAGTTTTAACATAATGACATGTGAGTTATACGAACTCCAAAAAAAGTGCAAAACTCTGATGAAAAGTGGTGGCTCCTCGATTCTGATGAAAACCATCTTTTAGGCACCAGGCTAAAACAAAAAAGAACACGAGGCAGGAGACCTTGCCTTTTTGTGAATTTACATGTTACTTACAGTTGCTTACAGTTGTGAACTCAATGTCCTCATCTCTAAAAGGAGCAATAATTTATGTTGCAGACTGCCCCATAAGGTTTTGTCATAAAAACCTATAGCAATCTAACATAACTATTTATTAATTTTCTTTGTGTTCTCCAATTGATGAATCCTCCTTTTGGAATATTACTGATTTCTTTATTTGTTCTCCAGTCTATTAAATATGTGACTAACAATGAATTAGAAATAATTTAAATACACGTGCTTTATAAGTTCATGGTTATAGGGAAAGAAAAGGAAGTTACCATTTTTTGAACATCTTTTTTTCAGGCTCTGCAATGGGCTCGATTTTAATGCTTTCTGATTTATCTCTCATTAGCCCCATTTGATGAGCAAAGTAAAGCTCATCTTAGTAAGACTGAGCCCAACATATATTAAATAAAAGAACCAGGACTTCAATTCTGGCCTGAAAGATATGAAGCGAGACTATAAACAAACCATTACTAAGAGACTTCTTATCAGATGAACATTATTATCAAAACAATGTTTCTTCCTCAAGCTTAAATTTTTCATAGCAAAATTTAAGAAAGTTATAGATTAAGAATGCCACACCAATAATAAATTGATATCTGAAGGAAAATTTAATATAGTAAAAGCTTTGGTTAACCATCTTAGCCATTACCCTGTTCAATTGATGGAGAAAACACTAGAAAATTTGAAATGCTGTTCACAATTCTAACAGTACCGGATATTTAAACTGTCCTTTGGCATGATGATTTTATTTCTCATAAGACAAAGTAGAATGGGATTCATTTAGAGTATTCAAATAACTAAGCTTCATCATTAGACCTGGGATTGCTGTTTCTTTATCTTTAAAATGGGTCTGATAACAAAATTCCCTCAGAGGATTCTTGTGAGGATTAAAGTAACTAATTCTGTAAATTAAAAAAAAAACAACAACTTTAAAACCTACTTTAAATAGAGTAAGTTCCCCAGAATCTTTATATTTTCTAAACTATTATTAATATTATTACTCACACATTTGTGAATCCCTTTCCTAACTGAAGGTGGCGCTGCTGAGTTATTTTGTATATTGCATGACGTTCTTCCCAAAACAATGAAAACATATGCAAGAAAAATTAGGATATTGTTGCTTTTGAGCTATTAACAGCAAGGATTCTTACACCAGTTGGGAGAGGTTGATGCACATGCGATCAGAGAAGGTTTTTAGAATCTTATTGGTGATTGGCCTAGTACAGTAAGAGCTGGAGAACACTCCCTTCTGTTTTTTTTAATTTTTAGTGAGACCTGTTGCTAAGCTCATGATTAAAAAAAAGTAAGAAAACAATGTTATGGAGACGCTGTACTGAGAAACATAGAGTAAACTTACAAAATCTGCAGATCTTTTGGACCCCAGGCTGGTGTACTACAAATTATGTATCTATCTATCCACCAATGCATCCCTCCTTTTAGT
This sequence comes from Tolypeutes matacus, assembly GCA_026826555.1. NCBI lineage: Eukaryota > Metazoa > Chordata > Mammalia > Cingulata > Chlamyphoridae > Tolypeutes > Tolypeutes matacus. The sequence goes on from JAKSZT010054281.1 coordinate 9,865,077, forward strand.
AACGTAGAACAGACATTTATGTGCATTTAGGTCCCTGAAAAACAAGGTCTGCTCAGCAAACAAAGTTCTTCAAAAACATTTTTGTCAAAGTGAGCTAGAAAATGCCAAGGTTTTCAGGACCCTTAACGTAGCGAGGATCTCGGAAGCTTCCTTTCACAAGAGCTGATGTAAGGAATTTCTCACAAAGAGAAAAATAAAAGACTGAGAAATGAAAACAGTTGAGAGGCTCCAATAGGGAGAGTGATAAATGGAAAATAAATTGCACCATTTCTGTGCCAAATTCAGTGTAAGACTAGTGGGAAGGCATCAGGTAATAAGCAAAGACACAAACTCCCCTTTGGCAAAGACGGTCCAGCACATCTATTTGTACTACACGTGGGGAAAATTTTTAATATTCTTTTCATCATAATGCCAGCTTCTTATTTATGCTGAAGAGAAAAGTTACGCAGTTCTGACAGCTCCATGTGAAATGACTTGAACTAAACCTAAATGGGTCTTTTAACTTTGGTCAAACACTGGACCTAACTCTCAACACTGGTTTTATGTTTTTATTTAGTCAAACACATTTGTAGTCAGAAAACTAGTCTTAGAAACCTCTGGGTTCCACTGGAAAACAGAATGAATGAAGTTTCTAATCTAAAATATTCAAGAGATGTTATATTCAAAAGTATCTTTGTGGAATGATATCCAGGTTTCACCTAACTATTATTTCTTTATTTTTATAACTCCTTAGCTATCTTAAAATTAAACAAGTCATGTGAAGCCGTTATATTTTGAACAACCTACTGGGATGAAGGGAAAATGAAACAAAATAATCTAAGATACATGGAATAGATGAAGTACTTATGTTTCCACATTCTGATTCATGTCAGAAAAAAATGATTTTGTATATGGGATATAAACATTTTACTTTTTTAAACTGAGCTAGTTTTCAGAAAGAAAATGATAGTATTTGGGAAAATTCATGGAATTCATTAACTTTGAACTAATAGATAAGTTCTTAGACATCACAAGAAGGGAGTTCCAATAAATAAAACATTAATTGGAAATTTCCTAAAACCAATAATGCAATATTTTTTCTGCTCTTCAGACACATTTTGCTATTAAAAAGGTAAAGGGAAGACTCAGATTTCCACAGTAAAATGGAAAAGCATCCAATAATATATCATCATAAGAAACATAAAATAGTGATTTTGTTATTTAAGAAAGACCATTCACTCTACTGAAAATTAATGTTACATGTTTTCTGTAGATTGGTGTGAAAGAAAAATAATCTGAACCTATTTTCAAATAGACTCATTTATGCATTTTTCAGAATAATAACTATCAGTCATTGAAAATGAAATACTATAATAGAAATTTATCCATATATATTTATTACAAGGTATAATAAATGACCATTATATTTATTTCTGAAAAACCTAGATCTGGTCAATTAATTGATACATTTGTGATACTTTATTAATAACTCAAAACTACTGGTAAATCAGTTGAGTATATAATTTGTTCATCTATCTACTCAGCATATTCTTAAGGGCTCAGTCTTTGCCAAGCATTTTGCTAGATGGGGTAGAGATATAGAAAAATTTTTTTAAATATTTAGCTAACTAAATATTAGCTAAATATCCTTTTGAGCAACACGTTTTCAGTGACTAAAAATTCAATGGCTAATTGTTTAACTTTATTTATATGCAGGAATGAGAAATTCAGATTTCTTCAGTCTTTTTAAATTTTTTTTCTATTAGAGTAGCTGTTGGTGTACAGAAAAATAATTCAGAAAATAATGAGTTCCTATATCCTTTCCCCCCCACACACACACAGTTTTCCCTATTATTAACACTTTGCATTAGCATGGTAACTTTGTTACAATCAATGAAAACTTATAATTATGTGGTATTTTAACTATATTAGTTCATAGTTTAAATTAGGGTTCACTCTTTGTGTTACACAGTCTGATGTAATTTTTTACTTTTCAAAATTTTTTTATTTTAATTTCAATTTTTTAAAATTTTTATTCGAGTAAAATATATACAATTTAAATTTCCCCTTTTAACCACATTCAATATACAGTTCATTGGTGTTTAAGGACATTTCCAATGTTGTGATAACATCAGCACCATCCATTACTAATGCTTTCCCATCACCCTAGAGGGGAAACTTTCAGTTTTTCACTTTTAAGTAAGATCTTAGCTTTGGGTTTTTTTTATGCCCTTTACCATGTTGAGGGAGTTTCCTCTTATTCCTAGATTTTTAAGTGCTTTTTATCAAGAAGTTGCCCTGGATTGTGTCAAATGCCTTTTCTGAGTCAATTGAGATGATCATGCATTTTGTTTATTTTTCGCCCTCTGTTCTATTAATGTGGTGTGTTGCATTAATTGCTATTCTTGCACACTTGAGGGAAATCCCAGTTGATCACTGTATATAATTCTTTTAATGCACTGTTGGATTTGGTGTGCTAGTTATTTTTTGAGGATTTTTGCATCTAAAATCATAAAAAAATATTGGCCTGTGATTTTCCTTTCTTTTGCTATCTTTTTCTGGCTTGGGCACTGGGGTGACGTTGGCCTCATAGAATCAGTTAGGAAGTGGTCCCTCCTATTCCATTTTTTGGAAGAATCTGAGCAAGATTGGTGTCAATTCTTGGACTTTTTGGTAAAACTCCCCAGCGAAGGCACCTCATCCTCAACTTGATTTGTTGGGAAGTTTTTTACTATTGAATGAATCTCTTTACTTGATATTGGTCTGCTGAGCTCTTCAGTTTCCTCTTGAGTCAGTGCAGGCAGATTGTGCACTTCTAGGAATCTGTTTGAAGGTGTACAGTTGTTCAAATATCCTCTTACAGTCATTTTTATTTCTGATAGGATGGTGTAGTGTCCTCCCTTTCATTTCTAATTGTAATTATATGAGTTCTCTCTGAATTTTACTTTGTCAGTGTAGCTAAAGATTCTTTTCAAAGAAACATTTACTTCCATTGAGTTTCACTTTTGTTTCTTATTCTCTATTTCATTTAGCTCTGTTATAATCTTTGTTTTCCTTCCTTCTCCTCCCTTCGTGTTTAGTTTTCTCTTCTTTTTCTATATCCTCAGTTGTGAGGTTAAGTTTCTGATTTAAGATCTTTCTTCCTTTTTTAGTGTAAACATTTAGAGCAATAATTTTCTTTCTCAGCACTGCCTTTGCTGCACCTCATAAGTTCTTGTATGTTGCATTTTCATTTTCATTGTCTCAAGATACTTCCCAACTTCTCTTGTGATTTCTTCTTTGACCAATTGGTTGTTTAGGAGCGTTGTTTAATGTGTGCATATTTGTGAATTTTCCAGTTCTCCTTCTGCTACTGATTTCTAGTTTCCTTTCATTGTAGGTGGAGAAGATACCTTGTATGATTTCAATATTTTTAAATTTATTGAGACTTGTGTTTTGACTTAACATATGGTTTATACTGGAGAATGACCCATGTGCACTAGGAAAGAATGTATTCTGCTGCTTTTGGGTGATGTGGTCTATTTATTTCTGTTAGGTCTAGTTGGTTTACAATATCGTTCAAGTTTTCTATTTCCTTATTGATCTTTTGTCTAGATGTTCTATCCATCATTGATAGTAATGTACTGAAGTTTTCTACTAATACGATAGAACCATCTTTCTCCCTTCAAATGTCGATATGTGCTTCAGATATTTTGGGGCTCTGCCATTAGGTGCATACATTGTTGAATTGCATGTTATTTATGTACTTTCTAAAGCCCAAATTTATAGATCGAGAACTAACAATCCATTATTATCTTTAATTTTTAAATTAATTCATTATTAAAAAAAACACAGCTAGATAATCAATTGTAAAAAAAATTATACCCCCAAAACAATTGTCTTTCTTATTCAAAGTATATAAAAGAATGAAGCAAGAATTTCTCACAGTATAGTCTCATTTTTGCTATCAATCAATGCTCTTTATCCTTAACTACCTTACATCATTCTGAAAATACTACCACTTTTACCATTTTATACTTTACTGTTTTTACAACATAATGTCCACACTGATTTTGTTAAGTTACTGTGTATTCGAGTCACAGAGGTCATTTGAATGGGATTATTTCCCTCAACAGATTTTTTCCTATTGACAAAAGCACCCCCTAAGCATTATTTAATATAAGGCATGTGAAGGACTTACAGTATAAACATGATGGCATAAAAGAGTAAATTTCCACAAGCCAATGGCAAATGTCAGAAAACACTAGCACAACTACACTTTCTGTTGGTGAAGGATTCTTCTCAAAGTGTCAAACCTATATTTATTACAATCATAAAAGTGATAAGTTTAGAAGAAAATGGGGCAAAGAACAAAAGTCACATGAATGAGAATCTAATTAAAACATTGAAAGAGCAGAGATAGGGGATAGAAGAAATGTCAATTACCTCCTATATTAGTCAGCCAAAGGGGCGCTGATGCAAAATACCAGAAATCTGTTGGCTTTTATAAAGGGTATTTATTTGGGGTAGTAGCTTACTGTTACCAGGCCATAAAGCATAAGTTACTTCCCTCACCAAAGTCTCTTGTCATACACCAGAGCAAGATGGCTGCCAACGTCTGCCAAGCGTTCAGGCTTCCTGGGTTCTGCTCTTCCCAGGGCTTGTTTCTCTCCAGGCTCAGCTGTTCTGCTCCTCTGTGTGCTTACTTCCCAGGCTCTAGTTCAAAACTCCAACCTCCCTTCTCTCCTGTGCAGTTTTTCTGTGAGTCCTGCCTGCCAAGGGGGCAGGGACTCAACATCCTACTGACCTGGCCCAATCAAAGCCTTATTCATTATTTTATCAAGTAAAGGTAAAACCTCTGAATCCAATACAATCTAATGTGCAATCAGGCCAGTTTACAAATATAATCCAATATCTATTTTTGGAATTCATAAATAATACCAAACTACTACATTTCCATTAAAATTTTAAGTCTTGTAGGTGGACTCACTTGGAAGTGAAAACCCTATCTTCCTTGCATTGAACAAGAGGGAGAAATCTAGAAATGGTAGGATGGAGATTGAACAAATCTTTGGGAGGATGAAACAAAATTTAGACCAGCAGAAAATAGTAAGAAGTCCACAGGTTTTCTATTGCTATCATAACAAATTTCTACAATCTTAGCTGCTGGTAACAACACAAATTGATTATCTCACAGTTTCTGTAGGTTAGAAGTATGGTAACAGCTGGTTCAACTGCATCCTCTGCTTAGGGTCTCATAAGGCTGAAATCAACATGTCAGGCAGCTGTTCTCATTTAGGCCTAGGCTCCTCTTCCTAACTCACTGGTTCATTGCCTTCCACATAACATCCTCCATTTTCATGCCATGGTGAGTCTATTCTTTTCTCATTCTTTGACTCTGACTTTCTCTTCCACTGCAAGCCACAAAAAGTTCTCTGATTTAAAGATCTCATGTGATTACATTCAGCCTACTGAGATAATCCAGGATAATCTCTTTATGTTAAAATCATATGATGAGTAAACTTAATTATATCTGGAAAGTCCCTTTTATCATGCACGCATCATAACATAACCACAGAAGTAACTTTGGGGCAGAGGTCATGTGGGCCAAATTCTGCCTACCACTCTCACCATCAGAACAAAAATGAGTCCAGTGGCGAAATCTCCCAGACCTCAATTAAGCAATCAAAAGGAACATCATCAGAAAAGACAAATTGAAATTGTGTGCCACTGATAGAATGCATTAAGAAGAATGCAGCACCAATTCTGTGATATTCCATCCAAAAACACCTAACCTTAATCTAACAATAGGGAAACATCAGACAAACCTCAATTAACAATTATTCTGTAAAACAGGTGGCTGTATTAGTCAGGGTTCTCTTGGGAAACAGAATCAACAGGAGATATCTGTCAATAATATGAGATTTTATAAGAGTCTCTCATATGACTGTGGGGATGCACAAGTCCAGGTTTGGCAGGCAGGCTGCAAACCAGGGCCTCCGATGAAAGTCCAATGAGAGGTCCTTGATGAGTTTCTGGGATAAGTTGGTTGTCCAAAGACGAGCTGGAAAATTCTCTCTGAATGTTGAAATCACTTCCCCTTTTAAGGCATTCAACTGATTGGATAAAAGCGTCACCCATTGCTGATGCAATCTCCCTGACTGATGCAGATGTAATCAGCCATCCATGCAGTAAACTCACTGGTGACCAAAGTTCATAAATGCTCTTGTATTACAATTAGCCCAGTGCTTGCTTGACCAAACACCTGGACACAATTACCTGGCTGAGTTGACACATTAGCCTAATCATCACAATGAGTTGTAAATATCAGAAGTGTCAAGATATAAAAGTCAAGGAAAGATAGAGAACTCTTCAAGACTGAAGGATACTACAGATGCATGACAACTGTGGACAAGCCATGGTTTTGAATTGGATCCTTTTGCTATACAGGGCATTACTGAAATTAATGGGTTTAAGAGACTATATATACCACACTTAGTTATAATATTTTAAGGTGAATTGTAAGACTGTCACATCATAGAGGAATCAACATACTTAGCAACTGGTACAATCCCAAAATTGGCTTTCAGTTCCATAGGGTGAATGTCAGTATGGTAGGAAAGCCTGTATGGAAGTGTCTGGAACTTCTACTCCCTCCAAGTGAGTAAACCAGAAACAGCCCATCATCTTCAGTAGAAACACAGAGATCAGACTCGAAATTCTTGAAATACGATGGGTGGTGATACTAATTGCAGCCCCATTTAATTTATCACTAGTTTAGTCTGTGCATTTTCAGATCAATTGTGGACCATCATAAATCTAAAAATTGCAATTTCTATACCATATTTAGTATCTTTATTTGCAAACACAAACAGGCCCTATCACTTGGTGTGCAGCTATTGCCTTTTCCATACCAATCTGCAAGCACCACCAGAATCATTTTGCATTTACCTCACAAGGCCAGCAGTATACTTTCATAGCCATGCCTTAGGTCTACATCAATTTGCCAACCTTTCTCATTGTATGTTAATCATCTTGACATTCCACAAAGCATCACACTGGTATACTACATTGACAGCATTAATCTTATTAGATTTAATGTGCAGGAAGTAGCAAGCACTTTAGATACTTTAGTAAGACATATGCAAACTAGGGTGTGGGAGATAGACTCCACAAAAATTCAGAGCCTGACCACCTCAGTAGTTTCTGGCTTTTGGTGGTATTCAACCTACCACATGACAATAGGTACAATGTTTGTAGGTCTTTTCTGAATTTTGGCAGCACATTTGAATGTGTTGCTTTGACCCATCCATGATTCACCATAAGGCTTCCAGTTTTGAGTGGTGACCAGAACCAGAGAATGCACTGCAGTGAGTTCAGCTTGAATTATGTGCTCTTCTACTTGGACTTTATGATCTACTAGAACCTATTTGTCAATGGCTAACAGGGATGCTGAATAATGCCTTTGGCAAGAACCAATTGGAGAATCTCTAGGATTTTGGAGGAAATCTATAACCTTCTCTTTAGATAATTATTCTCCTGAGGAACACCTTCTGTTCTACTATTGGAACATCTAAATATGGGGCAGGAGATAAGAATATGGTCTGAGTTTCTGACCATGAACTATTGTTTGATCCCCTATTCATAAATTTCAAGGAGTCAGTGATTATTCCATTATTTAACTGACACATTCTCTACATATACTCTCAGTGCCTCCACCAGTACTGCCATTGGAAGGTTTTAGACAGTTTTGTCCATTGACATAACATCCCATATAACAATTCCTCAACTTGGGAAACATAAAGGAGATATGAGAATATATCTTTGACCTTAGGAAAACCTAGTCTTACTGTGTACCCTCATCACTCTGAATCTGCTGTTCTAATAGATAAATGTAATGGCTAGTGGAAGACCTAGCTGAGATGTCAGTTAATAGACAATAATTGGTCAGATTAGGGCTTCAACCAATGCCTGATATAAGGTACTCTATACCTTACATGTGCATTTACTGTGTAGAGCTATTTATTTGTGCTACAATACATAGATAAAGAAATCAAGAGATATATCTACACAGAAAATTTATGCTTCCTGCCCCTGTAAACTTGGGCCCTTATAAGTTAGAGTTTCTGGTTCCTTGGTAGGATGGAAATGCTTCAACCAGAGACACAGTTAGGGTCCCATTGAACTGGAAGTTGTGATTACCATGAGTGCTTTGGATTCCTCATGCAAATGGGCAAATAAGCAAAGAAGAGTGTCTGCACTGTTGTGATAAGGAGCTAGTGTTGTTACTAAACAATAAGAGAATGTATCTATGTATGGAATACGTAGCATGTATAGAAATCAGGAAATTTATAGTGGCATCTCCCAGCCCTTACATGTCTGGTAATTATTGTTATATAGTAATTACAGCAAGGATGAATCAACTAGCACAAAGCAAATCAGGGTTGAGGATGAATGTCTGGGTTACCCTACCAATTTACCAAACCAGACCAAATAAATTTCTAGACAAACGAGAGGGTATCCAGAATAGTAGGGAAGATAAAGCCTCAACACTAGCTACTGCAGTGTGAGTTCTAACTTCTTTCACTAACCTTGCTTTAAGCATTTAGGAAAATTGCAACCGATCAATTTAAGAGTCCCACTTAAAGAGAACTCTGACAAAAATTTTATTACTTCCCCTTTCAGGAGAGAGTGATGGCATCTTCATTCACACGCATGCACACATACATACAAATAGAGCCTCCATATTTAATTTTGGAGCTAGACATAATGGGGGGGGACAGTTGGATCTGAGGAATTCCAGAGATGAATTTTATCAGAAACAAACCTTGTATACTTTTTCAGATTTTCAGCCACTTTCTTCATTTGGAAAACTCCTCTTCACCTTTCAGAACATACTGTGGTCCAGATTAAAACATGACTTGCCTGTCCATCATGTGCCAAGTCTGGCTTCACCAATTAACATTCAACTTCCTAATTTGGCTGAAATGCTATTGGGATTTGGCTTCCTGAGTGGCTGCTGAAGGACCAGATAATGAAACCCAAAATTATACGTGAATTAGCTCCCCTTGAAGTAAACCTTGACCAATAAAAAAGGGGGGGGGGAGACAGGGGGCGTGAATTAAGTGGATAACATCCCTTCTTCAGTCCCTATATGTACAGTAGGAGCTCTTTTACAACCAATACATTATAAGACTCTTCGCCTTAGTTGAAAATTATGCATAAGAGCAAACCCCATTATTTAATAAATATTTCTTATACAAACATACCTATCACTTTTTTAATAAATAAGGCAACAAGCACTCTAGTAAAAATAAGTAACAAAATTAATCATAGAAATAATTTTTAAAAATTTCAATTCCTCTCTCTGCTTTTATTTTTTTCAATTGCCAATCACGTATACCTAAATTTGAGTGTGTTGAGTTCATGTAAAACGAGGTCTTCCTGTACTTCTCTGAGGTATAGTGGTATTTCTCTTTGAAAACCTTTCGTAGTAGTCCTATGTTCTGAGGTATCATGACTGTCAGCTAAACTGTATTTTTGTTTGTGTATTCATTTTTGGTAGCTTGTCATCAACACTGACCGTTACGGTCAGAGTAAAGCATGTGTTATATCGTCTCATAACTTCCTCTACTTCTCTCCACTTTGTTTTTTTTACCCATGTGTGTCTAGGGCTTGGATGTGCCAATAAAGTGTCAATATTTTAATCCTTACCTAGGGTCTTTGGGCTAAAACAAACACCTTCTAAAATTTTCTACAGAATAGTATCAAGAATGGAAACACTACTTCAGAAATATAAAGATAAATTAAATGTCTATATTAATTACAAGTAAATTAATTTTCTTAAATTTAACTTTCTGCAAGTCTTTACAATATATCTTATGCTACCTTATATATGAAAAAAATAATTCTGAGTAGCAGAAGGGGTTATAAATGGTCTTATAAAATTAGAATAAAATATTTTACTTATGGCACCTGTATTTTATTAGGCTTGCATTTTTTGTATGTGTGTGAAGGAGTGAATAATTTGGAATATATGTTGAGTGCCAAGTCACTATTTCCAGTATTGAATTAAATGAATTATCCATTTGAACTCATCTGTTTTCTATAGTTTATATGTATAAAAACCCAGCTGCTTTTTATAGATAAATAATCTTGAAATATCATCATAAAAATGTCTAGCAACCTAAACATAAACCTGAATTTTATTTTTTTATATAACCACGCCGAAGAGAATCACTCATTTTCTTCCCAGTGATCTTCATTAATTTCAATGATTTTTCTATCACATTAAAATACCTTTATCTATTTTTAAAGTGAAGAGTTTTCAGTGTGTTTTTGGATGCATGTTTGCATTTGTGTAACAACTAAGGTATACTAATCTTTTTTATTATTCTCCCTTTTCCTCTAAGAAATCTGCAGAGTGGTAAAGAATTGTTTCAGGAATAAAAATACACAGATCCACCAAATTTTTAACATTTTGTCACATTTGCCATATCTATCAATCTGTTTGTCTATCATCTATCATCTATCTATCTATCTATCTATCTATCTATCTATCTATCTATCTATCTATCTTCTAAAACATTTGAGAGTAGATTGTATGCATTATGCTCTATTAACACTTAATATTTCCACATACATTTCCCAAGAACAAGGTTATTCATTTACATAAGCACCTTAAATGCAGTTAGGTTTAAGCACTTTAATACTGATATAAAGTTTACAGTCTATATACCAATTGTTCATATGTCTCAATAACATCCTTGTGGGCCTTTTCTTCTCCATTATTAGATCCAGTCCAGAATCCTGTATTAAATTTCATTGGCATTCTCTCTCTCTCTCTTTAATGTGTAAACACATATACAACATAAACTTTCCCATCTCAACTGCTCCCAAGTGTACCATTCAGTAGGATTAACCGTATTCACAATGTTGTACTACCCTCACCACCATCCATTAACAGAACTTTCTCATCATCCCAAGCAGAAACACAATTCCCATTATGCATTAAATCCTTATAACCTACCCCCACCCCATCCTCTGGCAAACTGTGCTCTACTTTCTGTCTGTATATGAATTTGTATAGTCTATTTCATATAAGTGGAATCACACAATACCTGTGATTTGTGTCTGACTTATTTCACTCAAACATGATGTCTTCAAGGTTTATCCATGTAGCATGGACCAGAACTTCATTCCTTTTAATGGCTGGATAATATTCCATTGTATTTATAGATGACATTTTGTTTATCCATTCATCTGCTAATGGACATCTGAGTTGCTTCTACTTTTTGACTATTTTGATATGAAAATTGGTGTACACATATTTGTCCAAGTGTCTGCTTTCAGTTATTTGGGGTATCTACCAAGAAATGGGATTGATACATCATAAGGTAAGTCTTTGTGTAACGTGAGGAACTGCCAAATCATTTTCCATGATGGTGGCACCATTTTACACACATCATCAATGTGCTAAAGTTCCTATTTCTCTTTATCCTCACTAGCACTTTTTATATTTTGTTGTTTTGATTAATATGCATTCTAATGGGTGTGAGATGGTATTTCATTGTGGTTATACTTTGCATTTTCCTCATGGCTAATAATGTTAAGCATCATTTCATGTGTTTATTGGTCATTTGTATATCTTCTTTGGAGAAATGTCTATTTAAGTCCTTTGCCCATTTTAAACTGTTGTTTGCCTTTTTGTTGCTGAGTTGTAGGATTATCCATTTGAATATCAACATGTATGCTGGATATTAAACGCTTGTCAGATATATGGTTGCCAATATTTTTCATTCTGTTGACAGTCTTTTCATTTTCTTGAAAATGTCCTTTGATACGCAATTTTATTTTTAACAAAATAAAATTTATGTATTTTTTCTTTTGTTGCTCATAATTTGGTGCAAGCTCTAAGAATCCATTTTCAAATACGGGGACCTAAAGATAGTTCCCTATGGTGTCTTCTAAGAGTTTTAAAGTTTTAACTCTTATATTTAGTCATTGATCCATTTGCATATGGTGTGAGGTAGGGGTCCACTTTCATTCTTTTGCCTGTGGATATCCAATCTTCCCAGTATCATTCTTTTTTAAAATATTTTAAAAGATGCTTAGATTACATAAATGTTACACAGAAATTACAGGGATTCCCATGTTCCCCACCTTCCACACCTCCCACAACCTCCCACATAAACATCCTTCATTAGTGTGGCACATAACCCTCAATGGATATACACATCCTGGGGCTTTGCCACCAAGCATGGACCATAGTTCACATTGTAGACCACACTCTCTCCCATACAGTTCTGCATGTTATATGCTGATGTAAAATGGCCTATATCTGTCGTTGTAATGTCACTCAGGATAATTCTCAAGTCCCAAAAAAGCCCCTGTATTACAACTGCTTTTCCCTTCCCCATCCCGAAAGCATCCAGTGGCCACTAGCTCCACATCAATGTTGGAATTTCTTCCATTGCTTGAATCACAATATGTCTACAACAGAATAAAAGTAAGTCCACTCTAGTCCATAGCTCTTCCCCTCATCCTGAGGAGTCTGGGATGGTGATGTCCATTCCACCTCCAAGTGAGAGGGGGCTTATATCCCATGGGGAAGATGGATGGGATTATCCTGCCTGCAGCTGCACACTTTCTCCATTCCCTGGGATAGCCGTTGTCCATCATCATCTCCCTGCCAGGTGTCTTGGGTGAGTCCATTGAGCTGTAGAGTAGGAGTTGCAACTCCACTGAGATTCCAGGCACAGCTGGCACCCAGTGTCATTTGTTGAAGAGAATATTCTTTTTCCCTGTTGAGTGAACTTGGCATCCAGGTCAAAAATCAACTGGCCATCAATGTGTGGATTTATTTTTACACTATGAACTCGATTCCATAAGTCAATGTGTCTGTCCTTGTGTAGTACCATGATATATTATGGTAGCTTTGTTAATAAGTTTTGAATTGGGTGTGTCCTCCAACTTTGTTCTTCTTTTCAAGATGGTTTTGGCTATATTAAGGTCTCTTGCTCTTCCATATGAATTTGATGATAGGCTTTTCTTTTTTGGGGAAGAAGGCTCTTGAAATTTTGATTGGGATTGTGTTAAATCTATAAATCACTCAGGGTAGTATTGGTATCTTAATGATACTAAGTCTTGGAATTCATGAAAACTGGATACCTTTCCCTTTATTTAGGTCTTTAATATTTTTTCATTCTTTAGCTGTAGTTTCTTGCATGTAAGTCCTTTATATCCATGCTTAATTATATTCTTAGATTTATATTATTTTACTCGCTTTTATAAATTGAGTTGTTTTCTTGATTTCTTTCAGGTTTTCCTTGCTGGTCTATACAAATATCACTGATTTTTGTGTATTGATCTTGTATCATATCACTTTGCTGAATTTATTTATTAAATCTAGGAGCTTTCTAATAAATCTGTATAGAGTGCCAGCAAGGGCACTAAGAGACCATACTGATTTCAAGTTGCCTTTTTCTTGATTTGATGCTCACCCTGCACTGCAACTATTTTCCACAGCTTTAAGAAAGATGGTTCTGCCAGTTCCTTTCTGTCGCTCAAAGCTTCTGTGTGTGGGGAGGGAGGAGGCAGAGTCCTGGAGTATCTCACTCCATCATCTTGATGTCTGCTCTGTGGTAGCTTTTTAGTGTGTCAGCCTGGTAAAGTTACAGTCCATAATTATTCAGTAAAACACTAATCTAGATGCTGCAGGGAAGGAATATTTCAGATGTAATTAAAGCCCCTAATCAGTTGACTTTAAGTGAAGAAGATTATCGTGGTGGGCCTGCATTAACCAGTTTGAAGCCTTTAAAAACAAGACTGAGGATTTCCCAATGGAAAGAGGAAATTCTGCTTATGGACAACAGCTCTAGTCAAGCCATGGAGTTGAAGACTGCATATGATCGTCCCTTCCTGCTCTACAGAATTTAGACTTATTTAGCCATATCCCACAGTTGTGTAAATCAATAACTTGGAATAAATTTCTACATATACTTATCTGGTTTGGTTGATATGGTCTTCAATTCAATCAATTCTTCAAATATTTATTGAGCATTTACTATGTGCCAGAAACTTAGCTAAACAATAAGGCTAGAGAGATATATAAGTCATGGTCCTTATTCTTAACATTTTCAGAGACTAGTAAGAGAGATAGAAAGGAAACAAAGGACCACACACCCTGCTAAGAGCAGCATTAGAAATAAATCTCAGGTGGACAGGAAGTGACCGATTCTTTGTGACAGGCCACAAAGAACTTCTGCAAGGACAAAGGCTAAAGAATTTGTCAGTATGCATTTGACAGATCTAAATGTAGCAGGAAAAAAAAGACACGATCCAGATAAAGTGCTTAGCAAAGTACATGGTATATAGTAAGTACTCAATAAATGGGTAAATTTAAACTTCTACAAAAAAATGTAGCAGGGAGTCCCAGGCAGTGGGAACAGCTCAGATATATGAATGACATTCTTGTTATTCTAATTATTCAATAATTTTGGAGGCAAAATGGGAAGAGAATAGTGGCAAGGGCAGTGAACTTGAAGATCAGTGTGAGATGTTTGAACATTTCTTATAGCAATGGGGAGTCAACAATATAATGACATTTGCATTTTAGACCCAATGTATTTGACATTAATGTGGAGAACGGACGTAGATCGCTTGGCAGAACTCTTTGTCATCACAGCTGTCTGTGGAGAAAGGTGAATCCTGCTAAATGGAATCTCTTTTAATCAGCTGAACGTCCTGATGGTATGGCCATAAAATAGGGAGGTAGAAGTTAGGGAGAAATAAGTGACTCTAAAGGGAAAAATAGAGGTAGAAGAATTTGTACTTTATGAGGCAATCTGACCAGAAAGAGATAGAATAAAGGGGAGAAGAAGGAAAAGCTTGAGTTTCTTTCTAAAGACATGTGTGATATGTGACTTTTTGTATTTTCTCCGCAGTGTGGTTTGTGACTTCTCATTTTGATCCCCTTCTTTTTTATGTAGTATGTTTTACGCACAGGTAGATCTTATAAATCTTTAAAATTTAATCTGTGAGATGGGCAGGAGGGAGCAAAGAAGGAGTGCTGTTCATCCACGATTGGGTTGATGTTAGAGCAAAGATTTGGGGGAAAAAATGAAAAAGAAAAAGCAGCCCAGAGACAACATATGGAGATCAAAGATGACCATGGGAAGTTCCTTCCCCAGATTAGCCATACAAATAAACTCTGGAAAAGCATTAGACTTTATTTCAAAATGCCAGTGTCCCATCTGTTAACTTGGTTACCTTTGGAAAGAACCGAACACATTGAGCTGAGCAGATTCACCCCTTTCTTTCTTTCTGTAAGCATTGTGGTGACCTCACTCCTTCTTCTTTCATATCCAGTGGTTACAAGAAGGGATTGTTGCCAGAGGGACATCATGGCAATTATGTTTCAAGTTTGTTTGGCAACTAAGAAAAAAAAAAATTTTTTTTTTTTTGCCCAAACAGAACATGTGATTTTAGATCAGTTTTGGAAGTATATTTTGGACAGTCTTCCCCAGCATTCAAAGCTGTGCAATTTAAAAATTATAAAAACAAAATAATCGAAGGTTTTAATATCTTTACTTTATGACTGCAAAAATGTGGCCAAGACTAACTGGAAAGATAAAAAATATGGTTTAAATTGACTGATAGCTGAAGCTACATTCTTCTCAAGTCACAGCTCATTCTACCAACTGAGTCAAATGCCTTCATATTTTTAAACTAAATTCATATAATTTTGTGTTCAAATTCAGTATGTCAAGAAAAAAAAGTCATTTATAATTACATATTATTTTGTGAGTTTGCACAGATGTTGTAAGGTTTCAATTTACAGTTTGGAAAAAAAAAAATGCTTCATTTCTTTATCCCTGCCCGGAATCAAAAGTATATTGAAATCCTGTGCTAGCAGCAGCATTCGTTTGCAATGCTTCCATTGATTCAATTAATGACCCTCGCTGAAATAAATCTTGAACACAGCAGTCAGTATTTTCAGGATATCAGGCACCTACTATCATGTACCAACTACTTTGAAAACTCAGGGTCCTAAATGTCAAGAACTCTAATCTCCCACAGAAACAGCAGCTAAAGTTTAGACACATTAATTTCTTTGAAGCTTTACCCAGGAGATTTTATATGGTGAGTTTTTAAACATTAGGGGGAAGAAATGGCTGCACAACAAAATATTCATTTGAGGTCACAGTAATCATAAAGTCTGATGAAAGTTTCCCACTAATTTCTATTGAAGTCATTTTGTAACTGTTCCAGTATCCTAGATAATGCCACTTAGCGTGCTATATATTTAGATTATTCAAGCATTTTTTTTTAGTTTCTATATAAAGCTCAGACACATGAACCTTCAATTTCTTTTCCATCTAATTATAAAATAAATATATTTATTGAGAAAATGGGTTACTTACAAATTTTAAAATACCCCATAAAATCACTACCCAATGATAATCACTGTTAACATGTTACTAAATACATATGCATTTATCAATTCCCATAGATAATTCTTTAAATGAATCAGTGTACCTTTTCAGATTGTTTTGATAACATAGCACACTTACTGAAATCTTAAACATGATTGAAGAGCTTGAAAACTTACTATGTAAGTAGGAACCCTCATACATTGTTGGTGGGAATGTAAAATAGTGCAGCCATTGTGGAAAACAGTTTGGCAGTTTCTCAAAAAGAGAAACAAAACACTACCATATGGCCCAGTAATCCCACTTCTAGATATACACACAAAGAATCGAAAGCAGGGATTTGGATAGATACTTGTTCACCGATGTGTATAGCAACCTTATTCAGGTAGACAAAAGGTAGAAGTAACCCAAATGTCCGCCAGTGTACGAACAGATAAACAAAATGTAGTATATATACACAATAGGATATTTCTGTTAAAAAAGAAATGAGGCTGTGGATCATGCCATTACATGGATGGGCCTTGAAGACATCATATGGAGTGAAGTAAGTCAGAAACAACTTATATGAAATAGATAGAAAATGTAAATGCATAGAAAGAGAATGCAGAGCACGTGTTACTAGGGTGGGGATTTGAGGAGGAACGGGTAATTAATGCATATTGTGTGTAGGGTTTCTTTTGGGGTGATAAGAAAGTTCTGGTAATGGATAGTGATGAGTTAGCATGACATTGTGGATGTGATTGATCCCATTGAGTGGTGTGCTTGAGAGTGGTTGGGATGCGAAAGCTTATGTTGTATATATGTTTCTACGATGAAATAAAAGAAAGAGCACAACTAAAAAGGAATGATAATTAAATGCAATATGTGGTCCTGGACAGGATCTCACAAGGGAAAAGCTTCAAAAGTCCTTATTGGGACATAGGAAAAATTGGAATATAGATATAAAGCTTCATTTTAATGTGAAAGTTTTTGAACTTCGTAACTGTATTTAAAGTGGTTGCATAAGTGAATATCCTTGTTCTTAGGAAATGAGTATGGAAGCATTAAGTGGTCAAGAGCAGGATGCATACAAGCTACTTTCAAACGTTTAGTAGCTAGGTAGGTAGGTAGGTAAGTAGGTAGATAGATAGATAGATGATAGATAGATAGATAGATAGATAGATAGATAGATAGATAGATAGATGATAGATAG
>JAKSZT010054281.1:9882669-9912781 GCA_026826555.1 Tolypeutes matacus
ATGATAGATAGATAATAGATAGATAATAGATAGATAGATAGATAGATAGATAGATAGATAGATAGATAGATAGATAGATAGATAGATGATAGATAGATGATAGATAGATAGATAGATAGATAGATAGATAGATAGATAGATAGATAGATAGGATGATACAGAAAATGTGGCAAAATGTTAAACGTGGTGGACTGGGTGGGTCATGTATTATTTTTGCAACTGTCCTGTAAATTTGGAATTATTTCAAAATAAAAAGTTAAAGGAAAAAAAAACAAAACTTTGTTATATAAAGGAAAACCCTATGCAACCACCAACCAAGTCAATAAATACAAAGTTACCAGCCACCCTAGAAGCGTCCTGTGAATCCCTTCCCCCCTTAAGGTAACTTGGATCCTTATTTATATAGCAATAATTCTCTGTGCACTCTTTGCCACTGATGTCAGGGTTTTTAAATCTGTTTTTTCTATTGTTGGTGGAAATTTTATTTGTCTCCAGTTATTACAAATAACAATGATATGCACTTTCTTGTACTTGACTTTGCTTGCGCATACAAGTGTACGATAAATATTCAAACATACAATTGCTGGGTCCTAGAGACACATATTTGCAAAAACAGTGGATATTGCCCATCCTTTTGCCACAGTGACTGCATAAAATTTGCAGTCCTACCTGTGGCAATCTTCCGAATTTTATCTCCTCTATGTATTAGAAATAATTGTGGTTTTAATTTGCATGTTATTGATTATTGTGAAGAATGATCACCTCTCCTTATATTTATTGGCCATTTGGATTTCCTCTTTCGTGAAGTGCCATATAAAGTGTCTTAACAATTGTTTTAGTGACTGATGTGTAAGGCTTCTTTATGTATATTCTGGATGCAAGCCAAACATATTTTTTTATATGTATTGCAAAAAAGCTAAATCTGTGACTTCTCTTTTGACTATGGTGCCTTTGTATAAAAAAGAAAATCTCACATTTAATATAGTTTGATTTAATCATCTTTTTTCTCTCTGATTAGTAATTCTGTGTCTTGTTTAAAAAGTTTCCCCCCTTTTCTTTGAGGTCATGAACAAATTCTTTCACATATCTTTTAAAAAGCTTCGTTGTTTTGCCTTTCATATTTGGGGATATGATCCTCATAGAATTGAATTTTATGTGTGATGTGTAATAAGGGTAAAATTTCTGTTTTTTTTTTTTTTTTTCCATTTTGTATACACAGTTATTCCAACTCTATTTATTAAAAAGGATATTGTTTCCTTAGTGCTCTTTAATGACATTCTGTTATATATCAGTTTTCAGCATGCATGAGAGTGTGTTTCTGAATTCTGGATTCTATTCCACTGTCCTAGTTAACTATTTGTGTGTCAATAGGAAACTCCCTTTATTACTGTAGATTTTTAATAAATTCTGATATCCAGTAAAACAAGGACTTCTGTCTTAATATTCTTCTTTAAGGGTGTCTTAGCTATTATTGTCTTTTGTATTTCCATTTATGTCTTAGAAACAACTTTTCAATTTACATGCACACACACAAATGCATCACTAGAATAGAAACAGATAGTACATTGAAATTATAGATCAAGTTGAAGGAAAACTGACATTTTTATAACATCAAATCTTACAATCTGTGAATATGGCATAATGTTCCCTCTAGTTAAGACTTCTAACTAGTTATACATAATACAGTTTTATAGTTTTCTTCATCAGAGATTTTGCATATCTTTTGTTTATTGTACTCCTCATTTTTTGATACTTTTAATATTACCAGTAAAGCATAGTAATATATTTAATTTTTATCCTCTTAGTGTTGGCATAAAATTTAAAGAACTTTTATATATTGTTTTTATATTCAGAAAAATTACTTTAGGTTCTCTTTTTAATGCAATCTTTTCAGTTTTCAAAATATTGGGAATATGTTCCATGTCACACAATATTCTTCTGTAACTTAATGGATCAAATATTTACTTACTTAACAAATTTTCTGCTTTGGGATGTTTGGGATATTTCTAATTATTATGTAATTACATAGGATACATTCAATTGAATTAGAATTGTTGTCTTATAAATGTTTCCATGTATTATTCACAAAAATTTATACTCCCATAAATTATATATCCAAGTCTCCACTTTCCAATATTCTCCAAACAATTAATAATTTTGTTTCTATTATATTTTATATTTGACATAGTGATTTGTGAGTAGTATAGTAGTCTGTTGTTTTCATATGCAGGTTGTTGGGTTTTTTTAAGAAATTGCATTCATTTTGGACAACTGTATTTGATGATTTTTTGTTTTCAAATTTATTTGACTTTCAGTATTGTTTTTTTTTTCAGTTTTGATATTAATGCAATCAAGTTCATATCAACATCTACATATATGCCATTATTGCCCCTAATACATGATTATATAAATATTAATTCATATTTTCTCCTGATAATTTTATGATTTATAAATTTTACACAATTTGAAATATACTTGTGCGTGATGTAACTTTAATTTTTGCCCAATAGTCAGTGAGTTTTCTGAAGAGTTATCCACTTCTCCATTCTTTTAAATTTTAATCTTAATGCAATAAATTTCTAATATATATTTCTGTGTGTTTCTGTATTGATCTGTCCATTCAATTCAAGCTTCTACCATAGTACTGCAATTATTACACTTTTCTAATATATTGTTATCAAAATTGGTAAACCCAAACTATTCATTGGAACTCCTCTTTTTTTTTGTTATTTTTCCCATTGTTATCTACTACCTATAGATTTTTTAATCAAATCATTTCACTTCTCTAAGCTCCAGTTTCTATATTTATGTAATAATAACACTAAAATCAAGCATCTCAAAGTTTCAATTGTAATATTCTTCTTTGGTCATTTAAACTTTTTGTTTCTATCATGGACAAACTTGTATTACATTTCATAATTCATTCCTAATTGATATGTAAGAGGCTATATCCATGAGAACTCTATAGCTTAAAGGATTTGCATTGCATTGCATTGCATTGCACTACATTTTATCAGTCTCCATACAAACTTAACATTCCGGGATCTGCTTGTTGGAAAAGTTTCCACATTAAAGAGGAGAAGAAAATGAGAGATGATAGAGAAAATCTAATTTAATTTTTCTTCAGCTAAAGACTTTGTTGCTTCCATGTGCCAGATATAAATTTGGGAATGAGTTTAAAAAAAATCCATGCCAAATTTTCCTTTAAAATACAACCAAAATTTCAAGCTATTTCCAGTTGAAACACATGTGCAGTTTTAAAATAAGCAGCACAGCTGGATATGAAAGACTGATGGTCGTGTTCCAAAAGACTCCTTTGAAAGAAGGTAAGTAAAACTCCCAGTCCAAAGGATTATACTAAATGTAGAGCAACCTGACTAGAGCATGGCCTCAGCAGATAGAAATTTCTCTTTCTGGAAGTTGGAATACAAGCTACTGTACTGTTAGGAGATGTGGGATGTAGTTTTTTTTGTTTTGTTTTGTTTTGTTTTTAATGTTTGGGAAAATGTATGTATTTAAATTAGGGATAAAATAGGCTTTAGAACTACAATAGGCATTTATCAGGATGAACATAATCCAAATGTGTTTGCTTCATGCACAAATGGACTGGATCCTGGATTTGAACTGCTGTTGTCCAGGGGGGAAAAAAAGACAATTTTTTTCATACAGTTTGTGTTTTCTTAAATTTATTTTAAAAATTACTTTAAAAGAATTCCTTCTTCAGTGGAATTCAAGTTCTGGAGCAGTAAATGGACAACATATGGCAATTGTTGAATTTGTGCAATTTTATGAGCTGAATAAGCTCTCCTCAGGTCATCCTGGTGTAAGCGGAACAGTTGGAGATCCTCAGGGATGCCTTGCCTTCATCTCTATTTATTATCCTTCTGTAAGTTACTCTTGGAATGTTAAACCTGCTTATAGAATATAGCGAGTGATATACTTGAGTTTGTTCTGGGGAACTAACAATACATTATACGATGACAAGATTGTTTTGATAGAATATAAAATAAAATGGAAACACATTAGCCCACCTCACATTTGGTATTTTGTCACTCACCCCTTTGTGTCCCCCTATAGATGTCATCTAACTCAAGTGTGGCACTTTTTGAAAACTATTCCCAGATCTGCACAGCAGTCAGGAGTTCTTCCTACCAACTTCATTCTTCTTCATCTCTTTTCACAAGGATTGGACTTCCATCTCATTCTCAAGGCTTTCCTGCCTATTCCCATTCTCTCACCCCTTCATTTTTCACAGGCATTAGGTCCCAGTAAATCTCCTGCACTTCAGCTCCATCTTAGCCTCTACTTCCAAGAGGACCCCAACAGAAAAGTTAAGTATAAATTAAATGTAATTAAATGCAAATTAAATAAAGTCAAGCCAGTAACATAGTTTCTCAAACAGTAAAACAGTACACATCAACTCTCTCTGCATTCTGGTATTTTCAAAAAGATGATGTCTTATTAGTAAGAGCAACTCCCAAATATCACATCATTTGGTGCTGCTTTACATATGTAGCAATTTTATTTTTGCATTACATCCAGGGCATGTAATGAAATAATCAATTAATATTTAAAGTATTTTTATTTCATCACCATTTCCATCATGGCAAAGTTTTGGCTTAGTACTTAGGCATCTAGAAATAAGGTTAGCTTTTAAATTTTTGTATTTTAGCAGATTATATGCCATTAGGGATTTGTGGTGATATGAAGCTGTTTGTACCCCTAGAAAAGCATGTTCTTAAATCTAATCTATTCCTGTGGGTGTGAACCCATTGTACGTAGGAATTTTGATGAGGCTACTTCAGTTAAGGTGTGACCCACCTCATCCAAGATGGGTCTTAATCCTATTACCGGAATTCTTGATAAACAGAATGAATAAATATAGAGAAAGCCACAGAAGCAAGAAGTTGAAATCAACAAAACGCAGGGGAGCAGGGAGAAACCATCAAATGCTGCCATGTGCCTTGCCATGTGACAGAGGAGCCACGGATCCCCAGCAGTTAGTCTTCAGGAAGAAAGCATCACCTTGATGATGTTTTGGTTTAGATATTTTCTCAGCCTCAAAACTAAAGAATAAATCCCCACTGTTCAAGCTGAATCATTCCACAGTATTTTGCTTTAAGCAGTTTAGGAAACTACAACAAGTTTATAGGGATAGGAAGAGAACAGACATGAGGTGCTTTTTCAGCAAGTGGAAAACTCTTAGGGAGTTTCCAGTTAAGGAAAAAAAAACCTGTTTGATATTTGATATTTACTAATTTGCTAATATTTATTTGAGAATTTACTATGTCATGACTCTGTTCTAAATCCTCATTTCCCAATATGAACTTTATTCAGTAATAGTTTGTATAAGAATGCTGAATAAATTTATAGTATGGCAATGTTATTTAATGCTGTCAGATACATGCCCACACATATGTGTGTGGTTAGGATGGATAATCTTGGTATTTTTCAGGGTGTCAGGATATAACAGAATACAGTGTTTGATCTAGAGTGTTAAATAACTATTATCTATAAGAATATATGAATGAATGAACAGAAAATTGAATGAATGGGTTAGTAAAATATTTTTCCATATGCTGTTAATGGAGAATCTGACGCCAAAAGAATATTTTGCATATTATAAACTCATAGAGGCATTATAGGGTAGTTAACAAACATCACATAAGGAAGTTCATAAGTTGGGTTCAAGAATTATTCTGTATGCATTAAGCTAATTAAAGCTCTTAAGAGAGTCATTCAGGAACCTAAAGGGATTGGAAGAAGGAAGGAAGGAAGGAGGGAAGGAAGGAAGGAGAGAAGGAAGGAGACAGGGAGGGAGGGAGGAGGAGGGAGGGCAGAGGAAAGGAAGGAAGGAAGGAAGGAAGGAAGGAAGGAAGGAAGGAAGGAAGGAAGGAAGGAAGGAAGGAAGGAAGGAAGGAAGGAAGGAAGGAAGGAAGGAAGAAGGGAAGGAAGGAGGGAAGGAAGGGAGGAACACTCAAGATATTTAAAGGGGATATGGTGTGTATTTGACTGCTACCAAGCAATTACACACTAGATTATTTATTGATCACTATATGTAAATAATTATGTTCTCATTTTCAGGTGATATTTAGAATGAAGCTCCATGAAAAATGGTTGTTCTGAATATCTTTTGAAAAGGTCATGGTTTTTTATGAAGAACATTCTCAACTCTGCCTTTGACCTTTGACTTTATCCTTTAGTTTGAGGGCTATGTTTCTGAAAGGTAAGCATAGCCATCAATATCTTTGACCCACTGAAAAAAAGCATGGTCACTAGTTTGCATATGATTAGCCAGTGATAGCTGCCTCTGGGTTTTGGAGTAGCTCCTGATTTTCTCTGTAAAACTCTTAACAAATATGATGTCCCATGGGATTTTGGCATCATCAAAAGTGATTGTCAGATTCACAATGTGTTTTCACGGGACAGAGAGGTAGGATAATTTCGGTCATTTCCTTAAAGGTGTTTTGATAGTTAGTGTGTGTCAAACTGAAGCCTCTTAAAAGAAAATGATTCCAGAGTTTTCACTCTGTTCTCACCAAGAAGAATTTTTGCTAATAATTATTAGGGAACTCGATAATCCGACATAAAGTGGATCTGAATGAGACTTAGAAGAAATTTGGGAAGAGCCTTGGTGCCGACCGTGGCATGCAGAGGTCACTCTAGATGGCCTGAGGATGGATTATGTATGAGTCGACTTCACTAAGGAAATGATACAATCCTTTCCTACTATTAGGCTCCTCTAACAGTAGATGCTTATAAAAATCAAGTTTTGCTGAGTTCTAAGTGAATGAATGAGCCTGAAGAAAATTGGTTTACAATTAAAACTGGGGCATTGGTGCCTTGTGTTTGAGCTTCGTGTACCCAAACAGTTGCACACAAATGACATTCATTGATACATTGTGTGCTCTCTTAGAAACAAGAAACCCTAGATAACATATCTTAGGAAAAGAAATTCAAGTCAGACAGACCACGGATCTATTATAGAAAGCTTGGTAAATTTCATGCATTACTCTGTCAGATGCCATTTAACATCTATTTCTGTCACTCTTCAAAATATTACTTTTAAATGAGGTCAAAATAAACAAGTCCAGCAATATCCAGGCCATTTTTTGTCTTGTATACAGGTTACCTCATGAGTTGAGTTTGTAACACTTCTACAAATTATAACATTCTTTTATATAATTAACCAAAATGAAAATAAAATATTTTTATGTACTGTGGTTCTTTTGGGGAACCATCTATAGATTTATAGAAATTACTTTACGACACAGGAAATTTGCACATACTTAGGTTTTAAATTAATATTCTTAGGGTACATTAATATCAAGTGATATAAACCCAGGAAAGCTAGGTTTGTATTTCAAACACACAAGTAATCCACTGTACAAAATATATACCATACCTTATTCATCCATGCTACTGTGGATAGATATTTGTTTTGTTCTGGGTTTTAGGCCAGGATACATAAAACTGCTATGAGCATACTAGTAGATTTATTATGATGTGTACATATACATCTTTATATGTATATGATGTAGCAAAACAGTGGGTACCTTGTGCAGAAATGAAAATGTGCTTCACCAAACTCCAGATGCATTTAGCATATTTGACCAAGAGCTTCTGCCGTTTGAAACCCATCACCATGTTTGTCCTAAGGCTACGCTTCCCATGGGCTCTATTTAGACAATGACGGAGTGGACCCATGATACCGTGGCAGAATCATTCCAGGGGGTTGACTCTGAAAACCAGCTTGGCTTTGACTTCCCGACAGCTTTGCCAAAGCTTCTGTAGACTGTACAAAGGTCTACGATGTGTCCACCCAGCTTTCTCTCTCTGTGTCCTTCATCTGGTATCAGAATCACATCTCGATCTGATGGTTCTCTCAGCTTTCTTTGGACCCTTGCCTGATTTTTCCCTTGCAAGACATTTCCCCTAGTAAAATCTTTGCACATTTAATCTCTTCTGAATCTCTTCTTTTAAGGGCACCCAGATGATCAGGATGCCCCACCACCTACCTATTCTTTGGTTTCAGTGTGTTTTACTGCTAAGGGTCCAAGCTGCAAACTTCATCAGAAGCATGTCCTTCGGCTTTGGAAGCTGGGGAAAGCAGAGGAGCTTAGGTATTTACAGCCCTTCGGGGAGGCCTGGGGTATATAACTGACCAGTGCAAAAGCCCATCTCCCTTGTCTCATGCAGAGCAAATGCAGAGATTCTTTATAGACTTGAGAGCTCACCTGGGCCAGGCTGAGGCTGAGACTTGAAATCTCATCTTTCATTGGCTTTTTACATTTTCTTATCCTATCCACTGCACTCACTTACCAGTTTCTCTCTGGTACACTTTTAAAATAAATGGCTTGAACTCAAATCCTTGGACCAGGAGCTGCTGGGAGACCCCATCCTAAGACAGCATTTACCTGAAAGTGGAATTGTTTGGTCTTAGTGGATGTGTAGGTTCAATTTTAGTAGTTACTACCAGTAGTTTTCCTGGAGAGTAGTACCAATTTACCACAAATAACCTAAGATTAGCTCTAGTTGCTCCAACTGTTTGCCATAATTTGGAACTGTCAGTCAATTACATTGTAGCTCTCCTGGTGGGTAGGTAATGATATCAAATTGTAGATACAATGTGCATTTTCCTAATGAGTATTGAAGTTGTGTACCTTGTCACATGTTTATTGGGATGAGAAAATTGTTTGCCTCTATTGTCTCCTGGATTTTCTTTTATCATTGATATTTAGCAGTTTTCATATGATTTGGATACAAGTGCTCTATCAGATTTTGTATCTGGCAAGTATCTTCTATGGTTTACCTTTTTAACAGTTATTGGGAGGAGTTATAGGGCCCATAATTTATATATAATTCAATTATAATATATATATTATTTATGGTTAATGTGCTCTGTTTGTCTGGTTAAAGAAATCTTTTCCTGTCTCAAGTTCATGAAGATATTCTCTTATGTTGTTGTATAAAAGCTTTGTTGCTTTACCTTTTAATTTTAGATGTACAGTCTACCTGAAATTGATTTTGAGATATGGTGTGAAAAATAGACAAAGTTCGTATTTTCTGCTATGTTCAGCCAAATGATCAGAACTTTGTCTTTGTCATAAATCAGAACTGATATAGGAAAAGGTCTGTTTTTAGACTCACTATTCTGTTCCACTGACCAATTTGACTATCCTATGCTAATGCCACACTGTCTTAATAATTGTATCTTTATAAAAGTTCTTGATATCTGATAGCATAAGCCTTTTCATCATGTTATCCTTCTTCAAGTTTACCATAGCTACTCATGGAACATTGAATTGAATATCTGTATATATTTTATTATTAGCTATATATCTTCACAGGAAAAAAAACTGCTACAATATTGATTGGAATTGTATTGAGTCTATAGACTAACCCTTCATATTTTGCATTTTTAAATTTCTCTTGATGTTGTGTATGTTTAGAAGTCTTGCACATCTTTTTTTTTTTTTTTTTTATTTTTTTTTTATTTTTTATTTTTTATTTATTTTTTTTTTTAAGGATTTATTTATTTACTTACTTTTATCCATTTTTACACCCCTTCCCCCTCCCCCCCCGTTTTTGCTGTTTCTGTGTCCATTCGCTGGGCAACTCTGTGTCCATTTTCTGCCCTCTCTTCTCATCCTTCTCCTCCTGTCTTCACTGGGATTCAATCCTTGGAATCTCTGATGTAGGAGAGAGGCATCCTGCCCGCGCAACCTTAGTTGCTGGTTTTTCGGTGCGTCTCATCTTGCCTCTCCCTTGTGTCACTCTCCTATTATGTCATCATCTTGCTGTGTGGCTCGCGGGAACTGGTGGTGCGCCCGCGCACAGGGCCTGGCGGCCCACGCACCTTCTATATATTTTTTAAATTTTTACCAGGAGGTCCTGGGGATTGAACCCAGGTCCCTCCATATGGGAGATGGACGCCAACCAGATATAGCCCCCTGCTATATCTCTTAAGGTTGACCAGAGATACCTAGAGTTACAGTCTTTTCCCATACAGGATGGACATATAATAAATCAGGCTTAGTTTATCACCAGCATTCTAAAAACCAGACCTAGGGAGGAAAACGAGGTCTGGGGACACATGCATGGTTTCTAATATAGCGAATGTTTAGCCCACCCTGATTATCACAGAATCAGGACAGTGAGAATATTCGCACCTTGCACATCTTTATATCCTTTCCTGTTGAAATTTGTGTAGTACTGTAAATTATGTCATTTAAATTTCATTTTTTTTGTCATTTAAATTTCATTTTTTTTGTTGCTGGTATATAAAAATACAATCGATTCTGTAGCTTATGACCTTGCTGAATTTACATACACATTCTTATAATTTCTCTTTACATCCTTTCTGTTTCCTACACACAAAACCATGCCCTTTGGGAATAATGTCATCTTATAGTTTATTATTTTATATATTTATCAGTGTAGGTGTTGATTAAAAATAACCTATTTTCCCAAAGAGAAATTCCAGACATCACATATATGAAAATACCAAATAGAGGGGAAATTTTAATGGTAAACCATAAAATCTAATTTTGAAAAGATTTGTAAAAGTAATTCCTAGATAAAGAAATTCAAAGAAAGCTAAAATATTTGCTTGGTAAAACAGACTTTAGTGAACAGGTAACAAGAACTTAGTTTAGTTTTTGATATGTCAACAAATTCATCAATATATATTTAAATTTACAATCTTTCCTTTATTCCAGATGTTGTGATATTCTACAGCATGGAGATTGTGCATTGTAACTGTCAAAATTAAAATTTTTAAAATACTTGTAAATGAACTTCCAGGAGGTGGTGAAAAGTCAGCCTTAAATGAAATGACAAGGAGTTATTCATCCCATGGCCAATGCTGATCTTTAACCTGAGACTCCTTATCCCAAATACAACAGCATGGGTATGATAGTAGAGATGATGCCAGTGTGCAAAAATAAGCTTTGGTACTGATAAGAATGCATTCCTGCTTGAAGTGATCAGCTCTCCATGAGGTGCTGCTACTGGAGCAGACTGGTGGAACCATACTATGCTTCTGGAGTTTTGCTGGGTTTTTGTTTGTTTGTTTGTTTGTTTTTAAATTGGGAGCAGCTTTGACTGCTATTCAGCAAAGCAGGAAACTAAAAGAAACATGGAAATTGGGTAAGATGAAACTTACCCAAGAAACAGCAGGTTGATTCTTTTCCTCTGTCCTCTGTTGAGGTTGGTTAGAGACACAGTTACCACTGAAAATCAAAATACAAACAGAAAAGCATTGAATCGGTGTTATGAGCCATGTGAATTGTTAAGACATTAAAACTATAAGCTTGGTGCAAGTGGGGGTATATCAGAATTGTGTACAGTTGAAAATGCGGGAGAGGATCCAGAGTGTAGAACTTGCAAAGAGAGGCAAGGTACAGTCACTTGTTAAAGTGGGAAACCCTGAGAGGCAGAGGGAGACCACGAAATGCTCATGTAGGCAAGGTGGCTTCAGATGAAGGTGAAAGTCCCCCCAAAATCAATTTTATTACTGAATGTTACCTTGCTGTGGTATAAAATAAGGCCAGAAGATTTCAGAGACTGTTGATATTTTTGTCTTCCTTTTGCCTCATGTCCCTAGGCTTCTTTTATCTACACACATATACACACAACTCAGAGAAGGAAAGAAACTAGCCTTTCTTACCATTTGTTATGCAAGATGTGCTAATTCATTCTATGTAATTTCATTTCCTCTTTAGAACACCCATAAAGTAGGGTTCATTATACAATTTAAGAGGTGAGAACACTGGGCTGAAGAGGAATTTAGTAATTTTCCCAAACTCACAGAGCTGGTCAGTTGTGGAATTTGCATTAAGAGCCCCATGTGTCTGACTCCAAAGTCCATTTCTATATTCCACACTTACTCTGAATGATGAAGACATTTTGGAAAGGAAAATATATCATAAGTTTTTGAAATAAGAATGTATGGTAATATCTTTTAAGGAAGGTAGACTTCCTTAAATTCCCACTAGCAAAATATTAGGATTCCCAATGACTCTACATCCTCATCAACATGTCTTATAATAATTTGTTTTTGTTGTTGTTGCTTTTATTTAGGCCATCTTAGTGAGCATGAAGATTTTGATTTTCATACTATGATTTTGATTTAAATTTCCCTGATTGCTAATGATGTTAAACATTTTTAATATGTCTATTGACATGTGAATATCTTCTTTAGGGAAATGTCTATTCAAATCCTTTGCCCATTATTAATTGGGTTATGTGTCTTTTTATTGTTGAGTTGTAAGAGTTATTTATATATTCTGGAAACTATTACCAGATATGTGATTTGCAAACATTTTCTCCCTTTCTCCAGGCTGTCTTTTCACTTTCTTGATCATGTCCTTTGATTTGACATTCCACCCTTGTAAGTAAATTATTTCTGTGGAGATTAGTCTAATCAAGATGGTAGAGTGAGAAGCTTCAGGGGTCTGTTACTCCACAAAAGTTTTATACAACTAGCAAAAACTGGCAGAGACCTCTTTCTCAAAGCTGCAGAAAGCAGTTGAAGGATTGCAATAACAGGTGAGCATCCAATTAATTAAAAGGCAATTTAAAAGCAGCAGGATCTGTGAGGCCCTGGCTGGTCCCTCCCTCATGCCCTGACTGGCTCTGCATGGAGCCAGTTCTAGAAGGAGCAGAGTAACCCTCGTGTCCATACCAGGAGCAAGAATATCTGGCCCTGTGTATCTTATGGTGGCATGAGTGACTGATCCAGGATACTCACCACTTGCTTTCCCTGCATGTAGAAGGCAGGTAAAAGAGTTCTCCTATAAAACACTGTGGGACGGCAGTCAAATCGTTGCTTCTTGGGGCAAAGGATTGCTAGCCATAGGACATACAGTGCAGTGTTTGGGTCTCTGAGGGGGCTTTTTTCTAGGGAAGAGGGGCCATTTATATGCTTTCAAATGGAAATATTAAGGCCACACATTCGTAAGCTCAAGACAAGATGTGTGGGCAGAAAAGGATCAGGAAGGCCCCCATGCTTTGGTCTCAAGCTATTCTCTAAACTCATTGTATGGATAAGCTGTAAAAGAGAGCAATCTCACAGGTCAATCTACAAATACTGAGAAAGGCATTTTCTTTTTATTTTCCATTTTATTTTTTTAGTTCCTGGCATTCAAGGAAAACTGTGATAATACTAGTATGATACAAGCTTGAGGAAAAGACACCTCAGGGTCTAAAATTTAGTGATAACAGTGAAAATATTGAAATGTCCCAGTTCCAACTCAAGATTATAAAACATACAAAGAGAAAGCAATTGCTCAGGCAAAGGAGAGGATTTAAGATTTAAACACCATCCGTGAGGATGATCAGACCTGGGACTTACCAGACAAAGACTTTAAAAAAAATGGTCCTAAATATGCTCAAAGAGCTAAAAGAAAACATGGACAAAGAAGAAAAGAAAATCAGGAAAATAATAGATGAATACAAAGCAAATATCAATAGAAAGATGGAAATTATGAAAGGAATCAAACAGAGCTGAAGAGCACAGTAACAGAAACTTAAAAATTCCTTAGAAAAATTCAACAGCAGATTGGAGCTGGCAGAAAAAAAGAATCTATGAACTTAAAGATAAGATCATTGAAATTATCCAGTTTGAGTAGCAGAAAGAAGAAAGAATGAAGAAAAGTGCAAAGAACTTGAGGACCCTGTGGGATGCTATCAAGCATACCAATCTATGTGTTTTGGGAGTCTCAGAAGGAAAAAGAGAGAAAGGGACAAAGAGAATATTCAAAGAAATACTGTCTGAAAACATCCTAAATTTAATGAAAGGCATGAATATGCATATTCAACATGCTTAACAAACTTCAAACAGGATAATTACAAATATACCCACACTGCAACATATTATATCAAACTATTGTATGCCAAAGGTAAAGAGAGATTTTTAAGAGCTACCAAAGGGAAGCAACCTGTCATATACAAGGGAGTCTCAATAAGGTCATGTGCCAATTTCTCACCAGAAACCAGGGAGGCAAGAAGGTAATAGGGTGACAGATTCAAAGGACAGAAAGAAAAATATTGCCAAACAAGAATTCCATGACCAACAAAACTATCTTTCAAAAATGAGGGAGAGATTAAGACATTCTTAGATAAACAGAAGCTGTAAGACTTAATCACCACTAGACCAGCCAGCCCTATAAGAGATGCTAAAGGGAATCCTGCAGGTTGAATGGAAAGGACAATAGACAATAGATCAAAGCTGCATAAAGAAATAATGATCTCTGGTAAATATAACAACATAGGCAAATATAAATAGCAATATTATTGTAATTTTTCTCCACTTTTTACTTCATACAGGATCTAAAAGGCAAATGCATAAAATGTAAGGCTAAATCAGGGGCTTGGGGCTCATAATGGATAAACACATAATTTGTGACAAGAACTATATAAGGTGGGGGGGGTAAAGAGATATAGGGAGCATAGTCTGTGTATGCTTTTGAACCTAAGTTGGTATCAAAGATATGAGATGTTATTGATTTAGGATGCTAAATTTAAGCTCCATGGTAACTCTGAAAAAAAAATATTGAAGAGTATGCAAGCTCATAGAGACAGAGAGTAGAGTGTAGATTCCCAGGCGGGGGGGCGGAGGAGGGCAGGGGGAATGGAGAGTTAAGCATAAAAGGTGTAGCGTTTCTGCTTGGGAAGATGGGAAGGATTTAATAATGGAAGGTGGTGATCCAACATTGTGGATTAATCCCACTGAATGATATACTTGGGAGTGTTTGAGATGGTAAAGTTATGTTATATTGTGTATATGTTTTCACAATTTAAAAAAAAGAAAAAACAATTTAAGAGACAATGACAATTAAATTCAATACATGATCCTAGATGGGCTCCAACTAAGAAGGAGAGGCTCAAAAGGCCATTATTGGAACATTTGAAAAAATTGGGACATAGACTATAAAATTTTATCAATATTAAACTTCTTGAACTTGATAAGTGCATTTGAGACTATTAGATAAGTGAATAATCTTGACCTTAGGAAGTGAACATGGCAGTATTATGTGTTCATGATGTATGCAACCTACACTCAAATGTTCAGAAAATGGTATGACAAGTGGATAGAGTTAGAAAGAAGGACAGATAAATGGATTGATATATATAGAGAGATGGATAGATAGAATGATATAGTAAATATGGTAAAATGTTAATATGTTGGATCAGGGTATCTGGGGAGGGGTTATGGTTATGTTGGGTTTCTCTATAGGATTTGTATTATTTTTATAACTGTCCTGTAAGTTTGAAAGTATTTCAATAATTTTTTAAAATCTGTGATCTGGGTCTCTTTTTATGCTTTTAAAATATTTCATTTTTTGTGATTTTTATTATAGACAGCTGGCAGGATTTTGGGTTGTAAGCAATGGAATCTAACTTAGCTCAATGAAATAAAATGGTAATGTATTAGAAAATAATATGAATAACTGAATTGACAGTTCTCCAACTGAGGGAACAATTGTAGCTGAGACATATATGGCTCACTGGCTATCCATGCATTTCACCACATTTCCTAGCTCTCTTCCATTTATCTAGTTGATGCATTTATAAGTTAGTGGATTTCTGAGTTTGTGATGCAGAGTTCTTATAAATTCACACTGTATATGCTGCATTAAGCTATGACATTTTAGTTTTAAAAGTTCTTCCAGAAAAACGTGACATATGCTGAGTAATATAGCAGTCTTGGGAAATGGAGACAAACCATTGAAAACGTGAGGAAGAAGAAAGCACAACTACCTTTTTTTTTTTTTAAGAGAAAATACACAGGGTAAAAATTCCCATGCATTCAAAAGCCAGACATCACTTTCACTGTTTCTAATAAATGCTTCTTATTTGTTCCTACATCTTACTTACATTCCTTACAGAGCCAAAGTCCCAAGTGGAAGAATAAAATTGTTAGAACTTGGCATAGTTGATGATTGTGGCAGATTGAATCATATTCCCCACAAAGACATGTTTGAATCCTAACCCCTGTCCTGTGGGTATTGACTCATTTGTAAATGGGTTCTGTGAAGATACCATTATGGTGAGGCCAAATTGAATCTGGCTGGGCCTTACTCCAATATGACTGAAGTCCATATAAGCAGAGGAAATTCAGACACAGTCAGTTAGTAGAAGCCAGGGGAGGAGACAGAGAGAGACAGATCGCCTTGCGATAGGGGTAGAGATTGAGCTATGGATTGCTGGTAGCCACCACCAGAATGCTATAGTCTTAGGAGCAAGGCTGATCCTGCCAACAACTTGGTTTTGGACTTCTAGCCTCTCTACTGGAAACCAATAAATTCCTCTTGTTTAAGGCAACCAATCTGTGGAATTTGCCAGGCATCCTGGCAAACTAAGACACTGATACTAGAGAGAAAAAAGTTCTGACCTTCTTGACTTCCTTATTGGGAAACATTGTCAGCAGTATCCTTTCTCCTACCCGGACTAACTTGTAAGGAATTTACAAGAAATAGAAAAGGGACAATGACTGTAGATAAGGCCCCAAATTACAAATATACACTAGAGTTCACCACTTTGGAATCCAACGACCCCCAACCATCCAATTGTCCCTACATACACTAAAAAATCAATGTACTTGCCTAAAATAATATACACCATGAATAGCACTTAGGCTATAAGAGAAACCTTTCGTGTCTCATGCCACATCTTCTACCTGTGAATGCTGGCTCTGGCTGAAATCAAGAGTTCCCATGCATGTTGGCAGTGTACACCTCTGCCTCTCCCTACTATTCTGATTCACGGCTTTTCTGAAGCTGCATCAGCTCCTTCAACCAGGGTCGATTAAAGCCAAACACAGGCTAGGCATGGGGACTCTCCAAATCTAGTATGAGTTATGCATGCACATGGCGGACAGACTCTAGGGTGACCTTCAGTAATTCCAGCCTCCTGCTGTTAACGCCTTAGGATAATCTCGGTTCCCTTGGGTATAATGGGACCTATGACTTGCTTCTAACCAATAGAATATGACTAAGGTAATGGGATGCCACTCCCTTAATTAGATTAAGTTATATGGCAAAGGGGATGGGTTGTCACACTTATGGTTGTGTTATATTACATAAGACTCAATTTTAGCAGACCAGAAAGAGAGACCTTTCTGCTGGGCTTGTAGAAGTGAGCTACTGTGCTATGAACTGCCTATGGCTTGGGTCTTATGGCTGGGAACTGTGGGTGTCCTCTAGTAGCCGAGAGCCTCAACTGCAAGGAACTGAAATGTCAGCAAACACAGGAACTTGAAAGAAGTCCCCAAACTCGAGGAAAAAAAAAAAAAAAAGAAAAAAAAGGCAGCCTGGCTGACACCTTTATTGCAGTCTTGACCTCCTGACTCATGGAAACTATGAACAAATAAATGGGTGATGCTATAAGCCATAGTTTGTGGTAATTTGTTATGCAAAAACAGAAAACAAATAAAATCCAGAAGAAATTAGCACACAGATTTTTCAAAAGACACGAACGAGAATGTTTATTTCAGATTTATTCCTAATAGCCCCAAACTAAAAACAACCCAAATGTCAGTCAAAAGTAAATGGGTAGGGGAGTGAGTGTGGCTCAGTGATTGAACACCTGCTTTGCATATGCGAGGTCCTAGGTTCAATCCCTGGTAACTCCTAAAAAAAAAAAAAAAAAAAAAAGTAAATGTATAAAATGTGGTATATCCATACAATAGAACACTCCGAAGGAATAACGAATTAAGTACTGATAAACATAGAAAATATGGAAGAATCTCACAGACACTTCATTCTGTGAAGGAAAGAAAGCAGCCCTCACAAAAGAATATATTCCTTTTACATGTACAACAGAAAAGATAAAGCTAGTTAAGAGAACAGTGGTTACCTCTGGAGGGTGGAAGAAGCTATTGAAGGAAAGGATATGAAGATACTTTCTAGAGTGACAGAGATGTTCTGTATTTTAAGCTGGATGTTGGTTATGTGGTTAACTGTATAAAAATTCTTTGAGCCATGCATCCAAGATAAGTGGATTTTTATACATTTTTGCATGTATGCTATACCTCAAGTTAAAACATTTTTAAAAAGGCAAAAGGGGTGTGAATTACAGATTCTTTGTTATCAGGAATGTATAGGAATTCCTTTGAACAACGATTTTTTTTTCTGTCAAGTAGATGGGATGTCACCTGTTTACACATGTGAAATGTAAGGCAGAGAGCCAAGATTTGAGGAGTATGGCAAATGTTTGAACTAGTTGATTCACAGAGTGACAGGAGATCATTTTGACCAGAGAAAGATAGTTAGATTAGAGTGCAGATTTAAGGGCTCATCTGAAACTTTGATCATGAGTTTTAGTAGAAACAAGTTGTGTGAAAGACTTTGGTATCAATCATTTTGTTTGCTGAAATGAAAGAGATTATTATGTTTGGAGTTTTGCAATATGGACATAATGGAAAGTCCAATAGCAAGTTTCTAACTGAAAAAAAAAAAGTCTGTGAAATGTAATGTAGAGAAGGAGGGAGAAAAGAGAAAGATTCAAAAATGGGAATTGAATGGAAGAGGGGGAAAAAAACTATAGAAAAAGAAGAAGGAAAAAACTATGGAAAGAGATCCTTTTTGTGGAAGGAAAAGAACAGTTGGTTCCTGGTGAAATTCTGAGATACAGTTAAGCTTTTTGGTGACTGAATTAAGGTAGAGCTGAATGTTACTCAAATTGAGAATGTCAAGAAAATGTGAGAAGAGGGATCAAAATAGTTATTCACTTATTTTTTAAGAACAAATGTGATAAAATAATATATATTTTGAAAAATTCTAGAAATTCCTCTACATTTTAAGTTTGAAAATATTTCAAAACTGAACAGTCAAGAAAAATTTTTTTAAAAATTAAAGATATTACATTCATTTAAAATGTGATTTTGTACTTGCAATATTTTGATGAGTAGCTGAGTTATGCTACCAGAGGTGATTTAATTTTTATTTTATTTTTGGTATTTTCCAAAGTGTATATGAAGAACCAATACTGTTTTTATAAAGCTAAGACACGAAATAAATTTTATGTTTATGTTACTGGGATCAGAAATTGCAAATCTATTCGTAACAGTTGTGCTAAAAATCTCTTTCAAGCTGATGTACCTATTATAGCATGTTAGGTGATTTGATGTTGTGAACACAGTAATTTTTGTCACATGAATCCCTTAATGAATATGTAAATTTATTCTTTTTATTTAAAAGGGAAGCTTGGAGTTTAGCTTCCAAGAAAATAAGTGTAGAGATTTGAAACTCTTGCTTTTCTGAAAAAGTTATAGGAACTCATCTTGTGAATCCTATGAGAAATAAAAAACAAAACTATTTAGATAGGGCTATTAAGGCAGAAAAATAAAATTGAAACCAAATAGTAGCTTTTCGTTTTTTAAAAAATATGAAATATGTAAGACAGAATTCTTATATGCACTATATGAATATTCATGTAGTCACTATCCAGCTTACAAAATTTGTGTTGTTTTTCACCAGTATGTTTGAAGATACTGAGTGTCTCTTGGAATACATTCCTTTCTTTCCTCCCCTTAAAGAGTAGCATTATCCTGAGTTTTACCGAATTTATTATTCTCACAATATAGTTAGTTTTTATCAGTCTGCTCTTTTCTTACAGACACATCAAGTGTGTACAGCAGGACAAACAAAAAGTAACTAACACTGGATGATGTTTATTTATTAAAACGCATGCATTTGGAAGCGATGAAAAAACAGAATTTGCAGGTGAAAACCATGAAGTCACATTCCAAAATCATTAGAATCCATCAGAGCCGTTTGCATTATCAAGGAAATAGGACAACAGCAGACTTGAGTTCCCACGCCAGCCCTACTCTTTGTATTGTGGGTGGCCTGGAGGGAGTAATATGATACTTTGTTTTCTCAATTCTATGTCTGGAGATGGTCTACTATCCCCAGAGTAGTTTCAACTGAACGCTGATGAAACACCAGCAAGGGACTGGGGTCAGGCTGAGTTCTTCCAAGCCCTAGTAGGAATTTTGACCATCACCTTGGACCTTGATATACTTTGGCCATTGAAATATTTGGGAATTGACCAAGATATCCCAGCTTCCCTCTGCTTTAGAATTTTTCATATTGACCCTAGATAATTGCTGCATTGCAAACTCAGGAAACTATGTGATCTGCCCCACTCCAAAGAAACACTCACAGTTAGAATAAAAAGTTCTACCATTGCAGACAGTGCATTATAGTATGAAGATCTAGGAAGATCCTAAAGGGTCAACTCTTGATTCCCTCTATACTAGAAGATCTTAAGATAATTCTTTAAATCCCCAAAACCTCTGTTCCCATCTGTGTAAAATGGAAACAAGATAACTCAACCTCACAGGAACAGATAGTAGGTATTCCAAATATGTTGGCGTTATTAGAGTAGCTGGAATCTGTTATTTGAAAGGTAAAATTTTAATAGCAGATAAAGGTAAAGCACATTTTTAGGCAAGAGAAGTGTTTTTTTAAATCTATAAAATGTTATTAGCAGATTACATGCCTTACTGTTGAGTATAGTATGTTGGAAAGAAAGAAACAAGCTTTAGAGTCTAACATATACTTGTTTCAAATTCCTGCCTGTCAGTAAGGTTATATATAAATTAAATAAGCATTTATTTATTTCTTACTAAGAAGATGCTTGAAATATTTAACATGTCAATTTAATATCCCTTTCCCTAAAATAGAGATAATAATAGCTATTATAAGGACTAACTATTTATGTTTGGATAGTCCATAACAGTGTGCAGCAAAAGTATCCCTTTGCTTCTTTTTCCCTTATCTGTTTATTCCCACAGAGCTCCAATAAATCAATCATGTAGATTTCACATTTATTCTTGAGGAAAAGTTGGTCTTGGCAGAGTCAGAAAAAATACAAACAAATAAAACATATTGGGCAACTTGAGATTAAGCCAAAGCCTACCCTATGCTATGAATATTCAGGCATGAGTCAGGATAATTGCTTCAACCCCACTTGGCTTAAAGATTTGGAAGTCAGACAAGGAAAATTATATATAAGGTCACTGCCGAAGGTCAGAGCATATGCAAAGGCTAGTCAGGATTCGGAGAAGACAGAAGATTCCTTTTTTTCTGGCTACATATCACCCAGCAGTCATTAAGTAAGTGGTCACTAAAGTTTATCATATACTTCCCACGAAGAAGCCCTTGTTTGTAAGAAACTCAAAATTTATTTGGCAAGACAATATTAGTACATATAAAGCACAATAGAACAATCTGAGAAAATAAACTTAACCATTCATGTGTGTGATACAAGCTTTATCCACTTAGAATGTAAAAAAAAAAAAAAAAAAGGGGGACTTTCAATAAAGACTGAACAGCAGGAATGATCATCTCTTAGGGGTAACTATGGAAACATATCTTGTTTTTTGTGAGCATGTGGCCAATATCTCTGGGAAAGGAAAGATGGGTTACAGACTCAATTTTCAGCAGTGATGTGCTAACACGTGAGGATATTTTGCTAGGTCACCAACACGTGCCCTGTCTCTCTTTTCACTGAAAAAGTGTCCCCATTCAAAGAAATGCTACAAAACTCATACTGAAAACATTATTTACATAGCAACTAAATGATATGGCCAAGCTGCACATATTTAATTTTTAACAGGAATGTCTAGATAGAAAATAAATCAGAAGGAAAATAAAACTATATTTTCTGATGGAGCAGTTTGGCTTCTATCCTATCAGAAGAATGCTACTATCTTCAGTGAATAGTTGCAGGATGTGAAAGTTAGGGGCATATTTGAGGAATGACATTTATATCAGTGACATTGGCCTATAGAGAATGTGATGGTGTTTACTTGAGATGAACCTAGGACAGTAATTCAGGGCTGCTTATAAAGCATTTGAATGTCAGGTTAAGAAGTTTCTGTTTAATTTTTTAAGTCATGAATAGTCAGACAAGTTTTCTGAGAAAAAGATGTATGGAATTTTGACCAATCATGAGCCTTTAGCACATAATTTGGAATTTAAGTCTGGGACAAAACAAAATTTGCCAATGTATACAGTTGCTTTTGGAAAACTGAGGCTAGAGGCCTCAGTTTTCCAAAAGCAGTATAATGAATAGTTCCATAAATGCAAGAATATAGTTAATAAGCTTAGAATAAAGTGTGTCCTATCAGCAAGAGGCCTTTGCTCATTTCACTTCCACGTTCCTAATCCTGCTCTGAAATGCCCCTTTCCTCTTCAGAAACGGGTGTCATTCATCTACCAGTCACCTACCTTACCTGCCAAACTCACCTTCTGCATCCTTACTCATCTTTCCAGTTTCACTTGCTGATTAGAATACATAGAATATCACGAGAACATAAAATGAGCCTGAAGGAGTAGTGGTAGGCATTCTAAATTGTGAGGGAGCAGATATTACACAGGCTCTGAAGAGTTACAGGATGTACTGACTCATATTGACAGAAAGAATACTGCTTTGGCTGTAAGGAAGAAAGGTAGGGTCAGAGAAGCATAAGATATGGCTGTAGAGGTGGGCATGGACCAGGTCATATAAAACCTTCAAAGCCAAGTATTTCCATCAGTATCCTAAGGGTAATAAATAGCTCCCTAGAAGGGAAAAGATGTGTGCAATATCGTCAGATTGTTGTAAGAAAGAGTCCCTGCGCTCTTGGAAGGGGGCAGGTGCAGATGGAGTAGATACTAAACTGATGTAGTTGTCTAGGAGAGCTGTGTTGGTGCTTTGGACTAGCATG
The DNA here is from genome assembly GCA_026826555.1 of Tolypeutes matacus. Lineage (NCBI taxonomy): Eukaryota > Metazoa > Chordata > Mammalia > Cingulata > Chlamyphoridae > Tolypeutes > Tolypeutes matacus. The sequence continues at coordinate 9,905,393 of JAKSZT010054281.1, forward strand.
GTGGTAATGGGAAATTCAAATTTTTATAGACTCGAGAGGTTTGGGGTTGGCTATGGCAGGAAAGACAAGCGAAAGAGGTGACCGCTGTGTCACTGGCTTCATTGCTGAATGTATGGTGTTGCCAGTAATTCTGAAAGATAATATTAGAACATCCAAAAATAGGTTTAGACTGTGGGGAGGGGGGATTTGTGGTCATCGTGAGTGGTGCCTCTGAGATAACTGAAAGGAAATGTCAAGTATCCAGCCAGATGTACAGTTTTGGAACTCAGAGTATAGGTCTGGATTGGAAACCCACATTTGGGAATCATTTGTGATGATGAATCAGGGATGTGGCCAAGATTGCCCAAAGAGAGTCTGGAATTGGAAGAGAAGATGGCATAAGCCAGAGGCTTGAGAGACTCCAATGTTTTATGATTGGGAAAGAAAATGATAAGCCTTGAGTTGAGGCTGTGAATGTCAGGAAACCTAGGGAAATGTGTCATGGAAGCCAAAGGAAAAGTGTAGATTTAGAAAGAGGTTGTCTTCAGTAGTCTAAAAACGTGCTGTAGAGTTGATTGAGAAGAGACTTGAAAGATTTATAGATACGGAGGCCATTGAAAATCCCAGCTAACGGTATTTTTGTGGAGTGGTGAGAAGACAGTTTAGAGTGTGTTGAGAAGTGAGTGAGAGATGGGACTTCTGACTGTTTCAGAACACTGCTAGTGCCTCTCCAATAGAGACTCTTATTCTTTATTAATTAAAATCCATTTCTATTAGGTGCAGTAATGTTCCCAGGTTTAAAAAAATGAAAAAATTTAAAAAAATCCTATGCTCTTTTGCAAGTAAAAATGTAATTTTGACACAGTTTGGGCCAATGACATGTAAGTATGACTTCTTGAACAACTAATTTTTTTCCTTAGATGAATTCAACTAGCTCTTGCTTTTTGCCCCTTACTCTTCCTTATTTCCACATGGAATGCAATTGCAAGAAGGACAAATACAGGATGCTAAGGAGAATGAGCAGAAAGCTAGAAGGAGCCAGGGTCTTTGAGGAATGCCTTGAGCAGTTGCAATGGCCCTGGACTGCTTACTTCTAGATCTCTTCTTACCTGAAATAAATGGCCTCCTTTTGGTTACGCTTCTATAATGGGGTTTCTATTCTATAAAGCTGAAATCCATTATTACCAGTAAAATGAATAGAGACAACACTTTGAGAACTTTTTGTAAAAGAGGAAAGACAGAGCTATCACTGAAACATGGTTAAAAGATGGAGGAATAGAGTTACATGGGAATGTTTGAATATATGAGAAAGTGATCATCATCATGGCTGAGGAATTGGTCTCAGTGAAGATCAAGTCTGTCTCTCTTTTGGTCCCATATGTTCTAGTCTCTTTGGAGACATATCCAGGACCTTGTACATGGGAAGCAGGTGCTCCACCACTTGATCTATATCTGCTCCCTTGTGTCCTTTTTAATGCACTTGCTTCATGTGTAGCCTTTAGTCCCTTGATGACTATTCAAAGTATTGCCTGTTTTCCAGCAGGTTCTGTACATTTCTGTCTGTGACTAAGGACAGCTGCAGCTGTGTGTCTATAATCTGTGCAGGATGGGCCTGCATGCTGAGGAAATCTAAAGCCTCCACACAGCATGGAATAGTGGTTTTTAACATACTTCTGTGTAAAGAATTGTGTCCTACTTTAACAGAGTTTAAAAAAAAATGGATTCCCCACTGATGATGATTTTTGTTCTTTCCTATGGGACATAGTAAACATTTCCTCAGCAGCTTTAGATCATTGGAGATATAAACACACAAGTGATAATAAAATTACATATTAAGTACAGAAAATGCAAATAAAAGAGATTCCAACACTGGGAATACCCCACTGGGAAGGTGACATTTAACTTCTTGATCAAAGGATGTATAGAAAAGTGCCAAGTAAAGAAATAAGGAGACTACATCAGGCAGAGGGCACAAGTCTTGAAATATGGTGTTGGGTTCACATCATTGAACTGAAGGTTGTGTGTAGAGGATTACTGAGAGCTGAAGATAGAAAAATGGAAGCTGGACCAAACAGAAATCTACAAAACATGCTCTGAAGCTCTAATTCGAGGCCAGAAATTACGGAGAGTCATTGAAGGAGTTTAAAGAAGAGAGTGAAGGGATCTGAGTTATATTTTGGAAAGTCAAAGTTATGCTTGGGAGAAACGATTGGATCAGTCATCATTTACTCTGCTAAACTCACCTCAATAATACATATTACTGTCATTTTCCGGAAGAATGGACTATTTTCTATGCTATATGTGCCTCACAAAGGCTATAAAGAAGATATTTTAGGTGATTATTATAATGAACTTTAAAGTTAACCTCGAAATATGACCTTCAAACATGTACTTTTTAATGTAAAAGAGTAAACATATTAAATTCATGTAGTTTTTGAAATCATCCTTTCATTTATAACTAAATCTATGTCTAGATTAAAACCTAATTCCAATGAAAAAAATTCTTACTTCCCCCCTCTATCATTTTTCTCTACCACCTCCTCCCCCCCCCAAAAAAAAAAGATCCATAAGTAAATTCAAACATCTTGGTAAATGTGGAAATATATATTTACTGATTTTTTGGAAACATTTTATGGTAGATTGATTCATGTTGCATTATATAAGATCAGACCACAGTAAAAAGAATATTACTCTTTAGAGATCTTTGTGTTTCATAAGAAATGTATTCAACTAAAAGTTTAAAAAGCTTGACAAACTATCTATGTTTTGCACTCTTCTATTTTTTTTCTTTGTGCACTGTAACTTGGGAATACATAAAAATATTTTTCACATTGTTTAAAACTAAAAGTATATATAACTCCACATCTGTAATTTAACAGATAAAAACCCATTAAGTCACTTTCTGTGTTTGGAATTCATATAATATGATATAAAACATATCACTTTTAATGGTTTCTAAAGGCTATTACAGAAAACTAATTCAGACAACTATGCATATTTTTCTTGTTACCCAACTGCATGAGGATTTGGGATATATAAACAAAGAGAAACTGACATTAAAACCAAGTGGGAAAAACCTATTGTGTTGTCTTAACCATGTCCTACTGTTACATGCTTCTTTCCTAGAATATATTAACTATTTGGCTTGGTTTCTCTGTTGCTGAGGCTTTTAAAACTTATTTGCTTCAGAAAACAGATAGTTATTATTTAGATGTTTATTTTTTTTTCAAGAAAAAAATGATAAAAAGAATTGCACTGAATTAAAATTTGTAAAATTATAAACATTGTAGTCTCACCAGTCTCTTGGCAATTAATTATAGAATCAGAATTACAAAGAACTGCAGAAGTATCTAATTCAACTAGAGATTGCCAAAATCCTTTTTCTAGCATCCAACCCAATGATAAAGTACTGACCACCTCCAAGGAGGGCCATCCTATTGTGTCATAACACCAGCGATGGAAAATTACACCTAGTGTATATATGTTTTCCTGAGCTGGTGGAGAGGCAAATTGGGATTCTTCCTGTTCTCTTGAATTTGGAGAAGACTACAATCCACTGTTGAGGATGGCACCAAGATGCTTGTTGTCCTACAATCTTAAGTTCAATGAATCCCACCATTAACACATAGGACCAATTATTATATGACTTACCATAGGACATTGATCACCAATCATCCAGCATCCTCCACCATGTCCTTTAAGTAGATGTGAATGCACCCTCCCACAACTGGGAGGAAAACAAAAGTTGACTTTTGAGTGAGTGCTACTCCCATCCTTCCCATCACCATCACACACATCTTACCTTTCCCTACAAAGGGAGAGGATAACACCTGCATTTCTCTTATCTTCAAGCTGGAGCAGTGAGTGATGTGTGTGTCTGGGGAGTGGGCAGAAATATAAAGTGCCACAGAATTGCTAGTAAAGCATAGATGAAAACTAGTGTCTTATTCTCTGGCTGGATGCCAACTTAGTCACCATTCTATTGAGTGTACCATTCTAGCAGATAGGGGAAAGACAGCTGCAGGTGGCGCTGCCAGTTAGAGAGGAAGAAGGACCTATCTTCGAAATTTCTGGTTCTAGACAATTAGAAAAGGTGAATTGCACCTCTGTGATGATACACATATGTGTGCGAGCAGCATCGCTGACATTGGCCTGGGTAAATGAGGTTGGGACTGTAAGGCTGTTAGGAACCACAGCAGCTGTACACAGAAGACTGCAATGTGAGGCAAAGTAGATTCAGGCAAATTATATATATGGTGTAAACCCTTGGGCAACCACTAAATTTTTTTAAAAATGTATAAAATATAAGTTAATAAAGGAGATAAAACAAAATCATAAAATGCTCATTATATGCAGTGGAAGACAAAAAAAGGCAAGGAAAAGGAAATAAAGAAAGACTAGAACAAATAGAAAACAACTAGCAGGATGGTAGACTTTAATTCAATCACATCAATAATAACCTTAAATGTGAATAGTCTAAACACATTAGTTAAAGGACAAAGATTGTCAGGTTGTATAAAACAGGGAAAAATCCAACTATATCCTTTCTATAAGAAACCCAGTTTAAATATAAAGATATAATTAGGTTAAAAGTGAGGTCATGGAGAAAAACATACTGTACACTCACTACCCAAAAGAGAGTTAGAGCAGCTATATTAATATCAAAGGGGACATCATAACAATATATTGAGGACAAAGGGACCAACTTTTCAAGAAGAAATAGCAATCATAAATGTGTATGCACCTAACAACATACCTTCAAAATACATGATGCAAAAAACTAAAGAAGATAGAGGAGAAATACACAAATCCACAACTATAGTGGTAGACGTCATCACTCCTCTTTTAGTTATGGGTAGGACATGTAGGCAAAAATGTCAGCATGGATATAGGTAATCTAAACAACACTGTTAATCAATCTAGCTGAATTGACATTTATAGAACAATCCAGAAAATAAATTGCCAGTACTCTTCAAAAGTGTCAAGTTCATGAAAGACAAAGAAAGGTGAGGAAATGTCACAGATTGGAAGAGTAGAAGGGTAGATGATCCTGAACAAAAAAGGACAATAGTAGAGAAAGCAAGGAAATAAGAAAACATTGTATTTTAATTATTAGTTTGTACCAATGTTAAATTCTAAGTTTTGTTCATTGTACTATGATTATGCAGGATTTTAACTTCAGGCAAAGTTGGGGAAGGGCATACATTCAAAATATAAAAATTATCTGCTGCAAAATAAAAAATGGGACCAAGAGACGGAAATAAGATTACTTTAATAATCAAAAGAGACTCAAAATTGACAGTGACTGAAATTGTCTTATTGGAGTCACCAGAAGAGAGGGACTCAACAGAGCCCAGTTGGTAAATATTATTAAGAATAAAATAAATGTAAACCTCAATGAGTTGTGATTTTCAACCAAATGGTTTTAGAAGCATTGGCCTAATTTTCTGCATCCACTGAGAATAATATCACCTCTTTAGGGTGTCCTGCCCATGAGATTTTGGGAATAAGTAGAAGATAGATATTGTATTTATTATGCAGTAGCACTTTAACATATAAACACAAATATTTGCCTTTCTTTAATATTCTTTTAGCTCATTTCAAACTGTTGGACTAATATTATATCAAACTTTTGGTATGTGGAGTTTAATTTCAGGACATATCACAATTCTGCAGTGTTTCAAGGGCAACAATATGATAAATATTGCCAAAATATGGAATTATCTTTTAATAAGTTTATATAATACCAACTAAATATAAAAGTTCAAGTATATTGAACAACTATATTGTTCATTTTGTTTTGATAATTATCAAAGACTGTTTCATCTTTGCTCTTCTAACATGAAGAAATACTCACATGACACACCAAGACTTTAAGTTGCTAAATAAAGCAGTAGTGTTTCATCTGGCAGTGCAAAGCTTTTCCCTTGAAACTGCTTCCAGTTTTCCACATTAAATCAAGGATAAAACTTGGCTCAGTTCTTGCTGTTCATGAAGCCTCTCTTTACTTATAGGCTCTGCATACATTTCCAAATGTAACTCTATTTCCTTCTTGTTAGGTAGCATGTAGGCTCAAGGAGACATCCATTTGTGTTTGAGACTGATATGGTCACTCAGTAGTTAAGATTATATGTGTTTCTCTGTTATTAGGACACCAGTGTTTTTTTGGCTTACAAAGAACGGCTTGTGTCAATGACTCCACCTAAGCTATAAAGTGTTTAGGGAAGGCATTTGAGCAGTCTCAACAGTTTAGTGTGGGAAGTGGAGCCACCCTACGTCTTATTTCATGACATCATCATAGCTAACATGGTGGGTTCTAGTTCATTAAGGGAACTTTTCCAGCTACAAATTTCAACTAGTGGATGATTAAAGCATTCCTACCTTATGTAATTACATCAGAATAAACATAAATAACCCCCCAACATATTATCATGTGACACAATGTCAACCTTTCTAGAAATCAAAGAAACACATATTAAAATAAAATGAAACAATGTACCATCAGATGATACAATGTTAAAAATTAAAATTTGATAATGCTAAATGGTCCTAGAAGTGAAAATTCGATCTTTTCTGGAAGGTAATTCATATATACATATCATGAGTCTTTTAAATGCCTATAGCATTTCACCTGACATTTCTACTTCTAAGAATATATAGTAGGGAAATAATTTAAAATTAGTCACATTTAAAGATCACATATTTGGAGAATATTTAACATCATGCTAAAATGCACATATTATAATTGTGAGTAAAATAAGAAAGAGGTTCATCAAATAATGATGTTTTATTAGTGAGACCAATACCTTTTAAAGTTAATTTGCGAACTGAAGCATTTGGGTAATGCAGGTCCATACAGGTCAATGAACTATTTATACTCTTGAGAAAAGCACTAAAAAATTTCATCTTAGAATATGTTGGGAAACTGATTTAATTTTACTTATTCCCTACATATATTGAAAATCCTAATCTAGCTAAAAGGCAAAGCAAAGCAAAGAAACAAATAAAAATAACATAACATGCAAAAAATCTGAGATCAGATTTTCTTCTTTCTTTCTTTCTTTTTTTTTTTTTAACCCGGTTTTAAGGTTTCAACTACCTACACCATCTAGGCCTATACTCCAAAGGCAGAATGCAACTTTAAAAATATCTTTTATTTGACCCATACCACTCATTCGTTCATTTGATTAGTTACTTATTTATTTATTTTATTTTACTTTATATTTTCCCAAGGTACTGGGACCAGGGATTGAACCCAGGACCTCATATGCAGGAGGCCAGTGCTAAATCACTGAGCCACATCAGCTCCCCTGAGATGGCTTCCTCATCTGTTTGCTTGTTATTTGCTTGTTGTTTGCTAATTATGTTTTTGCTCGTTGTTTGTTCATTTGTTTTTTTTACTCGTTGTTG
>JAKSZT010054281.1:9912791-9944368 GCA_026826555.1 Tolypeutes matacus
TTTCTTTCTTTCTTTCTTTCTTTCTTTCTTTCTTTCTTTCTTTCTTTTGTTGTTGCTTGTTGTTTTTTGCTTGTTGTCTGCTCATTGTCTTCTTGTTTGTTTTCTTTAGGAGGCACCGGAACTGAGCCTAGGACTTCTCATGTGGGAGGCAGGCACCCAACTGCTTAAACCACATCTGCTCCCCACTTATTTATTTTTAAAGTCCAAGTATTTCTTATCAAATAATCTGATGAGAAATTGTAGGCCACTTTTGAAAGCCTGAAAGAGATGGCAACATTGGACCAGAATCTTGCATGACACTAACCATCCTTTCATCAACAGCTTGATCTCTATGTTTTCCCAAAATATCCATCAAGTCCTCAATCAGGGGATGCCACATCATTTACATAATACCTAATAGCTGAAAATATCTGAGCTTCTTACTCCCGACCAATGGTTCAAATCCTGACTCTTGAATATTTGTTAAGGTCCTTGAATCCACATGAATACCAAGCATAGTATGCACTCTCAATACAAAAAAGTACAATTAATATTATATGCAATCCAATAAACTTTAACATTTAATGGTTCCATAATTTGCTGAGCTGCCTTTTTAATTCATTTAAAATTTGAAATAAAGTTATGTAAAATAAACAAAGTTTGAAGTAGTAACCTCCAGGTCCTCAGAATGTGGTCTTATTGGGAAAAGTGTCATGCCAGATGGAATTAGTTAAGATAAGGTCATACTGGAACAAGGCGGGTCCTTAATCCAATAGGACTGGTGCCCTTATAAAGGAGGGGAGACACAGAGGCACAGGGGAGAACACCATGGAAAGACAGACAAAGAGACTGAAATACTGCAGCTACAAGTCAAGGAGCACCAAAGATTGCCAGCCAGCCACCAGAAGCTAGGAAGAGTCGTGGAAGGATTCTCTTCCAGAAGTTTCAGAGGAAGTGGGGTCCTGTCAACACCTTTGGATTTCCAGCCTTCAGCACTGTGGGACATTTCTGTTCTTTAAGCCATCCGGTGTGAGCCAACTTATTCTGGCAGCCCTAGAAAACCTAAGATGCTTGGCCTCACCCAAATATAAGGAAGCAAGTAATTGCAATCTCCCTATATGCCTAAAAGGCAAGGGACTGGAAATATCGGGGGGGGGGTGTAGCACTAATGTCTACCAAGGTTCTAGATCTCTGGAACCAGCACTGGAGTCAGGAGTGACTATGTGGTGGTCTCTAGATCTGGTTTCAGTGTGGCTCTTCTTAACCCAAATATCTATAAATTAAAAAAAGAAAAAAAACCACTATATTCTTTCCAGATGCCCAAGACACAATGGGAGAACAAACACAAGAGGAAGGATGGGAGAAGCATGGTCACCACTGATCTGTAGAATTCTGAAATGCCCCTGAGCAGAGAGGTGAGAGTTTCCTATCCCATGATAAGGAAATGTTTCTTGATAAGGCTCTGGTCTTCCTTCCCAGGCAGTGTTCTCGCAGATCCTTGGGCTTGTCCCCTGGAAAGATCTTTTCTCCTCTCCTTTGCACCCATATATGAAGTATGTATTGGGGAGTATGTCCCCTTGGGGATTAGCAGCCTTCTCAGCCTGCTTCCCCACCATAATATTTGGGACCAGAAGCAATGTTCTTAAGTATCAAAGTCATAGGCATTTTGAATGTAGGCACATGTTTTTCTTTTTCTTTTCTTTTTTTTTTTTTTTTTTAATCTTTTCTTCTTCTTTTCTTGGTTTCTTTTGGGCAGTACAGCTCTCTTAAAAATGTTAGTAGGTTCCTCATCTACTTGGTTCTAATCTGATCCATGTGCTAACAACCATGTCCATGATTCTTTTTCAGACAAACTTCTTAGATTATTATATTTCTGTGCTTCCTTTCCTGTCCATTTCTCTCTCTCTCTATCATTATTTGGTGGGAGAGCCATACTTTTAGTCTCTTTTTTTTCTCAAAGCTCTTTTTTAAAAAAATTTAAAGCCATGTAAAGAGTTCACTAAGAGCTAAATCCTTAATTGTGCCTATATTCTGAGACTTCATAACTCATTCAGAGGTTTTAAAAATTGAATGGTGAGCTCTATCTCGAGTTCTTTGCACCAGAATTGGTTTTAATTACCCTTCCTTTCTCAAAGGCTCTGTCATGTTTTTGCTGCTATTTATTTTTAGTTTTACACTTTGGATTTGAAGAGAAGATGCTTTCTTCAGCCCTCCAGGTCCCCAAATTCTGGAGGACCTCCTCTATTTCTTTTAGTCCTGTTTGCAAGTGAGTTATTTGTTTTAGGTTATTTATTTATCTTATTGGTAGTACAAATGCAGCCAATAGTAACCCAGACACACTACTAACATCTTATTTGCCAACATCTCCCCCTAGAGCTACAAGTTACTAGGATAAGTACAGCACCCTCCTTTCATTTTATCACAGGTGACATTTACCATAAAACATGGCTGCCTGCCTACCAGTCCCCAAGAACAATTTCCTCATTGTCCACTTCCTGGACGGTAAGTTAGTGCCACGTAATTTTTTGTAGCCTAAGCTAGGTGAGTCTATGGTAACAAACATCCCCTGGATCTTAGTGGTTTTAAATTACAAAATGTTCTTATTCAAGGTGCATATGTATTTCAGATCAGTAGGGGGTTCTGCTCATCAGAGATTCACAGATACGCTTATCACCACCATTTTGAATTTTGCCGTTCGCCATGGCAGAAGAAAGAGAGTCTTTGATGGTTTCATACTACAATTAAATGTTCAACCCTAACAGTGTCACATCTCACATGGCAGACCCAGTCATGTGTCCCTATCCATCCATGAGGTATAGCAATTTGTCTGGAAAATGAACATTTAAAATATATTTGAAGGGGAGCGGATGTGGCTCAGAGTGCAAGGTCCCGGGTTCAATCCCCATGCCTGGTACCAAAAAAAAAAAAAAAAAAAAGAGAGAGAGAGAAATTTGAAAAACTTCATTAATGTCTACCAATCTTCTCAAACACCTTCCATACCCTTGATTCTGAAATAATAGTTGTGTTAATTTTTCTACTCAATTCACCTAAGAAAAAATTAGGTTTTACAATGATACTTTCACAACCAGTGGAATTAGTTAAGAAAAAATAATAATAACTTGAATTCCTAGTAGCCTGAAAGAGCTACTCTCCAAGATTTATTAATTAATAATTACACCGATTTTTCTTGGCTTGGGATTGCACAGGGCACATGATTTATTGAGCACCTTTCCATTAATTGTCAGGTAGTATTTTCCAGCACCATTTTAAAAAGTATAGCAGGACATTACACCAAAATGATGAAATGAACACAGACATCTTATTTCCTGAATCCTGGACTCCAACTTGCCAATCATATATTTTCTCAAATTCCTAAGCCCTTTGATATGGAAAGTCTAATTAATTTTCTTTCTCTCAATATGCTTTAGTGTTGTCTGCAATAAAGTGTGACCCATGCATTATTCTAAGTATTATACATCCATGTCCTTTCAAACCCATTCCAGGAATCCAGGAGATTTCCCTGGGAATCACACATTACTCGCTTATCAGCAAGTTGTCTACTATTTTCAAATATGTCACTCATTTCAATTTGGCTGATGTCACTAATCATTCGAAAATCATTTGAAAATGTGCAGCTGTAGCTATGTAATAACTATACTTTCCAGTTTTTGTCAGTTCTATAACAGGTTGAGAATATAAATCCTATAAAGAAAACCACATCTAAGAACTTACAAATCCATTTAATTACCCAACAGTTATGCTTAAATCATGGTATAGGTGATAATGATTATTTTATTAGAAGATATTGTCAGCAAATTTTTAGAGTCTGTCTGATAGTTCAAAGAGGACACTCATAAGTGTATTTCTCTTTATGCCAAATGTTATTTAATTAGTTCAGGTGAGAATTGCATATCCAAAAACATAAAAAATTATAAACAGAGAACCGCTTTTAGTTCTAGTCACTAAAGTTTGTTTATGTGATAGAAATACGTAAGTTACTTTTAAACAACTGTGAAAAGTGTAGCTCACAGAAACTGCAAAGAGAAAAAAAAAAAGAGATTTCGTTAAGTGTCTTAAACGATTAATAAAATGAATTACATATAAGCATGTGGACAGCAGGAGTCAAAGAAAATGTGATGGATGAGCACTTAACACTTTGGGCAGGGAGAAAATGGAAAGGAAAAATACCAGCTGTCTCTAATTACTGTCTGGAAAGGAGGGATAAAGAACAACTGCAAAGTGGAGATGTTTGTTCATAAGTTTTCAAATTACTCTCAAACTCTTGTTTTCCATCTATTTCCCGCTCTTCCCACTCCCCCATGACACCTTGGAAGAAGTAACATTCTGTTAAATAAAGAAACAAACAAAGGAAAGAAACTTTCTGGAAAACTGGGAAAACATACAGAATTTAAATATTCCTTCATGTGGTCCTTAATGACTCTGGAGCAAGGAATTTCCGCTGGAATGCTAGTATTGTAGATCTTTCCAAACCAGCATTTTTGGTGGAATTACTGTATAAACATATACATTTACTGTTCTTTCTGAGCCTCCAAGACAGGGTCTTATTTTCATATGAAAGTATGACTGTGGGGAGGAAGTTTGTTTTAATCTACTGCAGATTCCAGGTCCTTTGAGGATTTGTTTAAAAAAAATCAATTTAAAGAGATAAGTACTAATTTTGCTCTTGAAACTAGTTATGAGGAATATACTTAGTTTTTGTTTGTGATGAACGGATTGTTAAAAAGAAATGAGGAAATGTTTTCCAGGTGTAGTTGTTTTTGGACATTAATTTTCTTAGCATCACAACCTTTTCAAAAATGTATAAAGCAAATGGTATAAGAAATATGTATACCTTCAAAGTTAAATTTATGTCTTAGACTAAATCTAGGTACTTCAGAAAAAAAAGAAATTCTGGAAAATAGCTCATTTAAGGAGTGAAACTGTTAAAGGTCATAATACTACACAATGATCTGATCAACGTATCATAAAGTTGATTATAATTTAAACAAGACAATGAATTTTGGGAATTAATGAATGGTAGGAGATTATGGATATATTCAGTTTTAATCTACAGCATTGTACAGGCTGCAAAAATATCTCCCCTTCCCTAGATCCAAGAGCTAAAATGTAGTTAATGTAGTGTCAAGATACAGCATAGAAAAAGGGTAGCATTAGGTTATGTAAAATAATGAACAAATGATGAGAACTTGGTATAATAGTTCAAGATTAGTTATAACAGTTTTGAGAAAGTGTGTAAGTTCAAGATTAGTTATAACAGTTTTGAGAAAGTTTGTGTCACTACACTTAGATTTTCCAAATTTCCCCTCCATTGAAATTCTCAAATAATTGCAAAAATATTTAAGACAAACAAGAATCATAGGTTCCCAAATGGTTCTTAGAAAAATAATCTAGTCCAACTGCCCCAAAATTTCACCCCTTCCACAAGTTGTCATTCAGCTTTTGGTGAAACACATCGTGAAGTAGGGACTGTATGAGTTTATATACAACCCATCAGAATGATGTTGTTTCATTAAAGCTAAAAGATGTTTCTCTTTAATTTCTGTATATTGGTACAAATTGTTCCCTCTGAAATAACACAGAATAAAGGCAGCCCATCTACTACATTCCATAATCCCAGTATTTGGAACCTATCATATCCCAATTACTTTAAACATTCCTCTTTGAAGCTCGATGTCTCTCATGTACTTCAACTCTACTTAGTGACAATGTTTCCAGATATTTCACTCTGTTGGTGAGTGCTCTTGAAACATGCTTCAGTTTGCCAAGACATGTTTAAACATTATTGAGTACTGAATAATACTCAGGATGTGGACTAGTGAAGGATGCATCTTCCTTACCTTTAAATCTTTAGCATATAACTCAAAGAAAGAGATCAGATAAGAAATAGAACAAATCCAGTTTAATTATCTCCTTGGAATGACATTTGATTTGGGGTGACCACATTACTCCTTTGAATTATACTGAGTTTGCAAACAACTAAAAGCTTTAGCTCTATCTCACTTTAACTCTTATAGAGAAAAGTCTCCCCTTGGTTCCATATCTACTTGTTTCCTTTCCCCAACCTCAATTTGTATAATCGGAAAATGTTCCACTTATCAATTAATCTTTCAATATTTCTTCATGTACAACTTGACCCAACATTTCATTTTGCTCAGACTTTTTTACATCTTAAATGAGCTGTTTAGAATATCAATTCTTCTGTCCAGGTTTTGTTCATTTACAAATTTGTAAGAAAACCTTTAAGCTTTTGTATCAGTTATCGATTGCTATAATAAGACTGCATACGGGGTGGATGTGGTACAAATGGTTGAGTATCCGTCTCCCATATGGAAGGACCTGGGTTTGATCCCCAGGACCTCCTGGTAAAATAAAGAAAAATATAGAAGTTGCGTGTGCCACCGGGCCCCGCGAGTGGGTGCAGCATCAGGCCCCACAAGTGGGCGAGCCCCCAGGCCCCACTTGCGGGCATGCCAGGCCCTGCCGAGTCATGCAGCAAGATGTTGACGTAACAGGAGAGTGATACAAGGGAGAGGCAAGACGAGACCTGCCGAAGAACCAGGAACTAAGGTGGTGCAGGTGGCAGAACGCCTCTCTCCCACATCGGAGGTTCCCAGCATCAAATCCCAGTGAAGACCGGAGGAGAAGGATGAGACGAGAGGGCAGGAAACAGACAGACACAGAGAATTGCCCAGCGAATGGAAACAAAACAGCAAAAACGCGAGTGGGGGGTGGGAGATTAAGATGGATAAAAGTAAATAAATAAATTTTTTAAAAAAGAAGGCTGCATATCAAAAGACTCCACAAAACCCCAGTGTTATAATACAATAAACTTTTATTGCTCATGCATCTAGGGCCATATGAGGACTAGTTGGATGACTCAAGATCTTAACTGTGTGTGCTCACTGGTTCTGAGAGTCAGTTATTGGTCAGCTGATCTAGATAGACTTTTGCCACCGGGACAACTTAGCTCTGCTCAGTCATCCCCCAGCAGGAAAGCCTGCACGTGTTCCCAAGGAGATAGCAGAAGTCGAAGAGAGCAAGCCCAATATTGCACATGCTTTACAAACTTCTGCTTGTTTCACGTTTGCTAACATTCTATTGCCTACAGCTAGTCATATGATCAGCTAGAGAGTGTGAGAGTATACTACAAAATAACATGGAAAAGAACTTGGATACAGGAGGAGATGATGCTGTGTCTTAGTTTGCAAAGGGCTGCCAATGCAAAGTACCAAGAATGGGTTGGCTTTTATAATGGGAATCTTATTTAGGGTAAAAGCTTACAGTTCTAAGGCTGTGAAATGTCCATATCAAGGCACCAAAGTCAGCCACTGTTAATCCTGGTGTGTTGCCACATGGTAAAGCAAGATTGCAGCTGATCTCTGCTGAGGTCTTTAATTTCTCTTCCAGAATTTACCATTTCCTGGAGCTCAGCTTCAGGCAAACAGGCATAAGCCTTTTCTCTTTATGGGACTCCTCTCTCAGTCTCTTGGGCTTCTCTGCCTTCCTGCTGTAAGCAAACTCTCTCTCATGATGTGTCAAAATAGCAGAGCTCCCTTTTCCTGTGTGTCTGTCTCGCTCTGTGTCTCCATTTATATCAGACCCAGCAAGAGGGTGGAGACCTAAGCTGGCTTATGCCTCACTAACATAGACCAATCAAAAGCCCTAAAGAGATCTTATCAAGTAATCTAATCAAAGGGCCCTCAACCAGATTTAATGAAATCAAAGGGCCTCTCACACCCACAGGAATGGATTAGTTCAGAAACATAAACTTTTCTTTTTGGGATTCATAAAAGAACTTCAAATTGTCACACGCTGCTTTCACAATATACAACAATAGGCTCCTTCCTGAGCATAATTATTCATATCCTTCTATGAACAATAAACTCACTTCTATCTCAGGCTCTCCAGGAGCCTCATCTAATCATAGCATCAATTTGAAATCCAAGATATCGTGATTTACAGCAGCTCCCCCTTGTACAGAGTCCTTAAAACATAAACAAAGAAAGTTATATGCCTCTTTCCCTGACAAACACATTCAACCAATGTACAGTTGAGAAAGAGGGAGAGGATAACCTTAATTAACAATCCTATTCAAATAGAACATTTATTTAATTGATCCATAATAGTCACTGGTCAATAGAAATTTTAAATCCTGATGGACAAATGTTGCTAAGTGCCCATTGTTAAGAAGTAGGGAACATGCTTTGATTAGTTCCTGGTTTTTTTTTTTTTTTTTTTTTTTTTTTAATTTTAATTTTTAAAGAAGCTTTAGGTTACATAAATGTTACATAAAAAATATAGTGGTGGTAGGTGGGGACTCACAGAGAAACCACATGGCAGAGAAAGGAGGTTGGTGTTTTGATCCTGGAGCCTGGGAAGTAAGCACACAGAGACACAGATACATGAGGAAAGAGAGAAGGCTCCATTAGACATGACAGAGTCCCCAGGAACACTGACGAGCCATTCACCTGACAGCTTACAGCTGGCCTTGTGGAGAAAGCAGAGCAGCTGAGCCCAGAGAGAAACAAGCCCCTGAAGAGAGACGAGATTTATCCCAGCCTACAGCTGATACTGGAAGAAGTTGGGACCATGGAACCTTAAGAGGGAGAGGAAGCCTGAACCCTTGCAGATGTTGGCAGCCATCTTGCTCCAACACATGGCAACAGACTTTGGTGAGAGAAGTAACTTAAGCTTTATGGCCTGGTAACTCTAAGCTGCTACCTCAAATAAATACCCTTTATAAAAGACAACAGATTTCTGGTATTTTCCATCAACACTCTTTCAGCTGACTAATACAGGTACATTTGCTAAAATTGATGAACACATATTGAGGCATTGCTACTAACTGTGGACTACAGTTTACATTATAGGTTACACCATATCCAACACAATTTTGTACGTTATGACAAAATATATAATGGCCTGTATCCATCATTGCAATGTCATGCAGGACAATTCCAATATCCTGAAAATGCCCCCATATTACACCCATTCTTCCCTCTCCTTCCCCTCAGAACCTCTGGTGGCCACCGCCTTTATATCAATGATAAAAGTTTTTCCATTGCCAGAATAACAATGTCTATAATAGAATAATAATAACTCTACTTTAGTCTATTGTTCATTCCCCAACTTTGGTGATTTTGGGATGGTGATGCCCACTCTGTTTCTAATTGAGAGAGAGCCCAGGTCCTGTGGGGCAGATGGGTGGAACTATGCTGCTTGCAGTTGCAGACACTCTCTGTTCCTTGGGATTGGCATTGTCCATCATCATCTCCTTGTTAGTTGTCCTGAGTGAGTCCAATGAACTGGAGAGCAGGTGTTGCAACTCTGCTGAGATTAAAGACTCAATTGGCACATGAACAGACCAAAGATTTAAGTCTCTGGGACATATATTTAACAAATATAGTGCTAATTGTAGGTTCAAATAAAAGGGGCAGAATAGCCATGTGTAAGAAAACTATAAGAGTCTAAGTCTGTTACACTGGAGAGCATAAATTCTGGAGTAAGGCCCATAGACAGGGTGCTGAAATCCTGAGCTTGTCTGTTCTGCTTATAATGTCTGGATGTCTCTAGAGCCCTCAGGAGCTCTGCTGTTTGAGGCACTGTTTACTGTGGCAGTCAATGAGATCCTGCTGAGATGTGCATAAGCGTAACCTCTGGAATGACCTCCTGACTCACTTTAAAATCTCTTAGTCATAAAAACTCATTTGTATTTAATATTTCCCCCTTTTGGTCAAGATCTTATTCTGGATGTATTGCTAGTTGGTGCTTGGTAATAATTGCTCGGTGCCAGGGAGGTTTCTCTCTGGGAATCATGTCCCATGCCATGGGGGAGGTAGTGTGTTTATATGCTGAGTTTGGCTTAAAAAGAGGCCACATTTGAGCAACAAGGAGGCTCTCAGGAGGTAACACTTAGGCAACATATAAAACTAAGCTTAGTTTCAATTTCACAAGAAAAGGTTCATAAGTACAATCTTCAATATCAAAAACCTGGTACAATGGTCTGGCTTCCTTCACTAGACACTGTCCCAGTACTCTGGGGATTCTGGACTCTCCAGGGTGGGAGTTCAATATTCTTTTGATTATTATGTGGGTCTCCACCCACCAAGACAATGTCCCATGAATATCTGAACATTTTCATATGCCTTAGAGTCATGTCCCAGGTGCACCCTTCCCCACACATCGCCCCCATCACCAACCCCTGCACCAGTGATCCTCCCCTGCCCCAATTGTGACCCTTCTGTGATCCAAAACCTCTCCAAAATTGAAGCCAACAAACTAACCAAATAAAATTAATAAGAAAATGAAATAATAAGTTATATAAATAACAAATAAAATACAAAAAAAATTTTTAATTGAAATAATATAAAAAATTTTTAAACATTGTGTATTTCATCACTGTATGATCTATTATCTTGCTCCTTGAAGGTAGCTTCCTTGTCGATTGTGCTCCCTGGCTCTTGGTTCTGCCTTTGAATCACTCCATTTGGCCCCTTCTGAAGAGAGCATTGGAAAAGATCCCTTTTAAAAATGTTTTCGGTTTGCTTCTGCCTATAGATAGTTGGGACACCAGAAGCCTTTTTATATTTTAAGCAATCTAAGTCTGTTTTATTTCAGGCTAGAAGGGCATTTGCTCATATATCTATCTCAGAAATTTGTGGGTTTCCTATGCATCAGAATCTGTTTCACACCATGTGCAAATGCACACTCAGAATTATTTTCAAGAGTTTACTTCTTCATCACTGCTACTTTTGGAGTGTCAGGCTGCTATGGGGAAATATCCTTAATGATTCTGGAAACACTGTGTCCAATGGAAACAATGTGGTAGATACCACATCAATATTTTTAAAAAGTTCAAAAAGGATCTTACAGCTGCAGCCTTGGTTAGATCTTTGCCTAAGATCTTTGCATGCCTTTTGTTTGCTAATATGCCATTGGCCAAAAAATGTCACATGGTGGATCTTAGTCTCAGAGTGGGAAGGCATTTCAAAGTTACATGGGAAAGAATATAGATACAAAGGGGTGAAGAAATTGGGGTCATCAATGAAATCCACTACCTATTTTGAGAACAATGTCTGGATAGCTGACTGGGAAGGATAATGGAAAATTTTCAGGGTGGGGGTATCCTATGTTAATATCTCAAAAAAAGTAATTTTAATATATATATTTGAAGCAAATGATAACAATAAATAATGGTTCTTCCCAAATGGTGTAAATAGGGATAATTATTTTTTTTTAAATTTATATAACCTTTCAGATATTCTATCATTACACTTTGGTTACATGGTAATCTAAAAACAATGGAATTATAGAAGAAAACATATATATCTGGAAAATATTACAGGGGAACATGCTTATATTATAACATTGAGGGTAAAGAGCATGATAGCATGATATAATAAATGCAAAGGAAAGAGACCCACCAATTAGTAATAGTTGCTACATTTGCAGAGTAGAATTGCAGTTATTTTTTGCTTCTTAATTCATTTTTAATTTTATTCATTTTTCAACAATAAACATTTAAAACAGTTGTAATATGGGGGCATTTTGGGGACTTGGGAATTGTCCTGAATGCCATTACAATGACAGATACAGGCCGTTACATATCTTGTCATAACCTACAAAATTGTGCAGGAAAGAGTGTAAACTACAATGTAAACTATAATTCATGCTTAGTGGCAATGCTCCAAAACATTTTCATCGACTATAACGAATGTACCACACTAATGATGGATGTTGTTAATGTGGGAAAATGTGGGAGGTGTAGGGAGCAGGGTATATGGGAATCCCCTATATTTTTATGTAACATTTATGTAATCTAAATACCATTTTAAATATATATATATAAATAAGCATTTAAGATATTTATAATATCATATATGTATATTAAACAATATCTTTTTAATCATCACCAATGCAAGAAAAGAGATTTAGCATACATTTGCTTTCCATCCCAGTCTATGCTTCCTCAAGCTGGAAAATAAGAAATCTATGTAGCATAAATTCTGTTTTGGAGGAGGTTAGTGTTTAGAACAAAGAAATAGAAACAAAAGCATTCACAATGTAGTGAAATAAGTGCCTAAATCAGAAATGGATTTTAAGTCATTTTGAGATGGAAATAGGCTTTAAAATAAGTACAAGAACTCAAGGGAGGTGAAAGAGCGAATGCTCTGAAGGAGGGATGGGAAAGAGTAGCAGGAGATGAAGCTAAAAAGAAGAGGAAGGATTTTGTATTCCACAATGAGCATTTCGTGCTTTACTTCATGAGAACTAGAGAAGCATTTGAAATTTTTAACTTGTGGGACCAAGGTCTAATTTGGTGCTATAGATAGATAACTCTAGAAAAGATTCAGGAAGTTTAGTCTTCCACTTAGTCTTAATGGCAATTGGACTTTCTTTTAATAGCTCATGATTAAAGTAGTATTAATTGATTTATTTGTAGAACTTGGACATCTTCAAATTACATTTCCTATATGGTTTCATCCGCATTCCACATGCTACAGTTCACTAACTCTAGCTTCAATTTCTTGCTTCCTCCTTCATGTTCTTTGCTTAAGTTAATCATCTGATCTCAGGTCAGATTTGCTCTGATGTCTTTTGTTTTCAAAATCTATCTTGCCTTCTCAATATAGTAGAAAGGACCTGTGGTTATTTAAAGCTGTATGTACTCCAGAAAAACATGTTCTTAAAATTAGTCCATTCCTGTGGGTATGGACCCATGGTAGGTAGGATCTTTTGATGAAGCTACTTCACTTAAGGTGTGACCCACCTCATTCAGGATGGCTCTTAATTCTCTTACTGGAGTCCTTTATAAATGGGATGAACACAGAGAGAAAGCCATGGAAGCAAGAAGCTGAAAGCAATGGAACTCAAAAGAGAAGGAAGAGACCAGCAGACACTGCCTTGCCATGTGGCAGACCCAAGGATGGCCAGCAGCTGGTCTTCAGGAACAAAGCATTGCCTTGATGATGCTTGGTTGGGACATTCTCACAGCCTCAAACTGTAAGCTATTAAATTCCCATTGTTTAAAGCCAAGCCAAGCAGCCTGGGAAATGAAAACAGGGCCTTTTGGAAAATTTGGCATGAGGCCCTTGATTGTACCGTTAAGCTTTTAATTAACTTTTCTAAGCTTCAGATTCATCTTCTATAAAATAAAGATTATAATAACACCTGGAAAACATTCTATAATAAGTGATTGAGATCATATATTAAGAAATATTTTATAGATGAGAAAGCCATGCCGCTTGTCTCCTCTACTGCTGTTTTTCTAAAAGAACACAAAGTAAACCTTGCTTACATAATTTATAAAAACCCAAGCAGAAGTTCCTAGAGAATATAAGTAAACTCATCTCAGGAAAAATTTGAGTTTATCATATTGACAATAATAGATTTGTAGCTTCAGGATAATATTTCTGATAAAATTCTAAAAAGGTCAAATATTTAGATATTCCTAGCATACTAAAGACTGTAAAAAAAAGTCCTGCTCCATTTCATATTTACCAAACCTCTTTCTTTTCAACTCTTCCACAATGCTAGCTGAAGGACAAAATAAAACAAAGAAAATGTGTTTCTATTCAAGGAATGTTAAAATAAATATGTAATGATTTTTTGGACAAAGTCCTCCTTTCCCAAGATAAAAATAATTTGAAGTCACATATGATAACTATTAATTTTGCCTTTCCACATCACAATGCACGGTATTCCTACAATTTACATACCGGCAAGTAAGATCATAGAGCAGTTAAGTTCAGAGAATTGAGAGGCCAACCAGAAGCTACTAAAGAAGGTCTGTGAATCGATGTGAAACAGTAAAAGGAAATATATATCCCTGTTTATATAACCACAAAAATCTCTGTGTACCATATTTACCAGTGTAAAATATCAATGACATACCTTCACAAAGTTTTCTTTAAACTTAATTTCTTCCTCTTAAATTCCTAACACCATTATGCTACTACTTCCTCTATGACTTGGGATGAAGTTGAAGCTTATGAGTTATAATATTTTGACCACGATGGGACTGGATTTTATTATATCATTTGTCAATAGTTTTAAAAAAAACCTCTCCAGCACTCATTCTCCATCTATCCCACTCCATAAAATATGGGGTTCATATTTTGCCCCAAATGAATCTCATTGACTGACGCCAATACCTGGAAATGGTCATTTATATTCATTTATGAAAGCTTTATTTATTAAATGCCTATTATGTTGCAGGCATTATGGGAATAATTTTTTAGAAGGTAGTTGAAGTCCATATTTTCAATGAGCTTAAACATCCAACAGAGGAGATGAGCAGCAATGCGAGCTCTATGAAATTGTATAATAAGAAAATGCAGAGCCTAAACCTGAGACACCTAACTCACTTCAGGGAGGTCAGAAAATGCTTCCCGAAGAAGTGCTGCTGAAGTTGAAGTTGCATTCTGAGTTCGAGTTAGATTTCTAGGAAAAGTGAAAGCACTGACAAAGCAACAGCATTTATCATGGCTTGGAGGTAAAAGAAAATTCTTGCCAGAAGGATACAGGGCAAGGAAACCTGAAAAAATAGTTTTGGAACTTGTAATACTCCATATTTAATCAAGCTCCTTCGATTGTTCCTAACATGGTACAGATTTTTAAAAATGCATTTTACAGGACTATCTATGAGAGTAATGATGCATGTAGATAGAGTTGTAAAATTGTAAAATCTGGCTCCCCCAAATCATTCCCCCTCCAAGAGGCCTTTCCTGCCTTTCCCTTGCCATGTAGAACCACCTCCCTCTTCCCATCACCATTGTCTCTCTCTCTCACTCTCAGTAGTTCTCAACTATATATTAGAATCACTTAAGGAGCTTTAAAAATAGTAGTAAATATTAATACACACCCCACTTCAAGAGATTCTAATTTTGCTAGGTTTACTCCATTACTGAGTTTTATATTTTTTTCTTAGCATTTTTTTTTATCATCTGAAATTATTGATAATAATTCCAGAGAGCAGAAAATGTACCTGTCTTGTTCATCCCTGTATCCCCAGCTCAGATTCTTGAACTCTCTGATCTATAGTACATACTCAATGAGAATCTGTGGAATGAATGAAAATTTTCTTTAATCACCCCTCTTGAATAAAGGGATTTAGAGCTACTTGGACGGTCGATATAGAAATAGAAATTGTTTATGATGGCAGCTCTATTGCCGATTGATCTTTCTTTCTCTTGATTGATTATTTTTATTGCATTTGTTCTACTTCAAATATTGTTTAACAGTAATGCACTACCAATACTTAAGTATGTCTGATGGATTGTTACTTTAATGCAATGCTAAGAGTAAACCATGTTGTGTGATCAAATAAATGTAGGAAAATGGTGAAAACCATACTTCCTCACCCTTTGGAATGTGCTGCAGTCAACAAACAAACAAACAAACAAAATCTGCTAAGCTTCTCTTTCAATCATGTTTGACCACACATGCTTTTACATGCAATATCTCTTAACACTCAACAGAGTTGGCATCCTCAGAAAATGCATTTGGCAAAGTGTCTTCCATATTTGGTTGTCAAGATTGTCGAGGTGGAAGAGAGGAAAAATAAATCCATTTGAAAAGTTTTCCGTTTTGGAGGCTCAGATGGGGTGGAGTGTAACAGCTTCCTAGTATCAGTCCACCAGAAGATGTTCTTGATGATATTAAATTATGGGGAAGGCAGAATACCACTCCCACTGAAAAGTAGAGTAGTCTGATGGTAGAACATGATCACAGCAGATGTGGAAGATGGTCAGATGTCAGAGTGGTACTTGCCATGTGATAGCCTCATAGCTTGGTTTAAAAAGTCAGGATAATTGGAAAGACCAGAAAAAATAAAAGTCACATTATTGCCCGTGAAGTCATTAACTTTGAATTCAGGTAGACAAGAGTAGAGTTTTTTCAAAGATAATTCACCTACTCTGCTTTGCAGGTGAAGTTCCTCAACATTCATATCACTTTTCCCACACCAAATGAGTTATCATGCCAATAAAAACATATCCTATCATACTGTGGCAGTTTGATGTTGTTTATGAATTCCAAAAATAGATATTTGATTATGTTTGTGAACTTGTCCCTTCCTCTGGACATATTAGATTGTATTGGATTCAGAGGTTTCACTTTTACTTGATTAAATAATGATTAAGGCTTTGATTGGGCCATGTCAATAGGAGGTTGAGTCCCCGCCCCCTTGTTGGGCGGGGACTCACAGAGAAAATTACACGACAGAGGAGAGAGTTTTAGTTTTTGGATGTTGGAACCCCAGGAAGTAAACACACAGAAGAAGAACACAGAGGTATAGAGATGGCTCCATAGACATGGCAGAGGCCCCGGGAAGAGAGAGAACCTGATAGTCTACAGCTGACCTTGTGGAGACAACAGAGCAGCTGAGCCCAGAGAGGAATGAGCCCCAGGAAAGAGACAAGACTTATCCCAGCCTACAGCTGATATTGGAAGAAGCTAGGACCACAGAGCCTCAAGAGAAAGAGGGAGGCTGAACTCTCTTGCTCCAACACGTGGCCACAGACTTTGGTGAGGGAAGTAACTTATGCTTTATGGCCTGGTAACTGTAAGCTTCTATCTCAAATAAATTTCCTTTATAAAAGCCAACAGATTTCTGGTATTTTGCATCAGCACCTCTTTGGCTGACTAATATATATACTATCATATTTTTAAGATTTATTAGGTACAATTAACATAAAATAAATTTCTTATTTTTAAAGTGTGCAGTTTGATATTTTGACTTAGATACATATCTGTGAAACAGTCACCACCATCTGGAAATGAACATATTCATCCCCACAAAAATTTACTCATGCCCCTTTGTAATCACTCTTTCCCATGACTCCTTGCTCCTATCCCTGGTCCCCAGCTCCTATCCCTGGTCCCCAAGTAACCACTCATCTATTTCTGTCACCTATAGAAGAGCGTGCATTTTTAAAAATTTTATATAAATAGAATCACATAAAAATTAAAAAAAATAAAAATAAATAAATAGAATCATTTAGTCTATCATTTTTTATTGGCTTCTTTCACTCAGCATAATTATTTTAAGATTCACCCATGCTGTTGTATGCACCACTAGTGTATTTCTTTTTATGGCTGATTAGTGTTGCATTGTATGGCTGTACAACATGTACAACATGTATTCATTTACCTCTTGATGGATAGTAGGGCTGTTTCCAGTATTTGGCTATTACAAAAAAGGTGCTGTGGACAGTGGTATACAAATCTTTATCCAGGCAAATGTCTTCCTCTCCCTTGGTTAAGTACAGGAGTGGAATGGCTGGATTATAGAATAGGGTGTTAGTATTGGTTTTTAAAGAACTTCCATATTGTTTTCCAAAGTAGTTGTGCTAGTTTACATTCCCATCAGCAGTGTGTGAGAGTTCCAGTCCCTCCACATCCTCGCCAACACTTGATGTGATTACTTTTTTGTATTTTCACCCATTTGACAGGTGCATGGTAGTATCTCATGGTAGTTTAATTTGTGCTGCTCCAATGACTAATGATACTCAGCATCATTCAGTTGCTTCCTTGCAATCCAAGTGTCTTCTTTGGTGAAAAGTCTGCCCAAATATATTTCCTCTTATTTATTGGGTTGTTTTCTAATGAATGAGTTTTCGGTGTTCTATATATTATGGATGCATGTCCTGGTCATATATATGATGTGTGAATATTTTAACTTGTTATTTCTTTTTCTTGGTACTTTCTTTTGAGGAGCAGAAGTTTTTTATTTTGATGAAGTCCATTTCTGTGCATTGTATCTAAGAAATATTTTCTAATCTAAGGTCATAAAGATTTCCTTCTATGTTTTGTTCAAGATTTTTAGTTGTAGTAGGCCTAACCAAAAATGAAAGCAATATTTCCCTCCAATAAACACTGGCTTGAGACATTTTCAACTTTCAACTTTACCATATTTTAAAAATTTAAAACAGAAAATTATATAAAATAACGAGGTTTGATTTAGCTTTTTGGAAGTAGAAAATACTGCAGTTTTCACAATAATTCTGTCTCTCCAAATATATTCTATTTTTCTTGGTCATTGAAAGGTACTCCACTTTCATTCCCAAGAATCAGTTCAAACATTCTTTTCTAACTTCCTTGGGGAAGACTTTTATCTTCACCCATCCCAATTGTCACCTATATCACTGCTTTTACTGCATATTTTCTAGATATATATTCTGTGTTCCCATAGCCCTGTATATATTTTTCCCCTCTATAAAGCACTTGTATTCAAGAGAGATGTTAGAATATTTGCCCAACTAGTAGGGCGTGTATAACAACCAATCAGAATACACACTGACTATAAATAACCAATGTGGTTCTATTGCTAGCTACTGACTGAAGTTCAGCCTTTGTACAAGTCTGCGTTTTAAGAATTTATTTATGCAAGTGAGCATTTAAGACTTCTCATAAAGCAGTAACAAAATAACTCTCATTTTAAAACACTATCCAAAATATGGTAGATACTCAGTAATTATTTTCTGGATAAATGAATCAATAAATGCCAGGTATTAAAACTGGATTCAGCCATTTTTATATATATCTTGAAAATTCTTTAAATACAAAAGTGTTAATACTTTTTTTATTCACTTATTAGCTGACTCTACAGCCTTATTTATTTTGAAAATATATCTTCATTCAGTAACAACTTTATCAAGAATGATGACCAGTTCAAAATTATAGTAACACATAGTCTCCATCCTTAAAGAGCTAATGTTTACCTTGGAGACAAATCATGTTTGAATGAACCATCAAATAGCTTTACTTTAGTTCAGAAATTCGAAATGGAGTGCAATGTGTGCTGAAAATAGTTTATATGTGTGCCAGGTCACTGATTCCTCTCAACTCACAGAGTAGCCATAAAGGGCATGGGGCAGCTAGCTCTTCTAGGATATTGTCCTCTCTTTACCAACAGCTTTAACCATTAACTACATTGATATTGTTAAATAATAACATTTTATGTGTGTGCCATGACATAGACAAGTTTGGGAAGTACTATCACTAATTACCCAAAACCATAGTTAGTGGATTTACATGGTAGAATATGTTGGCTGAAAGCAATAGAAATTGACTACTGTTAATTTCAAAAAAGAAAATTCTTAGGTAGATTATCAGGAATTCACAGAACTGAATGTTCAGGAATAGAGAAATTTCAGGATTTCTGTGAAATTTAAACCAGAAACAGATACTCAAATCAAGCAGAGACTGATTAGAGTACTGTAGCTAAGATAAAGGAATTTCAACCACTTCATTGTCCTTGCAGGAGTCAAAGTCTAGGGAGGGAATGTCCACCTGGCTGATCTTAGGTCATCATTCAGCATCTTAGATTTTGCCTTCAAAGAAATAATCTTTAGGAAACATCATCCCTTTCAGAATCTGTAGTGAGGGTAAAAACCTAGGTTTACTAACTCACCAAGAATATAAAAAAATGGAATGCTATGGGAAAGAGTTATTAAATGCTGAGTGAATAAAAAATAACAAAGATTCATGGTAATGGCAAAATAAAAAATATACAGAAGCAGCATGAGTCCATATTGACATGTAGAATTCTAATTCATTTGCTTAGAATTTGGTAAGCAAATGAGGGTGAGGAAGGCTTTCCAGGAAGGGGAGATCAAAAGCATGAGCAAAGCAAAAGAGGGAATGTATATGTGAGGGTGCTGCATTGTGGCATCTGCCCACCTTTGAACTCTGGGATTACTTTGACTATTTTGATAAGTTCATTTGCATCCACCTCTTTCTTCACCACTCCATAGGCATCGTTCCAGAAGCTGTAGGCTTGGATCCAAAAGAAAGAATTTCCTAGGCAGAAAAGGTCCTACCTCCCATGGAGAAGTATGTTCAAAAGCAGTAATTAGGGACGACTTGACAATACACATAGGAAAATAGCTAGAAGGTTTTTATGGAAAACTAAATTGGACTCAGATAGGGGAGCATCAGTCACCTGTGATATTTAAAAATGAAGCTGAGCTGTCTGAATATACATTTCAGAAATGCAGCTGGAGCTGCCCAATAAAAATATTTTAAACGTTGTCACATTCCCAAACTGTCTCAATAAATCAGCAGCATATTCTTCAGTCATCTTTTATACACATGTTCTAAGTTTTAAAGAATTTTATAGACTTTGAATATATTTTATTTACTTTTTAACATTTTGGTGTTAAACATTAACTTTTTAGACCCTGTACAGTGTAAATACATGTTAATATACATGGAGAAATCTGATATAAAATAAAAATTTCCATTAAGTCCAAAAATTTGGCAAAAACATACATTAGACTTTTTCTTTCATTAGCTGGCATAAATGTAGGAAATGGCCATATATTTACATACTGGGTTTTTTCCTTTATAATACTTAGAAATGACTTTCTTTTTGAGAGGAAAAGGTAAAAATGTATATTTCCCCTATCACACATGTATACACACACTTGTGTGTGATTTAAAATTTTGGTAGCATGTCATAGAACACTGAGAAATATAGTTTGATCTGTTAGGATAATAATCTTTCGTTAGATAACATCAGACACCTCTTCTTTGTCCCTTTTGTTATTTTGATGGGCACAATGAAATGAGTAGAGTATTATTTTGAGGAGAATGTAGAAGATCATTTTAACAAATCATGGTGGAAGTTTCTCTCCCTGAATTGAGCTGGGGAACTGGAAAATTGTCTCCTGTGGACTGAAAAGTGTTTTGTCCCTGAAATGAAGTGTGTGGCAGGGCACAAAAGCTAAAACCTCTGCTTTTCAGCTAAAGGATGAGGAGAAAGAGCCCTTGAACTCCAGAGAATGTTATAAAAGTCATGGGTTGGAAGGATCAGAAGAAAGGGAACTCCTAAATCTATGTTGAAGAAGATCTGGAAGCTCAGAGAAGAGAAAACATTTGCAAATCATATAATACATAATGAATTATTGATACATGCACAACATGAATGAAAGGGGGCCCTATGAGAGGTAAACCACCTAGACTCTGAGTACCTTATTCCATTTATAAGACCTTCTGGAAAAGGCCAAACTCTAGGGATGGAGAACAAATCAGAGATCCTCAAGGGTTATGGGTGGGGAGAGAATTTTCCTATACAGGGGCTGCATGAGGAAATTCTTAGAGGGTAAGAAACTCTTCTGTATCCTGATTGTGGGGATGGGGTACATGACTTCATGCATGATCTGTACATGCGAAAAAAAAAAGAGAAAGAGAGAGAGAGTGAATTTTACTTTAGGCACATAAAAAATAAATTAAAAAAAACCACAAAAAACCTCAAGCCTACAATAAAATAGAAATTTACCAGGGTAAAAAATTGTAATTGAAAAACCACTGACTATACATATTTCAGAGTATATTTACCATTTCATTACCTGCATTGTTGAGATGTCTCTCGGGCATTTAAATCTGTTCCACTGAGTCTTCTTAAGATGCTGTGGAGATGGTTCTTATGGACTATCGTTTCGGATCATGTATTTCCCTATTTAAAATCTTGGGCTACTGCCTCTGTCATCAGAAACGAACTCCCTTTTGAGGTCTAGGGACTATATGCCTTCATTTTATTAGGACGTGTCAGCTTTGACAAATGATAATATTGCCCAAAATTCTGATCTAGATGAAAATCCATATATTCACGCTCATGAAGTGTACCTTCAAATGTGTGCAAGTTTATAGTGTTTTTAATAAAAACAACCAGCATTATAGCTCTCCATGCTTTACCTCTCAGGGAAAAAGAAAATCTGTTCTTGAGGTTTAATGTTTCCTGGAATTAAATTAAATGGCTAAGTGTTCTGCATTTTGCCCACATTAAATAAAAAAGGAAAATCAGTGAGGTTCAGTTACCCAAAATCCATGAGCCAAAAGTTAAAATGGAATTTTGGTGCACATGATATTTTCAGACCACTGAAATATAAACTTCTACCTCATCTCTGACATTTCAAAAGAGGTAGAGAAAGAAATTTCCTGAATTCTCTTTAACCCAGACTCTTAAACATTGGTTTTCTATTGTTGTTTATGTTTTGCTTTGCTTTACTTTGTTTTAACTTTACATAAATAAATAGATTTTTTTTTTTTTTTTAATCAAGACTTTGATGAACTCAAAGGCATTTTGTAAAAAAGACGCTGCTCCATTTAGGCTACATTTCAGTCCTCCAGACTTATCTTATGTCCAGCTTCATGTTATCTTATATCTACACTGTGAACATTATAGAAAACTATGACTGGGCTAGGCGAAGATCAAAGCAAATTATAGGGAGGTATTTCTGTCCCTGACTTTTTCCTATATATTCTAGATATTTGCTAATATGAGTGAATTTTTTTATTTAGAAAAGAGATGTCACCACAATTCACAGCACCAGTTTGCAGAAATAATTTTAGTAGCATACATTAAATTAAGAACTAGTCAGTGTCTTCACTGCTGACACTTCTGAAGTGATGATTTAGGAATACAGATAAATGTATTCAAGATTAGAGTCAGAGAATGTTCAATAAATTAAACAAGTATTTATACTTTGGTGACTGAATGCCAAATTACTATGAAGATTTAGTTTGTTGTGTGTGTTTTTTGTTTGTTTGTTTGTTTTTTAATTTTTGATTCACTTAATTCTCAAATGTTCAAACTCTCTTGAAAATTGCCTGGCTTGTCTTAACCCAATTGGTTGAGAGATGTGCTTTGGTGTGGGACTGTTTTTATCCCTTATTCTGGACACTCACTTGGCTCTTTCAATTTGGCAAATTAAGATTAAATTCTGAAATTTTTCTTAAATTATTCCTTTTACTTTCTCCTATCCATTTTCCACGTTCTCTCTTTCTGGAATATGAATATTCAGATATTGGACTTGAGCTAGTTGTCTATCCATTCTATCTATCCTACCCTAATTTTATCTCTTTTCCCCTTGACTTTCCAGGCCATTTCTTCACTTTTCTCTTCCAAACCTCCTTCAACTTTTCTTTCCCCCTATTATATATTAATTTCCAAGAGCTCTTTTGATTTTATGCACAGATCCTGTTTTTATAGTTAACTGGGTCCTGTACTATAGATGGAATGGCTGTCCTTAAAACCCTTAAATAGGTTTTTAAAAACATGTTTTCTTCTCTCTGAATAGTCTCTAGTTCCTCCAAGTTGCTTCTGTTTGCTTTGGTCTCTGGCTTTCATAGGAGATGATTTCCTTAAATATCTTACTGTCTACCCATATTTAAGAGTGGTGTTTGAAAGCTTTTGGAAACCCTGAGCACTGTGAGTTTTGTTTGCTCATTCTGGTGTTCTTTATGAGGAAGGTTTGTTGGGGCTACCTGTAATGTACCTATCTGTATGGCTTTTCTCTTGGGCTAGCCAGATTGCCCAAAGAAAGCTCTTCCAATTCTTTGCTTGGGATGTTTTATATTTGACTTCCATTTTTTTGAAGATCAAATGGGTGATAAGAGCTCAGTGTTTTATCATTAAATGTTTAAACTTTTACTCAATTCCCATAGTTTTTAACTTGGTGTCTGTGACAGTTTGAAGTTCTTTTATGAATCCCCCCCCCCCTAAAAAAAAAAAGATTATGGTTTGAACTAATCCATTCCATTAAATTTGATTGAGTGCCCTGTGATGAGATTACTTGATAAGGTCTCTTTAGGGCTTTTGATTGGACTACGTCAATGAGAGGTCAGCCGGCTTGGGTCTCTGCCTTCTTCCTGGGTCTGATATAAACAGAGACCCAAAAGAGAGACAGACACACAGGAAAAGGGAGTTCTGCCATTTTGACCCAGCCATGTGAGAGAGGACTTCAGGTTTGCCTGCGGCTGCAGAAAAGAAGAGAAGCTCTGAGAGACTGAGAGAGAAGGCCTGAAAAGAGAAAAGCCCTTTGCCTGGTTGCCCACAGCTGAGCTTCAGGAGACAGTAGATTCTGGAAGGGAAGGCAGAGACCTTTGCAGCCATCAGCAGCCATCTTGCTTTACCACATGGCAGCTGACTATGGTGAGAAAGCATCTCGGATGGTGCCTTGATTTGGACATTTCACAGCCTCAGAACTGTAAGCTTTTACCCTAGATAAAATTCCCATTATAAAAGGCAACATATTTCTGGAACTTTGCATCAGCAACCCTTTGGCAAACAGAAACAGTGTCCCATCCTCAACTGTCCCTGACTTAGGGGCATCTATTTTATCTTCTTCAGAGAATAAATTTCTACCTTTATTGCTGGTAGGGAAACAGAAGATGTAATACCTACCTGTTTCTTAAACGTTCAACCAGCTTTCTAGCATTTACCCACAACCACCACTCTACTTCAGAGTTGCTGAGAGCCTCTGATTCCCCAGTTACTGCCTGCAGCGTAAATGATATCATGCCAAGGCTTACTCCTTCCTGCCAGCTTAGACTTCAGCTTCCTCAGATTTTCTGTTAAATACAATCTACTAATCTGTTTTTCAGCTCCCAAAATGTTGGTGCTGTTCCCTCTTTTCCTATTCTTTTTGTCTTTATTGGCTTCTGCCTTTTTAAATGGAATCTCTAGAGGGAACAGAAGTAAATGCACTTTATCCAATATGATGGCTATAACCAGAGAGTTCCTTCTGTATTTTCTCTTTCAGGGAATGATACCCTTTCCCCCCAGGAACTCAGTCACACAAATGAGTCATCCTCCACTTTTTCTTTATACTCATTCCTCCACCACAACTAATCCAACACCAAATCTCATGGATTAGACTTTCTTATTGGTATTGCCATGACTCCCTGAGGTGCTCTCCAATGCTGGTGAGAGACTCTCATCACATCTTATCTGGATCATTGTTATTTTATTCTCTTGGTCTTCCTGTCTTCAGTTCTATTTATCTCTAATCCATCTTCTTGGCTTCTATCGTAATCTTCCTAAAATCTGAATGTAATATATCACCCACCTGCTTAAACCCATAATGGCTCTAAGTAGCTTTCAGAATGAAGTACAAATAGCATAGTTTATCACACAAAGATCCTCTAAACCCGGCCCTTGGCTTCTTTCCATTCTTACATCTTCCTGCTCTCTTCTACACACCTTCACTCCAGCTACACCAATTGTACTTGCATTTCCCGAGACAGAGCTTCACATTTTTGCACAAGCAGTTGTGTTTCAGATGATACCTGGGCACACAGTACCTTACCTATACAGTGATGTTTGGTAACATGTTTGCTGGAATGATCAGGCTCAAGTGAAGGACCCTGCTGGCTGATGGCAGTCAGCTGGTAGGATCTGTTTGGTAGGGTTGGCACTCAGGTCCCTTGTCACTATAATTGTTTTAAGTTGCTATGAGGTTATACTCCTAACCCGTACTGAATTTATCTGAGTCAGTTGTTTTGTTCTACTATTGTGGCCTGTCATGAGCCTCTTTTATTTGCTTCCTGGGAACCTGTGTGGTCATATTATTTATTTACTTATATATTTGTTTCATGTATATATTCCCTTCTCACTTGAAAGTCAGCTTCCCAGACCATGTGTATCTCACTTATCATGGTAACCCCTGCTTCTACAATAGTGCAGGGTCATATTCAATATCCACTTCATAATATATTCAATATGAAGCTCAATAATAAATATTGTTTAAAGAATAAATGAATAAAGGAAAGGATAGCTTCTTCTCTGAATCTACCATTGAGTCCCTTTTCCCAGTATCTACCATACCCTAATAGGAAGGTTTTATTGTCTATTATAATCTCATTTATTCTGCCTTGTCTCTCAGCAGTTAATGTTTCAGTGCTAGATATAAGCCAGAAAAGATACCAGTAATTTCTATCTCCATTTTGTCGACCTCTGACAAGGACAAAATTAAAACCACCTCACCATCCCCAACAATGGTTTCCTGCCAAGATTTCAGAATTTTGAAATTTCTTTCTTTACCAGTATGGTCACAATATAATATCTGACTTGGAAAAGATACCACCCACTTCTCCCCCAAACCCAGTGCTGTGTTCTCAACCCATGTAAGAGGCACCATAGATGAGCTGGCTCATCTTCCATTTCCAAGCCCCCTCTCCTTTGCCCACCTCTGGCAAAGCAGCTATAGAAGCTAAACTTTTGTTCCCCCAGCCTATCTTAAATGCAGATGCAGCCACATAACACAGTTCTGACCAGTGAGATGTTAGCAGATGTCTGCTATTTCCTGCCTCTTCTCTTTCCTTCTATCACTTATGTTGAATGTCTTTCCAGGGCATTTAGCTCTAGCCGCCATGTGGCAAACATACTGTGACTGGCAGGCCCACGAATAAAGCAAGCAAGTTAAATATGGGGGAGCTCAAAGTGATAGAGACGTTGGATTCTTGATGTGATTTTTGAGCAGGTGTTCAGACTTAGTACTGCCTATCACCAGACATTTTTAAAAATAAGACAGTGGGTGTTCAAGCCTCTGTGAGTTGGGTATTGTATTATTTGCAATAGGATTTTTTATTATTAACCAAGACATCTGGATGCTACTTTAAATATAACACACGTGTGTGGCTACAGCTCAGCAGCAGCACATGTGCTTCATATGTTCTAATTTAACTCGTGACAAATCTAGACCATAAACTCTTAAAAAGGAGGAAAGGCAGCTGTTTTATTAATTGTCGTATCCCTAATGATAGACATCTAAGAGTCTCTCGACACGTATTTGTTGGAACGGATGAGAGCACATCTCATACCCAGGAATTGTGGAAGTGGGTTCCATTGTATCATCCACAGAAAGTGCCGTTTGAATACAGCTGGAGTACACAGCCCAAATGAACGTTAGAATCCATAAGGAGAATACCACTGGTTGTGATTGCCAGCGGAAGAAGAGGAATTATTGATGGTCCCTTCATAGTCAACCTTTTTTTACCCTGAGTTTTTAAAAACCAAGTCATTGCTTCTAAATTTTCCTGAAAAGTTATGAACTTAAAATGTTATCAGTTTCTAAAAGGATTTATTTTTCTGCTTTTTAATGACTGGGATGTACTCAGTTTATTGCTGTATCACATTTGAAATACAGTATAGAGAGGAAACTAAAAGACGACACTCTTTTTCAACAATTAGAATTGGAATTTCTCTTGGAAAAGAAAAGAAAGAAGAAAGTTGCTGACTCATTCTTATTCTGGAAGTTGGCTTTGAAGAATTGTCTCCATTGATTCAAAACGCAACAATGCGGCTTGATTCACCAAGAGCTCTTTTCTGTGTGGGAGCACAAGCTGGTAACAGATAAGAGTTGTATTGTAACTCCAGCTGCAAACTTTAATCTACTAAGGGATGTGTATGCAACTTTGAACCAAGTTTAGGATTTTCTTGCTTAGATGAAATCTCTCAAGCTGTAAAGAGCACATGGTGATAGATTTTCAATATGATTTTCCAAGTTAATCTTATAATGGTACACCATCATTACTTTTCCCTAGTTCTTTCAAGTACTGCTTTGTTTCTAGTCCCAAGATTTCAAAATCTTAGTTAAAATTTATTAAAATTAATTAGCATTTATATCATATTTCAGAATTTCTAAAACACTAATGTGTGTTATCTAATCATCCTCGTGAAACAAAAAAAACTAGGAATTATATAGGATCTATAATTCCATTTTATAGATAAGAATATAAGGTTTAGAAAAGATTAGTCTCATGTTCCAGTTAATAAGAAGCAAACTGATGACTCAAATCTGGATGCTCTGACATATGCTATGTTCTGTCTAATGTGCTACAAAGTCTATGGAGAGAAAAACAAAGTCAGGAAGAAATGCAGAGATAGGGAATAAAAATTTAGAAGAAATTTTCTGGCCTGCCAACAAACCTAAATCTGATCCAGAGAGGTGGCATTGGATAAAGTAGGTGAAGATAGGGCATTTTCATTTCTCTTCAATCCAAGTAAGGGCATGAATAGGCATTTCTCACTTCTCACTCCTATCAGTTATACAATCTTCTCAAAGAAAAATTAGTAAGTGTGTATTTTGTCATCGTGTTGCTGAGTGCTGATTTCTTCTGCAGTCAGACATCAGTGTCCCCTCCCAAGTCCATTATTCCTACTGTTCCTTCTTTTTCCAGCATCGTCACCCACTGCTCTTCTATAATAATGCAGAATCAGCTGACATTATTGTCCACAATTGGGGTTGATCACTTAAAATGCTTACAAAGGCCAAGGAATCGACAAAGATGGAGACAGGGTTTATGAACTAGTTTGCTCTCCACTAAAATTGCTATAATGAAACATGACAAAGGGGACGAAAAATGTGAAGTGTCACCTGACATCAGTGCAGGCAACAACGGGGAGTCAGGACTGTGTAGGATTAGAGCGCACTGGCTTTTATAAAAGAGCCACCTCCCTCAGCTTCAGCTCTCGGTTGCCCTGCAAAACGTGCACTCACTGTAACCCCATCTTCTGGGTTGCTCATTTGTTCACCCAGAAACGTCAAAGTCCAAATTCGTATGTAAAAAAAATACTTCCAATATTTCAAAAATTGGAAACAACTTCAAAAACATTTAAACTCTGCATGAGCCAACAGTATCACTTACCTCTTATGTCATTTGGACCAATTTTCAAATCTCCCCTAAGTCATAGTTTCCTCATTTATAAAATTGAAGAAATTATGTAAATTTTTGCATATGCTTATACCCAGTTAGCCCTAGAAAAATATTATCTAATATTATATTGCTAATTGATTTGCCTGCATCTATGCCATATTTCTCCAATCAGATTATAAATAATTTGAACATAATAGTGAATGTATGCTTGATGCTCAGGAAATATTTGTTGTGTGATTTTAAATATATAGGTTAAAATATATAAAGCAAATCTAACTAGGAATCTTTACAGAGATGGAGAACAATTGGTTTCTCTTTTTTTTTTCTTTTCTGTCAGCTTCTATTTTAAGGAGAAAATGAAAAAAAAATCAGGTGCAACATAATAAATAGACAA
Source organism: Tolypeutes matacus (assembly GCA_026826555.1). Classification (NCBI taxonomy): domain Eukaryota; kingdom Metazoa; phylum Chordata; class Mammalia; order Cingulata; family Chlamyphoridae; genus Tolypeutes; species Tolypeutes matacus. Next base: position 9,941,629 of record JAKSZT010054281.1, read on the forward strand.
ATACACATGTATTTTCTTGAAAATTAACAAATGAGCTTTACACAGCACACTTTTTTTTTCTGATTCTCAGAATATTTCAGCAGCTCCTATTACACATAAGAATATGTAATCCATTTAAATATCAATTCCCAGAGTCGCAATTTCTTCTGAAATTAATTAGTTGTAATAGTGGCTTTTCTGACACATTTTGAGAGAGGGGTACTTTCTGTGTTATATAGGAATCATAAGGGGAAATTTTTGAGCATATACAATCCAAGTTAAAATGGCAAAAAAATGTAATCCACACCTCTGAAAGAAGTCAAACCTACCAAAACATTAGAGGTCCTTCTTTGACAAAAAGAGATTTCTGGTGCTGGAAATATAAAAACAAAGTATCCTATTTCTAGAGGGAAATTTTAGCTATTTCTGGAAAACCTTGTTGGAAAATGGGGAAAAAATGTATAATAACACAGAGTGCATATGATTTGTTCTTATATAAAAAAAAATTCTTGTGGAAAGTTTTCACTTTAACCATCTCAAGTCAGGTTTAACCTTCCTAAAGAAAGATTCATGGTGCTGAGATGAAGGATCATTGAACTCAATGAAGCTGCCTCGTTGGCAGGAAGATACCCTAATAGAAGCAGTTGCTGGCCTTGGTGAGAGATATATAATTGGGGGCAAAGCTGGCAAAGATTAAATTCCAGTGCTCAGTCTTGAAATAATATGTCTGAGGAAGGCATGTGTTTGCTAGGGAGGAGACGAAGGGGTGGGGTTGGTGGTTTCTGGAGATAGCATTACTCTGAGCCAGGTTAAAATTTTCAAAACACATTTTCTTACAAACTTTAAATGAATAAGTTCTCACTGTGTTATAGAGATGATTGATGGGCTCATTTTCTCTGTCTTGTGCTAACCCATTCTGACTGCTCCTGCTCCCTTTGGATGCAATTTGCTCGTCATTATTCTGCCAAATAAGGACTGGTAAGACACACAAAAGAGAATAGATTATGCAACCGATTTAAGAAAATGCATCATCTGAAGGGGATGGGTATTTGCAAAACTGCTTGTCTGGAAGGTTTTTCAGTTGACTTTTATGCTTTTGAAAAAGGCGTTTATTGAGCAATCCCTCCCCTCCCCTCCCAACAGCTTCTTTTGTGGTTCTTTGCCTTTGGAAAGCCATCCAGAAGGCACGTCGCCTCCAGGAACTGGGGCCTTCAATAGGCAGCCCTGGCCTGGACACACAAGCCCTGGTCCAAGCATCTTAGCACTACTGGTAGCCGTGGCAACCTCACACTGTTCTCTGCTCCACTGGACTCTGGCCCCAGAACAATCTTTCATTCCCAGACTAATAGGCTCCAGCTACTTCTACCATCCAGGAAGACCAATTTCCTCCAAAAAGGCATTTCCATTGAGCTCACCTCCACTTAAATAAACCACCCATCCATTTTTTTTCTGTTATTCAACCATCTTACATATGCCAGACTTCATTAAAACAAACCTATATATATATATATATATATATATATATATATATATATATATATATTTTTTTTTTTGGTGGAAGCAATCAATGAGATGATGCTCCAAAATTCAATGCCTTCCTTACAAAAGTTAATTTGGTTAACACTGGCCTAAGAATGGGGATTGGTAAACTATGGTCCATGAGCCAAATGGAATACATCCATGCTCATTTATTTATTTACATATTGCAGTTGGATTCTTTTGCCTTATAATGGTGAAAGTCAAGCAAAATGACAGACCTTACAGCCAGCAAAGCCCGAGCTATTTACTATCTGATTATTTTCAGAAAGTTTGTTAACCCTCTGGGCCTAGATATAAGGAATTCCCTGTTCTATCCAGATTTTCATCCAGGGTTCATATTTGGCTTAGAAATGAACAATTTTGACTTCCAACATGTAATACAAATGCTACATCTTATTTTATATGTACTGTTCGGTCACCAGAGCACTTTAACAAACATTGTATTTGCTACCTCATCCAACCCTATTTCACAGGAATGGAAGGTCTCTTTTTATCTCCATTTCACAGAAGGGGAAACTGAGCCTTGGGAAATTTAGTGACTTTCTCAAGTTTGCACACTGAAAAGCAGAGCTGTGCCCTAAGTCTGTGGTGCATGTGTGAGTGTGTGTGTCTTCCTTGATTTATCTAGTTGTTTGGTTTCTCAGCAAGCATGATGGGCAAAAGAGAGAATTTGGGGCAAGTAGCTTTAAGAAGGCAGCCCGGAAATCACACATATTAGTTCCACCCACATCCCCTGACATGCATTCACTTGGCCCCAACCAGCTGACAGGGAGACTGGAAAAGGTATTCTGAAGCTGAAAAGCAAAGTGTCCAGTTAAAGGAACAGGGGGTGAAGTATGGGAATCTACTTCTAAAAAGAGCAGGGGGAGAATGGCCCCGGCAGTGATGAGTTTTCTCTGCTAAGTGATTATGTTTCTAGAGTACAGATCTTCTAACTGCTGTCCAGGGATTTACAGTATAAAATAGCAGACAAGAAAATAAATCCTCAAAGACTTCTGGACAGGCCAGGCACCGGGATATGAAAGATTTTTTTCTGGCATCTGTAACTCTTGAGGTAATGAAAAGGAGAGTTTAATCGGAGATGAGTGAAAACCTGTCCATAAAATTCATCATCATTATAGCTTGTGCAAGTATCTTCTTTGTCGTTAAAGCAAGTAAGTGGAGTGACTATTCTGCCAAACTACATTATAAAAGGAACAAATAAACCATCAAGAATAATGTC
>JAKSZT010054281.1:9944378-10049670 GCA_026826555.1 Tolypeutes matacus
CCAAACTACATTATAAAAGGAACAAATAAACCATCAAGAATAATGTCTACAACTATAAGCAGGGCCGACAGCTCAGGAATTCGACACCCTGTTAGTGGGCCTTACTTTGGAATATTTGCTCCCCAATACAACAGAGTTAGACTCATTGCCCTACAAATGACTCTTCTACCCCTTTTATTTAAACCTACAGTTAACACTATATTCATTAAATATATGTCCCGGAGGCTTAAATCTTAGGTCTGTTTCTATGCCAGTTGAGCCCTGAATCTCAGCAGAGATGCAAAACCTACTCTTCAGTTCACTGGACTTGCCGAGAACAACTTACAAAAGGATGATGATGGACAACGCCCATCCCAAACAAAGAGTATCTACAACTGCAAGCAAGAGAGCTCCATTCATCTTCCCCCACTGGATCTAAGCTCCCTTTCAATCAGAAGCAGAGTAGGCATCACCACCCCCAAATTCTCAAGACTGAAGAATGAATAAACAGAAGGAGGGAATGCAACTATGGTCTAAAGTGGACTTACTAGTCTAGCAATGGAAGAACTTGTATCATTGATATGAAGTCAGTGGTCACCAGAGGTTCCGAGGGGAGGGAGAGGGGAGAATAGGCATAACATGGGGTACTTTGGAGACATTCGAATTGTCCTGCATGACATTGCAGTGATGCATACAGGCCATTACACATTTTGCCAAAACCTATAAAATTGTACAGTGCAAAGTGTAAACTGTAATGTAAACTGTAGTCGATGGTTAGTAACAATGCTTCAGTATGTGTTCGTCAATTATAACAAATATAACACATTAATGAAAGATGTTGTTAATGGGGAAAAGTGGGGAGGGGTGGGGTAGATGGATATATGGGAAGATACTTGTGTGAGGTGTAATGATGATGAATTTTATGGACAGGTTTTTACTCATCTCCAATTAAAGTCTCTTTTTCATTACCTCAAGAGTTATTTATTTTATTTTATTTTTTTTTTATTATGGGTAAAAATCAAAATTCTCACAATACATACAAACATTTGCAAAATGATATATAAATATATATGCATATATGTGTATTTGCTTACAAAAATGTTATTTATATCAAGAGTTATTTTTGATGTAACATTTATGTAATATAAAGCTTCTTTAAAAATAAAAAAAAAAATTAATAAAAATAAAGAACAATGTCTACAATCTCCAACACTGAGCTTGTTCAGTTTTACCCTATGTTAGAACTAAGCAGATTTTGACCTGTTTCTTTTGTGGATGGGAAAGCTCCTGGAATTAGAGGGTGTGGTGGACCTTTGTGGGGCAGCCTGGGATAATGGAAAAACTGGAGCTGTGAGGTCAGCAGGCTCCTGCAAAAATTTTCACTCTACCACTTACTAGCTATGTTACATCTGACAACCTATTTAACCTGTGAATCTTAATTTCCTCACTTATAAAATAAAATGGGAATGATATACATTTCATGCTGATGACTGATAGCTATTTAAGAGTGAAATGGAAAGAGGTCACTTAATTGCAGATACATCTAGAGTACTCAGTCAATAGATACTAGCTCTGCTTTCATTACACTATTGCAAAACATTGCCAAATATATGCAAATATTTAATGGCAATTTATATGCTTCCTTGCTTTGTAAGTATGTCTCTGTGTTCTTACATTGGAGACACAGATTTAAGCCCCTTGTCACAATATCAACAATCACTCTTTTTGTAAATATCACTGGTCTAGAATAATATTCATGAAAGTCAAGGTTCATTATATCTTTTGGGGTGTGGTTCAAAGAACTTTTTGGATAATCCTGTAGATTTCCAAACAAGACTAGGGACTATTAGCTGTCAATATCATTGTAATAATATCCTTTTCATACTCCAGGGCTTCCAAAAATTGCTACCAAGTAAGCTAACTAAAAAAATATTCTAAAACATAAATAGAAATTTTAATAAAATGTATGAATTCCTGAAATGTAGATCCTAAAATAAATGTCTTTAAAGTGAAGCAACTTCTCTGTTGAATTACATTTTAATATAGGAAAATATTTTTGTGATTATTGGCATATTGGAGAACCAACAGAGGCTACCAAGCATAAATTGCTTTCTTCTTTTAATAGTTGGTATGTTAAATGCATGGGGTACAAAATTGAATACAATTTCCATAAGAATTTCCTTAATACAGATCTTTAATGCAGAACGTAATGGAATTTGCTTTTCAACTCTACATTTTAAGGTAGAATTCAAAGGTTGATTAGAACAAAAGCATTTCACCTTGCAAAAATGTATTTTACTCTTAAACAAAATGTGGTATATACTTACAATGGAATTCCATTCCTCTTTATGGATGAACCCTGAAGGCATCATGTTGAGTGAACTAAGTCAGACACAAAAAGACAAATATTGAATGATCTCACTGATATGAAATAAATAGAATAAGAGAGTTCATAAGTCAAAAACTAGAATACAGGGTGCTAGGATCTGGAATGGGGGTAGGAAAGAGGGAGTTAATGCTTAATTGGTACAGAGTTTCTGTTTGGGATGATTGAAAAATTTTGGTAATGGATGGTGGTGATGGTAGCACAATATGTTGAATGTAATTTACACTATAGAATGATATATTTGCATGTGATTAGAAAGGGAAATTTTAGGTTGTATATATGTTACTAGAATAAAAATAAAAAAAAAAAAAAAACACATAGGTCTGTATGATGCAAATAGTGAATCCTAAAGTAAACTATGGACTATAATTAATAGTGCGATGATTATAATATCCCTTTGCACCATTTGCAACAAAGGTACCATACTATTGCAAAGTGTTAATAGTGGGAGGAGGCAGAGGGAACCTCTATGTTTAATGCATGGTTTTTCTGTAAATCTACAACTTCTCCAATAAAAAAATAAAGATAAAAAGAAATGCTCTCAGAGACTAAGCCATCACTAGCCCAGTGACACTGAAGCAATGCAATCAGAACTTGTCATCTGTCATTTATCCTTGTAAAGGTATTTGAATCCTGAAGAGGAAAAAAGAAATTAAGACAAAATCGAAGTCATCTTCTAAATTACAAAGAATTGAAACATCTTGGAAAAAATGGGCATTTCCCCCTAAAACCATTATATATTTTCTCTTATTTCATTATCTCTTAATAAAGAATAAAAAATATCAACCAAGTAGAAATAACAACTACATTGAGAAGTCAGACTTAGTATCTCTGTACATCTCTGTAAATATTTCTTCTAGCATTTGCTATCCACCTTGTATTGCCAAAGCAAATTCATTCCCAATTACAGATTCCATTTTTTGTTAGTAGACTTAAAAATGGAAAATTCATCTTTAAAGGCAAGTCTATGCAATATATTCAGGAAGGAAGAGCAGGTTTATCATTTAGAATTGTTTTTTTAAATTAAAATATTTGTTTAGATCATATTTTCTTTGCATTCAATAGGAAATAGAAAAATTAAAACTTGAGACTGGAAATCAAGAAAGCTTATGCAAAGCATAAAGTTAACAATAAAGCAATTTTTTAAACGTTTGCCTCTAATTCAGGCACCCTCAGCTCATTCAGAAAGCATATATTTGGAACATACTCTATGTTCTGCATCCAGGTGTTGGTATTTGCTCTTTTATCTGCCTGGACCGCTCTTCCAGGTAGCTGTGTAGTTGCTTACTTTCTATTTTAGTACAGTCTTCACTGAACTTGAGCTCCTTGTTGAAAGTGGCTCTCCCCTCTTCTCTGCTATTTTATATTGCCATTTCTACTTCTGGATAGCCTGTCTTTTCCTATTATAGCATCTGATATCATAGTATTATATATTTTGTTTATTTGCTATTAATCTCTCCACTAGAAAGAAAGAAACTCCATAATAGCAGGATTTGGCCAGTTAGAATAAATATATGTGGATTAATATAAACATTGAATTAATAAATGATTGTCAGGCACTATTAAATAAATGCATGTCTGAGTCTGGGTGGAATTAGAGAACCGAGAGGGCGCTGGGCTGAAAGAGCTCTATAATTAATACTCTTGCTAAGGCCCATAAGTAAAGAATCATCAGTTAAAAAATTTCTGTGATACACAAAATCGATAGAATATGAATAAAAAACGCTTAATTACATCAGCAGGAACAGGGGCCACAAGTTCATAATTTATGGGGATTATGGTCTCTGAAATACTCCAGAGTCACTGAAGCACACGAAAAATAATTTTAAACATAAGTCTGAATAGCAGATTCTCCAGAAATACAAATATCCTATTTGTTCTAGCATCCAGTGATCCATAAGCAGGATCAACAACAAAAAAATCCCTATCATACGCCAAGCATAACCCCTGGCAGCACACATCACGTAAAACTGTGGTGTTTATTTCAAGAAATGTTTACAAATCTTCAAAACCCTCCACACATGCAGAAGATAGTTTTTCTGAAGAATTAAAGTATATATTCTGAATTGGGCCCAAGAGCAAATCCCAAGGATTTTTTTACCCAAGGCAAAATGCAGACCATGTAATGAATGCAATGTGTTTTCAAGGGTTGGGAGAAAAAAACCCACCACAAGTATTCCCTTCTTCAATGTCTTTGGCAAAAACTGATAAATAAACAGGAGATTTTTTTTTGGTAATCAACTAGTCTGACAATTGTTTATTTCATTCTCCTCAAAGTGGAAGGATCATCTATTTCATCCAAACACAAAGGAATAATTTACCTCTTTCAGAAGTGAAATAACAAAGACACATTATTCACTGTAGCAGCAGCAAGCTGTCTTTCCTCATTTCCTCTATTAACTGCCATCTGGACATAAGTCTACAACAGATCTTTGTGTTTCTTGGGGGAGACAGAATCATACATGGGGAAATTCATTAAAAGTTTCTCTTTGGAAACAATCCAGAAAGGAAATGGAATTTAGATTTAGAGGAAAAGAATGGGCTGGTCAAGAGTTAAAATTAAGTCATCACTAAAGCTGGATGGAGCCTTACATGACTGTACCATCAACAGAAATATGACAGCTATTAAATAAAATATGCATGAGTTCTTTTCTATACTGACTACATATGTTATTTGGCTCCAGTTTGCATTTGGGACTGCTACTGAGGTTACTTCTCAGTAGTCAATAGCTTTTTATTTTTCTTCCACAAGCAGATCCCTTTGCTCCAATTCCCCAGTATAATCAATGGTTCCCTAAAACTTCCGATTCTCCAAGTTTTCAAGAAGCTATGTTTTACATCGAGAAGTAAAACGTTCTCCACTACCTCCAGACAATCAATTGCGATGCCATATCGGTTTTGCCATTTCTCTCAAAATCAAAATCTTGCCATGATCATATCGATCACCCAGATCAGGCCACAAGACACCAAGAGACAGAGAGTCAGAGGAATCACTAGATAGTAGAGGGCATAAAAGCTGAAAGTCAGAGGAGCAGCCTTATTTAGGAACCAGAGAGAGGATTTGAAACTGGTATCTGAAGAAATAGAATGGGAACAAGCAGTAAAAGTGGCATATGGCACCAGAGTTGATATCGTGATAGCTGAGACACAGTTTTGTCTCAGCTAGCATTTCAAAACTGTCCTAGGTTAAAATGGTATTAATATTAGAGCAAGAATTAATTGAAGTCCCACAGGAGATGAAGTCAAAATGTGGAGTTGAGCCAGAATGTGGACTGCCACAGAAAATTTGGATAGAAAGTTTTGCCTCATCCTAGATAATATGAAGTATCCTTCTATTTATCTTTTTAACAAGTAGTTGCTGAGCATCTACTATAATTCAAGCACAGTACTACATTCTGGAACAAATTTGTGAACAGGTACATCCGTAATCAATGCTTCACGGAGTATCCAATCAGAGAGAGAGAGAGAGAGTCATTAATCAAATAATGCCATCACTACTAGGAAGGAAACGTAGAATCAGGAGCCAGGACTAGTTTGGGAGGTTAAAAGAACACCCGAAGAAATTATGTTTGAGATAAGATACAAAGGATGCAGTGTACTTAATGGGTGAATATAGTAGGGAAGAGGGTTTTAGTTAGAGGAAAGATCATGTGCAAAGACCTTGTAGCTTGTGCAAGCACAGATCATTTAAAGAGTTGGCAGAAAGTCAGGGTGAATGAAGAGCAGAAGGCAAGGCAGGCCGTGGTGCCAGAAGACTTCAGAAGGTAGGTTGGGGTAAATTATATGGAGATGAAAAAAAATAAAATAAAAAATTAATTATATCGAGATGTATATTCAATATATTGTGCCATGAGAAGTCATTGAAATGAGTTAAGTTGGCAGGTCATGATCAACATCATTTATAGATGCAGTATGAAGTATGAATTAATAAGAAGCAAGAGAAGATGCAAGGAGACTAGTTAGGAAACTATTGGAGTATAGTTTAACATGATTGGCAATAATGGAGATAGATCAAGAGATTCTTAGGAAAAAAATTGAAATTGTTGGCTGATTGGATATAACATAATGACAGACAGGAAGGTGCCAAGTATAAAAGTCATGTTTTTGGATAGAGTAATGGAATGGATGGCAGTATGATTCACAGAGTTGACCAGGTTTGGGTAGGCAAAGCCATGAGTTTAGTTTTGGGCATACTAAGTTTGCTTTTAGACATTCAAGAAGAGATACCATAGTACCGGTCAAATATAGATTTGTCGAACACTTAGAGAAGTGATCAGAGCTGAGAAGCATCTTGATATGTTGATAATTAAAACTAAAATGTTACGTGAGATTGCGTAGGGAGAATGTATAGAATTTGAAAATTGCTGAAGATTGAAGTTTAAAGAATGTCAGATATTTAATGGCCAATTAGAAGAATTTGAATATGTATGAGAAAATAAGAAGTGGCTATAGAAATAGGAGGAAAACCAAGAGAGGCTCAACAGGGTCTAGTGATGCTGAAAACTACAAGTTATGTAAGAATTTTAAGACCTCCAATGGAATTGGTTATATGGACATCATTTGAGGTTTTTTGGTGGACAGATGAAGGAAAAATGATACAAAACTGAGTTGGGATATCAGTAAGAGGCAAGTAAATGTAAACAGTCTATTTTGGAGGAAATATGAGATCCTGAGAAGGTGTCATATTGTTTGGGTTTGTATTTATTGAAGTGTTTTTAGCATTGCTTTATGGATTAGCATCGTTAAGTTTAGTGAATATTCCATTTGCATTTGAAAAGAATAGACTTTCTGCCATTGGTTCGTCAATCAAGTGGTTCATCTCTTTTTATTACCACTGATTTTTGTGTTTGCCAGTTTTTCAGTTACTAAAAGATGTGCATTAAATTATTCCAATATGGTTGTGGATTTATCTATTCCTCCTTTTACTTTTTCTTTCTTTTTTTCTTTTCTTTTTTTTTTTTTTCATATATTTTAAGGCTAATTTATTTAGGTGCACACAGATTAAGAATTGTTAGATTCTCCATGTTATTATGAAAATTTCTTCCTTATCATAGTCATGGTAGAAATTTCCGTGTCCTTGGCAATGCATTTCCTTACTTTGAAATTCTTTGTGTTTTTATACTTAAAATATGTCTTGTGTAAGAAGCATATAGTTAAATTTTGTCATTATTATTCAATCCAACAATATTTTTGAATAATTAGCAGAGTAAGTACATGGATGCATTAATATATTTCCAATATATTTTGATGTGAATCTACTTTTTTGTTTTTTATGTGTGCCATCTGTTTTGTATTCATTTTTTCTTCTTCCTCACATTATTTTGGATTGATCAAATATTTTAATTTTACCTATTATTTCATGTTTATCCTCCATTAGTTTCTTAGTTATTCATCCTTTTACTTTTCTTTTTGTGGATACTCTAATATATTCATTCTTAATTTATTTCTAGCTCATAGAAGTTATTGCTTTTCCCACTCCAGATAATGTGTGGATCTTAGAACAGTTTAACATCATTTTTTCTTTCTGCCTTTGGTGCTATTTGAATTTATTTCAATTCTAATTTGATCTTAAAATCATCAAAATTGTATTATTATTGCTTACTAGAGTTCTATTCATTTTTACTTTTTGAAGCTTTTCTTTCTGTCTTGTATTTTTTGTAGGATCATGTGCCTTCTGCCTGCAGAATTTCCTTTAGTAATCTTTCTACTAAAAGTAAGCTGCTGATACAGTTTCTAAACTTTTGTTTGCCTGAAAATTATTATTTTCACTTATATTTTTGAAAGAACTTTTCATCACTAGTTATTTTAAAGTGTTTGAAAAATGGTATTCCATTGTCTTGCAGCATGTATTCATATTTTTTGAAATGTGTTAGTCATTTTGTTGCTCATTTGAAGGTGACATGTCCTTTATGTTTACCCTGAGAGTAAGTTTTTTTCCCTGTCTCTATCTTTCAAAGAATTTACAGTAATATAACTAGATGTGATTTCATTCTATGTATCCTGCTTAATGCCCATAATTCTTCTTGAATCTCTGGATGAATGCATTTCATCAGGTTTGGGAAATTATTAACTATTACCTCTTCAAAAAAATTTTGCCACGTTGTGTCTCTTATCTCCTCTTGGGCTTCCAATTACATGCATTTTAGTGCTTTTCTCCACGTCTCTTGGGCCCTTTTCTATATTTTCCATCCTTCTTCTCCTCTGTGTTTCCTTCTGGATATTTTCTTCTCACATATCCTCTAGTTCACTAAACCTTTCTTCTGAACTATCTCCTTGATATTATTAATTGATTAATTATTTGATTAATTAATTGATTAATTAATCAATTAAGAACTGATTGAGTTCTTAAATTCAGTTATTACATTGTCTGATCTATAGCAATTTATAGCTCTCAGTTATCTCATTTAATTCTCCATAATATCCTCTACATTTTACTCATGCATATTTTAAGGTAATTTTCTGATTACTTTCTTATTTAGATCACCAGTGAGTTTGCTGTTATGGTCTGTTATTTTCTTTCTCTTTATTTTCTGTCATTTGAAGTTTTCTTCTAGCATGCCTGTTACCATTTGTTTAATGTTGATCATTTTTTAGTGAAAAACTATAGAAGGTTTGAACAATGTTATCATTCTTGAGAGAGACACTAATTTTCTGGCAGGCAGTTTGGAGTAGTAACAAATCACCTTGAACTCATCAGGGAATTATTTAAGGCTGTAATCTCAATATCCCCAGAGTTCTAGAAGTCCTGGTTGCTCACCAATCATTTTGAATATTTAAAAGTATTAAAGTATGAATAATAGACATTTTCTCTGTTTCACACTTTTTTGATGGCTGGTCAATTTGGAGTTTGACTTTACTCCTAGAAAATAGTCTTTCAGGGGTCTCAACCAAAAGCTTAGAAAATTTCTAGAGTTTATCCTTGAAACTCTACTACACTAAACTACAATTTTTGCCATCTCAATACTATCAGACTCAACATGTGTAATTTTGTCTCATTATGGCAATAAATAATTTTTATCCATGGACATGTAAACTAATTAAGAAAGAAAGAAACCCTATCTGGTTCATTAAGGATACATTTCCTATAAAATTCAATTTTAATATTTAATAATCAATAAAGAATGTGATATTTCATGTCTTTGTAAAAAGTAAGTATTAAAATAATAGTAATTGTAACAAAATAAAAAAAATTAATATACAGCACTAATGGCATCAACATTTTAAAAATTATATTTTTAATATACAAACATATTTTATTGATAAGGAATGTGGTAGAGTGATACATAAAATATTTCCTATCCTAAAATTGATTACATTAGAATAAAAAGTTCACTGGGGAAACAGAATGGAAAAATTGTAGAATAGTTTTGGATTTGACTGCTAAAAAAAGAGCTTTTAAAATAATAATTGGAGACTTCAACATGCCACTCACATCAATAGATAGAACAACTAGACAGAAGATCAACAAGGAAAGAGAGAACTTGAGCAATATGATAAATGAGTTGGACCTGACAGATATATATGTAACATTGTACCCCAAATCAGCAGTTTATGCATTCTTCTCAAGTGCTCATGGATCCTTCTCTAGGATAAACCACATATTGGGCCACAACACAGCTCTCAATAAATTTAAAAAGATTGAAATTATACAAAGCAACTTTTCTGGTTATAATTGAATGAACCTGAAAATCAATAATAGGTGGAAAGGGGGGAAATTTGCAAATATAGGGAGGTTAAACAACACACTACTAAACAATCAGTAGGTCAAAGAAGAAATAGCAGGAGAAATTAGTAGATATCATGAGATGAATGAAAACAAGAACACAGCTTATTAAAATTTTTGGGATACAATGAAGGCAGTGCTGAGAGGGAAATTTATAGCCCTAAATACCTATATTAAAAAAGAAGAAAGGGCTAAAATCAAAGATCTAAATCAACAACTGGAGAAACTAGAAAAAGAAAATCAAACCAATACCAAAACAAGCAGAAAGAAAGAAATAACAAAGATTAGAGCAAAAATAAATGAAATAGAGAACAAAAACAAAATAGATAAAAATCAATAAAAACAAAGGTTTTTTTTTGTTTTTGTTTTTTGTTTTTTTTTTGTCAATAAAATCAACAAACCCTTAGCGAGACTAACAAAGAAAAAAAGAAAAGACTCAAATAAAATCAGAAGTGAAAGGGGGGACATTATGACAGACCCCACAGAAATAAATATGATCATAAGAGGATATTATAAGGAGGTGTATGACAACAAATTAGACAACCTAGATGAAATGGACAAATTCCTAGAAATGCACAAACAACTTACATTGACTCTATAAGAAATACAGGAACTCAACTAACCAGTCAAAAGCAAAGAGATTAAATCAGTCATCAAAAATCTTCCAACAAAGAAAAGTCCAGGATCAGATGGCCTCACAGGTGAATTCTACAAAGCATTTCAAGAAGAATTAATACCAATCTTGTTTAAACTTTTCCAAAAAATTGAACAGGAGGAAAAATTGCCCAATACATTTTTATGAAGCCAACGTCACCCTAATACCAAAGCCAGATAAAGATACTACAAGAAAAGAAAATTGCAGACCAATCATTCTAATTAACATAAATGCAAAATTTCTCAACAAACTACTTGCAAATCGAATATGACAGCATATAAAAAGAATTATTCATCACAATGAAGTAGGTTTTATGCCTGGTATGTAAGGGTGGTTAAACATAAGAAAATCAACTAACATAATACACCAAATTAAAAAATTGAAGGGAAAAAAAACACAGGATAATCTTGATTGATGCAGAAAAGCATTTGACAGAATCCAGCATTCTTTCTTGGAAAAAAAAAAAAAAACACTATAAAAGGAAAGTTCCTCAATATAATAAAGGGCATATGTGAAAATCCCACAGCCAACACCATACTCAATGGGAAGAGGTTGAAAGTTTTCCCTCTAAGATCAGAAAAAAGAAAAGGATGTACACTGTAACAACTGTTATTCAACATTGTATTAGAATTTCTAGCTAAAGCAATTAGGCAAGAAAAAAATAAATTAAAAGCATACAAATTGGAAAAGAGAAAGTGAAACTCTCATTATTCACAGATAATATGATCCTAAATTTAGAAAATCCCAAAATATCTATGACAAAGCTGTTAGAGCTAATAAATGAGTGCAGCAAAGTGGCAGGATACAAGATCAACAGGCAATAATCAGTAGTGTTTCTATACAATAATAATGAGCAAGCTGAGGAGGAAATCAAGAAAAAAAATTCCATTTACAATAGCAACAAAAAAGACTAAAATATCTAAGAATTAATTTAACCAGCAATGTAAAGGATCTATATTTAGAAAACTGCAAACCACTGCAAAAAGAAATCAAAGAAGACTTAGACAAATGAAGGACATTCCGTGTTCATGGGTTGGAAGACTAAACATCATGAAGATGTCAATTCTACCCAAATTGATTCATAGGTTCAATGCAATACCAATGAAAATTCTAACAGCCTACTTTACAGAAGTGGGAAAGTCAATGCCCAAATTTATTTGGAAGGTAAAGGGACTCCAAATAGCCAAAAACATGCTAAATGAGAAGAGGGAAATTGGAAGACACTTTGTGACCTTTAAGTGGATTATAAAGTTACACTGGTCAAAACAGCATGGTATTGCCATAAGGATAGACACATTGATCAATGGAATAAAATTGAGAGTTCAGAAATAGACGCTCACTATTATAGTCAACTGATTTTTGATAAGCCTACCAAGTCCACTTTTCTGGGACAAAACAGTCTCTTCAACAAATGCTGCTGGGAGAAATGGATAATCATAAGAATGAAATATGAGCCCTATCGCACTCCCCATGCAAGAATCAACTCAAAATGGATCAAGGACCTATATAGATGCCAGGACTATAAAACTCCTAGAAGATAATGTAGGAAAAACATCTACAATACCTTGCAGTAGGTGGGGGGCTCTTAAACCTTACACCCAAAGCACGAGCAACAAAAGAAAAAATAGATAAATGGGACCTCCTCAAAATATCCCCAGAATTCTGCACCTCACAGGACTTTGTGAAGAGGATAAAAACACAGCCTACTCAGTGGGAGAAAATATTTGGAAATCACACGTCCAACAAGGGTCTAATATCCATGATATATAAAGACATACTACAATAAACTCAACAATAGAAAGACAAATGACCTGATGAAAAAATGAGCAAAAGACCTGAGTAGACATTTTTCTAAAGAATAAATACAAATGGCTAAAAAACACATGAAAAAAGTGTTCAACATCAGTGGCTATTAGGGAAATGCAAATCAAAGCTACAATGAGATATCATTTCACACCTACTAGAATGGCCACTATTAACAAAACATAAAACGACAAGTGTTGGAGAGATGTAGAGAGAAAGGAACACTTATTCACTGTTGGTGGGATTGTAGAATGGTATAGCCACAGTGGAAGTCTGTTTGGTGGTTCCTAAGGACGTTAGACATGGAATTACCATGTGACCCAGCAATACTACTACTAGGTATGTACCCAGAAGAACTGAGAGCAGCATTATTCACAATTGCCAAAAGATGTAAACATGTCAGGTGTCCATCAACTGTCGAATAGATAAACAAACTGTGGTATAGGCACATGATGGAATATTATTCAGCTGTAAAAAGAAATGAAGTTGTGAAATATATGACAACGTGGATGAACCTGGGAGGCATTATGCAGAGTGAAGCAAGCCAGGCACAAAAGGACAAATATTGTGTGACTTTGCTGTTATGGACTAAATATAATGAGCAAGCTCATGGTATTAATAGCTAGAATATGAGTCACCAGAGAATAGAATGTGGTTAGAGGATGGAAAGCTGAGGTTTAATCTGTGCAGAATTGGTAAAAAGTTGTTTTTAAGTGTTTGGAAAGAAATAGAAATCCTGAAAGCACATCATAGGATTTGTAATTAGTAGAGTTAACATATGGGTATGATGATTTTGCTTTGTTTTATTTTACTTGTTTTTGTTTTTTTTTTTTTTTTTTTTTTTTGGAGTAGTGAAAATGCTCTAATATTGATTGAAGTGATGAATGCGCAACTTGGTGATTATACCAAATGCCATTGATTGCACACATCAGGTAAATTATATGGTTTATGAACAATAAAATAATAGGGTAGGTTGGGAGAAAAATACACCAAATGTAAGATATGGACTATTGTTAGTACTAATACTCTGACGATGCTCTTTCAAAATTTGTTACAAATGTTTCACAACACTGTAAGGTATTTATGATGGGATGATATATGGGAGCCCTGTATCATGTTATGCACATTTGTTTTGTAAGTTCACAACTTTTACTGTAACACATATTGTTTATGTACGTTCATGTATGACTGATATACTTCAATAAATTGTTTTTAAAAGGAAAAATAGAATAGTAGATATACATTTACAAGTAATAATAAAAAGCGATAGTTCAGGAGTGACCTGATCTTTTAAAAAAAAACCTTTCTAAAAATAGTTTTATTTTTTTAGGTGGATAATTGTGGTATCAAGTTGCTATGGAATTTAGATATATTTTTTAAAGATGTAGCAGTTTTATTTTAAAATACAATGTTTGCAGCTATTTAAAATTATGAAGAAAAACTCAGATACCTACCTAAACATGTGCCATCTTTTACATAAATGGCTTTACAAAATTCTTCTAGATATTTCATAAGCAAAGAATTTTGAAGACTGATTTCCTTCAGTCATTCTGTTCCTTAGCCATGATGTGCTTGGAAACAATTCCATTGGTTTGTCCTCAGTCAATTATTCTTAAAGAAATTCTTGGATACCACTTCCTGTCCTAATTTGTACTACTTGCTTTCCAGGTCTATCTCACACCTGCCATTCTCATGGATTATTTTACATCCAAGTCTTTCTCTCTCATTTGTCTAATTGCTTATTTGTTTTAAGTAATCGGTTTGCTGGTATTCTTTAAGTCATTTCTTCAGGCACAGAAAAGGTCAACTTGCTGAGTCCTGTTTTATTTTGTTCTCCCATTTCATAAACAGGTTGGATAGAATTCTAGATTCTCAATTACTTCCCCCAGATCTTTGAAGGTAGTATGACCTTGTCCTCAATCAAATGTTGCAGAACAGAAGTTGAGGAGAGTCTGATTTTTATCCTTTGTAGGGGTATTTTTTCCCATTCTCAAAAGTTTTAGGATTGTCTTTTCACCCCGTTATGAATATTCACAACGATATGCTTAGGTTTGTGCCAGTTGTTATTTGTTCTGCTTTGCAATGAATAGGCATTTTTATATTTAAAGTCCTTATATTCCATCTGGTCTGGGGATTTGTTTTCTGGTATTTACTCCTGCCCATTTTCTCAGTGCTCCTTTGTTTGGAACTTCCATTAGCAAGATGTTAAACCTCCTAAACGGATCTTCTTTTATTCTTATATTCATCTAACATTTTTCATGTGTTTTATTCATCTGTCTTTGGAAGGTTTCCTTCTTTTATTCTTTGGTTCCTTCAGTTAAGTTATTTTTTTTTTTTTGACAAAAATGTTTGTGTTATTTTATATTCTTAGGGCAACCTGAGTTTTTATAATTAAAATATGAATAAACTCATATATTTCATTAAGCCCAATTGTTATGTGGAAACTTACCAGCTGAGTATAGAGCTCAATGGTGTTCTATGGATCACCTAAAAGTCAAAAGCAAAATTACTTGTTTCTTTTCATAATGAGAAACATTATCTCCAAATATGAAGTTTAACAGGATTTATATGCTTATATACATTAGAAAAATCTGTTAAAACCTATAATTGAATGTTGTGCCACAATGATCAGAGATTACTCTTTATGAAAACTTCTTAGCTTACCATATTTTCTAAAATATCATATGTAATACACATTCCTCCTCTTTGTTTAATGCCATAAGTTGCCAAGGTCACTCTGACACCAGGGGAATAATTTGACCATTTGAAAAACAGTTGTATCTGCCATGGATTTGGTTATGTTTCACCCCGGTGAGTGAGTTTATAAGAAAACAAGCTTTTATGGTTTGGAGGTTTGCTAATGAAATGGGCCACAGCAAGAGGAGTTCCATTACTAATAGCAGGAACCCTTCCATTCCAGGTTTTCCAAATTGGTAGTTGATGTGTTGTGGACACTATTGATATTTTAGTATTCTACTAGCTTCTCTTTAAAACATGTTTTTGACATAAAAGGATATAAATGTCCAATACTTACAAAGTGAAAGGTTAATCCATGTGTTCACTACTCGTTCTTAATGCTAATCCTCTCAGATTTCTAGATTGATGTCACATGAAGTTAAAAATCTAGAGAATTCAGTGTATCATGTTTTAAAGCACCAGCCTTCCTAATATCAAAATCTCACTCAAGTGTGGCTCAAACGGTTGGGCATCCATCTCCCATATGGAGGGACCTGGGTTTGATCCCCAGGACCTCCTGGTAAAAATAAAGAAAAACATAGAAGGCTCATGGGTAGCCATGTCCCGTGCATGGGTGCACCATCAGTCCCCTCAAGCCACACAGCAAGATGACGGCATAACAGGAGAGTGACACAAGGGAGAGCCAAGAAGAGATGCACACACACAAAAAAAAAAAAAACAGGAACTAAGGTGGCACAGGCAGTAGGACGCCTCTCTCCCACATCGGAGGTTCCCAGGATCGAATCCTGGTCAAGACAGGAGGAGAAGGATGAGAAGAGAGGGCAGGAAACAGACACAGAGAATTGCCCAGTGAATGAACACAGAAACAGCAAAAACTTGGGGAAGGGGTAAAAATGGATAAAAGTTAATAAAATAAATAAATACATCCTTTTTAAAAAATCTCACTCAAATGGCATTTATTGCTAAAATTAATTCATTTAGGCACTGATTATGTGTCCCAAGAATTATACTTCCTTTTACCTGGATTAATTCATTCACCAATTATTTATTGAGTACCTACTACATGCCAGACACTGTGATATGTTTGGGAAGATATAAAAATGGGGGAACAGAAAAAAGAACCCAAAAATCCTGCTCTCATGAGAATTTATATTCTAATGGAGGAGGAGGGGAAAGACATAAAAAAGCAGATATAGTAACAAGTAAATTATATCATATGTTAGAAAATGATATGAGCCGAGTCAATGAAGAAGAAAATAAAGCAGAATAAGGGGGATCAAGGGTGTAGTAAGAGCAGCTGATACTGTTTTTGCACAGCTAGGCTTATAAGAAGTGATATTTATTAAAATACTTGAAAGAGGTGAGAAAATTGGCCATATGCAAATTTGGGGGAAGAAAATCTCACGAAGTGAGAAAAACTGGTGCAAAGATCCTAAGTCAGGAGAATCTCCAGTTGTGTTCAAGGAATAACTAGGAGCCCAGCACGGCTAGGTCTGAGTGAGTGAGGAGGGGGTTTTACTTTCCTGGGATGCTCAAGCAAATGCCATGAAATGGGCTGGCTTTAAACCGTGGGGTTTTATTAGCTTATGTTTTTGAGGCTGAAAGAAAGCCCAAATCAAGGCATCATCAAGGCGATGCTTTTTCCCCAAAGTTTGTGGCATTTGGGGGCTTGCTGTTGGCCATCCTTGATAGTTCGTCACATGGCAAGGCACATGGTGGCATCTCTTGGTCTCTTCCTCCTCTTCTGGGTTCCGCTTCAACTTCTTGCTTCCACGGCTTTCTCTCTATCTCTCTCTCCATCTGAAATTCATTCTCTTATAAAGGACTCCAGTAATAAGATTGAGATCCATCCAGATTGAGGTGGGCCATACCTAAACTGAAGTAACCTCATCCAAAGATCCTACGTTCAATGGCTTCACACCCACAGGAATGGATTACGTTTAAGAACATGATTTTCTAGGATACATATGGTGGTAGGAGGTGAAAGCTTCATTGGAGTGTGATTAAGAGAACATAGGAGAAAAGTAATTGAAGACAGTGGTTTATAGAGGTTTGCTGGGAATGAGAGCAGAGTAAGTGAGTTAAGAAAATTTGGGGTTTATTTGGTTCTAAGGTAGGAGAAATAACATCTTGCTTGGCAGTTGTTGTGGGTGATCCAACATCAGTTGTCCATTTTTCCATTTCTGGTGATAGTTTCGCTTTACTGATATAAACACACTCCTGCCTCATAGCTAACATCACAAATTTCAGTACTAGGCAGTGCTTACTTGAAACAGTAAAGGACACTGTTTTTAGTTTACTGCAATAAATCCACATAGTGTTATCCAGGTGTGATAACCTGTCTCCAAGGTAGTCCCCAAAGAACCCTTTCTACTCTTCACTCACTTGTAAACTCCCTTCACTCATTGTATCAGGGTTAGCCCGTGTAACCAACAGAATATGATGAAAATCACTGGACGTCACTTATGAGATTGTGGCTTCCAAATGATTGTGGCTTCCATCTTTCTTGATCTTGCTCTCCGTATGAGTGCTCACTCAGTGGGAAGCCAGTAGCCATGCCATGAGGCAGCCCGGAGAAGAAGCCCACATGGTGATGGCCTGGGTCTGCCAACAACAAGATGAATGAACTTTGAAGCAATCAAGCTTTCAGATGACCGCAGAACCAAATAACACTTTGATTGCAGCCTTATTAGAGGCTCTGAGCCAGAAACACTTACTTAAGCCACTTCTAGATCTCTGGCTCTCAGATATTGCATGTAATAAATGTTTGTCATTTCTAACTGCTAAGTTTTGATGGATATTGTTAAGTAGCAATAGATAACTAATACACCAATGTAGACCGACTTCATAGTCTGGCGATCTTGCCAACCTGAAATATAAGCTTTCCTTTGAGGATTACTGACAATCAAGGGAAGAGAGAAACTCTGAAAAGGTTCTGGAACATTCAAAGACAACTTTCATTGCATAGTTTACTTCTGTGCCCTTGCTACAGGCGCACTTATGCAAAAGTTTCAGTCTTTGCATATCATCTCTTACATGATATTACATTATGTATTTATTTCCCTCTCTATTACCTTCCTTAGTGTGCCTGATACGATTATCATTTTATGTCCTCACCATCCCGTGAAGGAGAACATAGGTCATATCCCTATAGTCAAAGATTTCTACAAATTCCAGGTAACCCAAGGAGTACAGAATTCATGTTTGCTCTCTGAAGGAGCAGAGATGATTTAAAAGAAAATAATAACATTAATAGCTAACATCTGGTAAAGCCCTTTATGACTTACAAATATTTCCCCTTAGCAGTAAATCTCACTTAATATCCATAGCAAACCTGTGAGGCCAATTCACTTATCTTCATTTGCCTGATGAGGACGTAAAGTCCTACAGAAGTTAAATAGCCAGTTCAAATTTGCAAGATCAGAGGCTGTAATGCTCATTGATCACAGAACGAACACAAATAAGCTACCAGTTGAGTTCTGTTAATCCACTATTAAAGCTGCACAATATAAAGGGCAGTTTGGGGTTTGTTCGATTCTTTAGAGTCACATCATGTACTTAGGCCCCTTGCCTCCTTCTGAACCCCTCAACTTCAAGAGTCCCTCTCACGCCTTGTATTTTGTGATCCAACCATCACCAGGGAAGATTTCCAAGAAACTCAAAGGGTGTGAGAGTCTTTTTATTCCAGTGTAAACTCTGAACTAGAGCAAAAAGGGAAAGCAGGATACCAAAGAATGAGGAATGTTAAATAAAGAGGAATGATAAGAACCTTCTGGCACTGGGATATTGAGAAGAAAGTAAAGAAATAACAACAACAACATCAGTTCCCCAGGACCTTCCTCACCCTCTTATCCTTTCTTTTTGAATTCTTTCCATAGAAAAATAAATTAAACCAATAATCCCCATCTGAGGGAGGTAATGGGGGAAAAGAAAAGATTCTTTTTTCTTTTTGCTAGAAAGTGAAATGTGACTGTGTGGTATATTCAATCTGGTTTGAACTGCTTTGATTTCTTTTTTTTTTTTTAAGAAGAAAATAAAACACTTTGCATACTAAGTTCTCATACTGGAATTCCTGGAAGTCATTCTGGAGTCAGACTTTCGTCTGTTAAAAAATTTTTTTTTCTTTAGAGACTTCCTGCAGCTCTGGGACTGAGGCCAGCAGACAGGGGTTTCAACCTCCTCTTGCCAAAATTTAAGCACTACGTGGCAGCAGCAGGACATGCAAGCATCTGAGTCCAGAAAGAAGGCTTTCTCTGCTGAGATGTGGATTCAAACAGTCGTGACCTCTTAAGAAGAAAAGAAGAAAGCATAGGCGTCAGCTTTCGGAGTGTAAAATTAAATGAACTTGAATACAGATGCAGGGTAATTAAAATCACAATCTAAAAGATGAAGTTTTGTTTGTAACCTTCCAAACTCAACATTAACTCTCTAGCAATTCTTCTCACCATCTTACTAAAGGATGGCCTAGAATTCAGTTTTCTTTTTGGCGCCCTCTGAGGGTGGCAGGATATTCAACAATGTGATGCTTTTACGGAAATTATTCAAGATTTTTATTCATAAGCTGTGGATGATGTTTGGGGATCCTTTATTCTTAGTGGACTCATAAAAGTTTGCAAACCACCCCCAAAAAGAGCACAAGAATCACTAAACAATAGAACCATAGAATTTTAGACATCATCCAGACCAAGCACTCATTAAACCTGTTATCCTGTAAACCATCCATTTCAAGGAATTAGTCAATCTTTGAAACCCTTCAATGATGGAGGACTCATCAGAAGCAGTTCATACTATCTACTGTAAAAAAATATATGACTTATGTAAGTTTCCAAAAACAGAAGCCTAACAAATTCTAAGAATGGGCCTCCTCCTGGAAATTCATAGTTGAAATATGCTACCAAAGTTTGGAAGTTGTTTGGAAATTAACATTAATTTGTTTTCAATGGAAAAAAGTAGTGATATTGATTGGTTTTCCAGGAACCCCATGATAAATTTTACTTAATTCATAATGCAACTTAAAAAAATACATATTGGGCATTAGTATTTCCTTCAGTATTTTTCCTCGCGATTGCCTATTACAAAAGAGGACTCTTCCAACTACATTTTTGTAGACTTTTGTAAGATTACAAGAGGAAAAGTCACTACCCATAGTATTGTTTCCACTGGAAGATGTGTCTAAGTCATTCCCCAATGAATGAAGAATGTTTTGTGAAAAATATTCTTGTGTTCTTGGACACATCTTAGGGAGTCCCCTTATAAGAAGAAGTGTAAGAAACAGTATTATGTAGCATGTTTGAAATATTTGTAACAAAACTAGTAAATATTCATTAATATCCCACCTTCCTTTTAGTTATATGACTCTTTCTCTCTGATCCCCTATCTGATTTTTAGCAGAGTATATAGCTGACCTGCTAGAACCCATATTTCATTGCTTCCCTTGTAGCTAAGTGTGACCACTTGATTAAGTCCCTCCAAATGACATTGGAAAAAAAGATATGTTACATTATCCAAGTTACTTCCTTAAAAGGAATATGTTGACCATCTGCTTCTGTGCCCATTTTTATGTGGACTGGAATTTGGACATGTTGCTGGAGAGTGAGCAGCTTTAACCAAGTGAAGCTACACCCCAAAGGGTATCAAAGTAACAAGGAGCTTCTTTCCCCAGATGCCCTCAGAAAGCATTCACACACCCCCACTCTGGACCGCCTCCTGCCTTTCTTGGAATTATCATGTGGGAAAAAAAACAAATCATTTTCTTTGCCTGAGAACCTGCATTTTTGGTATCTTTGCTGCATCAGCTTAGCCTGCCTCCCAACTAAACCAAAACTTTCAATGTTTTGAGTCCTGTGTATGATAAGTTTACTTTCACTGCTTTATTTGATTCCCATTACAAGTTAACAAGATTAGCACTTCTCTTTTCCAGAATTTACAGTTAAGAGAGGAAAGTAGTACAGCGCACGACCTCTGCAAAGTAATCAGGAAAGTCGTTTTTCTGTGTTTCGAAAGCTAGAGAAACTGTAAGGTGCATCACAAAAATCAAGGTAGTCTGGCAGTACTTAAAGAGCTGGAGTATGATGGTTTGCTGGGAGATTTCCCTTTTTCCAAATCCAAGTTCATCTGAACAGGGTGGTCCAAATTACGCACTTGGAGTGAGCAATATACAATCCAAACTGAATAGAGAATCGAGGTCAGTGACTCTGAAGTGACAGAAAATAGGTGTTGCTTTTAAGGAAAACCTCTCTTTCCTCGCTGTGACCCTATGAGAACTCTCTGTGAGGGTAGGGGAGTTTCATTTCTACAACAGCATTAAATCAGAGATGTAACATCTTATGCAACGACTCCAATGATAGCTCATATCATTTCTTGGCAACTTCAGTATCCAAATGCATGATTCTTCTAATAGCCTGGCTTTCAATTCCTTGAACTATTATGATCTTTTCCTCCAAGGCCTTCAGCTCCTCTCTTGCATGGTCTTTTCTTCATCATTATCAATAGCCACAGCCCCTTCATAATCTCAGTTTCTGCATCCTGCTCTTTTCCCACCACTTCCTAACTCTCCAGCTCATTTCCTCTAATCCAGTGACTCTACAATCTTCCAACCCTACTGAGAGCTCCATTCCATTGACCCTTATTAGAATCTTAAGGTAAGTTTCTCATCCTCTTGTTCAATCATCCTCAATCTCCCTGTTTTACCCTGGTTAAATTCCATGATTGATCATCATAATTTCTCCCTTGCCTTCAAGCGTAACCTTTTGGGATTTTTCTTTATTTGTTGAACTCACTTGGTTAAAACACAGCTCTGATTAAATCACACTCTGTTCCAACTCCATGTCTGCCAGGAACATGTCTGCAAGGTGGTGAAAAGCTTAAAGCTATGCAGCATAACCACAAATTCTAACAGGGTCCTTCAGGCTGCCGGTAAGTCATACTACATTTCCCCGTCTATTTGCCCTCCCAATTTCCTAGCTGACCATTTTATATTATCTCTTTTTTCCTCAAAACTACAGCAATTCTGACCTCAGCCTTGCTCTTGGCTGCTGGCCTCACTTCCTGTTCGCTGAGAAAACTGAAGTAATCTGAGGAAAGCACCCACATACTCCCACTGTCACATCCACTTATCTCCAAGCATCTGTTCCCATGAATCCTGACTTCTCTCCTGTTAATAGGAACTGTACTTGCTCCTATCAAAAGCAAATCCCTCCCTTTTTGCACTAGATTAATTTGCTTAAAGCTTCCAAAAACAATATGCCAGAAATGGGATGGTTTTTACAATGGGAGTTTTTTTGGCTTGCACGCTTACAGTTCCAAGGCTGAGGAAATTGCCCAAATCAAGGCATCATAAGGTGACATTCCGTCACAAAAGACTGGCTGCAGGTGATCCTGGACTCCTCTGTCACATGGGAAGGCAAATGGTGGCATCTACCCATCTCTGCCTTCTCCTCTGGGCTCCATTGCTTTCAGCTTTGCTGTTCCATCTGTGGCTTTCTCTTTCACAGCTTCTGTGGGTTCCTTTCTGAACTCTTGTGTTTCTGTGTTTGTCTCTTCCATATTCATCCCATTTACAAAGGACTATAGTAAGAGGATTAAGACCTACCCTGGGTCATACCCTACTGAAGTAACCTAATCAAAAGAAGGTCCCACCTACAATAGGTTTACACTCACAGAAATGGATTAGCCCTAAGGACATAATATTTTCTGGGGTCTATAACAGCCTCAAACTACCACACACTAGATTCTATTTTATTTTGTCTACTCAAAGTCATGCTTCTCTTAAATCTCTGATTACTGTGGTACGTGATTGTTTCTCTACTGGGTTTTTCCCATCAGTAAACATACCTGCTATCATTTTTCCCATGTTAAAATGAAATAGAAATAAAACAAAACAAAATACTTCTTTTGACCACACTTTCACTGTTACTTATCTTTTCATTTCTCATCTACCCTTTACATTAAATCTCCTTGAAATGCTGTCTATACCCCCCAGTCACAATCCCTTTCCTCACATTCTTTCTTACTCCCAATCCAATCAAGCTTTCATCCTTACTGCCTGTAGTAGGTTGAATTATGTACCCCAACAGACACATGTTTTTTATCTTAATCCTCAACCCAATGGATGTGAACTTATTGTAAATATGACCTTATGAACATGTTATTTGTAGTTAAGGTATGGCCCAACCAAATAAGGGTGAGCCTTACTCCATATTACTGGAGGCTTTAAAAAGACAAGAAACTGGGATCCAGAAGTTGGAGAAGGCCACATGGAGAAGGCAGAAGTCAGCAGAGAAACAGTGGACAAAAGGAGAGGGCATCACTATATGAAAGGAGGTAGACACACAAGCCAAGCAACTCCAAGGATTACCAGCAGCCAGCACCAAAATGGTAAAGATTTCAGAGAGAAAGAAAGCCTTGCTGAAATCTTAATTTTGGACTTCTTCTCCCCTCAAAACCTGAGCCAACAAATTCCCATTGTTTAAGCCAAACCATTGTGTGGTATTTGTTATAGTGGGCCAGCAAACTAAGATACTACTCCACTGACATCACTCCTATCATTGCTGCCAATAATCCCAGCTTTGTTAACTCCAAAGATCTGATCACTTCTTCCTGCTCTGACTGAAATATTTTCCTTCAGATATCCACATGGCTACATCATTGCTCAAGTGTTATCTTTTCAAAAAGGTGTACCCTGACCATTCAGTTTAATATCTTCATCACCACCTCAAGTACTCTCTATTATCTTTACCTTGGAAAATATTTGTCCATAACATCTATCACTATCTAACATACTATAAAAGCTATCTACTTATTTACTATGTAAGTATGGTTACTGTTTATTTGCTATCACTGCTTTGCAGAATGTAAGTGGCACAAGGGATTCTACCAAGGATCTTTATTTATTTAACTCATAAATCCCAGCACCTAGAATAATGTTTATATTTAATTCATGTAGGGGCAAGGATTTGCTTTTGAATAAATGAATTACAGTTGTAGTAGGTTAAGCTTTTTTGGACCCCAGAACAGTATGTTCTTACACTCTTCCTGTGGTGTAAACCTATTGTAAGTAGGACCCTTTGATGAGGTTCCTTCTGTTAAGGCATGGCACAAGATGGGTATTAATTCTCTTATTAGAGTCTTTTATAAATGAGATGAATATAGAGAGAAAAAAGGAGGAGGTTATGGAAGCAAGACACTGAAATCAAGGAAACTGGAAGAGAAAAGAGAGACCAGCAGGTGCTGCCATGTGCCTTGCCATGTGACAAAGAAGTTCAAGATCACCAACAGACAGTCTTTGGAGAGAAGGCATCTCCTGATGATGCCTTGATTTGGTAATTTTTCTCAGCCTTGGAATTGTAATCATGCAAGATAATAAAACCCCATTGTTAAAAGCTGATCCATTTCACAGTATATGCATTTTGGCAGCCTAGAAGACTAGAGCAATAGCTATCACCATTTATTGAATGATCACTATCAACCAGATTCTGTGCTAAGTGTTTTATATATATATAATCTCCCTGAGTTATTTCATTCAGCCTGCAAATAGGCTTCAAGATTTCCATTTCATATATGAAAACATTGGAGCCCAGAAGGGCTAAATAGTTTCCCTGAAGTCACATAGTCAATAGATTAATAGAACTAGGGTACTTTGATTCTAACGTCCACACACTAATACAGTGTATGCTATATTTCTCTATTGTAAATTATAACCAGTAATCTGTAATGAAGGGGGGAAATGCCTTTTACCCATCTCCCCAGTGAGATTTTAAGATCAAGAACGTTTCCTAACTGATGTCCCCTCCCTTTATTTTCTTTCCCACCAAACAGCCATATTACTAACAGAATGCACATTCTAAAATGCACATTTCATCATTAAATTCTGATACTTAATATCTTTCAATGGTTTTTCTATGCTTACAGTGAATTAAAAACTCCTTAGCAGAATATGTCAGTTAGGATCCATCAGGAAAACAGAAATCTTTTTATATATTTTAAGTAGAAGGAATGTTAAACAGAGAATTGGTCACCCCAAGAATGGAAGAACTGAGAAGCCAAACAGGGAACAATGAGGTCACCTAGAAAGCCATAATAGTAGAAATCTGTTTCTACAGATGGATGATGAGAGAAGGTGATGTTGGCACAACACAGAAGTCATGGTTGCCACCAGGTGTGGGAACCATAATAGAAGCTGTCAGTGGGGATCTGGGACCAGGAGTCAAAGGGGATGGAGAGCAGCCCATCAGGAGGTGGAACTACAGAGAAAATGGAACTGCTGCCAGGCAGTGCCCAAGAGAGAAAAAGGGCAGAAGAAAGGCTTGGCTTCTTCCTCCTTCCCAGTTTCCAATCTTCTGCCAGTAAAAAGCCAAGGAAGGAAAACTGACAGGAGTAAGCCTGCCTGCAATACAGAGCAAAGCATGGAAGAGTGAGGACATTCTGAGGGCAAAGAGACCAGTGGTGAGCACACTTGGCATACAAAGTTCTTCTCAATTTGGCCCCTGCTCACCTTCTCAGGCACTCACCTCTTTGCCTTACCGTTCAGCAGGTTCATACTACTTGCAATTCTTTCTGTAGGTCCTGCTATTTTCATATAGCCTCTGTAATGCCATTCCCTACATATTTTCAAGAACTAGCTCAGTTGTCAATTTTACAACTTTACAGGAAAAGCTCTTTTCTCCTGGGGAATATCTTTTATTTTATGAACAACAAGCATGGGATCTAGCACACTTTAATGTTTCCATGTGGGTCTCTCATGCCAATTTTGAAGTTTTTGTTCAGGACTTTGTACATGGGAAACAGGCATTCAACCACTGAGGTACATCTGCTGCCCAATGAGAGTTAGGTTTTTTGTTTGTTTGTTTGTTTGTTTATTTGTTTGTTTGTTTGTTTGTTTTTAGGAGGTTCCAGGGATCAAACCCAGGACCTCATACATGGGAAGCAGCCACTCAACCACTTGAGCTATATCTTCTCCACCATAATTTATTTACAATGTGATTTTTTTTGCTTGTGTACAACTGGATGCAGAGTAATAATCCTTGGAAGAATTATTCATATTTGTTGGATGAATGAAGGAAGCAAAAAAAAAATTTGATTTCAATGCATTTGAAAAATGCTCCAAGATTCTCAGGAAAGGACCAGACCTACAGAACAGTATGTGTCACCCTCAAGCAAGGCCAACCCTGTCATTTACTGAGCCATGCAGAGGTGGGACATAAAAGGCCAAAGATGCCCCATATCAAAAGCCAACCATCAGGCAATAGAGCAAAGCATGCTACAGAGGCCCTGACTGCCAGGGGTATGAACTGACTAAGTTGAACTTAGGTATTGCCTGTGGTATCTTTGGGAAATTAAAGAGGAACAAATGTGAGTGATTTTAAGAGTTGAGGGATTGTTGTTGTTATTTTCTTTTATCACCAGCATTACATAGACTGTTGTTCTCCACCAACTTTGCAAGACTGGAGCTAGGATAACTGCCCATGGGAAGGGCCAAAGGCTCAGTGAGTAGGAATTCTTGGGCTCCTCCTTGGGAGGCAGCTGATTCAGGAGCAGACAAGAAACCATAGGTGGTATCTTCTGTATGCAACTGACACCTGCAGCATATTTTTATATGGAGAAGGGGGGGAATAATAAAATGACAAAATTGAGTCAAATCAGAATAGCCTATCATCTTTGAAGGCATACGAAGAAAAGGGATAACGTGTTCTAGAAAAGAAGATTGGGTGTAATTTATTGTCTTTGACCCTTGGCACATTTACCTTGGTGGCATGCTATCACAAGACACAAAGAAAAACGAAAGAGTGAAATGGTCATGTAAGCATGGTCAGCACGAGTCTTTCTGTGGCATGATGTGCCACCCAGGCAGGGATGAAATATGAGTATGTGGCACCAGGCAAAGCACTTACCTCCTTAAGGCCTGTTTACTCATCTCTATATAAATGATGGCATTTAACTGGTTGGTTAGCAGTGATTAAGAGTATGCTGTGTGCTAGACACTGTGCTAGGTACTTAATTTTCATAATCTTTCAACCTCGATGAACCCTCTGAAGTAGATTCTACCAAAACCCTTGCTAAGATAATTTCTTATCTGTGTGTTTAAGACTAAAGGGGAAGAGTACAAAGATCAAGGTTACACTTCACAGTCTTTGCAGTTGTAGAAAGAGCTGATACTAGAAAACCCATTTCTATGGTAAAAACAGTTGTGGAAAACAAAAAGAGTGGCTCTTCTTTTGCTTAAGTAACATTATTAGTGACCTTTTTACTAATGCTTTTTGAAAATGTGTTAGTAGCAATAACTGCAATATTTCCCATTATGAAGATTAAAAAAAAGAATTTGTTCAAAGATTCATGAGATTTGTGGTTTAGGTGTGCTTTTTTCTTTTCAAAAAAATATTGCACCTTATCAGATTTTGGGTTTCTTGAGAAAAGATATAACACTTTAAAAAAAAAAAAAAAAAGAAAATTTCTTATATTCATTTCTTGTATCCACTGTTAAATAAGTAGAGAAGAACTGATTCTGGTCCTAGTTTAATGCCATACTCCCCTGCAAGACATTAATAAATATTAATAGCAGCAATTAAATGGTTAATAAGGTAAATATATTGTCTTCAGATGACCCAGAACTAGTCTGACTCATGAGAGTAAGCATATAGCCAGTCACACGGTGCTGTCTTCAAAAATGTAAGTAGGTATTGAATCAAAGAAATGGCGATTTGCCTTTTTAACATTACTTGATATCATTTAATTTAAATCACAAGAGGATTTCAACTTAAATCTATGTTAATTTTTTTAAATGATAGAAAGCAATTCCCCGTTTATGAAGTTCCTATATTAACAAAAATGAATCATGTTCAAATTTTAGAAATGAGTATTCTAATTTATTTTGCTTTTCAATGTTATATACACAAAGATATGATTTAAGTCACTTACATATTATGGGTGTAAGTGCATTAATTTCTGCAGAATTCTAAAAGTTTGTTCTTTTATGTAATTAGAAATACCTTTTCAAACACTCATTTCATGAATAGTACGTCAGTTGACACTGATTAAACTCTTCTAATCTATATGTTTATGAAAATATGCAAATGACTAGGTTAATTTTTTAGTATTTTTTAGCCTGTTGCTGTCTTTTTACTTTGTCCTAATATACCATTTAGATCTTCAATTTAATGATGGCAAGATGTAGTGGGCAAAGATTAATGGGTATTAAATTCAACTTTCTTCATTTTTGTTTCACTTTTCCTTGTGTTGGCTAATTCCTTAAGGTCCTTCCAGGTATTCATGGTTTCTTAGCTTAATTCTTTTTTTTTTTCAAAGATTTATTTATTTATCACCCCCCCTCCTCCAGCCCCATTTGGGGTCTCTGTCTTCTCTCTGTGACCATTTGCTGTGTGCTCTCTGTGTCTGCTCATCTTCTCTTTAGAAGGCACTGGGAACCAAACCTGGGATCTCCCATGTGGGAGGGAGGCACTCAATCACTTGAGCCACCCCAGCTCCCTGTTTTGTTGTGTCTCTCATAGTCTTTCCTCTGTGTGTCTCTTTGTTGCATCATCTTGTTGTGTCAGCTCGCTGTCTTGCTCATCTTCTCCAGGAGGCACCGGGAACCAAACCCGGGACCTCCCATGTGGTATGTGGGTGCTCAACCACTTGAGGCAGAACTGCTTCCCAGCTCAATTCTTAAGCTAAAGAGATTGACTCTACTGAGCCCCAGTGAAATAATTTTGATAGTATACTCATACCCAAAGTTTACAGAAAGTAAACTGAGTCTAAAATGCTGCCAGATTTTCCTTGTGCATTTCCATTTTTGAAATAGTAATTAGGTGGTTGACTAGTCAGAGTGTATCATTTTACTTGTGTCTTCTAATATAAATCTTTTCCTTAAAATACTTATCTAATAAAGATTTATCTAATATAAATCTTTTCCTTAAAAATGTGATTGACGATGTATTCCTTTTACTTAACCTACATATACTAGCTTTAAAAATGTGTAAAGTTTTGAAACCTTAGAGACTAACTCATTTGTGCTGAAAGTTTTCATTACTCTGATATAATACGGTTTGGTCATAATTGCCTCTCTTCCTTCATCCTTGAAGATGACACAGGAATTTGAGGCTATTTGAAATGCAAAGGCTTATGCTAAACAGTCTGGGTCACATTGTTTTAATGACCAAATGAGCTGTTAGTGGGTCTCAGAGAGAATCATCATCACCCATTCTTTACAAAGGTGCTTTTAAGAACAAGTTTAACATCTCATAATAATCCTTCAGTCCTACAACATTGCTTTCCATAATATGGGAAGCATTTCATAATCAGCTTTAGATAGGAACCAGTAAAAATACATCTATTCATTACCCATTTCCTATAAAGTACAGAAACTGTGTGAGGAAATGAAAATAAAAATAATGTTCCTTTGCTTTTATAATTTCAGTCTAGTTAAGGAAGTGAACACACACACACACACACAATACAACACTCCTAAGCTAATGGCAACATTTGGACCAGAAATTAAATAAACCTGCACAGATTCTGAACCCCGTAGTGTAAGAACTTGCAGTGACTTGACAGATGAAGCTAAAACTAAACTTCCCTTCACAATATTGGCCAATGGTAAAGAGAACATAAAGAAAAAGCACAGTGAAAACATGTGCAACACTCAAAACACCAAATGTCAAAACTCAATTGTTGCCAGGCTTTTCTGTGATTTTAATGAATACATCATCTCTTCTTCTCTCCCTCCCACCACTCATATTACTTTTACTTTGAGTAGCTCTATCCCCCTTAGAGATGACTACATGCTACAGTAGCTTCTTGATTATCAAGACATTTCCTGTCTATTCGCCCTAGTGATTTGACTACCAGGAACTCTTTCTCACATATTATGCTAGTTAGAGCTTGTGGAGATCTCTGGATTCCAAAGAGTTTAAAACTAGTGCTTTCTATCTCCCTTATGGCTGTATCTTATTAGTAGGGGAATGTTGGAACTAGTGGAGATGAGCCTTTAGCATTAGAGAGATACCTGTTCCCTTATTCTAATTAATCCACATAATTTACATAACTATGGGTCAGAGTAAGGAACATATCTATGTATCTTTCTAGTCTATCACTAATGCTTCATCTTTGTCTTAAGAGTAAACACAGTAAGGAAGTATAACATAATAGCTTGTTTTCAGCTCTAGGGTCAAGGTGATAAGTAACGAAGATCATAAAGTTTTTTCAAGGTTATTCATCTCAGTTAATCAGAATTGGACAAGTTTAGTATTGAGACCCTAGGAGTAAGGACTGTAATTGGCTGGAACATACCCTGTTCTGGACTACTCAGGACCTTGGGCATGAACACTAGGTGCAGGGGTATAAAGGGTGTCTAAAAATGGTGACTGAATAGAGACACAATTTACCTATAGGTCAGAGAGTGCATTTATAGCTAGTAGACCAGAGTGATTAAGGCTATTTATTAAGTGCTCCCTATGTGCCTGGTTCCATATTAAGTACTTTTTATGAATTATCTCACTTTCTTCTTATAGAAACATATGCATAGGGTATTGTTATTATTCCACATTTCTGGGCAAGAGAAATGAAACGTAGAGAAGTTGAGTAACTTATTCAAGATTATTCACTGAAAAAGAGCTAAAGTCTGGATTCCAACCCCAGCATACTTCCTCAAGAGCCAGTAGTATTAATCACTGTATTTAATGATACTGTGTCTAGAACCTGGGTTCAGGTTTAGGATCAATCACAGACTAAATGTGTGGTATTGGGCAAATTATTTAATCATTCCATGCCTTCATTTTTCATCTGTAAAAAGTTAAAATAAGAGGACCAATATCATAGATTGTGTAGATAAAATGAAACATTGTATTTAAAGTACTTATTTGAGTGCACTTTAAATGATAGATAAATATTGTAACAATGATAATGAGAATGATGATGAAGAAGATCATGTTAATGATGAAGATCTCATTTTGGCATAGGTTAAAAGCAATGAACTGCCAGGATTTGAGTAATTAATCTTCACTAAAATGAAAATATAAGTAAATTAGCAGTGCTCAATATTCAAAAATTAAATTTAGACTTCCAGTTGACAAAGATGGCAGTGTAATATTTCCAAAGCACCATTTCCCAACAAAATCTTTGAACCACTAGCAAAAACTGGCAGAGCCACCCTCCTCAAAATTCTGAAAAACAACTAAAGGGTTGCAGTAACTGGATGAGTGTCAAAGCAAGTAAAACAGCTGTAAAAATGGTGAAAGAAGCTCATGGCAACCTTACTGGCCACTCTCCTACCTCTTCGTCAGTAGGAAGTACCTGTGTTACTATTGTGGGTCCCTGACCCTGTTTCAGAGCATCTCTATGTGAATACTGGATTGCCTGTAAGTCAGTGGTAAACTATTGGGTGGCAGCCTGAAAGACTGAATCAGGAAGCTTGTTTCCAGCTTGAACTTCTAGAACTTAATAAGCAAAAGCAGTGTGGGGACAACTAAAGCTGCTTTAGAAACAATTAAGTCAAAGTGGTCAGGGGCAAAGGATTACTGGCTTTAACATATACAATAGAGCATCCAGGAAGGGGAAGGTATATTTTGTAGGGAGTAGAGGTTGCAATTGGATTTCTATAAATGAGGACATTCCTATGACTACAGGTGAACACAAACCCAGGAGAGGTCCTTATACTACACTTTTGCATCAGACTGATCTTGATGAGAGAGTTAAACTCTGAAAGAGAGCACCAACTAATGCAGAGCTAATAGGCAAATTCTGTGAAAGGTGTGTTTTAGGTTTTTGCTTTGTTTTTGTTTTTTGCATTGGCTTGGTTATTTTGTTAGTGCTTAACACTCAAGAAAATTTCTGTCTTATCATTAGCTGGAAACAAAATTAAAGGGCAGACAGTTCATAGACTAAATGCCAGAGTTAACACATTAAAATATTAAAATGTACAGTATGGAAAAAAGATAACAAACCAAAAAAAGAAACAGAAAATGGTGGAAAATCCAAAGGAATAGAATAAAAATCCAGAAACCATCAACAAAGAAGATCAGAAATTGTACTTACTAAACAAAAATAAATTTTTAAATGGTCTTCAATACACTCAAAGAAAGGGAAACACATCAAAAGAACTAAAGGATTTCAGAAATGCATTGCATGAACAATATGAGAATCACAATAAAGACAAAGAAATTTTTAAAAGGAACCAAACAGAACTGCTGGAGTTGAACCACAATAACTGAAAATAAAAAATTCCCAGGTGGGTTTCAACAGCAGGTTGCAGCTGGCAGAAGAAAGAATTAGTGAACTCAAAGACAAGAAAATTCAAATAATTTAGTCTGAGGAGCAGAAAGAAAAAAGAATGGAAAAAACACGAGCAGAGTCTATGAGAATTGTGGTACAATATCAAATGCACCAATATAAACATTGGGGGAATCCCAGAAGGAGAAGAAAAGGAGAAGAAAAAATGTCAAAAAAAAAAAAAAGTTCCAAACTTAATGAGACATGAATATAAAAATTCAAGAAGCCCAAGGAAAGGTAAACAGGAAATCCCAAAGAGAACAATGTCCAGACACATAGTAATCAAAGTATCAAAGGACAAGGACAAAAAGAGAGTTCTGAATGTTACAAGAGCAACATGCTATGTTCAAGGTAGCCCCATAAGATTGAGTGCTGATTTCTCATCAAAAACCATGGAGGCAAGAAATAGTGGAACAAAATATTTAAGATGCTAAAGGCAAATAATTTCCAACCAAGAATTATATATCTGGTGAGATAGCCTTTCAAATATGAGGGAAAGATTAAAGACTTTCCTAAAAAAGCAAAAGTTGAGAGAGTTCGTCACCACTAGACATGCTCAACAAGAATTCTTCAGATGGAGGGAAGGGATTCTAGACAGTAGATTGAAGCAGCATAAAGAAACAAAGTCCTCAAGTAAAGGTAACCATATGGATAATTTTAAAAGCCAGTTCTGTTGTATCATATTGTATTTTTTGGTATTTAACTCTACTTTTTCTTCTTATAGGTTCTAAAAATGCAAATGCATAAAAAGTAATCATAAATCTATGGTTTTGGACAATGTATACAGATATAATTCATAACAAGTACAACAAAAAAGGGTTTGAAGGACATAGGAACAGTGCCTGTGAAGTGCCTATTGAAGTTAATTTGGTATCAAAACAAATTTAAGATGTTATATTTAAGCCCCATGGTAACCACAAAAAAAAGATCTGAAAAATATATATATACACAGAAAGGAAATGAGAAAAGAATCCAGATGGTATGCTAAAAAAATGAAATAAATATGAAAGTATGCTAAT
Organism: Tolypeutes matacus; assembly: GCA_026826555.1. Classification (NCBI taxonomy): domain Eukaryota; kingdom Metazoa; phylum Chordata; class Mammalia; order Cingulata; family Chlamyphoridae; genus Tolypeutes; species Tolypeutes matacus. The sequence goes on from JAKSZT010054281.1 coordinate 9,977,900, forward strand.
GGAAAGATTGAAGGGCAAAAAAGGCTTAAGACTTACAAAGATCAAATAACAAAATGGGAGTAGGAAGTCCTGCAATATCAGTAGTTATTTTAAATGTAAAAGGATTAAAATCTCTGGTCAAAAGGCAGAGATTGGCAAAATGGTTAAAAAAAACATGACCTAACTACATGTTCTTTATAAGCTACTCACCTTAAATTCAAATTTATAAATAAGTTGTAAGTAAAAGGATGGAAAAAATATACCATGCTAATAGTAACCAAAAGAGAGCTGGACTATCTATGCTACTGTTAGACACAAGAGACATTAAGTCAAAAACTTATGAGGGACAAAAGAAGAGCATTATATACTAATAAAGGGGTCAACTTAACAAGAAAACAAAACAATTATAACTACATATGTGCCTAAGAGCAGCACTTCAAAATATATGAAGCAAAAACTGACAGATTTCAAGGGAAAAATATATGGTGGCTAAATCAATACACCACTTTCATAGTAGATAGAACATGTAGATAGAAGATCAATAAGAAAACAGAAAATTGAATGATACCATAAACCAACTAGACCTAACAAATATATATAGAACATTTCACCCATAGCAGAAGGAATCATATTTTTCACTACTGCACTTGGATCATTTTCTGGAATAGACTATATGTTGGGCCACAAAACATGTCTCAATAAATTTTAAATATTGAAATAATATAAAGCATCTTCTCTGAACACAATGGAATGAAGCTAGAAATCAATAATAGAAAAATAACTGGAAAATTCACAAATATGTGGAAATTATAGAACACACTCCTAAACAATCAATGGGTCAAAGAAGAAATCACAGGGGAAATTAGGAAATATCCTGAAGTGAATGAAAATGAAAATGTAACACACCAAAACTTATGGAATATAGCAAAGGCAGTGATGAAAGGGAAATTTATAGCTCTAATGCTTACATTAAAAAAGAAGAAAGATCTCAAACCAGAGACATATCCCACAACTGGAGGACCTAGATAAAGAAGATCAAACTAAACCCAAAGCAAGCAGAAGGAAGGAAATAACACAGGACTAGATGGCTTCACTGGTGAATTTTACCAAGCATTTCAAGCAGAATTAACACCAATCCTGCTCCAAATCTTCCAAAAATTTTTAGAAGGGCAAAAACTTTCTGGTTCATTCTATGAGGCAAACATCACCCTAATACCAAAGCCAGATAGATACCACAGGAAAAGAAAATTCCAAACCAATATCCTTTATGAATATAAATACAAAAGTCCTCAACAAAATATTAGCAAACTGAATCCAACAGTAAATTAAAAGAATTATACACCATGATCAAATGGGATTCATCTCAGGTATACAAGGGTGATGCAACATAAGAAAAGCAAGTAATACAATACATTATATTAGCAGAATAAAGGGAGAAAACACATCATCATCCCAATTAATGCAGAAAAAGCTTTTGACAAAATTCAGCACTCCTTCCTGATAAAAACAATCAGATAAGTAGAAATAAAAGGAAACTTCCTCGAGATAAAGGGCATATATGAAAAACTCACCAGTAACATCATACTCAACAGTGAAAGCCTGAGATCTTTCCCTTTAATATCAAGGAACAAGACGAGGATGCCCACTGCCACCACTGTTATTCACATTTTACTGAAAGTTCTAGCCTGTGCTATTAGACAAGAAAAAAAAAAAATCCAAATTGGAAGAGAGGAAGAAGTAAAACTTTCGCTGTATGCAGATGACATGTTTCTATATAAAGAAAATTCTGAAAAATCCACATCAAAGCTACTGGAGCTAATAAACAAATTCAGCAAAGTTGCAGGGTACAAGATCAACATGCAAAAATCAGCACTATTTCCATACACTAGTAGTGAACAAACTGAAGAAGAAATCAAGAAAAAAAAAATTCCATTTACAATAGGAACTAAAAGAATCAAATATCTAGGAATAAGTACATTCAAGGATATAAAGGACTTAAACACAGAAAATTATAAAATATGACTAAAAAAAAAAAATCAAAGACCTAAATAAATGGAAAAGCATTCCCTGTTCATGTTTTGTAAGAATAACAGTGTTGAGCTGCCAATTCTACCCAAAGTAATTTGCAGTTTCAATGCCATCTTAATCAATATTCTCACAGCCTTCTTTGCAGAAATGGAAAAGTCAAACATCAAATTTATTTGGAATTATAATGACCCCAAATTTCCAAACTGTCTTGAAGATGAAGAATGAAGTTGGAAGACTCATACTTTCTGATATTAAAACTTATTACAAAGCTATAGCAATGAAAACAGTATATTACTGACACAAGGACAGACATATAGAACAAGGGAATAGAATTAAGAGTTCAGAAATAAACCCTCACATCTATGACCAAGTGATTTTTTATTGAAGAAAAAAGGGGCAAAAACTTGAATAGACAGTTCTTCAAAGAAGATGCGTAAACGGCCAATAAGCACATGAAGATGCTCAACATCATTAACCATTAGAGAAATGCAAACAAAATCCACAATGACTTACCATTTCATATGCACTAGAATGGCTACTATTCAAGATATAGAAAATGAAAAGTGTTGGAGAGAATATGGGGAAATAGGGACACTCATTGCTGGTAGGTAAGTAAAATGGTGCAGCAGCTGTGGAAACAGTTTGGTGATTCCTCAGAAAGCTAAGTATAGAATTACCATATGACCAGGTATTCCTACATCTAATCCCTCTTCCTAGCCATCCTCCCATATACAAGTTTTGGTTTTGTCAGTTCTATAATATGTGTCACAATTCTAGATAACATGTGGGGTCACAATCTCTTCCATTAAAATTGCATATTAAATCTAATAAACTCTATTCCAGCTGGCATACAGTTTAATTGATGGAGCACTTAAAGTATCCCCAACATCCTCTCTATCTTGTCTGGCATCTGGCATTCCTAGTTGGTTCTCAGAATGAGGCATTTCTCTATTTTTAAGACAGGATGAATCTGATAGTTTTCACTGTTCTAGTCTTCAACTATCTTTCTCTTTATTTCTAACCATAGGGATTTAGCTTTCATTTTTATTACTTTCCAGCCACACAACAAGCATTTTCTCATCTGTCTCATGAACTGATGAAAGGCTCTTGATAATGTGATATGACTGTTTCTTGAATTATTTTATCATCTGTCTTCAGCTGAACATTACCAACATCCAGTATAACATCTGATGCTCCGTAATGAATGTCTGAAGGGCAGAGCCTTGTTTTTCTTAAGTCCATAAATATACCCATTAAAACACTCTCCTTACTTCCACAAAAATTTTGAACAAACTAGAAATCATAAGGTGGTAAATAATGATGTGTTACCGCAGGCAAATAGGAAATTGAATGTTTAAAGAAAAATGAAGTCCAAAGTAATAACCCAAACCAAGAAAGCAAGCCCACAGTGAAATTGCTGCATGCGTGGCCCATGGCGTCAGCGAGGCGCCCGGGAGGCGCCGGGGTGGCCATGGCTGTGGGGTGACTCGTGTATATGACACTTGGCAATGGGAAACTTCTGCTTATCAAAAGAATATTTTAAAAACAGCCTATTAAACGGAACATTTACTGAAAAAGGAAATGGGAGAACCTAAACTATTTAATTTGTATTAAAACTGTTATCAGTGAGGCAAAACTTTTGAAGTTCAAGGACACTAAAAGTGAATAACTTCAATTTAGTTTGCACTATTTTCAAAGCGTGTCCTGATTTTACCAGAATTTTCTTTAAATCTAGTCTTAAGTATTTTAAGAGTAAGCAAAGAATGCTAAAAAAACAAGAGAGAGAAGAATGGATTATTCTTACCAGGAATTTCCTATTTGAGCCGTGCTTCCAGGATTTTGGCCCAGGAAAGCATACCCTACTGTCACATTATATCCTATTTATTTAATATGTTGGACAGTATCTATTAAGTTTATCACGAGGCACATTTCCCAGAAAGAGTGAAAAAGTGCAAAAATATTCACAAATTTTGGAGCCAGAAAGCACACTTAGCCTCTCCACCCAGGGTTCCTTTATATATAAAACAAAGAAACATTCTTTACTCTCAACTCACCCAAACCCTCAGAGTACGATGGGGGAGGGGGAAATCATGAAAGATAGTTTACAAAATATTACTAAATCTATTTTTTTTTCTTGCCTGTAAAATGTTCAGTAATTTTATTTTGAAATTAAAAGGCTGTCTTGAGAAACTTTGTTGAAAAATACAATATATTCCAATCAGTTTCATATCAGAAATAGGTCCAGAGAGGTTTGATGGAAGAAGCAAAAATAATGATATAGAAAAAGAGGGACAGAGAGAGAGAGAGAGACCAAGAGACAGTGAGGTTTAGGGACAAAGAACACAGGCAGATGAAGAGAGAAGAAGCGGGGAAGAAAGAGACAGAATGTAGAGAAAGTAGGTTCTCTCAGGAAAGACACTCAAGGAACTTTGACATGAGTGCTTCTTGCATTTTATTGGTTGATTTTCAGGCTAATTTTCCACCGCTCTTCGAGCTCCTTGTCTTCATATACCCCATTCAGCATGGGGCAGTCATGGCAACCCAGCAGGGCAGAAATTGTTCTCTGAGCTGCGGGAACATGTTACCTGATTTTATGTAGGTCCTTGGCTAAACTGCAGGAAATGAATTTCAAGAACATGCCACATTGATTAGGCCAGTAACTTATTAAGGTAGGGAGAGAAGAGAAATGGGAGAAAATAACAGATCATAGGTCCTAGGTAGAGAGGAAGGGGCTGAAGAGTGATAAAGAGGGCTGATTTACAGACTACAATTTCCCATTATAGATTATAAGTGCCCAGGTTTTACCTGTGTATTGATCCATGCAGGGGCGAAGGGCAGAAATAGGGTCCAAGGGCAAGAGAGAGATATTTGGCCTTTGCACTTGCTTTTTAAACCATTAATTATTCTGCCCCTTTGCTAATGGCATGGGAGGGGTCCCAGTTGTTTACTGTTTTGATTGATTTCCCCACCCATAAATCCCCCAAGAAGACCCAATGATAAGGCCCCTGGAGAATATGCAGGGCTTCTCCTGGCTTCCAGAGGAAACCTCATTCTCAATGGGATCTCTTGCAAGGGTCTTCCAACAGCCGTCTTGAGGGTATTGATATTCACATGGGCTTCCTGCCAAGTTCCAGATCCATCTATTGATTCCCTATCTTACTAGCCTGCTTCATTTCCCCCTCAGAGAGTTTACACCTTTATTCTTAAAGAGGTGCTGAAGGGAGACAGTCATTCTTCTGTAATTACTTCCTGCTGGTTATGGGCAGTAGGTTCTACCTGAAAAGGTGTAAAACCCTCTGGCTACAACGGTACTCAGAACAACCTCCAAATCCTAAAGAAGCCCCTCAGCACACACCACTCAGAACTGAGTGGGAGAGAGTGTGGTCTACCATGTGAACTGTGGTCTATGGTTGGTGGCAAGGCCCCAGGATGTGTAAGTCCATTGAGGGTGGTGGGCCACACTTGTGGGAGATGTTTGTGTGGGATGTGGTGGGAGGTGTGGGAGGTGGGCAACATGGGAATCCCCGGTGGGTTCCGTGTAATATTTTAGGTAATCTAAGCACCTCTTAAAATATATTTATATTTATATATAAATAACATTTTTGTAAGCAAATGCACATATGTGCATATATATTCATATATCATTTTACAAATATTGGTATGTATTGTGAAAATTTTGTTTTTTACCCACAATAAAAAATAAATAAATAAATAAATAAATAAATAAATAAATAAATAAAAACAACCCTCTGGCTATTCTGTCTCTGTGGGAGGAACACAGATCTGGCATCCAGGGCAAAGCTGGATGAAGTCTCCATATGGCTAACAAGGTGTTGATTCTGGAAAAAATAAACTTGATTAGAATTTTGAGACTATATGGTCCCACTAAGAGGATAATGGACCACAAAAGTAGAAAAAAGGCTAGGTGACTACAAAGCCTGCATTTTCCCAAAGTTGATGGGAAACAGTATTCTTCTTTCAGTTATTTTATGCTGTTGGTTAATTCTAGAGAGAGATTGCAATAGACAACGGGGTTAGGCATAAATTGCCAATCCCACTTCCTATGGTAGAAGAGAGGAATGAGAAGAGGCATTGCCCTTTTAGTTAAACTATAGGAGATAAAAACAGACAAGATTTCTTAAGGAGTGTCTGGTTTTCCCTCCCCCTAGCAATAGGCCTCTGGGCTACAGTTAGAGGGAACAGCTAGCTTTGACACAGACACTACTTAGCTTTGTCTCTCTTTTTTTTTTAAACAATTTATTGAAGTATATCATTCATACATGAACATACATAAACTATAAGTGTTCAGTAAACATCACGAACTTACAAAACAAACATGCGTAACATCATACAGGGCTCCCACCCATCACCCCCCACCCCGGCAAACACCCTGCATTGTTATGAAACATTTGTTAACAACTCATGAAAGGGCATCGTCAAAGTATTACTACCAACTATAGTCTGTATCTTCCTCCCCTATACATTTTTTTAAGGATTTATTTATTTATTTATTTACTTTTATCCATTTTTACCCCCCACCCCCGTTTTTGCTGTTTCTGTGTCCATTCACTGGGCAACTCTCTGTGTCCGTTTCCTGCCCTCTCTTCTCATCCTTCTCCTCCTGTCTTCACTGGGATTTGATCCTCGGAATCTCCATGTGGGAAAGAGGCGTCCTACTGCCTGTGCCACCTTAGTTCCTGGTTTTTCGGTGCATCTCGTCTTGGCTCTCCCTTGTGTCACTCTCCTGTTAAGTCATCATCTTGGTGCGTAGCTCGCGGGGCCTGGAGGTGCACCTGCGGACGGGGTCTGATGGCTCACCCGCTTGTGGGGCCTGGCTCACCCACACACGGGGCCTGGTAGCCCACGCGCCTTCTATATTTTTCTTGTTTTTTAATTTTTACTGGGAGTTCCTGGGGATCGAACCCAGGTCCCTCTGTATGGAAGATGGACACCCAACCACCCAAGCCACATCTTTCCCCCTGCTATATCTCTTAGGTTGACCAAAGATACCCAAAATTACAGTCTTTGCCCATACACGATGGTCATATAATAAATCAGGTTTGGTTTATCACCAGCATTCTAAAAAACCAGACCTAGGGAGAAAAACTAGGTCTGGTGACACATGTATGGTTTCTAATATAGTGAATGTTTAGCCTACCCTGGTTATCACAAAATCAGGTCAGCGAGAATATTCACATAGCTTTATCTCTTGAGGAGGTATTTCAGGCCCTCCAATGACTGGCACTTGTATGTCCCATCAGAAGCTTCTGGGGAGCTGGCACTTCCTTGGGCAGCTGGGTTCATTCAAGATAAACTCACCAAGCTGGAAATTCCTTTACTTTAATAGCTGTGGGAGTGATCAGAACTACAGAGTAAAGTTCCTTCCATTTTGGCTCTAATTGAGAGTGAGGTTTATTTTCTGCCAAGTTTTGATCAGAACCTGATTTCCAGGTCCTGGGTGAGGAAAGGTCGCCCCTGGACCATCTCAAAGGGGCTAAGCTGATGTGGGTCTTGACCACCTCATTTGCTGTTTCCCTTCTGGTGGGAAATGCTTAGCCCTGGCAGGATGGCATGTGGGTTTGCCAGTAGGTATGAGTGGGACTGGTTCTGGAACAAGGGCTAAGCATGTTCATTAACTATTTAGAAAATGAAGTTGACCAGGACTTTTTAACATGTTCAATGTCCCTCTGCATATGCTCTAGAAAAGAGGCTGCTCTTGGCTACCCTGTGGCCATGTAGACCAGCAGTAGGCAGAATTTCCTGATCTCTGAGAAGACACTCTATGGGGGCCATGCCCATTATTCTAGAAAGAATGTAGAAGCGATCTTCAGTCAACTGACCTGGTGTTCCAGAGTCCAAGTCTGACTAAAATGCTTACCATTCCAAATAATTTAGAGCTGATGCTCTGCTCTCAGAGTCCTGAGAATTTAATCCAGAGCCTTGCTGACAGGCATTCCTGTGGTTGACCTGGGTCTCGAAAGATGTCTGAAAACTCCGAAGTTCAGACCAAAGCACCCAAGACAGATTGGTGGGAGACATTAGGGAAGTTACCCGAATTGAAATGCCTGAGCGAGATCTCAGGGGACATTTGGCTACCCTCTGAACAGAAGGCATTCTGATTCCCTATTTTACTAGCTTGCTTCCCATATACCAGAACAATGTTAACTCAAGAGCCAGAAATAAATCAAATACAACCCTCCATTTCCTGTTGACAATCATGATGATTTTATGTGATATGTCCCACACAATCCCTTCAAAGAAAGTTGTCAGGGCACTAAAGGATCTCTTTATAATGCCATCCAAATGTAGTCTATATCCTAGCAGCTTTACAGGTTATCTGTGCCGGTTTGACATGAACACAATGGAGTGTTAGAGAAAAGACAAATGGATAAAATAGAACCAAATGGGGATCATTTAGAAGATATAAATAAATAAATAAATAAATAACATATATATATGTGCTAAATGATCCCCATTTATATGAATCTATACTAAATCTACACCAAATCTGTTGGTTTAGCCTGCTTCAATTCACTCCTTGACATTTTCCTGTATTTTCCAATATTTACACTATTTCACATATACAATGGTCAAAAATAAAAGTTCTTGAATATTATTTAGCCTTAAAAAGGAATGAAGTTCTGACACATGTTACAAAATGGATGAACCTTAAAAATATCATGTTGAATGAAATAAGTCAGGTACACAAGGACAGCTATTGCATGATCTCACTTATATGGAATACCTGGAATTAGCAAATCTGTAGATAGAAAGTCGGTTACAAGGGGCAGAGGAGGAGGTCATGGAATGCCAAGTTATTGCTTAATGGGTACAGAGTTTCTATTTGAAGTAATGAAAAATTTGATTAATGTATGTTGGTAATGGCAGCACAATATTGTGAATATAATTAATACCATTGAATTTTATGCTTGAAAGTGGTTAAAATGGGAAATGTTGAATTATATCCATTTTATTACAATAGAAAGTTTTAAAAAAACAAGAAAAAAACATTTCCTGAGCATCCTCTCTATGTCAGCATCTCTCATGGGGGGATGCAGAATACAGTGATAACGAAGCAGATCCAAGACATCAATGAGCTCACAGCACAAACTTTGAAACTTCACCAAAAGCTATGTTCTCATTGTTTGGGAAAACAATTCATCCTTTAATATTAAATATAAACTCCTCAAAAAGTTGAATGTGTTGTTTGAGTTACGTCTAACTTAGATCAACTCCAGGCACAATTTTCTTCTTTTGGTTCCTGAAACATGCCAAACTCTGCAGAATCTAAAACAGTGGCTGGCACAAAGAAGGTGCTCATATGAAATATCTATTGAATGAATGACTATCTAGAGAAGGTCTAATAAATGCAGGACTTGGTGATAAGACACACTGGTATGTACATTTGGGAGGAACACAATCCTTGCTCTTAGAAACAAATACTTAAATGTTCGTTTGTTCAACGATTAAAGTCCTACGTGATCTGAGTTCAGACCGGAGTGTTAGGAAGGAAGAACATGAGCAGAATTTCAGGGGGCCTTGGGATATTCCCAGCACTAATTAATGAGGCCCTGAATGAGGTGATGACATCAGGGATTGGAAAATATGACTGTGCGTTGACATCGCGATTAATATTTTACAAAGGTTTTCAGTTACCTTTTTTTTTTTTAATTTACACCATCAAAATGAAGGTAAAATGTTTATTACTATGCTTATTTTTCAGATGAAATAGCAACACAGAAAAATCACAGTAATTTGATCAGGATACACAATTATTTCATGGTTTCACTGTCTTTACACGCAGGTCTTGTGGTATAAAACCTTGCAAAAAAATCCTTACATAATGATTCAGCCAGAAAATGTTCCCAGCCTAAAAGACTGGGAAGCTTATCAGAACTGAGTAAGTGGGGAAGATAAGACGTTTCCATTTGGTATATGCTGAATTTGAAGAACTAACAAAAATCCAGGTTAAAATGTTCCATTGGCAGTCTGGGATAGAAGATAGAGTGAGAGGATAATGGTTTGGAACTGAACTACAGAGAATTGTTGAAGCTTTTCATGTGGATGTGATTAACTGAAAGATAGTATTAAAGAGTAAAAGGAAGGCCTTAAATGACAAGACTTAGGAACTATTTGCAAAATGACATCATACTGAAGAAAAATGGATAATATAAAGGAAATACTGAGTTCCCAGGGGACTGCAGCATCATGAAATATAATAGAAAAGTGATTACTTTTTAAAAAGTTGGAAGTCGGGGAGTGGATGTAGCTCAAGTAGTTGAGCGTCTGCTTCCCATGTACAAGCTCCTGGGTTCGATCCCTGGTACTTCCTTAAAAAAAAAAAAAAAAGAACAAGAAGGAGTAAAATGTTTTTGCACAACAACAACAACAAAAAACGTTGAAAGTCACTGGAAAGTTTGGAGCTATGTATCCCAGAAAGAAAGATGTTCTTAAACGTAATCCATTCCTATGTCTGTAAACCCATTGTAAATAGGACCTTTCAATGAGGTTACTTCAGTTAAGGTTTGGCCTACCTCATACAGGATTCCTATTACTGGAATCCTTTATAAGTGGAATTAAATTCAGACAGATGGAGAATCAGGGGCAGCAAGAAGCTGAATATCAACAGAACTCAGGTAAGAAGGGGGAGACCAGATGACTCCATGTGACAAGCCAATGATCAAGGATCACTGGCAGCCAGCCCCAGAATGCCAGTCTTTAGGCAGGGAAAGCATTGCCTTAATGACACCTTGATTTGGACTTTTTCTTAGTCTCAAATTCATGAACTAATAAATTCCCATTGTTTAAGCCAACCTATTGCATAGTATTTGCTTGAGTAGCCAAAAGAAACTAAGAGCTACCAATGGTGCCAAACCTGCAAATAACTCAAGGAAGAAGCCTAAGGAAAGACTTTGTGGTCCCTGAGATGAAATTGGTCATGTTCTTGTCAAATTATAATAAGTATACAAAAGGCCCATACTTCTTGAATGCAGATTCAGTTTCAGTAAGACTGTTCTGGGATGGGCCTGCAGGTGTTCCTTTCTAATAAGCTCCCAGATAGTGCCGATGGTGCTAGGCAGTAGACCAAACGTTGACCACCAAGGTTGTAGAAACTAGTTTCGATAGAGAAATGCAGTCTGTGGGTAGCAGAAACAAGCCACACAAACTACCTTCTAAGAGTGGGCAAGAAGGTTAGGAGAATAGAAGTTTAATGGGACAGTAGGTTTAATAATTCTATTTTTATTTTAAAGTTTTGTTTTGTGTTGGTGATTTTGGCCCAAAAAGTTCTAGAAATGTCAAAGAGGCATTTGAGAACGGAGTACCTTGTCAAAATGTCACAATCAGGGAGCATTTTGACTTGTCCATTGGGTCCATGCCTCAAGCTCCCCGAGTCCCACAAGGTTGTCCTCTGCAAGCCCATCTAGAGAAAGCACTGAATACAAATTCTTCTGTTATGAGGTCAACCCAAACTATGAAAACGTGGCAGCCTTCAGGATCAGTCCAGCCATACGACAGGGAGGGCAGGGAAAAGTGGAAAGGAGAAGGTGGTTTTATGTTGCAAAATGAGTTAAGAATAGGCAAATCCCAGCAATTTTGTATGGCCAAATTACACTTCTAGACTCATGCCTATATTTAAAGTTCAAATTATTTCACAATTCCTGAAAGGTATCATCATCTTGCCATTTGTTTTCGATAATGCATCTGTAACCTTTTGAAATATTTAAAAACTTTTTCCCCTTTTGGACAAAGAATGGAATAAACATTATTTGGTAAGACGAATGACATAATTGTTTTTATATAGCGCCCTCAAAAAGAGGAATTGAATGTTGCAGAGTAATTTAAAGTCATCAAAGACTTCAGAATGTACCATACCATAGAGTGCTTCCAGGTAGATGACATTATTCCCATATTATAGATGAAGAAACTGGGACTAAGAGAACTTAAAGAAATTGCTCAGGCTAGTATAGACAGTAAAAACCGAGTCTATATTCAAGTTCAAGTCTTCTGACTCCAAAGCATTATGGTCTCTCCCCTAAAGAGGGACAGGCTCTTTTGGGATATATTTTTATTTCAGCAGTTACTGAAAGTAACAAGGGCAAGGACCATGGAATAATGGAATATTCAGTGACCAATGCCAAGTCCGGGCATCTGAGATTCCCACATTTGCAATCATCAAGGAGGCAATAAAATGATACTTTGTTTTACCAGAATTACATTGTTTCTTGTAGAAAGAACCATTGTAGGACTCACGTATTCTTTTCTTTTAAAAAGTTCAGTGCTCTTTAGTGCTATGAAATGTGAAGTTGATTTTAATAATTATTTCCCAAAGCATGATGAAAACTTACAAAAACTATCTGTTAACAGCACACATGCCTTGTATTATGAGGATCTGGGATTTCACAATCAAAAGATTTGTCCCTTATTCACTGGCAAGTGATTTGGGCTTTAACTAAATGATAACATACTCAATTTTATGTAAACATTTCCCCAGGTTTACTTTTTGATTGTCCTCTTTTTTCTCCACACATTCTCCCTGGATAATGGCAAATGTGTGTGTGATTTTAGTTATTGGTTGCTTCTACCATCTCTCACAAGCATCTGTACCTAAAGCACTGAATTTTCTTCTTAACTCCAGATTAGAATTTCCATTTCTATATTTTACCGTATTTCCAGATATATTCCCTCATCACTATTGACAGAGATGGAATGAATATGAAATATATAATTTTTGGTAAATGAACTTCAGAAATGGATCTCATCTTTTGGCTCTATAGGTATTGTGGTAGACTGAATTATGCACCCCGATTTAGACATATTCTTAATCTTACCTAATATCCCTGTGGGTGTGAACCCATTATAACCACTGAAGATATTTTTAGTTAAGGTATGGCCTAAGTGAACGAGGGTGGGTCTTAATTTGGGTTACTGGAGACCTTATAAAGAGCCAGAAGTCAGAAGTTAGCAGGGAACCAGAAAAGAAGAGAGAGAACATTGCCATGCGGCTGGAAAGCCAAGGAACCCTGAGGATTGCCAGCAGGCAGCACCACAAAGCAGTCCAAAACAGTCTTCAGGGAGAAAACAAGCCTTCCCTATATCTTCATGCTGGAATTCTGGCCTCTGAAACTGTGAACCAATAAATGCTTGTTGTTTTAGCCAATCCATAGTGTGATGTTTATATCAACAGCTTTTCTCACTGAATAAGTAAGATTTTAAGTTAGGGTCCTGTAGAGGTCAGATAAGATACCAATGGGTAGCAATGATGCATGAAACAATATAGTTAATTATTTACAGACCTTGGAGGGGGAGAGCGGTGCCAACGAAGGGACAATGGGAAGCCTGAGGGCTTGGGAGCCTCCAAGCAGGCAGAGAGGGACCTATGGGCTTGTGCTTTTATTGTGTTCCAAGGATGGCAGTTGGTAAGTTTCCCGCAGGGGTCAAGGATTGATTAGTTTAAAGCAAATGTTCAGGAAAAAGGAAAGTACCAACCTCATAGAATCATTGCCAGCATTGAAGTAGCTACTACTTCGATGGGCTTCAACTTAATACATTGTAAAAGTAGCTAATATTTCAATGGGCTTCAACTTAATACATTGTAAAACCTTTAGAATAATTTTCTATTATATACTGGCACTGTACTATAGTAAGTGCTCAATAGATATTATCATCACTACTATTTGATTACTTTAATTCTTATGGAGATTACCTAAGGCCACATGATGGTTAAGTGAGAGAACCAGGGCCAAAACTGAGCTTTGTCTCATTCTGGAGCTGGATGAAAAAAGCAATGTAGGATCCTGATATTTCTGGCTCTTATTCCCTTTCATTGGTTTCTTCCTCAAAATGTTACTGTTTAAGTAATGATGCACAGTAAAAATCGATCATTTATCTTCTCTTTGTGGGAACAATTTTTATTTTTTCAGCCTTTGGCATTGACATGACAGAGTAGCTATAGGTATGATCATCAGCTCTGGATTCAGACTACCTTGAGGTCAAATCTTGGCTCAGCTATTTATTAGCAATGTGACCATCAGTAAGTTAATTAACTACTTTGTGACTCAGTTTACTTAGATGTAAAATTGAAATAATGATAGTACTGGGCAGTTTGAATGGCATAAGTGATCTATAGCACTTATCACAGAGCCAGACTCCCAGTAAGTACACCATAAAAAGTTTACTCCAGCGTGGTGAGTTGAGCATGTGTGGAAATGGGCAAGGCTGGAAGCTGTTTTCAGACATGGAGCCCCTTATAAGCACCTTTCCTGTATGAGGAAATCATTTTGTTTCCTTTGGCCTGAATACCCTGCCAGCCCTTTGGCCACCTCCCAAGAATCAATGAAGATTTGAAGATTGGGCAACTGGTGGCTCAGAGCATTCTGGAGGGATAAATGGACCACTTCTAGCTCTGCCCAATGTACAGACCCCAAACAGCTATCTTGGGTAAGTGGAGTGTTTGAAGTCGGGTGATGTCCATGAGCTTCCAGTATGCTACCTTGCAAACAATTGCATTGCCGCCAATGAGATATACCAAGCCCCTTTCCATGCCAGACAGTTGGTCCCAAGGTGGTCCCCACCTTGCTAGAGGAGGGGGCAGTGTGGGTGCCGTTGCCAACATCACAAGATCTATGGACAAGGGGCTGAGCCTAGGGGAAGTCACATCCTCCTGCATTTGGAAAGACCCTGGGTGTCAGGTCTACTCTTCTCCTACAGGTACCATTTTACCAGTGAGGCTTCAGTGGCCATGCTGAGAATTAGCTTCCACCCACGGCATGACAGAAATCTGTGTGTGCATGCTGACTGGCTGTGACCCTAAAGAACCCAGTAAGCACCCAGGATTTACCATGCTTGCTCCAGTAACTCCAAGAGGCATATTCAGAGGTAACCAAGACCGCTAATTTAAAAGCCACTCCTGGTGAGACAAAGGGCAAGGCTGAGGACGTGGCTTCGTGTACCAATTCTAACGCACCTTGTTGGGGCTTTCCCCAATGGAAGGCAGCAGGTGTATGTGTGATTCTGTGTATGGGCTGTAATGAGAGTGAGAGATGCAGGATGTGTTACCTCCAAAACATGAATAAGGTGTAGTGCATATCTTAGTATCTGAGGTGGGCTTGTGATTAATCGTGGGGGAAACCTGGCTGCACTTAGGACCAAATGAAGCTCAGGAATTTGACAGTGTTTGATTGTCCTTGTATTTCATGGGCAATCAGATGTCCACTATATAATGCCAATCAGATGTCCGCTATATAATGCCAATATTAAGCATTTTTTTAAAAGAATATTTGTTAAGGACTTGGTGAGAGCAGTTAAGCTTTTAAAATTTATTTTATTGTTTTTTGGTATGGGCACTGAGTAAAACAGGTTGACCAAGTCAGTCACAACTGAAAAAAGAAATAAAACAAAATGTTACTGTGACTAAGTAAGTAAGCGGCTTTGGACTCTTCCAAGCTATTGCCCTGCTTTTGCTCCCTCTCTGTACCATAGCCCTGGCTCAGACCTGGAAATATCAACCACAGTTGTCTCACTTGAAGGACATTTGGAAAGCCCCAATTATCGACCAGTCATAGTTGTTTACAAACAACTTACATAATCTTCTTCTTTTTCTTTAAAAACCCCTGCTTGGAAGTCCCAAGAGGGAACACAGTTTGGTTTGTTATCTGAATCTGTGCTCCCCAAATAAACATTTTCATTGCCTCACGGTTCCGTTTGTTATTTCTCAGTCAACACAGCAAAACCCATGCTCCCGTGCATATTTTTTATTAATTGGATGATATTAAGATTAGGAGCTTTGATGGACAGGACTTGTGCATTAAAGTTGCTGTAATTGATTGTTGACCACCCTTCACTGATGGAGAATTTAAGAACTGGCCAAGGAGGGCTATGTTATGAGGGCATGGTAGGAATAACAACTCTCTCTTTGAGGATATCATGGATTCTAGGTCGGAACCTCACAGTACTTGGTTTCAGGGGATATTGCAGTTTTTATCACCTTGGTTGGAAGGGGCAGGTCCATGGGAGTCTCATTTGCTGTGGCCCACCAAGCAAGCCAAGGATTTTATCTAATTCCAAGCATTGTGTTAAAGCATCAATACCTAAAGTAGGAAAAGGAAGAGCTAAGGAACCATCACTAGGAGAAGCTGTTTCATAAGAATTGTTCCAATGGTCACAGCTCCCAAGAGGGTGGGACCTGTGACTTTGATGGGCAGAACAGGGAGGAAGGGCCCTCACTATGACTTCTTGTAGGATGGCTGCCTCCACCAGATAAACCAGAATCTGTGATTCTGATGGGAGCCAGGCTCAAGTCCACCCAGTCCACAGCTTCTGGATAGTAGGAGGCTTGAGAACAAGACTGAGCTGGCTTGTAAGTTGAGGGGAAGGGCTCCCTGTAAAAAAAAATTCCAGGACTTGGTGTCAAAGAGGGGCCTCCCCAGGGCCAGAGAGGATGTCCACGTTACTTTTTTCTGAACAAAGAAATGAGCTCATTACATCATCTCAATCTTTTAAAGTAACAGTTGGACTTCATTTAATTGTTTCTCAGCACAGGTACCTTCTAGGGACTGGTGTCTCTTTCTTTCTTTCTTTTTTTTTAATTTTATTTTTTCTTTAAGTCACTAGGGGAGAGTCTTTAGTGAAACTGGCTTATTTCTTCAATTTGGGGAGAAAGCAGCAACTCCGACTCCATGTTAATGCCTCCTCCTAACCAATCTGCTCTTTTCTCTTTGTCCCCTTGAACAAAGTCTGTAAGTATAGTTTGAATC
Source organism: Tolypeutes matacus (assembly GCA_026826555.1). Taxonomy (NCBI): domain Eukaryota; kingdom Metazoa; phylum Chordata; class Mammalia; order Cingulata; family Chlamyphoridae; genus Tolypeutes; species Tolypeutes matacus. The sequence goes on from JAKSZT010054281.1 coordinate 9,994,660, forward strand.
CCAAGTCAAGCAAAATTTTGAGTTTCAGTGTCCATTTGGGGCTTTGCTTGGCCTTACACGTAGTAATGGGGGGAAGATTTGTGGTTCCTGCTGGGAAAGCTTTGAGGTTCCCATCAACCGGACTCACAGGCAACCTATGCTCTCTAGGGTGTCCCAGTCGACCCCATTGGGATTGGGGTTTGCTCTTGCCTGAAACCACTGGAGTGCAACATCAGAGCTGGCCCACTGATAACAAAGGAGTCCAGCGGGCCCATGCACATTGCCAAGGGGGGCCTTACATTTCTTCAGCCACTTAGAAACTTCCTCTAGTGTCTCAGAGGGTGCCGGCACAATATGCTCAGCCTTCCATCCCACCTTAACCAACTCATGCCATGGATTAGATCATTTACATTCCATGGGGGTCCAAGGATGAAAAGGAAAGAAGCAACATAAAAGATGGCAGATCTTAGCAGCACCCATGCTTGCAGGGTGCCGTTACGCTTCCCATGGAGGGGTGGGTTTAAGGCTGAACTCACAGTCCACAGGCACAGTGTTTGGAGACTCCCCCAGCCGTCTAGCTGCTGCAGAGCTGGGAGGTCCCCCTGCGCTGCCTTTCAGCCCAGGTACCTTGAGCCCTGGCTGCCTCACTGGCGAATCACAGCTCTGGGCAGGAGATGCCGGTCTGCTGCCTTGTGGATTCCTACTGTCCTTACAAAGCCCGTGTTGCTCAGTGTCAGAGTCACCCAAAGTTCATCATTCCCTTCCCGGGATGCACTAGAAAGCACAGGGCTTCTCTTGCATCCTAGGGCTGGCCCTCTGTGGATTCTGGGGAGGACTCAGATCTGCAGGGCTGCCAATTTGGGGTGGGAAGCTTAGGTGCCACCTGGCAAAGGCAACAGACATTGACTCAAAGCAGTATGGACATCTACCAGCAGCCATGGACCCTCCCTAGTTAGTATTAGCTATCCAGAGAACCAGGCAGCAAGCCAAGAGCATGCAACTCTGCAAGGCATTATGCCTCATTTCCCAAGTTCATGACCAATGTACCCTGTTCCCTGTGCCAACTATTCTGAATTAACTAAGTTGGGTTTTAAATGTGGGTCCTGGTGGAGGTCAGGTGCAACACGATGGGAAACTGAGGCCAGAATGCACAAGAAAAGAGAGTGTGTTACTCACAGGTCCCAGAGAGAGAAAGGAGTGCCATGAGGGTGTGGACACAAGTGTGATAAGCTCAGGTGGCTCAGCCAGCAGGCCGGGAGCACATAGGTAGAGCTTAGAGCAAACCCCATGGGTGAGGGTTAGATTTCCCTCAGGAGTCAAGGATCGGTTCATTTAAAGCAAACGCGCATGAAAAGGGGATAGTGAGCTTATCATTTTGGAACAGTCATGGGTTTGGGGTGAGGTGTGGGGGTGGTGGGCACGGCACCTATATAGGTATTGGTTCCGGGGGCGTTTGGGTCCCAAGGCTGGAAAGCTGCTTATTGACTAGACTAAATGTCAATGTTGAGGTAAGGGGCTGAGCCAAAGTAAGATGGATGCCTTGGCAACACAAAACACTTTCAGAGTTATCACAAGGGGTGTGTGCTGGCTGCAGGAGGGGTTGTGGTGAGTTGAGGTAGCTTATGTTTGGTTGCCCATTGTTACAAATAAAACAATAGATGCTATTACCTACTGAGAGTGAGAGGGAGCATTTTGGAAGGAGAATTGGGTGGAGATATGAGGTTTTGGGAGCGCCCCTAACTCATACAGGAGAGGGAGAGAATTAAAAATCAAATAGGAAAAAGTTTTGAAAATACATAGCAGATGTGCAATAACTCCTGCACAAAGGAATGAACAAATGGTTGAATTAAAAAAATGATGTCTCCTTATTAGTGAATATTACAAAATATCTCATCTTTTCTTGCTTCTAAATATTTTGCCTATTTTCATCAATATTGCATTCTATTAAGAACAATAGATAGTTACTGTGCATTGTTTTCGTACAGAGAAAAAGAAAACAGTAAGATGGATAAATCAATTCATATTTTAATAAAGAGTAAAGTTCCTAAATTCTCAGTGTGAAACTTTGGGGGACCTTATCAGCCAAAAAGGGAACAAAACTCTTAATCTGTAGGTTTTGATGTCCATCCAGACACTGTAGTTTCATGGTTGGCTCGTTGTCTTCAGACCTTTATACTGGCTTTGAGATGGAAAACGGAAAGCTTATTCAATTAGCTATTGAATCTTCCTCATTGTTGCCAAGGAGGAGGGTGAATATAAATATGATGACATAATTAGGACAACGTTATAAGTTAAAATCATGTCAGCTTTCACAGAGCCCCTAACCCACTTTTAATTTAATTCATGGAAAAATGAAGGCTTGAACATTTGAGAGTCTTTAAAACTCATAATTTAGCCAAAAGATTTATCTCACAGAAGATAGTTCGCAACCCAGCAAAAGCAGCAAATAGCTGCTAGTTTTAAAATGAATTTGTTGTCTGGTGATATTTTTAGTACACATTGATTTCACGGAGCATCTGTGCTTTAGGGTTATAGTATTTTAGTTCATTGTGACAGCAACCTGGTGCATGGGAAGTCAGAAAGTAAAATTTAAAAGCCCTTCAAGATTGGGTTTTAGGATTGGGTTAAATTAATTTCCATGAGTTTAAGGGATCTCTTGAAGGATCAAGACTCTTACCCTTTCTTACAAAGTTTCAAAATGTTATTAAATTCTGCAGTGGTTATCTTAGGTGGTTCTGACAGAGGCTCAGGGACAGAGATGGGCAGTGAGATTCCTGAGAGGAAGACAGATTCATCAGCTGTACTCTTGGATTTAGTAAAATGGTTAAAAGAAAATGTGGCTCTGAGTCTACAAAGTGGCTTATACAGGAACCCACTAGGCCCAGTTATTCTACACTGGTCTTGCCTGCTGACAAAGAGGTTCTATAAGAATTTCAAGGGACCTGAGCTATTGGGATACTGTCCAAGTTTTTTATTAATTTATTAATTTATTTATTTATCAGGAGGTACCAGGGATTGAACCGGGGACCTCGTACTTGGGAAACAGGTGTTCAACCACTGAGCTATACCTGCTCTCCATATTTTGTTTTTTTTAACACCCTTGTCTGAGCATGACTCTGAATAAAAGAGCTTTTCCTTTTACACAATTGTGTGGGCAATATCCACACTACAAATTGGTGGTGATTGGAGCAGGAGCTGAATCCCCAGGCAAATCCATAAACTCTTGAACCTTCAGCAGGCAATGACTGCACTTAGCTTTAAAGTGGGAGCCATTTTAAGTCAAATGAATGATGTACCCTTCTTCCTTGCTTTAAAATGTGGACAAGAAAATATAGAATATCTAATTATGATTGGAGAGTAAAGAAAAAACTGTATTAGTTTGTTTAGCATCAACTACACATTTTCAGTTGGCCTATGTACTGGCTTGCAACTGTGTAGACCCCAGAAAAGCACATGTTATTAAACTTAATCCATTGATGTGGATGTGGACCCTCTGTAAGTAGGACATTTTGATTAGATTACTTCAGTTAAGGTGTCACTTGACTCAGTCAGGATCAATCAATCCTATTACTGGAGTCCTTTATAAGAGGAATGAAATTAAGAGAGAGAGAGAGAGAGAGAGAGAAAGCCATGTGAAACAAGAAGCTGGAAATCCATAGATCCTGGAATAGAAAAGAAAGGAGAGGTAAAGAGGGCCTACAGGGTACATTGCAATGAGACAGAAGAACCCAGGACCAAGGATCAATGGCAGCCTGCTCCAGAATGTCACATTCTCAGGGAAGAAGGCATCACTTAGATGATACCTGTATTTGGACTTTTTCTTGCCCTCAAAACCATGAGCTAATAAATTCCCATTGTTTAACCCAATCCATTTCATGGTATTTACTTGAGCAGCCAAGGAAGAGTCTATTGTAATTATTAAATTGCAAGTTCTGTAGCATCTCTTTTGACATAAGAGTGATAAATTGGAGACCTTAGTCTAATTTACTGTTAGAGGTTATGAAGTAACTGATCTTATCTTCCAAAGGTAAAGAGACCTTATACCATACTTTTATTTGTGAGATAGAAACTCAATATCTGTATTTTCTCTTGGTTACAGAAAGATGAGTATTTTAAGAGTCTGATAAAAATTTTACTGCCAATGTAGAGAAGAGACATATGGATTTATTCTTGTTTAGGAGCCAAAAACCTATCAAAATTACTCATTCCCAAATTATGTTGTTGCCATTAATTTTGCCTTGGCTTAATTTAAGAGTTTAACTTGTGTTTGCAAAATAGTAAAGGCTTTACCTAATTACAGAATGTCAGAAGAAATAAGAGTAGGATTGCAAACCCCCAAGGGACAAGACATATCTACTTGTCCCTTGGGGGTTTGATATTTTCCATTTCAGGGTTATTTTACCAGATCTACATAACTTGAAACCGACTTATCAGTCATCTAAAACATGAAAGGTTCTAGTAGCATTGTAGACTAATTCCATAGAATGAATATTTATAGAAGACCTTTTTATATTTAGTCAATGCCAGTGATTGTCAGTGGCATTTCTTACAAGATTGATCCCATCACTTTCAAGTTGGTAGGCTGAAGTCTCATGCTAGGTGACCTCCGTAAGATATCGAGTGAAAAAGACTGTTATGAAGGACAGACTTGAAGACAGAAAACTTACCAGTCCTACATCTGCCTATCATATATAGGTGGATTTGGGCAATTTCTTAACCATCTATGAGTGCTCAAAATAGACTTTATTAGTTAATAAAATAAATAATTTTTAATCACAAAACTTTGATAAAATAAAGTAATACATGTTAAAGTAGTTTAAGGCTACTATGTAGTTAAAATATGTGGGCAGCTGCAAGGATTCTTGTTATCAATATTCCTGATATTAATTCCAGATATTGACATTCAGGATGAAATATTCCCCTCCATGAACCTTCCATACAATAACTGTTTCATTTCAGCAACCCAATCCAGACCAGAGAAGATAAAACAGACCACTTGGGAAGTGAAAGTTTTAATGAGCTGATTGTTTTACTTTCCACAAGAATACACAATATGATGGTATCAATCACCATAGTTTTATGGGAATGACATAAGTCTTCTAAGCTGTCTCCTTGTTGATGAAGGCATATGTAAATGGCAGTATTTATCCTACCTGTTACCCCATAAAAATAAAATAAAAAGTCAAAAATAATAAATATAAAACAGATTGAAAATGAATAATGTCCTATCAAAGAAATCAAATAGTTGACCTGAAAGAATCAATCTTGGGAAATGCCTCTGTTGACACTCTCTTTCATTTAAACCAACTTTGAATTTCCTCTAATGCTAAAACATTTTATGTTCTGCTGCTGTCACCTGGCATGGAGCAAAGGTAGAATTTGTGAGCGCTTTTATTTATCATTTTTTGTCTTACTCGCCCTATTGACTTCAGTCAAACCAATGTAGATGCTGGAAGATCGTCCTTGATTATAACAAATTCCATGTGGAGAAAATGGAGATTGCTTTTCTCTACCATTGGCCTTTCATTTTATTCCACACTCTGTTTCAAGAACACACACTGTGGTCAGTGAGGCTTTTCTGTATGTCATGAATATATCCTTTTTGGTTAATTTTTGTATTAATTTTATGCATAGGTCTTATGTATTACTTTGTTTTCCCAAGAACGTTCCCAGGAGGAAAGTCAAAATATCCCATTGATTTCATTTCTCATCTTTCCCTCTTGCAAGCTATGAAATGTTATTTCTTCTCAGCAAATATCACCTACAATACAACTACCAATTGGTAACAGGGTAGAATCCTATGTACAAGTGGCTCACCTTCTTCCTGTGGATACAGACCCTTGATATTCTGATGAAATTCCTTAAGTGGTTTTCAAGCTCTCAGAATTAATAGGTCTGGGATAGCATTCAATAGAAACAGCTTCTAATGAAGAATCAGGATTCCAAGCTCATGCCAACAACTGGAGCCTTACAAAAGAATGCCTTCCAACTTTCTTCAGAGGTGATAGAAATGGAAAAACCAACCCAAATAGATCATTCAATCTCCTAACCAGTCACTTATTTTTCTTTTGTTTCCTTTGTCAAATATAAGGGTTAAATAAACAGTTCCATTACTAAGGGTCTACAATTCCTTTGTAAGGGCCAACCTCAGTTTAATTTTCTTCTGCTGTGCCACCTCATTTTAACTACTTCTCCTCTCTGTTGCCAAAACAAATAATTCCATGGTGTCCTTAATGAAGGCTCTTTCATCTATGCTATTTATGCCATCACTCAGGCACTGAGTGACATTTCACATAAATCAGGGAAACTTCATCACTTGACTCACCATTATTTTTTTTTCTTTTCCAGAACTCTTACTAATTATTCCATATCTAATTGTTTGCCCATGTTGGATGGTGGTGAGGAGCCCTTGTATGGGCCCACCTCACTTACAGAGAGGAATGTTGTCAATAGTGTTAGCAAAGCAACCACTGGAGAAGCTGGAGGGAAAGCAGCCAGTTGGCGGAGACCCTTAGGAGATGTGATATCTAACTCTAATGGTGCCTGTCCAAGTGGGTACTGATAATTCCAGCATGGATTCTGCTTATTCTTTTTCTAACATCATACTGGAAAGTAGAGAGGGGACAATTTGAGATTAGGTAAGGGATACTAAAGAGTTCAGAATAGAAGTAAACAGAAACAAGAAGAAATGGAGAGGAGAGAAAAGGAAGGGCGAAGAATTCTGATAGTTGGTAAAAGAACTTTTAGGAACAGGAAGACCTAACATTAAATTTGAGTTTCCTTGATTTACAGCAATATCAGTCCTCTACATCCTAAGTCTCCAGCAGAGCTTACTATTTGCATGAAGGTCGTCATAAGATTTTCTTGTTTGTTTGTTTAGTCGATTGTTTTGCCTTGGGGTTGGGAAATGGGCTTAGAGGGCAGAGGGTGATAATTATAGAAATAGCTGAATTACATATCTGGATCAGTGTGGTATGAAACATGACAAAGGTGGGCAATATAACATGACTCAAACCCTGAGCTAATTCAGCTGAAGCACAAGTTGGGGGAGGTCTGAGATGATATATTCCACATACATGAACTGTGCATAGATTCCAAGGCAGCAGATGGCTTTTGCTAAGCCCTAGAGTATACTATTCTTCTCTATTTTGTCATGAAAATGCTTGATAAGCAAGTTAATCAAAGGGAATCACTTTCATACTTCTGTAAGGAGAAGTAATGTCTCTTTATTTTCAGCAGCTGGTGTGTACAGAGAGTATCTACCTTTGTTTAGAAGATGTGTTCATCAACCTCTTTTATAGTAGAAGTGAGACTCCAGAACTGGTGTGGGTGGAAGCTTCCCAGGTCTCTGGAGGAAGATGAAAGTTTGATTGCATAAGGAAAAGGGATAGGAATTTGATTAGCCAAAAGAAAACAGTGGGTCATGAGCTAAATTCAGCTTACAAACACATTAAATTCTATCTACACATTATCTTAAGACATACTTGAATTAGTTGTCAATATTGAAAACATGTAAGAGTTTATATTTTTAGAAGGATATGTTTTTCCCAATTTCTTTTTAAAAAATAAAAAACCTGGCAACACTGAGCTGACCTTCCCACATTTGATAGGTAGAGCTGCTGCTGCTTCTTCTGCCTTGGAAATGTGCTCTCCAGTTTTCCATAATCCCTACTTCTCCATTGTGTCCCTGAAACTGATGATGACAAACAGTTGTCATTTATCCTTATGTTTTCTTACAACTGGCCAATTTCAATGGCCCTCTAGGTTTTTGAGTTTGTAATGCCATGCTGAAGACAAGGAGAAGAGTAAGAAGAAAGGAATCAGCTGGCCTGAAAACTGCAAGGGATAAACATCAGGGGGTGTGAGGAGAAGTTACTAGAACCTTAGGAGAAAGGTTATATCTAATGAGAATTTTTCTAAAGAATGAATTCCTGTGTGAATTAGTCTCTAATTCTTCCCCATGACTCCATACATGATGTAAAAGACTTTTACACAGAAAACTACAAAGCATCGCTAAAAGAAATCAAAGAAGACCTAAATAAATGGAAGGACATTCCATGTTCATGGATTGAAAGCCTAAATATTGTTAAGATGTCAATTCTACCCAAAGTGATTTACAGATTCAACACAATTCCTACAATTTCAAGAGCTAGATTGAAAAGCAAGAATGAAGTAGGAGGACTCGCAGTTCCCAATCCTAAAACTAATAACAAAGACACAGTAATCAAAACAGGATGGTACTGGCACAAAGAGAGACAGATAGACCAATGGAATCAAATTGAGAGCTCAGAAATCTACTTTCATATGTTTGGCCAGTTGATTTTTGACAAGGATGCCAAGTCCACTCAACTGGAAAAGAACAGTCTGTTCAACAAATGGTTCTGGGATTACTGGATGTCCATATGCAAAAGAATGTAGTGGGCCCCTGATTCACATATTTAAAAAATCAACTGAAAATGGGTCAAAGACCTTAATACAAGAACCAGAATAATAACACTCCTAGAAGAAAACATAGGGGAGCATGTTCAGGTCTCTGTGATAGGTAATGGACTTTACACCAAAATCAGAAGCAATGAAAGAAAAAAATAAATGGGGGCCTCATCATAATTCAAAACACTGGTGCATCTGTTTTAGTTTGCCAAAGGACTGCTGATGCAAAGTTCCAGAAATGGGCTGTCTTTTATAAAAGGGGTTTATTTGGAGTAAAAACTTACAGTTCCAAGGCTCTGAAAAGTCCAAAATTAGTCACCATAAGAGAGAGCTGACTTCTCACCAAAGTCAGCTACTTGATTCTGTTGTCTGGACATGTGGCAAAGCAAGATGGCTGCTAATCTCTGCTGAGGTCTCAGCCTACCCCTCCAAGCTTACCATCTCCTCTTGAGCTGTTCTGTGGATCCAGCCTCTTGAGCTTTGTGCTTAAGTGATCCTCTAGTCCTCTCTCACATGGCAGAGTCAAACATGGCAGCTCCTTTTTTCTGTCTCTCTCTCTCTGTGTGTCTCTGTTTTTTATCAGACCCAGCAAGAGGCCAGAGATTCAACTTGAGTCAAGCCTCATTGGTGTAATCCAGTCAAAATGGTCTAGCACCCACAGGAATGGATTAATTCTCTTTTTCGGATTCATAAAATAATTTCAAACTGACACAACATCAGAGGACTTTGTTATGAAAGTAAAATGATGTGGGAACTCAGGTGACCCAAAGTCCTCAGCATGTAGCCACTTGTGTGACCTAGGCATAAGTTAAAAGTTAACAACCCTCCCCAGAAGGGAGAGAATGTATAGATGTTATGGTAAACTATAATCTTCCCAAAGCATTAAATGCCCTTGGTAGACATACTTCCTACAAGCATAGTGAAAACATTACCATACCCTATGTGTTCACTTCACATGACCCTAGCAGGAACTCTGTTCTCATACCCTATGGAATGTCCTTGTTCTAAAACCCCTTATATATCACCCCTTATTTGCTCATCTCTTTGCAGAGCACTAAATTCATTCATTCCTTGACCGGCCACCCTCAAAGATTCCCTCTTGTCCATAAGTTCCAATAAAGGTTATGTATGATTCTCTGCCAGATGTGTTCTTTGGTCTTGCGGCCTTACCAACTCATGTCCTTCAGGAGTTGGTTTGTAACAAAGGACAACCTACACAATGGGAAAAAATATTTGGAAACCAATATCCAATCAGGGTTTACCATCCAGAATATGTAAAGAAATCCTACAACTCAATACAAAGACAAATAATGCAAGCTTAAAATGGACAAAAGATTTGGATAGACATTTTTCCAAAGAAGATATGCAAATGGACACAAAGCACATGAAAAGATGTTCAACATCATTAGCCATTAGAGATAACTACTTTTGGGCTTTTTCAAGGAAGTTCTTGTGTTTTACAATAGAACGTAATGCTTATTATTTGGCTAGATTGAGGAAAGTTCATTGTATCTGTTTTAGTTTCCTAGGCTGCTCAAAGCAAATACCATGAAATGCATTGGGTTAAACAAAGGGAATTTATTGAGTATTGGGTTTGAGGCCAGGAAAAAGTCCAAATCAAGGCATCACAAAGGTCATGCTTTCTTACTGAAGACTGACTTCCAGCAATCCTTGGCTCCTCTGTCCTCTGTCCTCTGTCACATGGCAAGACATGTGGCAGAATTTGCTGGTCTTTCCCTTCTCTTTGAGTTCAGTTTCTTGTTTCCATGGCTTTCTCTCTCTTTGTCTGAATTTCATTCTCTTATAAAGGACTCCAGTAATAGGAGTAAGACTCATTCTGATTGAGGTGAGATACACCTTAACTGAAGTAACCTTATCAAAAGTTCCAGTTTACAATGGATTTACACCTACAGAAATGTATTAACTTTAGAAATATATATTTCTGGGGTACATACAGCTACAAACAACCATAGTTTCCTGACATTTATCTGGCCTTTGGAATCACATATTGCCATAATGGAGGCAATGTACAAATAATGTGATCTCTTGTAACAGTGAGACTTTTTCATTTTAAGTGATCAGAAATAGGCATTTATGGGTTTATACATTTACTTTTCCCATAAAGCCTTGTATTTGTGCTTTAGCATAGTACAAACAGAAAATAAGATACTCTGCTTTTATCATTGAGGACAAATAGACATTAATAACGAAAGATTAACAACTGGATTCTGATGTGTTGAGCAGAAGTGTACCAGCTCCTGAACTGCTCAAGGCTGGGCAGCCTGCAAATGATTAACCCCTGAGTTCTAAACAGAAAGGAATCTGTGGCAGTAGCTGAGAGTAAAATATCACTTCTGTGGCTTGTCAACTCCTTTCAAAGAGCTCATACTGTTTTACTGCTTTGGTTTTTGCATTTCTCTTCATCAGCAAACTGTCTGTTATATGACCCATTGCAGTGGGGTAGGGTTTGCTGTTGTGCCAGAAGCTCAAGTTAACATTAGAATGTTTGTGCCAGTGATGTGCTAATTAGATGGTGCCAGGTCTTCCGTGAGCATGGTTTCTCTGTTCTAGACAGCTTGTATGCCTTCCATATGTGGAATATAAACATGGTGACAGCCTCTTCAGTCCTTTTCAAGCAGCTGTCTTAAACTCAAACATCTTTGCCATTGAATATAAAACATATGGAATATGGTAAATTCTTTACTAATGCTGTTGCTTTATCTAACATGTCTATGGTAGGACTTTCCATTATTATGTTATTGATGACATATCACTGACCATAGTTTTCTGCCAAAATATTTTATTCTTTGTAACCAGATTTTACCCAGGCAGTTGCTGATGAATACCTGGTTTGCCTTGTTCAATTCAAGAGTCCAATTTATTAAGCATATGCTTAGCATATCTACAAAGCACCAGGAATTGTTAAGATTCCCCTGACTTTGTCTCAACATTTACATCTTCTTAGTAAAACCTCCTGACCAAAAGTCCAGAAAAACAGTCCTATGTACCACATAGTCATGCTCATCCAATCTTAAAACTTATTACGATGCCACAGTAATCAAAACAGCATGGCACTGGCACAAAGACAGATATATAGACCAATAGAATAGAATTGAGAGCTCAGAAATCAGTTCCCACATTTATGGCCAACTGATTTTTGACAAGGTGTCAAAGACCACTCAATCTGGAAAGAAGAGTCTCTTCAAGAAATGGTGTTGGGAAAACTGAATCTCCATTTGCCAAAAAAAAAAAAATGAGGACCACTTCCTCACATCATAAACAGAAATCAACTCAAAATGGATCAAAGACCTAAATATTCAAAATATAAGTATGATTTGATAAAATTATCAAACTCCTATAGGAATATGTAGGGAAGCATCTTCTGGACTTTGTGTTATGCAATGCTTTTTTTAGACCTTTCACAAGCAATAAAGAAAAAATAGATAAATGGAACTTCATCAAAATTAAAAATGTTTTTGCCTCAAAAGACTTTATTACAAGGACAACCTACACAATGGGAGAAAATATTTGGAAACAACATATCCAATAAAGGTTTAATATCCAGAATATATAAAGAAATCCTTCAACTTAACAACAAAAGATAAACAACCCAATTAATAAATGGGCAAAAGAGTTGAACAGACATGTCTCCAATTTGCTTTATGGAAAACCTTGGTACATGTGGTGTGGTAACACCTTTTTAAAGCCTTCTTTTAGGAAATATTGTTCTCTGCCTTAAGAATTTGAGACTAAATAAGTCATAGAATACTGGATGTGGTGCGTGAGGCATTAGAAGTCCCAAATCTACCCTGGAATCCCCCCTCTTCCAGGGTCTTTTTGTCTAGCATATCCTTGAACCCAGTATCAGAATCTTTACAATGAAAACTGTTGTTATGATATATATATATATATACGAAATAACACCCCATGAGTTAAAAAGTCTTGCTAGTTGTGCTGGTTTGAGATTTTGGAAGACCCCAGAAAATTATGTTCTTAAGCTAAGCCTACTGTATGTGGGGCCTCTTGATAAGATTCAGTTAAAAGACCTATTATGAGATCACTTTTGAATAGATCACTTCAGTTAAGGGCCCTTGATTAGATTGTGGGACCCAGGGTGGGTCTTAATCCTTTAATGGAGTCCTATATAAACAGAGGAGAGGGGAGACGAAGAGCTGCCATTTTACTCTATCATGTGAGAGAGGACTCCAGGATCTCCTGCAGCCACAGAAACACACGGAAACTCCAAGAGGCTGAGAGACGGAGAAGCAATTACAGAGGAATTAGCAGAGGAAAGAGGGGAAAGTGAGCTTGGAGGAGAAGGCAGGGACTGGCTGCCATTTTGCCTTACCACATGGCCAGAGTCCAGGATCTGCCAGCTGCTGACCTTTGGTGAGAAAGCATCTCTGATGATTCCTTGATTTGGACATTGTCACAGCTTCAAAATTGTAAGCTCTTACCCTAATAAATTCCCATTATAAAAGCCAAGCCTTTTCTGCTATTTTACATTGGCAGCCTTTAGCAAATTAAAACAGTAGTTAAAATTTAAAGATTAGAGAATTTTTATTTTTTTAATACCTGATATTATTTTACCTCATATGTTTTGTATTTGTCAAATAGCCAAAAGGCTCAGAAGACTCTGCCTGTCTTGTCACTACCATATCTTAAGTACCGAAAGAGTGCTTGCAACATAGTAAGCATTCAATAAAAATTTGTTCAATGATTGATCAAATGAATGAATGCATTTAGCTTTATTGAGATCAAAAGATTTTCTAAGACCACATGAAGTTGTTTCTCCATTGATGGATTTGTTTGCCTTCATACTACATAACTTCTACCCTACCCCTCCCACACAAATTAAAGCTTCCTCAAGAGAGATTGAGTGTCAACTCCTGAGTGGCCCGGATTCCAGCTTCACAAGTCCAGGAACTCATAAGTTTACATTTCAGAGGAGTCTTGGCAAACCTTGGTCCTGCCAACAGTCTCGTCGGGCCCCCTGAATTTGCATGAGCCCTGACCACAGTCATGAATGGCCTCCCCAACCCTTCCCTGATGCGTCATTTCTCTCTCCCACATCACCAGACTTAGAAAATGCAAGTGTCTGAGCATGCTTGTGGGGTAACATTTTGTGCAGTCAAAAGAAATCTAGCCTTTCATAAGGAGCCCTTTCTGGGTTCCTTGTATCTACAATCACCATTATTAAGCTTTTCTGGGAAACATGGAATCTTGGTGTCTGACAATGTTCATGTTACTTATTTAAGTTAACTGTTGAAACTTTCCATTTCATAATAAGGTAAACTCTAGATAGCGTCTCACTAGCCACTAAGAGAACCACAAACGACCTGCTGAATTTTTTTAAAAATATGTTTTTAAAGCATGTTTTCGTAAGGAATTTAATAGCTATTTCTGGGTATGGAGCTTTTCTTGAATAAGAATTCCTGATTTAAAATGTTAGAAACTGCTTTAATTAAAAACTAAGAAAATATACAAAAGCTCATTCTAAGATTAAAACTCTTTAATTTAGTGTTATTAAAATATCCAAGCCTTGCAGTTTATTAAACTACAAGTAAAACCCAAACTCAAAATAAGCTACACAACAGTGACGGCAGTAAATGGGTCTCAAAAATACTTGCAACTTTCAAGCTCTGGCCATAGAAAATTTATGTAGGGTCTCTGAAACACCAAGATGGACTTGGATAATAACCAGTGTTAATGTGGAATTTTGAGTAAGCAAAGAGAAATTCAGTGAAAAAAAAAGCAAAGAGAAATTCAGTGAAAAAAAAGGAGAGAAAAGCAAAGTGTATTGAACACCCACAACAAGTCTCAGTAAATTCTCACACTTTCTCTTCAAAATAGGGAGGTTTCTCCATTTTACAGATGTGAAAACTGAATTTCTGATTATCTAAATGATTTGCCCAGAGTCACACAGCTTATAGAGGACAGATCTGGAATTTGTGGCCAAAGCTTATGCTTCTTATGATGAAATAGTGCCTTTTATGAAAGTTAACTCCTTTCTATGCATCAGAAGATTTCTCAAGGTAAAGATTATAAAATAATAGCGTGAGAGTCAAAGGATCAAAATTGGGGATTCTGGTCTACCTCACTTAGTGCTTTATGATCTTACACAGCTTACTTACCTCTCTAAGCCTCCTGTCAAGGTTGTAATTTACAAAAAACATGTAATGCCACCTACCTGGACCAGCTCATTTGTGATTGGAATTCAGTGAGAAAATGAGGCATCAAAATCTTCAGTTCTTTCTTTCTTTCTTTCTTTCTTTCTTTCTTTCTTTCTTTCTTTCTTTCTTTCTTTCTTTCTTTCTTTCTTTCTTTCTTGGTAAATGAATAATTTTAAAAATTTAATTTTACTCCATCTAGGATGCATTTTCATAGTGCTTTTCCTTTTTGTCATTTTACTGCTTAACATAATAAGACAACAGTGGGGATAACAAAACTAAGAGATAGAGAAGTTACAAAGATGCCACATCTATTCTCCTGCTGACCTCTAGCACCACGTTTCTTACTCTTTTTGAATACTGTGGCGGTTTGAAGCTGTATGCACTCCAGAAAAACATGTTCTTAAATCTAATCCATTCTTGTGGGTGTGAACCCATTGTACATAGGACTTTTTTTTTTTCTTTTCTTTTTTTTTTTTTTTTGAGGTACCAGGACTGAGGAATGAACCCGGAATCTCGGATGTGGGAAGCTGGCACTCAACCACTGAGCCACATCGGCTTCCCTGAGTTGTATTTTTGTTTTGTTTTGTTTTGTTGTTTGCTTGTCGTTTGTTTTTAGGAGGCACCAGGAACCGAACCTGGGACCTCCCATGGGGGAAGCAGGTGCTCAACCACTTGAGCCACATCCGCTCCCAGGTATGACTTTTTAATTAAGTTATTCCAGTTAAGGTATGGCCCACCTCATTCAGGATAGGTCTTAATCCTGTTACTGGAGTCCTTTATAAGAGAAGGAAATTCTGACACACAGAAAAAAGCTACAGAAATAACAGCCAGAAGCTGGACACCAACAGAATCCAGAAGAGAAGGGAGAGACCAGGAGACGCCACCATATGCCTTGCCATGTAGCCAACTAAGACACGGAGGATTGCCAGCAGCCAGCCCCAGAACACCAGTTTTTGGGGAGAAAGCATTGCCTTGATGTGGACATTTTCCCTGGCCTCAAAACCATGAGCCAATAAATTTCCATTGTTTAAGATGAACCCATATCATGGTGTCTGCTTGTGTAGCCTAGAAAACTAGAACAGTACCCAGTTGGAACCCTCCTTCTGCTCACTGATTTTATTTCTGAGTTTGCATTTACGTTGCCCTCTGGCCCTCTTATGTAATTGCAGAAGGAGATGCTTGCACTCTGCTTCGTGATGGCCCCTTTCCCATTTGGAAGATGAAAAGAGTGGATAGTGTCTAGTTTGCTAACACTGGTGTCTGTGCATGTGCTTCCACTGCCTTCCCCTCACTTTCTTCAATTCATATGGTCATCAGAGGTAAGTTTGGGGAAATTTTCTCAACTGGAATCTGGGCATGAGAAGAGAGTCTTAGATTAGAGAACTTGGTGAAAGTGACAGGAAATATCCAGCTTAGAATAAATCTCACCATTTCAAGGTTAAAACAGTATTTCATATTATGCATTGTTAAATACTTTAGTCAGATCAAAGCTTTTGGATGAAAGTGGCAGATATATAATTAAAACACCAGAGAACACAACTAGTACCTTGATAACATCACTGAAGTTTTATGTGTCCACTGAGAGGTCTTTGGTTGAGTATTGATCTGTAATAGAGAACTGCAAATACACCAGGATGCCAATCCATCGTCCGTCAAGTGGACGGAACACTCGATTTCCTTTACAGGAAAGTCCACACAGGAATCCTACAGCAGATGCTATTATTTCGCTGTGTCATCCCCTGGGACCACCTCTGACTTGAGCTGCAGCTATGGTGGTCATTCCCATGCTCTCTAATGACTTCTCACTTGAGATGCAGACTGTGTTTCTCACCTTTTCTATCTCAGGACTTTCTTCTTTCTGCTTAACCTACAGATAGGTGCATCCAAGAATTATGTGGCAATTAAAGGCACTTGGAGATTAGAGTCTAGATAAATATCCTAGACTCCATTTCTACAGAGGGATAATCCTTAATGTTTCCTCAAAAGGACCCGAGGGAAATTGAGTTTTAACTGCTCTAGCAGTAACCAACTCCAGCATGTACACTTCTATTTCCCATCTCATTTTCCCAGCTCCTACCATCCACATTCCTGGGGTCACCTCCAAAATAAATGAACTGATCCCAATTCCATATCTGTGCTCTGCTTTAGAGGGAACCAAGTGAACTGCGACAAAGCACAATCACAACCAAAGTTTCTTTGGTTATTAGAGAATCTACATAAGAGCATTAACTTTATTACCATAAAAGATATAACCATCAAACTCTAATAAGCATCAAAATATGATAATCTGGTCAACACAGATTGAACCCATCTGGTTGTTCACACTCTGCTTTAGGAGGCTCTCTTCCTTGCACCTGCTGCCAATTCCCCACCCTCCACCTCCCCTTTTTCTAGGGTCTATGGCTGACTATCCTTTTTCCTATAATAATAGTCTTCTTTTAGTAAATCACCCTCCAGTGGAACAATTTTAAGCTTTAAAAAATGCATCCCCTTGGAAAGTTATGCCAAGGGCAGTTTGATTGAGGTTTTGATATTTCTTAAACTCTTAGCATCCCATTCAGAGATTATTGTTTAGGAAAGTTGCCCTTTGTGATGGCTGATCTCATCCATTACATGCAGGTTTGCCCTTATTTAAATTTCTGAGGTTTGTGTTTAGGAGGTTCTTGAAGTTAGTCTTTGCATTTCTCACCACAAAGTCTGGCATGAAGTAGGAAAATAATGTGAGATTACTTAAGGCATGATGAAAGTGGTTTGAGCACCAATGAGCCCTAAAATATATTACATTAGCCTTTCTGGATTTCCTTGGTCTCATTTTAGTCCTGATGAAAATTTTATGGAAGTTCTACTTATAGCGTGTTTACATTATAAAATGTTCCAATAATCCTTGCCATTAAAATAAGCAGTTTGCATTGTTAAAAAAAAATGTTATCTGTGAAGTCCATTTGTTAACAAGCTGCACCATACAAGCAAGTATTCTATACATATCTATGTAAAATTAAATTTCAGAAGAAAACTAAGTATCTCAAAAGGTTTTGTTCAGACTTTCCTTGCTTCTTTACAATTCTTTTAGAAATTTTATCCAAATATATTTCTAATTTGAGTTTAAAATTTTGATTCTAATTAAATTTATATAAGACTTCAAAAGTACATGTGTACTCACACACATACACACAAATAGTGACACAATGGTCAAGACAAAAATGACTGCAAAATCACTGCTATTGAAATATTTTTAAAGGAGACAAATGTGCTTTTTTTCTGGTGTACCTTTGTTTATGCCTAGGTAAATTCAAATGTTGAAAGTCTGTGAGCAAAGGAACTTCTGTACATGAATTTTCAATTGTTTTTGTGGATTTGATGTCTTTCTTCAAGGCAAAATAAAAATTTCTTTGATAGTCTCTTGGGCAAGAATCACAACTAAGAATTTCCTTCCATATTACTTAGGGAATGCTTATCCACTCTTTTCTTTTCTCAACTCCATGTTTGCAGATGTTAGAATATACTATTTCTGAGACAGTTTTTTTTTTTTTCTTTAAGGTCACATATCATTGATTATCATCAATTCTCCATAACCCACAGGTGTGTGTTAACAATTTAGGACAGCATAGATTTGTGGTCAGATGCAAGGACTCTAGAACCAGACACTGCCTTGTCATCCCTGGTGACCCATCACCAAATAAGGATTTTATTTACCCTGCCTCACAGTTCTGTTGAAAGGAGTAAGTTAATTAAAAAGGAGAGGGAACTGAAAGCAGTGCCTGGTCTACAGAAAACACTCTTTGGTGCAACTTATCATTTTACCCTTTCCTCTTCTCCTAACGTAAGCATTTTCACCTTTCCAGTATTTCCTATTACTTCAAGACCGGAATTCCAAGCTCCTTCTACTTTGTTAATAATCTTTCCTGTTAGTTTATAAGAAAGTAATTATCAGGGGAAACTCGTTCTGTGGCTTTTTTCTCCTCATATAAACTTCTGCCTCAATCACTATTCTTCCTCTCTTTCCCCTTCTCTCCAGAATCTTTTGGAGAAGTGTTTTTCCAGCTTTCCACTCCAAACTTGTGCTTTCAATTCTACCTCTTCCTCCCTCTTCCAGCACTTTGTTCTCCCAAGTGTTCTTTATCCAGCACGTTCTATCACTCTCTTTCAAGCACCTCCTTTTCCTCTGTCTATAATTATGAACATGTCTGAAAATTCCATCAATTGACCTTCCTTTTCTTTCTTGCCTTCTATCCACTCCAAAATATCTTGGATTAGCAGATTCATTTATTATTATTATCATTAATTTCATTAATTAAATTCAGTTCTTACAATAACACCAGAAGAAACATGTTATTTCTGCTCTCTAATAGATGAGTAAACCAATGTTCAGAATAGCCAAATAGCTTGCCCAGAGACACACAACTGCCAGAGCCAGACTATGGCAAAGTACAAAGTGCATGCATTTTCCTCTATGCTAGCCTTCCTCCTGGATTCTTAAATTTCTTCAAGGAAGGACAAAAATACACTTTGGTGCAAAAAATAATTATACTTTATTAACTGCTTATTTTATATCAGAACATCTGCTAAAAGCTTTACATATATTGCACCATTTAAACAATAAAATGCTCAGTGAATTGGTGTCATCAATTCACATATGATAAAAACGGGGTTTAAGTAACTTACCCAAGGCCCCAACAGCTAATGCATTTGAATTAAGAAATCCTTACCTCAGAGTAAGCTTCTAAGATACTCCATTATACAGCCTTCTTAGATAGGTGATAATTGTATAATTATTATTTATTGCCTGAATTATTTTTGAACTGAGTTAAGATAATGAATAATATGAGATCCACTAATATTTAGATATGCCAGAATTCTAGGTAAGGAAGGCATTTTTTTTTTTCTCTAAGGCTGATATATTGCTTTCTAGGGAAGCCACCCTGGGAGTGTGGGAATGAAGCAATGGAGACATATGGCTAAGCCATCAAACAATTCTGCTGTGCAGCCTCCTAAAGTTCCAAGCCAGCAATGTGATGAATTCCAAAGGCATATTTAGAAGTTAACATCCCTCATTCACCATCAAGAAAAGGCATGATTATTCTGGCAGAAAGAGCAGCTTCCCCAAATCCAAGGTGACAGAAAGATGGAATTCATCTTAAGAAAATTTCAGATGACCCTTGTGCTTTCCCTCTAGCGTTCTGATTTCAGTAGAGCCCTTGACTCTTTCGTTGAATGAAATAAACAACACAGTGTTAATAATAAGGTCCAGAATTCTTGTGCTTTGACAGCAATTTATTAGATGAGTAACTTTAAATAAGCAATGCAGCTATTCTGAGCCTCAAATGCCTCATATACACAAGGGTAATACATATTTATTGCAAGAGTTTGAAAATTTAATGCTTTTATGGTATCTATCTTAGTCCTGGGCATTGGTCAAATAAATAAACTTCACTCATTAAACACACACACACACACACATTTAGTCCTATGGCATCTGAAAAAACTTTTTATCAAATGCAGTAGTTTTTCAACATTCTAAGATCATGGACCCATTTGAGAAACAATGAAAGAAATAGATACACTATCCAGAAAAACAACCATATAATATAACCTATTATGTATGGTTTCAGGGATTCCTTGCACCTCATATCTAGAAGTTTTGTCTAGGTAAGATAAATGATAAATGTACTCAGGCAATATGAGTGGTACCTGAAAAAACCCATTGTTAGTCTTAATTCACTCTTGTGGGTGTGGATCCATTGTAAATAAGATCTTTTGATGAGGTTACTTTGGTTAAGATGTGGCCCAGTTGATTCAGGTTGGACTTTAATCCAGATTATTGAAATCCTTTATAAGCAGAGTGAAAGTCAGATGGAGGAAGCCAGGGGGTAGGAGCCAGAAGCTGGAAGTCAATGGAACTCAGAGGAGAAAAGAGAAGATGCCACCATGTGCATTCCTGTGGGAAGGAAAAGCCAAGGAACCCCAAAGATTGACTACCAGCCAGAAGATACCAAACCCAGGGGGAAGCAATCCTTCTAACCTCTGAAACTGCAAGCCAATCAACTGTAGACATTATATGCCTTAGCTCAGGAGTCAGATATTATTGTCCTATTGTATAAACGAGGAAATTGAGGCTCAGAGAATATAAATTAATTGCATAGATAGCAGTGGCAAAGCTAAAATTTAAAAATAGATATCTCTGACTCCAGAATCTGTTTTTGATTCCGTCGGTCTTTATTTTCTACCCATATCAATATCACCTCCAGGGAACAGCACAAATGAGACATGGGTAGACCCGGAAGGAACAGGGCCCAGAAGTAAAGAGAAAATTCACAAAAGGTGTTCACTAGCATCACATTTTTTGTTTGGTTCGTTCTACCTATTTAGCTTAAGCCATGGCTTATAGAAACACAAATGTCATACGTTCAATTTAAATTATTAGGATGACTATTTCACTTTTTGGGTATGTACTATAGTTATGATTTCTTTCCCTTTTGTTCTATTTTATTGAAGTAACATTCATATAATATAAAATTCACCCTTTTAAATTGTACAGTTCAATGGTTTTTAGTATAGTCACAAAGTTACACAGCCATCACCACAGTCAATTTTAGAATAGTTCTATTGCCTTCTAAATAAATCTTTTACACATTAGAAGTCACTGCCTCTCCTCCCAGTCCCTGGAAACCACTAATCTACATTCTATTTATATGGATTTAACGCTTCTGGAAATTTCATATAAATGGAATCATAATATGTGGTCTTTTTTGACCGCCTTATTTCATTTAGCAAAATGTTTTCAAGGTCCATTCACATTGTAGCATGAGCCAGTACTTTATTTTTTATTACAGCTGAATAATATTCAAATGTATGGATATAGTGCAATTTGTTTATTGATTAATCAGTTAAAAGACATTTGAACTGTTTCCACTTTTTATCTATTATGAATAATGATGCTATGAACATTCATGTATAAGTTTTTGGGTAAACACATGCTTTGATTCTTTGGGGTGTATACTTAGGCATAGAATTGCTGAGTCATATGATTATTCACTAACTTTTTGAGGTCCACAGATGGAAGGGAATTGTGCCCCAGGACAGATTACACCATAAATGATTTTGATGAGACTTTGTACTTTGCATTGTTACTGACATTACTTAAGCCTTTTGAGATATTGTGATGGAAAGAATATATTTGGCATGTGGAAACAAAATGTGTTTTGGGGGTCCAGAGGTTGAAGTGTGGTGGTTTGAAGCTGTATGTACCCCAGAAAAAATCATGTTCTCTAATCTAATCCATTCCTGTGGGTATAAACCTATTATAAGTAGGATTTTTTATTGAGTCTACTTCAGTTAAGGTGTGACCCACCTCTTTCAGTTTAAGACCTTAATCTTATTATTGTAGAATGAATGTAGAGAGAGAGAGAGAGAGAGAGAGGATGCCATGGAAGCAAGAAGCTGAAAACAATGAAACCTAGAAGAGAAGGGAGAGACCAGGAGACACAGCCAAGTGCCTTGCCATGTGGCAGAGGAGCCAAGGATCACAGACAGCCAGTCTTCAGAAGGAAAGCATCAACTTGTTGATGTCTTGATTTGGACATTTTCTCAGCCTCAAAACTGTAAGCTTGTAAGCTGATAAATTCCCATTGTTTGAGTTAAAACCATTTTATGGAGTCTGCTTTAAGCATCCCAGACAACTAAAAACAAAGTCCTTTGCCCATTTTTAAAACGGGTTGTTTTTGTTATTGAGTTATAAGTTCTTCATACATTCTAGATATTAGACCTTTATTAGAAATATTATTTGCAAATATTTATTCCATCTCTAGGTTGACTTTCCACTTTTATATTAATGTCCTTTGATACATAAAAGTTTTTAATTTTGATGAAGTCAAATTTATCTATTTTTTATTTTGTTAGTCATACTTTCAGGGTCATATCTAAGAATCCTTGGCCATATCTAAGAAACCTTTGTCATATCCAGGGTCTCAAAGATTTGCTCCTCTTTTTCTTCTAAAAGTTTTATAGTTTTAGTACTTATATTTGAATTGTTGATCCATTTTGAGATAGTTTTTATATGTAGTATTAGGTAGGAGCCCAGGGCCTAACTTCACTCTTTGTGTATGCTAGTTATTCTAGCACCATATATTGAAGAGTTCTTTCCATTGACAGGTCTTGGCACCCTTGTGGAAATTCATTGACCACAGATACCTGGGTTTATTGCTAGGCTCTCAATTTTATTCCTTTGGTGTATGTATGTATAAATGTGTGTATGTATGTATGTATGCCAGGACCACACTGTTTGTAGTAAGTTTTAAAACTGCGATGTGTGAGTCTTCAAATTTTGTTTTTCTTTTTCAAAATGGTTTGATACTTTGATTTGGAAAACCCTTACAATTCCAACTTAACTGAGTATCAATTTTCCATGTCTGCACAAAAGGCTATTGGAAATTTGATGGGGTTTGCACTGAATCTATATATCATTTTGGGAAATATTACCATCAGTTGTATAATAAAGAACTTATCTGGTCCTTGTCCTGAGTTCCTGGGAGCTGCCGTGTAAATCTTTAGAATCTCCTGTGATAGATGTATGTTGTATTCTTCATGGGTGGCCCCAGAGCATGCCTGATAGCTTACAAGGTGACTTAGGGTAGGCAGAGCCACACCATTAATCTGGCCACACCAAGTAAACCATCCATGTGATTAGGGGGTTGGTACTTTGAGCTACATCTTATCAGCTCGACCTCTAGGGAGGAGAAAGAGTATGGAGTTGAGTCCAACTATGTGGGCATTGATTGAATCAGTTATCCCCATGGAAGGACCCCAATAAAAACTATACGGCAAAAGTTGAGCAAGCTTCCCTGATGGGTAATATACATCAACGTGCTAGAAGGGTGACACGTCCTGATTCCACAGGGAAAGCACAAGCAGGCTCGCCTTTGAGACCCTCCCCATCCTCACCCTCTGTGTCTCTGTCATGGGATAAAAGAAATTATATTTGGGGACTCATCTTCTTGCCCAGCTTGGTCATAAGTTCCCCTTTTGAACGACCGCCACAGTTAACCTTTCCCTGGGCGTAACTGCAATGAGCAAGGTCTATACCACCTGTGTTTTGAAGGATAAGAAATGCCCTCTGCTTCTCCAAATGGCCCTTGCTGTTTCTGCCCTCTTAAGCCACATAATTGATGAGCAAGGCATGTTTATCCCTATGGCTTGCATGATAAGAGCTGCCCTCAGCTTTGCCACTTTTACTTTTAGTGTCATATACTCTAAAATTTCCAACCCCCAGTGTCAACGGAAGGCTTGCCCTTCCCCTTTGGGTCATGATAAAGGCAAATGCCTGGTACCTGTACTCAGCTCTTCTCTGCCTTCCCCTTCCACTGGCCTTGGCAAGAGCCTAGGTTGGTTTAGCCCCAGTCCCCTCCACTGCCCTCATTCTCCCCTCTCCCCCACTCCAGGGCCTTTGAGTTAACAAAGCTGTCCTTTCATGCACGCACTCTCAGTTGGTTGACCATCTGTGTTTCCATGTCATCTCTGGAAGGACTTCCACATAGCATCCAAAACAATTGGCACAGGGAGCAGGGTGATTTGATGCTGACCCATAGCAGCCAGGTGGGAATGCCTTTAAGTGACTCTTCACTTACTGACATGCTGTCCCAAGTGGCTAGCACCATTTGGGAAGGGTCTACTGCCTTCTGGAGTTCCTTGGTGCTGCTTGCACGGTCAACCTTTGTGTCTGTTGGGTGTTGCTGAGTTTCCCACACCTAACTGCAGATCCATTCGAGGCCTGGGGACCTGTACCAGAGATGCTCAGGCTGGCTCCCTGGAGACCACTTGATTTGGCCACCCAACTTATTAATTTATACCAAAAATTAATAGGGTCACTATTTTTCTCTGAAAAAGAACACAGGACTAGGCGGGACCAATGAAAATTTGGTATAAATTAATTGGCTATTGTCCTGTGAAGATACGGAGGCTCACATAAAATACAGGAGGGGCCATTCCAAAGTTTAGGCTGCCCCAGGGGTAAGGACTCCAAGGCCTGCCATTGGCTGGGTCACCCGGTGGCCTGAGGGTGGCATTGTATTGAGATGGGTTCCTCCGTTGCTCATCCTGTCTGAGCTGTGTCTGCCAGAGTGTCCAAGGGTATGATACCATCCCTGGGTTTAGGAATATTTCCCCTGCCAGAGCAGATAACTTAGGGGGAGTAATCCAGACTGGGGTAACAGGGACACCCCCAGCCCAAACAGATGCAAGGGTCTGTGACCCTTATGTTGCTACTTCTTCACTGCTGTCATTCTTTGTTCCTGACCCTGTGGATTACAAAGGGTCCATGAGGTGTCCAAGGATCACAGGGGCAAATGTAAGGGACCAGAGCCGCTGGTACCAGCTCCACCTAAGACCCCCCGGCAAGATTTCCTCCCTACTGAATAAATGTAACACGCCCAGACAATGTGCCTGGGTTTTCTTGAGCATCGCATCACATCAGCCTGCTAAAACCCTTGTCTTACAAGCATGGTCTGGAAGCCTTGCCCAATGATCCGGCTGCCCTGGAATTACTAACTATGGCCTTAACCCCTCTGAGGTCGATTGGGACACCCTAAAGAGAGATATGACAGAATATGTGACAAGCAGAGGGACATCTGCTCCCCCCAAAATTTTCCGGAAAGAACCTACAAGGTCAAATGAACCCCAGACTGGAACAAACCAGAAATTGTACCAGACTAGAAATTCAAACCATTCTTAAGGATTTTGATCAGCAGGAGGGAGAAATGGCATTTGACTTATTGCTAAAGGTACTCAACATGGGTAACCCATTAGGAGATGAGACAGTTAGCAGGCAGATGCACAATAGCAAAAAGTTAATGAGGCCCAATGGTTACTTTAAAAGATTGAGATGACCCTGGGCATAGCATTTCTTTGGACAGAGGGACCCAGATTTTGTCTCCCACCCTGGAGAGACCCACTTTGACACCAAGTCAAGAAAACTTTTCTTACTGGGTGCCCCTGCCTCCAATTGGCCGGGAAGCCTGCTCGGTTTTACCTGCAAGGCTCAGATATCCAGAGACAGTGGACTGAGTGGAGCAATTGGCAGGTTTTGAGGGGCTCTGATGGCAACAGAGTTACAGATCTTGGCTTATTGGTCCATGGAGCCACCACAAAAGGGGCCTCCCCTCCTGCATTTCAAAGACCCAGTCCCCCCAAGCTCTGGGAGTTGTGACTATTGGAACTACTCTTATTAAATAGCTACCCCAAGTGGTGGCACTTTTGTTCTTACTTTCTCCCCTCTAGGTATTGATACTGTATTAGTCAGCCAAAGGGGTGCTAATGTGAAACACCAAAAATGGGTTGGTCTTTATAAAGGGTATTTATTTGGGGTAGAAGTCCACATATACCAGCCATAAAGCATTACGTTTCTTCTCTCACCACAGTCCATTGCCACGTGTTAGAGCAAGACAGCTGCCGGCGTTTGCCAGGGTTCAGGCTTCTGGGGTTCCTCTCTTCCCCGGGCTGTGTTTCTCTCCGGGCTTAGCTCCTGGTTCCTCCACAAGGTCAGCTGTAGACAATCAGGCAAACGGCTTGCTTCTCTTCTCCTGGGGTCTTCTTTCCAATATCAAGACTGCTTCTCAAAAGACTGCCTCAACTGTCCTTTGCCTTGCCTTTTATATTCAATTCCCCACCCACCAAGGGGTGGAGCTCAATGCCCTAATCCTAACTTAATCATGCCCAGATTAACAGATCAGTTTACAAGAATGATTCAATTATATTTTTGGAATTCATAATTACATCAAACTGCCACAGATGCTTTAACACATCACCTGGAATAAGGTCAAATCCTTGGCTTCCTCAGTGGGCCATGCCAAATGGGACTTCAGTGGACCTGCCCCTGCCAACCAAGGTGATAAAGGCTGCAGTATGCTCTGAAACAAAGTATTGTAGGGCTGCAGCCTAGAATCCAAGCTCTCCTCAAAGAGGAAGTTTTGCATTATACCTACATTTCCCCATACAATAGCCCTATTTGGCCAGTGCATACAGTCTCCACCAGTGAAGGGTGATTAACCATCATTTATACCAAACATAATGCACAAGTCCTGCCCATCAAAGTTCCTAATCCTCTCGTCATCTAATAAAAAGATACACAGGAACGTGGGCAATTGTTTTGCTGTGACTGACTTGGCCAACATGTTCTACTCTGTGCCAATATCTTTAAAAAAAAAAGAAGAAAAAAGCAAAAAATCCTCCCAACTGCTACTGCCAGGACCTTAACAAATGGTCTTTTTAAAAACTGCTTAATACTGGCACCATATTGTTGACATCTGATTAAGGGTTGGCTCTAAAAAGGGCCTCTGAGCGGACCTACTCACACTCATACATCATTTATAAAAAAGGAGGCTGGACAAGTACAGCCCATAAAAATGCAGGGACCATCAAACTCTGTCACATTCCTGGGCCTCAGCTGGTCATCAAAGATGCCACCATCATCAAACACAAACCTTCCTCGGACACTAGACATGCACAACACCTGTGAGACTTATTCATGTTCTGGAGGTAACACATCCCACATCTCTCACTCTCATTACAGCCAGGACCCCAAATCACATTGACATCTGCTGCTTTCCACTGAGGAGAACCCCAACAATATGCCTTTGAATTGGCACAATAGGCCATTTCTCAAGCCATGACCCTTGTCTCCCTAGGAACAGATTTGAGATCACAAGCCTTGGCTACCTCCAAACATGCCTCTTGGATTCCTTGGACAAACCATATGCAAATCCTGGCTGCCTATATCGGGCTCAAATTAAGAGAAGTTGCTTACAAGGTACCAAGTGATCAACCCGTGCATGCAGATTGCCATAATGCCATGTGAGAGACAACTCTCAGCAGGAACTGGTCAGAAGTGCAGATTCCCTGGGAACCCCTGAAGTTGTAGCTGTTGTATGGAATGAGAGCAGTCTTGTAATGCCTTGTGGCCTTAGCCCATGAAATCTGATCCAACTTCAGGTAATTAAAATCAAAATTGCATTGTAGTTAGTGTCACAACTTACTGGACCATCTTAATAATATCAGGTCTTCCAATATATGATCATAGGGTATCTTTCCCTTTAATTAAGTCCTTACTTTTTGTCAGCAATGCTTTGTAGTCTTCAGGGTACAAGCCTTTCATCACCTTGATTAAATTTTTCCCTAAGTAATTCATTCTTTTGGATGCTATTGTTTTTTGTTTTTTGTTTTTTTGTTTTTTTTTTGGTTAGAATTCTTTTGGATAGCATTTTTTCTTAATTTCCTTTTCAGTTTGTTCATTGCTGCTTGTATTAGTCAGCCAAGGGGGTGCTGAGACAAAATACCAGAAATCTGTTGGCTTTTATAAAGGGTATTTATTTGCAGTAGAAGCTTACAGTTACCAGGCCAGGAAGAGTATGTTCTCGCCACGTGTTGGAGCAAGATGGCTGCCAACATCTGCAAGGGTTCAGCCTCCCTCTTAAGGCTATGTGGTCCCAGCTTCTTCCAATATCAGCTGTAGTCTGGGATAAGTCTCTCCAGGGGCTCGTTTCTCTCTTTCCACAAGGCCAGCTGTAAACTATCAGGCGAATGACTTGTCTCTCTTCCCAGGGCCTCTGCCGTCTAATAGAGCCCTCTCTCTTTCCTCACATATCTGCATCTCTGTATGATTACTTCTCAGGCGTCAGGATCAAAATGCCAACCTCCCTTCTCTGCCGTATGGTTCCTCTGTAAGTCCCAGCCCACCAATGGGTTGGGGATTCCACATCCTAATGATGTGGCCCAATCAAATCCCTAATCATAATTTAATTAAGTAAAAGTGAAACCTCTGAAGTTAATACAATCTAATACACCCAGAGGAACAGACTAGTTTACAAACATAATCCAATATCTATTTTTGGAATTCATAAATAATACCAAACTGTTACACTGGTGTATAGAAATGCAACTTATTTTTGAGTGTTCATCTTGTACCCTGCAACTTTGCTGAATTTCCCATTTTTTTAATCCCAGAAAAATGACATTAGAGAACAAAGTGCTTGTGAATTAAAAAAAAATTACATACAAAGTCCTTTGAATGAGACATTTTGGCCTTCTAGATGAGTCAGGAAATTATATTCTTAAACAATATATGATAGTTCAAAAAGATATTCAGCTCTGTGAATATCTGCATGGAACAGTGAGGATGAACCATTTGGCATGTCTCACTGCTGATAAATTTAGGACAGAGCCTCAATCTGGGGTTTCATGTCCAGTTCTGAAACTGGTCCAGGGCTCACCAAGTTGTGGTGGAAGAGTGATCCTTCCCAAACACAACAAGAAACTCCAAAATCTGATACTCCAAATACTGATACTCTCCCTTCTCATTCTTCCAGAGTAGCTTACAATTGGGTCACCTGCATTGCCAGTGATGTACATCAGACAATTTGGGGTCTGTTCACCACCATGTAGCACTTGATTTAAATTTAAATTTGGTTCCATGTCATATTCTCTGTCTAAAGCTGTTGGGTGAAATCATTTGGAGAAGGTGTCTTTGCTTGAAGCCATAATCTCAAAATATCACTTCTTAGAATACATTTAGTATGTTTGGGGGTGAAAAAGTTATTATATGGAAAAGGTGATGTCTGAAAAGTAGTAAATATTTTCAAGAGTTTTTATGGCTAAGAGTCATGAACTGAAAGCCGTTTATATGAGGTAAGTGCATAAATAATAAAGTCCTTCCGCTAATGACCAGATACCTCTGATGTGGACCAAGCATGGGCATAATAGCGTAAAGGCTCAGTGCCAATCCCAATCACTCTGGTTGACCTCAGAGAAAACTTGTTTGGAGCCAAGAGGGGATTCCCCAAAGACATCCTGAAGGAAGCAGATTGCGCCCCCACATTGCCTAAGGGTAGCAGGGAGGCAGGAGCTGCCATTGTTGGGTTGACACTTGGCTGCTCATGGCCCAGAATTTTTGGCATGAATGCCCATGGGATTTCCCAAAGCTAATGTTCCCTTTACTGAGTTGGCAATGAACTGCTTCCATCACTGTAGACCACGTGACTTCTGCCAAACTTCCCTTCACTGGGGTGCACAGACCGATACCTTAGCTCAGCAGTGAGAGTTTCTCCAGAGAAGATGGTTCCACTGTTGTCTTTTTCCTCCTTCACAGAGACACTGGAGTTAGGATATACAAAGCATCTGTATAAGAGGGTGGGAAGGAAGTCATATTTGTTGCCTGTCATGTGCTAAAGGGCCTTACCTGAATTCTCTCTTTTAATCCTTAGAAGAATCCTAAAGTTTAGTTATTGTCATTTATATTTTACAACGTGATCTACTTGACCACAATCATGCAACAATTAAGTGTTAGCACAGGATTTTCCCCAGGCCTGCCTCACTCTAAGCCCATGCACTGTGCACTCCGTTACCCTACTCCTGTGGCAACAATATCACTTTGTAAAACACAGAAGAATGAGAAAAACCTTCGTGAGAAAGGTTTATGCCCACCCTAAGAATGAGTTGGCTAATTAGTTACTGGATTACTTTAGAATTTAACTCTCACAAATACCCTCTGGTTGAAGTTACTTCCTAGTTCAGTACAATCTCCACCTTCTTCTAGAAAAATGTTCAAAAAAAAAATTCATGTTGAATGAAATAAGCTGGCACAAAAAGACAAATATTGTATGAACTCATTTATAAGAAATACCTAAAATAAATAAGGAAATTCATAGAGACAGGAAGCAGATTGGAGGTTACCAAGGGCCTGGGATTTAGGGGCAAGGTGGATGGGGAGTTCTTACTTAATGGGTACAGAGTTACTGTTTGGGGTGACAAAAAAGTTTTGGTAATGGATGACAATGAGGGTAGTACAACAGTGGGAATATAATTAATGTCACTGAAGTATACACATGAAAGTGAAAGAAAAGGAAATTTTGTCTTGTATATTTGCTACCACAATAAAAAAAAAAAATTTTAATCACTTGATGGAAGGTTTGTAATTTTACATTTTGTGTTAGAACCCATAAGCAGAAGGAAAGAAGGGAGAAATATAGCGCAGTTCCTCTCACACTAAATCATCAGATTTTGCATAGAAATTAAGACAATAGGAGATGGTGTAAGATTGGGAAAATGGTATGGCTATTTCAATCGTGCATCACTTTACAAAGACATAAAAACTCATCCTACACAGAGTACTACATATTGTATGATTCGTTTATATAAAATATAAATATAAATCAATAAAGATGAAAGGAGATTAGTGGTTATATAGGTATGAGAAAAGGATGCTAAGCAGTGTGAAGTCCTTCCCTTTGGAGTAATGAAATTTTTCTAAAATTTTTGAAATGATGAATGTACAACATTGTGATTATACCAAAAGCCATAGATTATACACTTTGGATAGAATAGCTAGAAACAGCAGCTATGTGTACAGTGGGGGAAGCATAGAGAGATTGAGAGGTGAGGAATTTTCTTGTTTGTCTGTTTTTGTCTATTATTTTTATTGAAATAATGAAAATGCTCTAATAATGACTGTTGAAGTGATGAACAAACAACTATGTGATTATAGCAAATACCACTGATTGCACACTTTGTATGAATTGTACGCTTTATTAATATGTATCAATAAAATTGATATGTTTGGGAAAAAAAAACTTGTCCTACAAGAAAAAGGTTCTGCTACAACTAGTGACATTGAAAGAGAATGTGGTAGGGGGAGGTGGTGAGGTATATGGGAATCCCCCTATGTTTTTGATGTAACATTTATATAATCTAAAGCTTCTTTCAAAATAAAATTTAAGAAAAGAATGCAGCAGTCTGTCAGAGAACTTATATTTTTTAATAAGTTATAGAAGAAATTTGAATGTATGCAAAATTCTTCTCATTGATTTATTGCCTGAATCCTCAACTTCACTATAAACATATTTATAATTTTCATTTCATGAGTAAAATGTAGTTAGGCTTCCTCCAATTGTTATCCACATCCCACCCCCAATGCCTTCCTTTATTATCTTGTGTCTGTACTTTTCAAAGGCTTCCTGATTTACTTATGTAGGCCATGCTTTTCCCACCATTTTATGTAGCAAACACCCCCCATTCTACAACTAAATTAGAACCAGGGGCCGTCAGTTCACATTCTGTCACCTCAGACGCCCTTTCCTATATCTTATTGCTTCATGGTCTGACTCACTCCAGCCTGCGTCCAAACTCAGCCAAATATACTTGTTTTCCTTCTCAATCTCTTTTTCTTTTCTCCCTCTTTCTTGCTCTCTCCTCCTAAGCCCTTGTCTTTCTCTTATTCTTTCCCCAATATTTGCCTCCACCATAATAGTCACGAATCCCCCAAAAAAAGCACTTGGGAACTGCTACAGAAATGCCAAATCTACAGCGTTGTTTTTGTCTTCTCCAATTGATAAACAGGAAACTTTTAAAATGAATATTATAATGTGAAGTGTATGCTTATGAAGTCTGTTGCTCCCTTAGCTCTCTCTCTCCTTCTCTCTGACTTGGAATGAGAGAGGGTCAAGAGGCATACAGCTTGTATTAGTGAGGGGTGGCCTTCGTTGTTACATTGTTTTCTGAATCATTTCAGTGATGCTTGCCAAAATTTACTGCAAAATTCTGTTCCCTTGCTTGACATTGAGAAGTGGTAGGAGGGATGAATTGCTGAATGATTGTATCACATACAACATTGGGTGGGTCAGCAGGATATAATGAGATTTGTGTAATATAGTGCCTCTTACAAGGACCCAGAAATCTGTATTTTGACCTGTGAACGATAAAAGGGGAAAAAATCTGTAACCAAGTAACAAGCTTGTTTGGGTTACAGGAAGCAAACTGTTAATTCCTCCGTGCTTGGATTTTTCTTCCTTTCCCCCCAAAAGGAACCCTGCCAATTATTTCTTAAAAAGGGAGAGAGATTCATTTACAGAAAACCTTTTTTTTTTTTTTTTTTTACAATTTATTTCCTGTTATTAATCTTTAAAGTATAAAAATGAGGCTCTAGCTAAATGTAGGGCTTCAGTGGTGAAATTTTGACCATGTGAACAAATAAATAAATATTTACAAACTTTGGCAAAACAAATGAAGTTTCATTAACCTGTACGAGAAGTTTGCTTTAAGAAAACATAAATAATTTACAAAAATATGGTACATTCTAAATATTAACATCGTCATCCCCACACCATTGAATGGTTTGACCAAACGCCACCAAAATAGCAAACCTACACATTCTTTACAATTGTTACATTTAATGAAGCCTCCCAACCCTTTGCTGGTGTTGGGACTACAGTTCCACAAAAAAAAAAAAAGTGCATCAAAACAAAACAAAACAAACAAAAGCAACCTCAATAGAAGCAATGAAAATACTTGTATCAAAATGAAAGTAAAGAGTGTAATTAAGACCAAAGTTATGGACCCTTTCTATTTGACATAGAAATGAGATCACTATTAGCAGAAATGGGAGAAAGAGTTGCCCCACATTACACAAACAAGGAAAACTTTTTTTATTTTACCCCTTATGTGGAATAGGATTAACTAATATATTCTGCAGAAAGATCATGCAATGTAAAGCAAAAAAGAAATCAAACATGGGTATTACTGTGTGACTGGTTAATTGATGTGTCTAAGTGTGTCTAAGTAATTCAGCAATCAAATTTCTTTAGAAATCCTATATACAGCAGATAGGTAGCAGTAAAAATATTGGATTAAAATTATTGGCAACAATATATATTAAGGTTCCATTTATAAACTCTTCATTATTTTTTATTTGTTCTATTACATTTTACAGCGTGCTCTATTATGACAACATAATATTCTAAAGCCTTATATTTTGGCAGGCCCATATTTTGCTATAACTGTATCTATATATTATTATATACTGTTATATGTTTATTGCTAGAAATTATACTACATATGTATTACTTGGTATCCTTAAAATAAGTTATTGGGGAATGGAGCTGCATTCCATATTCATTTAATAAATACTAACAAAACATTTATAACTGGAACCTTAATGAAATGTGTTACCAAATTAGGTAAAATAACTTTTCCATAGTTTGCAAACCCAGAATAGGAATTAGATGCCAAAGTGCATTTGCAATTTGCCTACTTGTCTGTTCTCCAGTAGCAGAGATTGGCAAAGAAGCTTAAGCAAAAATTCTGGTGATCAGAATGCAAAATCAAATAACAATTGACAAGAATTCTCTCAAGCCTATAATGGCAAGATTGACCAACTTAAATTAAGGTACTTTTGCTCTGTTAAACTTACCCTTACATTAAGTTTTACCATTACCAGGTCCACCTTTGGAATCAAATTAAATCCATATTGTAAGGATATTACTTTCTTGATAAAACTACATCTCCGCAGAACATGAGGGGTTCCATTGTAAGAGGAGAATTGGGGTGCAGGGAGGATTATATTAATTTATTTATTCAATTGTTTTTTGTTACAATTAGTTAATGGATATCTTACATGATTTGATATCAGGCCACAAGTCTTATATTGTTATCTTCTAACCTCTTCATTATTATGGCATTACTGCAAACTTGAGTTGACCCCTTTTTTATATCTTTGACTTAACCGGATTTGTGTTATTGTAAAATAGCTCTAATCCAAGAGAAGTGATAACATTAAGCACTGAAAGTGGTTTAACAATAGCTTTCCTGCTTAATTTATGATAATGGCTTATGCACAGTATTCCCTTCAACTCCATATACACATAAATACAAGTAATTACATTTTATATGTAAACGTCATCTTTTTAAACAAACTAAAAAAAAGCAATGTAACGTCATGCTCAATTTTCACTCCATGTAAAGTCTCATACATTATGGAACTGTTTTTCCTGTAGTGGGTTAGATGCTCATCTTTGGCATCCACTGATATTTATTCTCTGAAGGCACTTGGGCTTAGAGTCGATGATAGGAGGTGAATAACCACTCAGAGTGAGGGCAAGGAACAAGAGGTGCTGCTAGAGAAAGAGAAGCTGGAAGTACCGGGATGAACTGAGGTGTCTAGGAAATGCAGCATATACAGTACGTTGCTGGAAATGCAGCAAATCTTGTTTAGACATCTAAAAAAGAAAAATGGTAAACTGAATTAGGATCCCGAAACCATGGCTTTTGCCTGGTTTTGTTTTACCTATAAACTAAAACATCATTATTTTAATTAAAATAGTGACCTCTACCACATGGATGGATGAATGGATGGATGGATGGATGGATGGATGGATGGATGGATGGATGGATGGATGGATAGATGAATGGATGGATGGATGATTGGGTGGATGGAAACATGAAAAGTTTTGAAAGGCAATCTAAACAAGGCAGGAGAAAACTTAACCAGAAGCAAGCAGAGTATCAGGGATCTTGTGGTACTTTCATCTCTTTAATATCTGTGTGATTTTCAATGTGTGATTTTAGAGAAACATCCCTGAGCCTTACTTTCCTATCTGTAGAAGGTGGGTGGCTTCATGTCTTCTTGATGACAAGGGATTGGACCAGTGGGATCTCAAGTTTCCTTGCAGGTCTATATTATGACTCAGATGTATTTCTGAATCAATAACTACAAAAATGCCCTTCCTTCCTTCCTTCCTTCCTCCCTGCCTCCCTCCCTTCCTTCCTTCCTTTCCTTAGTTCTTAATTTTTAACAAGGGTAGCAACCTAAAGTGCCTTCAGTGTTCCATCAGGTAAAGAAAATATGGGAAGCTGTAGGATATATTACAATGGGGATAGGTGGAACCTGTGAACTTTTGGAAAGCATATGTCCTGCCAAAAGGCACTCAAACTCAGCTTAAAACAGAGAAGCAAAAAAAAAAAAAAAAAAAAAAAAAAAAAATTTAAGTGCTAGGAATGGGCCACTAGCTTATTATCCTAATTTTTAACTTTTATAAAAGGAAACACAAAGTGTATGTTCCTTTTCCATTCTGTGTGCCTCCAAGCCTTCCCCAGTGAAGCAATGTTAGCAGACCAACCTCTGCATTCGTATTTGAGATCCGAGAAATAGACCATTTCTTGAGAGAAGACAAACAGTCCTAACCGTCCGCCAGCATAGGTTTGGTCATAGATTGGTCCTGAATCAGCCATGACCTGTTTGCCTTCATGCACTAATACTCTGAAACAGAAATAAAGGGAGAAAAGAAAAGAGAGAAGTATTAACTCTGTAAAGTGCTTCTCTAAAGGGCTGGAGGTTGGTGGTGGAGATAGCTGTTGACCCAGTAGAATCTGCCCATCCCTGCTGAGGGGCTCGGCATAACCAGTGGGAGTGATGCTTATTTTTTTTTTCAACCACTGGTCAGTAGTTACCCAGTACAGAATCAGAGCACTCCCTCCTCCTAATTCATGTCACTGCCACAATTAATTAGTGCACTGACAATCACCCATACAAGAGTTTTCCAGTAGCCTTTTCTTTTAAGGACCAAAAGTAGAGTGGTAGAGTGAGGAGGCTATGTTAGTTTCCTTCAAGTGGAGTCAGGTCCTTCCTTTTGGCCTGGGACCCACTTTCTCCACACGTCTGCTCTAGTTTTCAGGGCCTTAATCTTGTATTAAAACGATATACTCAGGGAGTGGCTGTAGCTCAAGTGGTTAAATGCCTGCTTCCCATGTATAAGGTCCCAGGTTCATTCCCCAGTACCTCTTAAAAACAAACAAATAAACAAACAAAAACCAACTCAGGGGAGGCAGTGTAACTCAGTGGTTGAGCACCGGCTTCCCACAGAGGTCCCAGGTTCAATTCCCAGCCCTGGTACCTCAAAAAAAAAAAAAAAAAAAAAAAAAAGACATACCTGCTTTGTTCCCTACTAGACTGTGAGCCACATAAAAGCAGGGACAATAGTCTATCCCACATGCCTAGAACAATGTTTGATAGATCAAAGCTTCTCTGATGGGTGGATGGAACAAGTGAGTAAATGAATGAAAGATTCCCCGTGTAAACACTACAGAAGCGTCTCCACCATAGAATTTAACCTCTAGAGATTTGTTTATTATTACTGAGGACATGTACATTTCTGGCATCTGTGAAGAATCCAACTGGGTCTTGGTTCTTAGTAACTAAATTTAACCTTGCAAAAAAATTATCCACATTTTGTTTTGATCAAAATTGATCACACATGTTCTCAAGCCAAGAGAACAAAATTATGTTGAAATGGCATTTGTGAAAGTGTTATTCAAATTTATGTTTTAAATCCAGTCTCTTTATGTCAGAATATGAATATGGTTTCCAAATGGTGCACAAGCTGATAGTGTAAAGATGCAGATATTTTGACTGAACTTTCTCTTCCAGGCCTAGTATATTAGTTAGAAAGAATAATGCCCATCAATTCTCCAACTTATTTTATTAAGAAAATATTATTTTCCTTCTTTCAACAGTATATATATTTTGAGGTTCTGGGGGCCAGGGATTGAACATGGGGCCTCATATGTGGGAAGCTGGTGCTCAACCACTGAACCACATCCACTCGCTTCAACAATATTTTTTAAAACTATTACTGTGCAGTAGACATGTGGGGCATCTCTACTGTTCATTAATTTAAAACTGAAGAATCAGGAGAAGAGCACACAAGTTGCAATTAATTGGGGCTCATTTGCCAATCGACATTCAAATTTTCCATCCAAGGGCAAGAAGTCCTTTAAATAGGAAATCATCTGATAGAAATGTAGGTAGAATGGAAGAGCCCTTACCTCATATAACCTGTCTTAGGTCTGTGAATCAGATGCCACCTGTAGGCAGTATAATCTTTCCAGCCGATATTTTTGGGGTCATGCCATAATGTACGCACCTGAGGGGGAAAAACACCACTGTTGAGAACAGTTGGCACCCTGAATCGTAACCCCAGTTTTGTAACGCCAAATGGGGAGCAAAAGAATCCCTACGTAAATTAACCCTATGTCTGCATGTTACTATATCTCTATTAGTATAAACCTCTAGTATAGATACAAAATCCATTTATAAGAAGCAAAGTAGTCCAGTGTTAAAAGTACATGTATCATCCCCAAATCCTCAAGATTGAGGAATGAACACACATAAAGGGGGAACGCAACTATGGACTAAAGTAGACTTATGATTATTCTAGCAATGGAAGAACTTGTAACATTGAAATAAAGGCAGGGGCCACCAGAGGTTCTGAGGAGAGGGAGAGGGAAAGGGAAAAACAGGTGGAACATGGGGCATTTTGGGGACACTGGAATTGCATGACATTGCAATGATGGATACAGGCCATTATACATTTTGTCAAAACCTATACAATTGTGTGGTGCAAAGTGTAAATCATAAAGTACACTATAGCCCATGGTTAGTAACAATGCTTCCATATGTGTTCATCAATTGTAGCAAATGTACCACACTAATGAAAGACGTTAATGGGGGAAAGTGGGGAAGGGGGAGGCGGCAGCGTATATGGGAATCCCCTATATTTTCGATGTAACATTTATGTGATCTAAAGCTTCTTTCAAAATAAAATAAAAAATTAAAAGAAAAACAAAACAGCAACAAATAAAGAGTATAGGTATTTAAGTCAGTCATAGATTCAAATTCTGGATCTGCTCCTTCCAAGATGAGGGACTCTGTTCTCCTTATCTCTAGAAGAGAGGGTAGAAATATGTCTAATATGCAAGAAGGCTGGCAATTGTGTTCATAAAAGCACCAGGCACAGCATGGAGGCACTCAATAATTTGATGGCTATAATCATTTTGACTGGAGTAAAAATAAATTAAAAAGTTGGGGTATCTTCGGCATGGGTCAGGACTGCCTTACTGAAATATCATGCAAAAAGTAAAGTAAAAGAAGACCCATGTCTGCTTGCACGTCGTTTGGCTTACCTGCCCTTCCGTGTTCCCAGTATGCCACAGGGCATTCCTTAGATGCTCTCCCGTCCCTGTCGTGGAGTTCACCACTTTGAGGGACACACCAGAATAACCATAAGCCCGGGTGGGCTTGTCTTCCCAGTAGGTCTGTGTGACCTGCTTCCACATTACCACGTAGAACCGGCTGCTTGATTGGTAGCCAAAGACGAAGCCAGCATAATCATCATCTCGGTCAGTATTGACGTAAAATGTGCCACTGAAGTCAACAGACCCAAATTCATCAAAACCTGGATTCCAAAGGGATATAATTAGAAACACACCTTAAGGAAATCCTTGAGTTAGCCTTGTGGTTATTTAAATGCAGATAGAAAGAGATTGGGGCTGGCTCTCTCCTCCATCCAACCTATGTTTGGTTACTGTGAGATCAGTGAGTTTTATGTGATTGATTTTTGGGGGATCCCACTTTAAAGTTATGGCATTTTTGTACAGTATTATGGTAATAGATATTATAAAGACCAAGTCCATAAAATAAAATAAGAATGTTCTTCTATTACAAAGTATTAAGAATACGGTGATACATGAGAAATTACAACTAATGTAACTTATGGATGATAGTTAACAGTAACGTAATATTTTTGCAGCAATGGCAAAGAGACTATATCAATTCTAAGTGCCAACAAAGGGGGGGTATGAAGGGTGTGGGATTTCCTTTTGGAGTCATGAAAATGTCCTAAAATTGACAGAGGATATGATAGCACAACTCTAATGAAAATGAGAGACACTGAATGCACACTTTGAATGGACTGTACAAGGCATGGGACTGCATAACAGCGAATCCTGTGGTGGAAGATGGACTGTGGTTAACAGAACAAATCCGAGAACGTTCTCTCATGACCTATAACAAATACATAACACTAATACAGGGTGTTAATAATAGGGCGGGTTTGGGGGAAAATATACCAAATATAAGATAAGGACTACAATTAACAGTACTATTTTGACAATACACTTTCATCATTTGTAACAAATGTTCCACAACAACACAAGGTGTTGGTGGTGGGGTGATGTATGGAGACCCT
Source organism: Tolypeutes matacus (assembly GCA_026826555.1). Classification (NCBI taxonomy): domain Eukaryota; kingdom Metazoa; phylum Chordata; class Mammalia; order Cingulata; family Chlamyphoridae; genus Tolypeutes; species Tolypeutes matacus. The sequence continues at coordinate 10,034,078 of JAKSZT010054281.1, forward strand.
GTATGATGATATGCATGTTTGTTTTGTAAGTTCACAACTTCTCCTATACACTTATTGTTTATGTATGCTCATGGATAAATGATATACTTCAATAAATTTATTTAAAATGACAAAAAAAATGGCTTATTGAATATGAAATATCTGTCGTGATTATTTAGGCCAACAGTTTTACTTCCATGCAAGGATGTGGGCTCCCAGAAAGGTCACTGTAAATCCCACAGCCTGGGTTCCCCTTAGGCCCCTTCCACTCAGGGGGCATGAGAGTATCATAGAAGGTATTTTGGAGGCTCACCTACAGCGATGCCAGGGTCCGAGTTAGCCGTCTGAACCAGCTCCTTGCCTTGATGACGAATAACCCAGTTGGGATCAATCTGTGTGGTCCCCTTGGGGTCCAAGTGAACCATCTGGAAGTTCCTAAAGTCCGTTTCACTGATGGCATTGTTTTCAGGACACACATCATCAATATCAGGGACACTGTCATTGTCAAAATCATCTTTACAAATATCACCTCGCCCATCGCCTAGTCACGAAAGAGAAGAAAAAAAAAAAAAAGGAAAGAAAGTAGACTGTCAGCCACGGGTCTTCCTTTCCATTCTGAGAGAAGTTAACACATTATTCTCTGAAAACTTAAATGTTCTGTAATATTTTGTAGATTGTGGAGTCTTGACACTCTTCAAAACAATGTTTTGATAAATAATTCAGCGAAGGATAGGGGAAATCAGATTCCTCTGAGTCATCACGTCTCATCTCATTCTGAACTTAAAACTGGGGGTATGAAATCTGAAGGACTGTCAAGTGATATCTAACTGAGTTTCCAGCTTTTTTGTTCTGATAATTTTTAGAATTTCTATCACTACCCTCCCCAATCATCTTTGTCTATCATCTCTTTGGTATTTAAGGCAGAACTGCTATGTGAATGATTTTCCCTAGGGAGATATGGACCTCCCCTTCCCCTTTTTTTCTGAGGCTTCTTGACAAATTTTTTTCAGGGAAGTGATGGCAGGGAGTAGTGGTGGGGTTTTAGTGGCCAGATACCCCATATCCCATACTTGTATATATAGAGAAATGAACTATCTGACCTTAGCAGCTCTCCAATTTCATGGTAATAATAATAATCCTACAGACAGATTATGACTTATTAAACTAGCCCATTTTAGTGCCTGTTGTTCTAGAAGAAGAAAAAGATATCCCGTTCAATTAAATCACCCATTACTTTCTCTATACTATTTTTTCAGTTCTATTCAATAACATGTATTGCACACTTCCTGCCTGGCACATAGTCATGTATAAGGAAATTAAAAAAAAAAAAATACTCCTCTGCATGACAGCTTCTCTTTATCCCACTCCACTTTCTGGATCAAAAGCCCCAGAGTCTGCTCTGCTTGGTAACAAGTACATCAACCTTCTCAAACTAAGTAGCAGTATAAGACTGAAATCATCTGTTCTCCTATCAAGATGGAGATTCCTGTTTTCTGTTAAAATTCTTTTATGATGCTTTCAGAGATGGTGGGCTTTAAGTTGCACTTCGGATCTCAGTGAGTGTTTCCATGTGCTTCTTAGTCATGTTGGCTGAAAGACCCAAAAATTCCTTATCACAGTTGCCCAAGGCTGGGTCTCCGACTCCGGAGTCAGCCAGGATCCTTCTCTACAAGGTACTTTCTCACAACTTCAACCAAAAGCCAAGTGACATCTAAATTGCCGTTGAGCACAGCTGTTCACCTCTTTTTTCTTTTCTTTTGGAGATTATGATATGAAAGATGGCAATTCACTCTGGTGGTTTTTAAGTTCCTCAAGTTCCCATATTGATAGACACCACTTGTTTATATTAGCTGCTGGATCAAACAGATTTTTTTTCTTTGCATTTCCCACCCCTGCTCTTTTATTGGTGTCGCCCCTTGAAAAGTAAATTTTCGCTGTCACCTCAGTGTCATAATATGCCAAATCACTGCTTCATCCTATGTTTATAACTGCCATGTTTCTCCTTAGAAGTTGTCAAAAGTTTTGAAAACTCTTGAGGTGCTAATACATTCCCTCATCTCAACATACACAAACACACACTTGATGCATATCATCTGTTGAATAATACACACACAGCAAAAAGCCAAAAGTGTGCTAAGCAGTTCAGGCAGAACAGAATCTCCCAAACAAAACAAAACGAACTTCCACATTATCTAACACCTTATGACAGCTACCAGGGTATTTTTTGTTGTTGTTCTTTTAGGAGGTACTAGGGATTGAACCTGGGACCTCATACATGGGAAGCTGGTACTCAACCACTGAGCCACATCCACTCCCCAATGAGAATTCGTTTTTTTGTTTGTTTTGTTTTTAGGAGGTACCAGGGATCGAACCAGGACCTTGTACATGGGAAGCAGGTGTTCAACCACTTGAGCTAGATCCACTCCCCCTACCAGGGGTTTTAAGATGACTTCATCCTATGGATAATTCTGCTTCTGCAAGGTTGTCCTCAGGCAGTTTTCCACACCATACATGAACTAAGAAACAGCACCTACCATCTGAGTCCTCTTGTTCTGGGTTGAAAACGAGCCGACAATTGTCCCTGTCATCAGGGATCCCGTCATTGTCATCATCGGAGTCACAGGCATCCCCCTGGCCGTCATTGTCATGGTCTACCTGGTTGGCGTTGGAGATGTAGGGACAATTGTCCTGGTTGTTCTGGTGTCCGTCTTCATCAATGTCTTCATTGTTATCACACTGGTCACCAACAAGGTCGTTGTCCACATCAGTCTAATCAGATAGAGCAAATGAAAAAGGTGTATGCGCTTTGTGCATTGAAATGGAAAAAAAGATGCACAGGTTAAAAAGAAATCATGGGAGTGTTCTGGTTTGCCGACCTTATTTTATAGTGTAAGAGGCTGAGAGCCACAGAGTCACAGAGAAGATATGATTTGCTTGAGACCACACAGCTATCATAACTGGGACTCGAACCTAGGAATCGTGGTCTCTTCTAGGCTACCTCTCTACAGGGATTCATTTTACTTATGCAAGCCTTTTGTTCCTTTACTGGAAAAACTGAGTCCCGCAATTTTATTATATCATCTGTTGCAGTGTAATCTATGAACTATATTCTATGACCTAAGACAATATGTCTTTTTTTCACTTGTCTCATCCAAAAGCAAATCTGTAAATGTAGCCAATTCCTGTTTGTATGAGGGAAATACAAAGATTAGACAGAAACACTATCTCACTTTAGATAGTGAGACTAAGGCATCCACTCTTTTGGCCTGTGGATACTGAGATACAAGAGTCATGCTTAGTTTTGTCTTCAGTAAATGTTTTCAATTAAAATGACTGAAAACTCTATGTTGTCATGTCTTGGCAGAGTTAATAGAAGACTAAAAGGCATATTTGTATATGAAATTGATAAGTATCTCAGACCCTCACCCCCCCTTCTATGGACACAAGCTAATTACCTGATCAGGATTGTGCATCAGGGGACAATTGTCACAATGATCACCCACTCCATCACCATCCGTGTCTCTCTGGTCAGTATTGTAGACGTAGGGACAGTTGTCTCGTTCATTGAAAACATCTGTAAGTATTTAAAGAAAAATGGTAACGTGGTCAATTTAGAAAGAGTGCACTGTTTTTCCTATTGCAGTAAATTATTTACAGTCAAACTTTTCTTTAATAAAAATGATAAAAAAATACAGAAAGACATAAAATATTTTAAATTCATGAAAGAACGTATGCAATGTCTCCCTTTAAAATTCATCTTTCCTTAGTTTGAAAGAGAAGTGGCTCTTGGAGATTTCTGGGTAACGTTGCATGAAGAGGCACTATTAAATGTGTTCTCACAGTGGAACTCTCTAAGCTTATTATATCGATTATTTTCCTTCAGTATCCATTCAGCAAGCACGTATCGGGTTCCTAGGATCTGGTTAGCTTCCCAGGTTATGTTGCCTTATGATGTGAATTAGTGTGCATAAGTAGGATAATAACGAAGGCAGAGGTTTAGAGAATTTTTAGATAAAGTGACTTATTTCAAGAAATATGAAAATAGATAATGAATTCTATTAATATAATATTGGCTTTATGGAAAAATAAGAATTAGCAGCAGGCTGCAATAGAACAGTCAATAAAGAGGCACAAATGATAAAACAAAGCATCACAAACTGATGAGTCAAAATAGAAGTAGTCAAGGCAAAGCTGAAAAGCTCTCTCTTGGTCTTAGTCAAGTGCAATCTAAACAGGAGGTAGTCAAACTATAGAGGGGCAAGATCAAGAGAGAAAGGACCCCCTAAAATTAAAGGAAGTCAAACTTAATTACTGGGAGTCTGCATACTATAATTAGAACCTAAATCATGAGAGTAGAAGAACTTTCTTAGCTACTTCAAAGCTCTACGTGAGCAGTATGGCCCAGACACTGCCTTAGAAGTATGGGCAGAAGCAGAAATAGATGCTAAGTGGCCTGGAAAAGATATATTAACAGCATGACAAAATAGTAAGATAGAAGGAATCCATGGGACTGATGCTGACAAATGGCTGGGGAAAGAGAATCAGCAAAGTGATCAAGAAGGCTGACAGCTAGTACCATTTGTGACAGAGCTGAGGGCAGACAGTGAGCTTGCATATTAGTTTGGCCCTAGCTGGCTACTGCTTCTCTAGAAATGCTTGCTTCGTCTCCACAGACACTTTGGAAAGGAGTGAAGGAAGTGGGTGGATGCAGTGCTTTATTCACTGGATAAAGTCATAGCTGATTTCAGAATAAAGTGACACTGCTTTCTGGACCTGTCAACCTGGTGTGATGTCAAAAGCTCCCACGATTCACCTATATTGTTCCCAATCTCAGAGGCTACTTGAAATTTGCATTGAGTGATAGAAATAAGGATCTGAATGAAACTGTCCCAAGAGAGGTTACACAGGAAAGATAGATTGGTCTTATCGGACCTTTTTGAGAAGCACAAGCAGTTTGATGAAGAGAGAGAACTGGGTCCCTGGAGTTTTGAATGAAGTGTAGATATTAAAGAAGATGGGACTCAGGAGAGAAAAGGCAGACGACCAGGAGGCTGGGGTCGAAGAAAGGAAGACACCAAATGTATAGATTTCTAAAGAGTGGTCCTGAGGCTGTTGACCCAGGGGAAAAGACAGGCTAAAGGGGCAGAATAAGGGTGGCCTTTTTAGGAGAATAGTTTCGTGGATTCTTTAACCTATATTACTCTATAGATGAGATTGAGGTTATCCAATAAAGTCAGAAGAAAACATGGAGTTAGCAAATACTCCCGACTGTGAACCTCACAACACACACAAGAAAATGAGGACAAGAACTGACCATCGCCATCGATATCCACAGAGCAGGCATCTCCCTCCCCGTTGTTGTCTGTGTCAATCTGTGCAGGATTGTGCACGTAAGGGCAGTTATCACAGCGGTCCCCAACCTCATCTTTGTCATAGTCGGCTTGACGGGGGTTGAATAGAAGCTGGCAATTGTCCTAGAAACAAAAGAGGGAGGAATTTCAGAAATAACATAAAAATCTTTGTTAGGTTGCTTATAAAATTCCTAAGGACTGATAAGTTATTTGTTCAGAGTTGATCAACGTAGTCAATTTAGAAACAAATAAAGCCAATTAACTCTATTTGAAGACTTGCTTGATAGAACATCATATTAAAATTATTTATGCATCTGTATCCCATTAGAAATTTTTTGGTTTTCTTGGACAAACACGATACACCATAAACATCACGGTGAGGCTAGATACGTAAATGTCGAATGAATGAATGGGTCAATGAAGCCATGAAATTCAGATGAAGGAAAGCTGTGAGTAAAAATTTAGGTTACCCATCCCTGCTAGTGCTGTATTATGTATTAATTGATTAGCTATTTATGGTCAACAACAATTTCCTCAGAGAAACGGTAATATTTAAATCTTGCCATGAAGTCTAATATATCACTGTGTTCATAACCTTCCCATCACAGAGAAGGTAAGGAGTTAAGTTACCTTTTATGAAATTAAAACTAAATTAATTTATTGAAAACATTTCTGACAGAGCAGCCCAGACAGCTCCAGGCTCTGATTAATCTGCTTTTGTAAGTGATTCTCTATTAGTGACTGTTAGGAATTACAAGTTTGCACAAATTATTTAGTATAAATCTCTCATCTGCCTCAGATTGCTATGTTCCTGAGATCAAGAGAAGACATCCAAGTGGCACAAGAACTAGCCTACCTTCTCATCAGTCACACCGTCGTTGTCATCGTCATCGTCACAAGCGTCACCGATTCCATCTTTGTCAAAATCTTCCTGCCCAGAATTAGGCAGATGAGGGCAGTTATCCTGTAATTAGAGAGAGTACCATAATTAAAATCTTATTTTATATATATATAACATAAAATATAAAATTATATATTATCTGTTGCTGCTTCTTTCAGTAACAGAGGTAAAATAAAATAATTGATATAGAGCCGAAGAGGTAAATGTCAGACGTTTGTCCTCAGTTGGAAGCATAAGAATAAGAGCTAATTCACCTGCCAGCTCGCTCAGTGGCATATGCAGTTCTTTTTAAGTACTGCCTTAGAAATTATGCTTCTAGTATTAGCGGCATGAGACAAAAGAAACTTGTTTTTTGAGCCCTGGATGCGTGTGAAGTTGCCAGACAACTCCAGAAATAAGTAGAGAATAAAGAACTATTCCCCCGTGAAAGTATAACAGTGGGGAAGACTATTTAGTGTCCCCTTCCCTTCCCACAGCCTTCAACTCATAAATCAAAACGCCAGAGCTCTTAAACTTGTCACCCTCATTAGCCAAGAGGTTTCAAAGAAAAGAGCCCTTTGAAAGTGTATGCTGTCTGTTCAGGCGTAGAAGTACCTCCTCTAATTCGACTTTTTACAGTACATAGATGACACAAGTAAGCAAAATAACTACAATAAGTAAAGTCACCATTTCAGTCCAACTAGACTATCATTCAAAGCCGAGCTGAACAGACACTAACAACTCGAGAGAACTGGAAATATCAGGAAAGCGCAGATAGCAAGGTATTTGTTTCAATTGCCTTAGCATATGCATGGCAGAAGCCCCAGGAATGGCTCCATCAAATGTATTCGATGCGGATTATTCGTCTAGCAATTGGATGTGACACCTGGAGCCAGAGCTCGACATTGACTGGGACACCCAGATCCCGGGGAGGGGCTGGCAGAGTGAAAGGATTCGGCAACTGTGCACCAGGGTAAATAGATGAGCCTCTCGGACGAGCTCTAAGGGGTTCTTGTTGACAGCTGTACATTGAAATCTGTGTGTCCTTGTCACTCACATGCGCATTTGGGAGTTATGATGTGCCTTTTTTGAAGTTAAGTTCCTGTCTGAAATTTTACGAAAATGAAAAAATAAGAATGTCCTTGGGGCGACACAGACTTCCCTTCATGAGCACCTTCCCACTTGCTTTCGTTGTGCTGCTCTGATGTCAAGTGCGTTGTTAATTGCTAACGGAAAGCTTTAGCAATAACTGCACCCAGTAGGCATCTGCTTCTTTGGGGGATGACCAAGTTTGTCAAGTGAGTGCATTATTTAAGGGCATAGTGAGGAAAGAGGGACTGTGGGGGTGTCAAGGGAGGCTGCAAAGATTGTCTCACTTATTTCAAAGCATAATTATGTTTTGTTGCAGTCACTTGCTATCTTTAACCAAGAGGGATTGAAAAAGAAAATTGAAATGAAAACGTTTCTTAAGCAAAATTCACAAAAATCAACAAATATTACATAAATGCATATATTATACTCTCAACTGATGTCAAAGCATTTACACTTCTGCAGTGATTAAAGCACAAAGCAGCGCTAAGAGTTTTGTTGGCCTGTAGACTGGACTGAACAGTGCACCCCAAAATACGTGTCCACGTCCTCGTCTCCGTAACTTGTGAATATTATATTATATGGCAAAAGATACGATTAAATTAATTATCTTGAAAGGAGGAGATTTTTCTAGATTATCCAGATGGGCCCTAACTACAACCACATGTGTCTTTTTCAGAGAGAGGCAGGGAGTTTTTGGACAGACACGTAGAGGAGAAGTTATACACAGAGGAGAGAGCCACGAGCTAAGAAAGCCAGGAAAGGCCTGGAGCCACCAGAAGCTGGAAGGAGCAAGGAAAACTTCTCCCTTAGAGCCTCTGGAGGGAGCGTGGTCCTGCCTACACTTTGATTTCACAGTTCTGGTCTCTGGAATTATGAGAGAATAAATGTTTGCTGTTTTAAGCCGTTAATTTATTACAGCAGTTCCAGAAAACTAATACAATCTGTTATAATTCCTAAGGAATTTCCATTCTCCCAGGTGGTCAAATTGCTTACTTTTACTATAGCACTTTAGGGTCCTTGAGAAGGAAAAAGACTGGCCTAATTCATCTGAAGACACTTTAGCTTCTCCACTCTTCACACAATGTGAGGATCCATGCTACGCCATCTTCTGGCCTCCTCCTCAGTGATCGCAAGGCTCTTTTTTTACTCATTCGATAGGTATTAAGACTCTGTTTTCCCTCCCAATTCCCCAAAATGAGCAGGGTAAAAGCATAACTATTTTTTTAACGATCTCTGGACTCTAATGAAATGAATGGAGAACCAGCTCAATTGGATCATAAAAATCCATTAGATAAGAGTGGCTGGGAAGAACTGGCTGATGGCTCTAGTGACATCGTCCTCGCACTCCCTCCAACTCCACAACAATAGACAAAATGTGTGCACTCAGGCGTGCTGAGGTCTCAAAAGAGGAATGTAGGGTGAAACTGGGGAAGTTTCCAGAGTGCATAATTGTTTGGGACCCATTCAATATTTCCAAACCTGCTACAATAACTCTTGACTTGGAAATACTAGAGCTTGGGAGGAATGAGTAAGCCTTTCGACTTACCTGGATGCAATGGGAGGTAGTATTGGTGGCACAGACCAGGTTCTTATTGGGCCAGCCATCCAGGTCGGAATCTTCCCCGCAGATGAGCCCGTCACCAGCATAGCCAGTCTGACACTCACACTTGTACATGGGATCACTGAAGTGGCCCAGGTAGATGCATTCTGCATGTTTGTGGCAGTTGTGAGTCTTGTCTTTGCATGGGTTTTCAGGTTCGCACACCTATGGGAAGGAATGGCTGAATGCGTTTCCAGCACGTGTTGAAAGTTGCTGGGCGAAGACTGTGAGACCAGGAACTCAAGTGCAAAGGCAAGTGCAAAGCTGTTGCAGGTTCTGACTTGTACAGCTGTTGTGGGTATCACAGGTGCTATGCAAGAATCAAGGAACTTGGAATTTTGCTTTTTTTGGAAGTGATCCTGAAGCTCTTTGATTTATTTCACTGAGCAATACAAATAGTATTTCTGAGCCTACCTGAGGCTTACAACGTGATATTACTGAGATTTTTTTTTTTAATGTTATCTTGATCCTCCTAGATTTTTTGCATTAAACCTCAAATCATGCCGATAGAATCAGCCAGATGGCAAGCAAAGGTTAAGACAGCTCTCTTTCAGATTCCATGTAAACAATTACTCCTTATCCTTTTTCTATCCCCAAATGGTGCCCCTTTTCCTTCTCTGTCCCTACCTTCCTTTTGTCTGGAAACCTGTGTGATTAAAATTTTTTTTAAAGCCTTTCCTAATAGATACAAAAAGAGCCACATCACTTACTTGCTTTTCTGACCTGGCTGCCTCCAGGCCGACCCCAAAAGGCTGGCTCCCTTTGTAGCGTGGGGGACATGGCAGGCAGTGGAAGCCAGGGTTGGTGTTCACACAGCGGAGGGCCTTGTTTATGGAGAAGCAGACATCTGCGACCACTGCGCACTGCGGGAAGACAAGCAGACCCATGTCCTCCTTGGTCTCTCTGATCTCCACATGAAGTCCCACTGCCTGACATGGGCCAGGAAGGGAAGGGCACCCACCTCATCTAAATCCTCACAGTGGGTGCCATTGCCAAGGAAGCCAACTGGACACGAGCCACAGGACCACGAGCCGTCTGGGAAGCTGTTACATTCTGCTCCAGGAAAGCAAGGGTTGGACAAACACCCATCTGTGTCAAGAGGAAGCAAGGTAGCGTTAAGGACCGAGACCCAAAGCTCACTTGTGCTTTAATTAAACAGCAGACTAGCTCACAAAAGGATAAAAACACTGGCTAGGCCTTGAGAAGCACTTCGTTTCTCTACCGCCAAATGCTTAGTAATTTAGCTATACTAAAATTAGGTTAGTTAAGGATATTGGGTGATGTGCCTATAGTGTAATAGGAGAGAGAGATCAAAAGTTAAATCGCTAAGAATAAACATATTCTTAAGTGTGAAAATGTGGTAGGGTACAAGAGAAGGTACACATTATACTCCCTCGGCTATACCATATTCAATATGATATTGCATCATTTGTATTCTACATAAAAATACTACAGGAACCTAGAAAAGCAGTTATAGAAAGCAGTGAGAATAGAATTGTTATTTTTTCTTCCCTATGTTATTTATACATTTTCCAAAAAAAAAAAAAAAAAATCCCTTCTTTTCATTAAAATAAAAAGCAGTTAAGGCTAAAAATGTGCAGGTTCCTATTTGGAATGATGAAACTGTGGGTAATGGATGGTAGAGATGGAAGGTCAACATTGTGAACATAATTAACAACATTGAAATATATACCTGAATGTGATTAAAAAGGGAACTGTTAGATTGCATATATGGTAACAAAATGAAAAATTTTTTTTAAATCCATGGAACCACACTACACAAACAGTAAATGCTAAGTTAAACCATGGACTACAGATAATAGCACAATTATAAAAGTGTGCTTTAATCATTTGTAACAAACGTTCCAGACCAGTGCAATGTGTTAAGAATAGGTTGGTAAATGGGAATCTTGTATTTTATGCATGATCCAAGATCCAAGTTCATGGCATGGTTGACTATTGTCCAATGCACACCTACCAATTGGGCAGCTTCTTTTATTGCACATCTGATGTTCCTTGACATCCCCCACGCAATCCTTTCCTCCATATTGGGGCTCTGGGCTGTTACAGACTCGAGTCCGCTCTCGAATCCCTCCAGCACAAGTAACTGTACAGGTTGACCATGGGGACCAGGGGCTCCATCGACCGTCAACTGCAGGATCAGCAAACAAAGAGAAAGGTCATGAAGAGCCAAAAATACAATTTTACAGAAGCAAAAGCACAACGAGGCAATGTTGCCATACATGGGAGAAAAAATTGGTTTCATTCTATTTTGATTGAACTGCAGGTAAGAAAGTGATTGTGCTACTAAGTCCTTTCTTGATAAGATTTGGGTAGCATTGGAGATGATGAAATTCCAGGTGGTTTTATTTTTACCTCTGAGAAGAAAAATCCCACAACCTTTTATACGTAGAAGCCTAGAACTGTTTCCAAAGGGCATTACAGGAATACCACCATAATAAAATGAGGTGAACTCGTTTCTGAAAAGTTGTTTAAATTTGAATTTCTTTTTAAAAGGTTTTCACGAATCTTTTGCACAAATGAATAATAACTCGGTAATGAAAGGGATCATCCTATGTTCCCCTTTTTTCCTGAGTGTTAATCTTCAGGAATCAGGCTTCCTTAAAACAAGTTCTGCATGCTGTTAACCGTTTGAACTGCATGCTTTCTGAAAACTCCAACACTAGCTTGCCCCAGATTCCAAAGGAAAAGGCCATTTTTATGAACTTTATTGTTCTATGCCATCTGTTGCTTCAGCCAGTCCGAATTCACTACCATAACCATGTGCACAGGTCTGGTGTATTTTTTCCTTTCATTGTGGATAGCGTGGATGAAAGCAGAGCTAATGCATGCAAGGTCAGTGCTGAGTACGGGTGAATGCCATTCATCTCAAAGACCCAAGTCCAAAAACAAGCCAAGCCCAGGCGATTGTAGAGCACCTTATATTCCTTTGCACCCGCACCAGGCCTTTGCTTTATTAAAGCTGGACTGGGCTGAAAACAGACCATAGCATCCAATGACCCTGTATCTGCAGTTAACTCAGAGCTCTCTCATGAAACCATGAAGTGCAAGCTGCAAAGGATGCCGCGTTTCACTCATACTTACTTGGGCATGGGGCGCCCTGGCAGGCTTTTGTCTCCCGTCCACTTCCTTTGCAATTCTTGCCCCCCATCTGTGGGACTGGAGAATTGCAGAGACGGATGCGTGTGATGTTGCCTGCTCCACAGGTCACAGAGCAGGACGACCACGGAGACCAGTGGCTCCAACCACCATTTTGTCGGACTAACAGATGGAGAAGCACGACACAAAGAGACCAGTATTTAGCGAAACAGAAATTGAAAACAAAAGTTCACCCAGAGGAGTTGACCCCCTACCAGATATCTGCCTTATTGGCTAACTGATATTTCACAGCTAGAAAGGAATGGACATGAGAGTCCTTATCTAAGGCCAGGATGGAAAAATGCTTCACCTGGCAAGACTCCTTGGACCCAACCAAGAGGACAGTTCCCAGCCTATCAGAACCTGCAGACTACGATGCTGGTCCTTACAAAATAACATGATTTGAGAACTTGGCTTGGCAAGAGCCCTGCTTTCCTCCATCTTACACGTATCAGGACTGAAGGAACAAAGAGAGGCCCTCGGGCACTTACTGCGATGGTCACATTTTCCAAGGCTGCACACCCTTGTCTGAATGGAAGGTCCTAGGCAGGTGTTACTGGTGACATCACATGACCGGCCCCTCTGTTGAGTCCCGGAGCCACAGGTGACGGAACACTCGGTCCACTCTGCCCATGGCGACCAGCCTTCTTCGCTGTCCATGGCTGTGATCCAAGGAAGCACAACAGACTTTTGTTAAACCTTCCACTGGATGGCTTATTTCACGAAACAAAATGGATAAATGACCCATGTGGCATATTTGAATAGAACCCATGCATTCTGGAGTCTAAATATAATGTACTGCCTTCTGGCAGATGGCGTAATACTGCTTGCTGGTGAACAGGTAGGTCCATAAGCAAACAAATCCAATGTTACTAAAAGTCTGTTACCTGACAAGAGTTCAGGGACTGTTTTCCAAGTAAAGAATAAAAAAAAATATTAGTTTGATGGACGTAGGTTTGCATTTCAGTGATTGAGGCATAATGTGTACTACACAACCAGAAATGGCAGTGTCTATTTTCTGAGGGTTAAGGAGATTTTAACCCCATCTGTGACCAGAGAATTGTTTAACAGATTTTTTAAAAAATATTATACAAAAGAATGTGCTGAGTTGTCTTTGCTGAGGCTTATTAAAGTTAAGATTTAATTTATTTCCTTTTTAACCATCTTTTTCAGATTTATGTATGACAATGAAATATTTCAATTATTAATTGAAATTATGGACAAACGTAGTTCTAAATAATTTCAACTGGGAAAAATGAAATAAAAAGGCAATTTCCTACAAAGAAATCCTTCACAGGTAATTACAAACCCTAAATGATGGAAAAGATAGTAAGACAGTGGAAGAATTTTTCTGATAAATAGTAAGAGATACTATTTAGCTTATATAATAGTATACAAGTATATACGGAAACTCACTATATGAATGTTCCATAATTAAATGTTGCAGAAAGTAGGAAAAAAAAAAGAGTAGTCAAAGAGGTTCTTTACTGTGCTATTTTGCTCTTAATAGGATCAAACATTTCCCTGTAATCCAAGTGTGGACACTTAGATTACCATAACTATAATTGTATCCTATCCAATAAACAATCAGATTCTGTGAATATCTAGTGAACACATAATATGTCAGGCACATTTACATATATTGTATTGTTTCTTTTCAAGCATCAAACTAAGGTGTGCCAGGTATAATTATTCTACATTTTACATGTAATGAATCTTAAACTCAGAAAAATTACATTTTGACATTTTGCTCAAAATCATAGAGTGAGAAAGCCTAAGAATGTGACTCCAAATCCATTCTCCCTCTACATCCAGAGATTAAGCATACAGAAGATGTTGTAAAAGTTCTGGGGCTGCCAGAAAAAGGAAGATTAATTTCCCTGCCCTGTATCTTTCCCACCAGGCCCAGCACTAATGTGAATCTCCAGGTCAAAGTCATTTTAGAAATGGAGCAATTCCAAAGCAATAGAAGAAACCTAGAGGGAAGCAGGCACTAAAACCAAGCTCCTAGTGGCACTAGAAAACAAACTATGGCCCAAGCCTTTGTTTCGTCAATCCCAAAGCTCCTACACTAGGAGTATAAAGATGAAAAACAGAGTAAGAATGAACCAGGAATTTCTGGAACAGATATGCTATGAACAAACCTATTCCATTCAATTCTGCTGGAAGATATGAGGAAGGGAAGATGAGTGAGACACAGTGCCTGTATTTAGAAGCATTCATATTTCATGGAGGCAAAATACTTATCATAAAAGCAAAAGGACAAGTGCCATGGGAGAGACACAAAATACTATGGGAGGCCACAGAAAAGGGAGATGAAGAGAATCTGGAAATGTTTAGTGGAAGTGACGGCACTGCAATTGCTTTTGGACAGATAACTGCGAGATTGGAAGAGTGGTGAATAAAAAATCGAGAAAATGTATGAACAAAGGCACAGCAATGGGAAAATTCTGTGGATGTTTGGGGAACAGTGAGTAGTTTAGTTTGAAAGGAACATAGCATGTCTACAGTGCAAGCAGAGGTTTGGATGCTGACCTAAAGTATCTATTAATTACCTTGGCAAATGGGAGCCACTGAAGGATTAAGAGCACTGAAATAATATCAACAGAGTTGACATTTGGAAGATTAATTTCAGTAGCAAGCATGGGATTCTAGGCAAAGTCTCTGAGGGAAACTTCCATGTCAACTCAGTCCCTCAAAACACATTGGGTTTCCATAGCATGCTAGGAATTCTAAGAATAAAGATATGTGATTTCTTTCCTCCTGAATTTCGGCTTTTGTTACTTAGAAATTATTCCTAAAACGGAGAGTAAATTATGTTGGCAATGGTGTGTTGTTTTTGTTGGTCTTATTTTCTATTATCTTTTTTTCCAAAGGATGTGCTTACAATGATTACTCATTGTCTTAATACAGTCATAAATTGAAGTTGTGGTCTCTGACTCAGTGGTCTGTATTCTTATCAAGGATTTACTCTGAGTCAGAAATGTAGGGCTCCTTGATCATGGGCAAGTAGTAGCCTCATTAGGACTCCGTTTCCTCATCTGTAAAGAGTCATGACCACACAACAAGTCATTTGGATGCCTGAGTTTCCAAGACTTACAAACTCTTTGTTGGTAGTCAGTTAGCGATGAGAGTGAATGACTTTGGGAGTGAAACATTTTCCTGCTTCTTTTTTTCTCATCTATTTGTATTCACTAAACTAAGCCTGATTCTTCTCTGCCAGTATAATAGATAGGTATAATAGATAGCTCTGTACAAAATAATAGATAGATAGATAAATAGATAGATAGACAGATAGATGATAGAAACATATGATAGAGATACAGATTGATAGATATAGACAAATGGTAGATAAATAGAAACATAGATGATTGATTGATAGATACAGATGATAGATGAAAAATGAATAGTAGAAGATGATAGATGATATAGATAGATAGATAGATAGATAGATAGATAGATAGATAGATAGATAGATAGATGATAGATAGATAGATAGATAGATAGATAGATAGATAGATAGATAGATAGA
>JAKSZT010054281.1:10049680-10149257 GCA_026826555.1 Tolypeutes matacus
AGATAGATAGATAGATAGATAGATAGATAGATAGATAGATAGATAGAAGAAACCCCTAAAAATACAAAGATCCTATTCAGTTTTCTGATAGTACTTACCATGGAAACAGGAAGGACAACATTCACCTTCAACAAAGGATGGGTTGGCGCAAGTTACTGGCGGACAAGTTATTTGGTGGCAAACAGTTTTAAATTTCTATAAGTAAAGAGAGATATTCATATGACATGCATTTATAAACAGACTTTTTGAAACATTGTTGCAGGGGCTGGTTTGCAAAGAGTCAATGGAATGGTATAATATTTTTATCACCCATAGACCTTACCTATTATAAACAGAAGAGATTTGAAAATATAGTCATCTCTTCTTTCATCAGTGCTTAGAGCCTAAGATAAACAGAAGCATCCAAGATGGCTCTTTATATCTTTTTCCCAATATCTAGAGTTATGACAATACAACAAACATCTTCCACATACTTTGGGTAGGAGAGGAGAAATGGACAGGCAATGTAAACATGTATTTTTTGGTTTGAAGACCATCTTCAGTGGAAATTGAATAGCATTAAATAAGAAGAAATTACGTTATCTACAATATTGTTTGATCATGACTTGCATTTCTCCAAGTTTTTCTGCCGAGCTTCAATGCCCCAGCAGAATTACACACAGACTTGGAGGACTCCCTGGCATGGTTATAGTCCAACTCTTTCTCTAACCAAGCCATGTCACCCTTCTGGATTCGGGTTTCTTTATGCGCAAGACAAAGAGATTGATTTAAATCATCTCCACTGTTGCTTCTACTTCTATGACTCATACTCAGGTGCCCTTACCTGTCTAAACATATTTGGCATATACCAATTGAATACTGCCAGTGTTCAGATAATGGAGATCTACCAAGTGTTAAATGGTGGTGAAAGAGGAACTGTAACTTGACATCTCTTTCTTGCCACACAGAGAGAAACATCTTTGGCGTCTCACCTTGCAAGTGCAGGTGGTACAGCTGTCCACCACCCAGGTTTCATTGTCTGCAAAGAACCGGCCATCCTGCCAACACGCTGACATATTCTTCATCTTAGGACGGCCACCGATGAGCTCCCAGAGAAACTGGTTATCATTTGACTGGAAAATTAAGTTAAACATTTAAAGTACGAACAAGCACATTCATGGATGTAAAAGAATGTTCCCCCTAAGTTAAAGAGTAAAAAGTTGCTTGGGAAATGGTAGAGCTTAGTAAAGGTAGAGGATCAAATCTATGTAAAATCTTCTGTTAAGTATATTCATATCATGCAGACCGTAACTAAATAGACTGTCTCTACTGTTTACTGTTGCTTTTTCTACCGCTCTCCACTCATTCATAAGCATCTAATTAATACACATTCTTAAATGCTCATTGCCTTGACATATCCATTTTATGGGTTCTCAATACTTGACTTGATAGACACTCTTCTTATAATACAGTGTCAAGGAAAAAGACGGACATAAGTCTTGTAGTCCTGGAGCTTAGAGTCTAGCAAGGAAGTTAGACAGTTAAAAAACAAACAAATAAGTGAAAATTACACCAATGTTCTAAGTACGTTTGTGGCTTGCCTTCCTCTTTCTAAGCATTCTCCTCAGGCTAATGTTATGTGGGTACATTTTCCCCTACTGTGGTGGGGGGGGGGTAATGAACCTTTTGGG
This sequence comes from Tolypeutes matacus, assembly GCA_026826555.1. Lineage (NCBI taxonomy): Eukaryota > Metazoa > Chordata > Mammalia > Cingulata > Chlamyphoridae > Tolypeutes > Tolypeutes matacus. The sequence goes on from JAKSZT010054281.1 coordinate 10,051,351, forward strand.
AATCTGATGAAAGACAGGGACCTCTCTTACACAAAAGGACAAATGTTCACCCACTCTGGATTTTTATGCACAATTTCCCTAAACCCCAGATACCAAGTCAAGTGACCTTGTCCTAAAAGCTCCTTTCAAAATGAGAGTGAGAAAAGCCCGGTGATGTGCTCCTTTCCTCCTGTCCCATCCTTTCTCTGTCCTGAGCTCTCTTTGCACGTGGACCCTGTGACCTGCACACACACAATCAGAATTTCAGCAAGGCGGAAGCACCTTGTATTTCCTGACAAGCTCTGGAATTAAAAGTGAAGCTGTGCACCACAAACTGCAATGATAAGAAAGCTGCACAGCCATCCTCGTCACAGGAAGCAACTTGTTTCATTTAGATTGCCCACAAAACAGAGCAACCTCGTATTAGACCCTAATGTTCTTAATTTCTCCTCCAGGAAATAGGAGCTACTCCGCGGGAAGTGAAGGAGTGGATGAAGGGAGGAGTGCAATAATGACTTCTGCTTTCCTTGACTGCCCCAGTGCCATGTACATGGTGGGAAATTCCAGAAGTTGCCCTTCATCATTTGGTTGTTTCCTGAGCTAGCACTTCTGGCCTTTGACACTGCACCTGCTCTTGGTCTGCCCACGCAACCCATTCTCCTGTTCTCTACCTCCCACGGGAATGGAATTGTGTTGTTCCCATCCCATCCTGGACGAGTGTTCAGCTTCTAAACTTCCCAGAACCAGACAACATTTAGGGGCTCCTTTGATATGGAGAAGAAGATGGAAACACAGACAGGGGCCAAATACTACTTGCAGAATTTGTCAGAGCCACCCCTGACACACACACATACACACACACAATTTCTGTCTCTGCACTAGTCTCAACAACTGTAGGTCTTTTCCCCTTCATTGTTCTTTCCCACTCCTATATTGGTTCTCTCCTGGCATCATTTACTCAATGTCCTTTTGGTGTACATTAAGCAGTTTTCTGCTGTGCTTTAGCTTAGCCATTTAGACACCACAGGATTATGTGGCTAAAAAGAAACCCATTGCTTTCATCCTTCCTTTACTAAAGGAAGCCATCTTAAAGCACCTTACACACTTTTTTCTTTTCTCTGACATGTGGTGGAGTCAAAAACAAATTTGACTATTACCAGCATTACAACTACTTTATGTCTTTCAGAGCAGGCTCTACTTTTCAAACCTCTTCAGCTTTTCCTCACAGCATTCAACCTTTTAGATAAATGGATCTCCCTCTGTATTTTCGGTTTTATTTACTGGTTTTATTTATTCACAAAATTCAAATTTAATTTTCGAGTAGTTCTTTCCCATGACTGCATTTTTATTTAGGATACTTTATTAACATCTGCAAAATTTTCCTCTAACTCCCCTCTATACGAAACAGACATCCCTGAAGAACTTGGCATAAACGTCCATGTATTAACTGTTGCATTTTAAATAAAGTCCAATGAATTTTCGGACAAGTACGTTTTTAGTCACCAAAAAGACACAACTTTAGCTTGGACTGAGGAGGACGGATTCTGTCTCATTCAAGATGCCTACACTCGTTGGTCCTCCTTCCTTCCGGAAGCACTTACCACTTTGTTTAGATTTTCACTGAGCTGGTTCACAATGATGTGAAGCCCAGAGATTTCGTTGATCATGTTGCCCAGCTCTTCACAGGAACGTTCGCACACTTCAGGCTTTTTCTCCGAGCTCTGGCCAAGGTATTCAGTGGTCACGTGAGGGCTGAGATGCAGAGTCTCTGTGTTTTCATTGATGGTGTTGGCTTCAGCTGAAGGGAAAGCACGTCAAGAACACTGAGTGGGATGAGCGAGAACTGGCCCGTGATGCTGATGACAGTTTGACCTTAGAATTGTACATCGGTACCCAGAGGTGAGGATGACCCTTCATTTGTTTTTGGAGTAGCTTAGTGCTAACTTATACCCAAGAATGAAAAGAAGAGTCAATGGTAAGAAGAGTCACTGTTTCCAGTGATGACCCTTGCTTTTGAGAAAGGAGCTTGTCCCATTCCAGAAGACTACATTTGCTTAGCGGTTAAAAATAGCTTATTAGTGAAGCAAGGGTTTAATTTAGGAGTAGAAAAATATAAAGAGCATTAGACACTTTTACATAAATGCATGGGCTTGATTTATGTGTCATGCATCTTATTCAAACTGAGGTAGCACTAACAATTTCCTGTTTTCTTTCTGACAATTTCTTACTGTTAGCCGAACCCTATATTGTTTCTTTTTTTAAAAAGCAGTTTTGTTGAAATATATTCACATACCAGTCAATCCATCCAAAATGTATAATAATTGGCTCTCAGTCTAATCACAGAGTTGTGCATTCATCACCACAATCATTTTTAGAAGCTTTTCATTATTCCAAAAAAACACCCCATACCTCTTAGCAGTCACCTCTCAATCCCTCTATCCTTCCCCAGCCCTACATAACCATTTATCTACTTCTGTCTCTGTAGATTTATTTATATTTATATTTTATACAAATGGATCCTACCACATGTAGTACTTTGTGTATGGTTTCTTTCACTTAGCATAATGTTTACTTGATTATTGTAATTATTTTTTTTAATTAGAGAAATTGTAAGTTTACGTAAAAATCATGTAAAAAATGCAACATTCCCATATACCTCCCCCCATTGTTGACACTTAGCATTGGTGTGGTAGCTTTGTCACCACTGATGAAAGAATATTAAAATATTACTGTTAACTATACTCCAGAGTTTGCATTAGGTGTATTTTTCCCACATTCCACCCTATTATTAACACCTTGTAATAATGACGTAAATTTCATATAATTCATGAGAGAACACTGTTACCTTTGTACTATTAACCCCAGACATCGTCCACAAGGTTGGCTGTGTTCTACAGGCCCATGTGTTAAGCCTCTAGCTTTCCTTCTTCAGCCACAGATTCCCCACATATTCTGACAATTTCTCTCGTCTCTTCATTTACCCCTCTTTTCCACCCCAAAACACCTTTTCTTATGGCTCCTTGTTCTATAGTAAAACAAAGTTGGTTGTCTTCATTCTCAAATAACAAACTTCCTCAAGACCTCACCTTTATTTTCCCTGATGATTTTCATGTCATTTTTGTGCTGGGCTTCCATGTCAATTCCCTGAAGTCTAGTGTAGACACTCACAGAATCCTGGCGGTTAGTATACTACCTCTCACTCCGACAGAAATTGTACCAAACCGTTCTGAAGTCTCAGTTCATGGGAGAGATGTGGATATGACAAATAAATTACAAAATTGCTTTTGAGCAAGTCCAGAAACAGAAGCCGTCATCAGATCAAGCTGGACCTATTTATAGAGTTACCAGTGCCAAGGGCTCCAGGCAAGAGTTCATCTTATTTATTCACAATTCAGGCTCTAGTTTCCTCTCTGGGGTGATTATCAAAAATTTTATGTATTTTAGCTCTTTCAGACGTTCCATTATGGAGTTATTACTTTAAAATGCTGCAATTCTATCAGGCATTCCATTATTGAGATTTTATTACTAGGTCATAAACCCTTGTTGCAATTTGCATTAAGTTTGCCAATAAGCATATAAGCTTATAATCATAGAAGCCTATAAGCATACAAACACGCAAACACACACCTGTGTATATGTGTTTGTATGCTTATGTATGTGTATATGTGTGTATATGTATATGAGTGTGTGTTATTATATATACAATGTATTGTATATATGTGTGTGTTTGTATGCTTATGTAGTTGATACTATATGTATGTGTGTGTGTGTGTGTAGTGACTTCTATTCGGGGTATTTCAATTTCATTTATTAAAGAATTATTTGACTTATCCAGGCTATTTTTTTTTCGCCTTTAATAGTTTAACAAACATTAGTATATTTCTTTATTTCCCTCTCTGGGAATTCATGTTCACTTGGTAGCAAAACCTTCCTACTAGACTGCATTATATTCTGTGTTTTGGCCAATATTTTCAATATTATTATGAAATAATAATGGCTTGATGCCATTTGCAAAGTTAATTTTTTAAAGGCGGGAATGTAACTATGGACTAAAATAGATCTATTAGTATTCTAACAATAGATGAACCTGTAACGTTGATATAAAGACAGTGGTCACTGGAGGGTCTGAGGGGAGGGAGAGGGAAGAACAGGCATAACATGGGGCATTGGAATTGTTCAGGATGATATTACAATAATGGATATGGGCCATTATACCTTCTGTCAAAACCTATAAAATTGTGGAATGGAAAGTGTAAGCTATAGTGTAAACTATAGACCATGATTAGTAGCAGTGCTTCAGTATGGATTCATCCATTGTAACAAATGTACCACACTAATGAAAGATGTTAATGGGGGAAAGCGGGGGAGGGGCTGGGGTATATGGGAATCCCCTGTATTTATCTTGTAACATTTATGTAATCTAAAGCTTCTTTCAAAATAAAATTTAAAAAAAAATACACAAAACTATTCTTGTTTGCATAAAGTTATAAATTATGATGAACGTGATAGGTTAGTTTTAACCACTAAACTCCTGGATAACTGACTCATTATGCCATCCATGATCTAGCTCAAATTTATCTCAACCTGCATCAAATTTTTGGTACAAGGAATTTTTGTGGTTAGGAACATTACTAAGGGTGTATTTTCTCTGCATAAAACTATATTTTTAAATATTAATGCTCATATGTGTACGTGTGTTTGTGCGTGCGCTTGGGTAAATTATGACAAATACTTTACAAAATTTATTTATTGCAAGAATAAAAATTGCCACAAAGTAAAATCCCTTGGACCCCAAGTACCTAGGGAAGAGCACTGCATTATTTAAGTTGTGCCCCAAAGCACATGTTACTCAAGAAAAGATGATTCTTATTTATATAATCAAATAACTTTGAGAGGGCAGGCAAAGTCTGGGTCACGTCAGGGTTAAGGTTAGATTGGGTTAGGGCAACTTCCATTCTCTTTACACTGATGATAAGATGTCTCCCTTTCCTTTTTCTATCATGGGTTATCCAAGTGTCAGCCTAACTAAAGCATACCTTTCAAACTGCTTTTCAGTTTCTTCACTTACATATAGGCAAAGCCCCCCTTCTTGTTAGGGCAGAGAGTAAGCACATCTTTTTCTGTGCTTTTTCTCTCAAATTGAACTTCTCCCTGTGGGATTACAGTCTGATATCATTTTAATGTCTTCGCCTTTTCAGAGCTTTTACCATTTTAATGGCTGTGACCAAAAAAAGGCAATGACTTCATTCAAAGAGACTGATGAGTAGTACTTTAGCAGAAACTGGAAGATAAAGAATGAGATTTGGTCCTCAACTACAACTGCTCTTGCCAATGAGGAGTCTGGAATGTAGAGTATGTGTGATATAAGGGATTAAAAATGCCCTTCTTCCCTCAACAGTCCAGCCGAGAAACTCTATTTTAATTCTTTCCCTATTTGTACTTCAAAGTACATTATACTTCAAAACTTACCATCAGATTGAAAGACACACAGTCTTAGATTGAAAAAATAGACAGATCCTTAAACTCAGTCAGTAACTCATGAAGCTAGGGAGAAATTTGCTTTGGGTACAGGAAATGGACAATATTTAGAAATCTCAGTAGAACTGAATAATTGGAATAAGAGCTACCATTTCTGAAGTAGACCATGAGATCTCATAGCCATAGTTTGCATTAAAGACATCAAACCTTACATATCATTGGCACACTGATCTACAAAAGAACAATTTATATTTGTCATAATTTACAATGGAAAGGAACATGTTGTCCTAATGAAAAAAAACCATACAGCTGAAATAATGTAACAGGATAAGAGTTTTGGCTTTGGAATCTCTCAGGTTTCGATTAGTACCCCAACTTCATTGCTTATTAGATAGTTAAATTGGGCAACTGGTGTAACTGACTTGAGACTCAGTTTATTTGTCAAATGAGAACAATGAATATAACCAAACATGTATGCTCCTTAAATGTAATACCTCATTGCATTTAAGCGACTTTCATAAATTAAATGTTCAAGAAAATGTTGGCAAATTATGGTTGGATATATATAATTCAAAATGGTAGTTAACTGACAATGTGGATGATATATTGATGAGTCAAGTAGCATAGATTTTCATAATTTGACTATATCAATAGCTAAGAAAATTTCTGTAAATCAGGATTGACAAAATATCTGTGGTGTTACCTTATACAGATTACCTTCAAACACAAAGAGACTGGAAATCAAATAAAATCAACTTAAAATTCCAGTGATTTCTTTGGCTTGTAAAGTGGAAAAGTTTTGGGGATTATTAAAATCTAGCCACAATTAATACTTCAAGCAATTTATCATGTTCATATTTCAACATGTCTAAGCTAACTACGCAAACTCACTCAAGTACAGTGATGGTACTTTATCCAAAGATTTTTATTTAAATTCCCACTAGCACACCTTTGCACATTTACATAAATACACACATCATAAAATTTCAATTCAATATAGGAAATGAGATACATTGTTCAAGATATACTTACTTTCCTGGCCTTGCTGGCAACCCTTCTTGCTTAGAATATCTTCTATAGAACTTTCAAAGAGTAAGTAGACATTCTGAAGCAAACCCTGAAAATATACACAAAGAAAGTAATGGAGCAAAGGATAAACTCTTTTAATGCCGAGCGAAATGTTGTTTTAAAAATACAAAATGTAATCTTAAAGTAGAATATTTTCTTCTATGTTTTATACCCAACAGGTATGAAATTTCTCTAAATTGATTTTCCCCAATATATGTTACTTTTGAATTTTCATTTTTAGCCATGACACAGAAAATAAGATTACCAACGAAAAGAAAGTAATTTATACAGAAAAATGAGATTCCACCCAAGATCAATATGATAAATTTTCTCATCTGATCATGTTAAGGTAGATATTCTAGGCTTTTTTTTTTTTTTTCTTTTCATGGGACTGTGGGAATTACACTGTTCTTGCCTAGTCATGGTTCCAATGTAGACTACAGGTCTACAAGAGTCTCTCCCAAGCCAATAGCAATAAATCATTCTTTACAGGAGTTGGATCAATCATGTTTAGCCGTATGGAACTCCCTGAAGAGCTTGGATTAATTCAATAACAAGGTGGGCATCTCCAGGCCTTTTACTCAACTGAGTTTAAATATATATGCATTTCCAAAGACACACACACATCTAGAAGAGAAAAAATGTACTAACATTTTTACTACATTTTTACTAACCAGAAATATCCTCCTCCAAAATATATTTTAACAAATTGAACATAGAACTATCCCTTATAAATTACTATCCCTTTCCTTAGAAAGGTAGAGTTGTTACTACTCTTTAGTACAATCTTTAAACCTAAAACAAGAACCAGTGAGTGGTTTCATCTGTTATAAAAATGTGCCTGGAGTTATCAGAAACATTTGAATGGGGTCGATCGCTGGATCATTAAACCAATAGCCAATTTCTGCAAAGTCAATGTCTGTCTGTGCAGGTAAGAAAATGGACCTGGTGTGACATCACGCTCTATTTACTCTTGGTTCAGAAAAGGGTGTGTGTGTGTGTTTGTGATGTTTCATCAGGGCCAAACTCTACCTTCTCCATCACAGATATTGCATTAAGAGATGCACTATCTCACCATTTCTCAGAAAAACATATTCCTCAGCCTTCCACGTGGCCACGATCCCATTGTACGTACCCTGAAGTGATGTTCCCGGTTAGACCCTTTGGCCACATACATCCTGCTCTTATCCGTTCTCAGCTGCTCGTAGAAGGGTTCATCCAGAGTGAAGCTGTCCACCAGGTCACAGCCCACGTACAAGCTATAGGTCTCGCCTGTCACTTGCACCGTGATGTTTTTCCACTGGGAGTCAGCCAGGCCCACGTCCTCAAGGGAGATGACATGCTGAGAGCCATCTATCCAATAGGTGAGGTCCAGAGTGTCATCTGGGCCATTGGAGACAATCTCAAATTGCCTCTGAGAGATCCCTGGGCCCTCCAAAGCCACAAGCGTGCCCTTGGACTTCCGGTCCTGCTTCAGCGTGGCCAAGAGAAAGAAGCCTTCTTTCTGCCGCATCATCTTGGTTATTTTGCTGAGATCATCTGCGTTCACTGGCGGAATGTAGTCAAATCGGACGAAGCGATAGGCCGGCACGGTAGGGTCAGGCCCTCGGAACTGCTTGGCACCGATGGTCTTGCGGTTTATGTGGCTAATACTGAAGAGATCGAAGGAGCTGTCGTCCTCCTGGTGGCCAGCTGTCAAAAGAAACAGCAGCAGAGGAGGTTTACCAGCAAGCAGGGGTCAAGGGCTCTTGAGGAGAAGCTTTCTTTAGCATCAGAATAATACATCTTAATTTCATACGCGGGTCAATTAATGAAGTCACTCCTTTTCTGATTTTATAAGAACACAAATATGCCATATTTTAAATATAACCCTTATTTATCCCAGTGCTATTCAAATATAGCAGCTGGTGCCTAGGTAAGTTTTCAACCTTGACAAGTTAAGGAGCTTGTGCCAGAATCAGCGATGCCACTAAGCAGACCATTTAGTTCCACTGACATTTGTCACAGAAAGACTTTCTAGATGAAGGAAGCCATGCATTGATTTATGTTCGCACACATATACTATATCTTGTAACGGACAGGTTTTTGAGTCCTGCTGACTGCTACTGATCTAAAGCTGAATTGCAACCCTCCTAACTTATACCATTTGATTTCTCAGGAAAAAAAAAAACCTAGAGAAGAAATGGATATTTATCTCTGTTATTGAAATCTTTTAGTTGAACAAGTTATATTGGAATTTAATTTGTAAAAATGCATTTTCCCACTCATCATGCATGCCCTTTGTAAGGATTTCAGACAATAAGTGGTCCCACATCATTCTCAATGAGATGCATACCTTATCCTCTATAAATGAATGGTTTTTAAGTTACCATCTGAAATACTGGCAAGAAAAGTTATCAGATCTCACCAAAATAATGATTTTTTAGATAATTCAAAACAATTTACTTAGGTAACGCTTACGCACACCTCAGTAGGAGCTCATAGAACCTCTAAGTGCCTATCATCCCACATAGAGGGGCTCCTGAGAGTTCTGGAGACAATCAGGTCCTATATAAGTGGGGTTAGACCCAGAGACTGATGCCTTATCAGTGGGCTCTATTTTGGAATCTGTGCTCCTGAGAGTGACAGAATTGGACTCAAATAAGTCCTCCCTGCACATGGTTCATCAGTCCCTTCTATTCAAACCTATATGTGATGCTGAAGTTCTTAGGTATACTTCCAGAGACTGGAGCCTCTGGCCTGCCTATATGCCAGGTGTGCATGGAATCTCGTTGGAGCTGCAACTCCTACCCTACAGCTCAATGGACTCATTCAAGTCACCTGGCGAGGAGACAACGATGGGCAATGGCCATCCCAGGGAATGGAGAGGGCCTGCATCTGCAGGCAGGATCATCCCACCCACCATATCCATGGGATATAAGCCCTCTCTCACTTGGAGGCGGAGTGGACATCACCATCCCAGTCCCCTCAGGATTGGGGGAAGAACTATGGACTAGAGTGGACTTGATGGTATTCTGTTGTTCACATATGGTGATTCTAGCAATGGAAGAAATTATAACAATGAGGTGGAGCCAGTGGCCTCTAGACACTTTTGGGGCAGGGAGGGGACGAGCAGTTGAAATACAGGGGCTTCTTTGGGATTCGGAGGTTGTCCTGAGTACCTTTGTGGCAACGGATGTAGGCCATTTTAAATCAGCACACACCACTCAGAGCTGTGTGGGAGAGAGTGTGGTCTACGCGGTGAACTGTGGTCTATGGTTGGTGGCAAGGCCCCAGGATGTGTAAGTCCATTGAGGGTGGTGGGCCACACTTGTGGGAGATGTTTGTGTGGGATGTGGTGGGAGGTGTGGGAGGTGGGCAACATGGGAATCCCAGTGGGTTCTGTGTAATATTTTGGGTATCTAAGCACCTCTTAAAATATACTTATATATATACATAAATAACATTTTTGTAAGCAAACGCACATATATGCATATACGTTTATATATCATTTTGCAAATGTTGGTATGTACTGTGAAAATTTTGATTTTTACCCACAATAAAAATAAATAAAATAAATAAAAAATGTATACACTCACGCCATTGTACTAAGATATAATAAATCCTTTCAAAACATAAAATAAAAAAAATAAAAAAACAATTTACTTAACATGAAGTTTAAACAAGGCATAAATTCTCACCTAATATTTGGCAATTTAAAACATTTTAATATACATTGGTACAGAAAAAAGTATGAATGGACAACCATCCACTAGGGTTAGTTGGTAATATCAGATAAATCTTTAAGATAATGAAAACCATTGACTCAGCAATTCTACTTCTTGGAACTTATGCTAAGCATAGCCTCATAAATGGCAGTAAAGATTTATTCCCAGCAATATTCATTGCAGCCTCATTTATACTAGTGGAAGTAAAAGAAACAACCTACGTGGGAAATGTTCTTAAAATTTAGGGTTTATCCTTTGAAGAAATACCATCAAGGCATTAAAATTCATATTAAGAAATAATCACATGGGAAAATATTTATGCTATATATTTTATGTGGGAAAAAAAGAAGTTATAAAATACCAAACAGTCTTGTAAATACAGCACATAGAAAAAGGGTTAAATACATGCACAGCAAAATGCTGTATCTTAAGGTAGAAGGGTATTTTTTTCTGAAACCTGAATTTTACAAAATAAATCATTTCACATTATAAATATTCCAAAAGTAAGTTAACACTATCTCTGAAATGAAATAAAGAAGATTCAATAAAAGTTAGAAACTCCAATATATTTAATTTTATCTAGTCTCTCATCTTTTAGTTAAGTGACACCCTACAAGCCCAGATAATCAGAAGGCTTTTGTTAATACTCACCTTGAGTACTGGAGAAGGTCCACAGAGCTAGCAGGACAAGCCTGCAGAACATCTTGCCTCTCTGAAGTTTATCTCCTGTGAGTAAATCAGACACATGTTAGTTCTGAATGGAAGATACACCTCCAAATTTTAGTGGAACCTGGAATTTTTCATCATGTGACCATTTTAAAAATAGATTTTTAAAAAAATCAGAATCAAATGGATTTGGGGAAAGCTAAAAATCTAGAAAAGAAATTTGCTTTTCAAATAGGTTCTTCCAACAAGTATCCATTGACCGGCACTGTGCTAATTGCATTCCATGTATTTTTATCATTGAATCTTCATAATGATTTCTGAGGGGAACACAATTATTATTATCCCCATTTTACAGATGAGTAAATGGAAGATCAGGAGATTTAAATCCTTCACCAGAGTTATGTTGCTAATAAGTAGTGTAACCAGTATTTAAACCCAGAAATTCTGAATTTAGAAAATATCCATTATGATAAATATTACCTGTGAAAGACTTTTGTGCAAACAACCCCCCCCCAAAAAAAAACCACAGCACATAATGCATATCTTAATTATATAAAATAAATATTAACTGTGTATAAAAGTTAAGTTTGTGTATCATACTTAATGAAAAACATAACGTTTTACTCAGTAATACTTTCTGTCTTGCTTTTCTATTTTCCTCCAGGCGTGTTTTTCCATTCTTGAGGATTTTAAATTGGCATGGTTCAAAGGACACTGGACCAGAATCAGGAGACCTGGCCTGAAGCCCAGACTCTGCTATTAACCCAATGCTGGGCCTCAGCGCAGAGGTCCTTGGGACTCAGTTTCCCCATCTGCTAAATGAGAGTGTAGAGCAAATGACCGCCAAGGTCCCTCCAAGCAATGTGTCTACTTCCAAGTTCTAAATCAAATCTAAAACTTATATCCTAATTGCTCCCATAGTTTAAATATTAAAGCTCTTTACTTCTAGTATAAAAGAACTCCAAGGAGACCCCTTCTCCAGAAATGTTTGGTAATCGGAAAATAGTCCTTTCAGAAATGGAGACATACCCTCCAGAGGAAGGCGAATGCATTTTGCGGGACCCTCAGCTCACCTTTCCAGAATCTAGAGTTGTATTTATCACAATGCTATACCCAAATAAAACCATAAAGCGTGGTCATTTATTGGTTATTTTGAACTACCCTTTGCAAGAAGCAGCGTCGCATACTGGGTAAGCCCCAGAATGCCGGGGTTCAGAGCTGAGCTCTGTCATGCACCAGCTGTGCACACGAGGGCAACTTACTTAACCTTTCTGGGACTCAGTTTCCTCTTCTGTAGAATGAAAGTAGTCTTTAACAAGATTCATCTCATTAAGTAGTCAGGAGAAATACATTAAGCAAATTATTTGCAAATTGCTCAGAATACCGTCGAGCGTGGCAAGCATGCAGGTATTTGTCAAATAAGCTGTATCTACCAACACATCTAGAACTCTTTCTACTATAACGATAATGGCAAGGAGGAGGGTGTTAATAGGAGCTTTTTATAAGGTTCTTGAGAGGATTAAATTAAATGCAAAAAGCCTTATACTTAGACTAGTTCCTGGTATATAGTAAGTACTACATAAAAAGTTTTGAAATAAAGAAGTGGATGGTTGGAACACCTGGAATGCTTTCTGTTGTCTTCCTTCACGATTTGACCAGATGCATACTGTCTGGTAGACACCACTTCGCCATTCAGCAGTTTATCCCTTCCTTTAAAATTGCATTCTGCTATAGACTGCCGCGTGATTGCTGGCTCTTATTAAAAATGCCACCCATCTGAAAAAGTAAGCTTTAAAACTATAGATTCCCAGCTTTCTGGGTTGACTTAAACAGTGTGACTAACTCAGAAGCCAACAATATCAAACGATCTGTCTGTCTCTGACTTGAGGCAGATTCCTTAAAGAGATACAAGAATTAGAAAGTATCAATAGTCTGTTAACTGAGACTATAATGAGAATGATGATCCTGTCTTATCTCATGAGATTGTTGAAACGAAAAAGAAAAAATATAGTATAGTTATAATAGCATCCAATGTGATTGGATAATGAGATAAATATTATAGATACATATACACACATTATTCTCATATCTGCATTTAAATTTTATTTCACACGTTTCTATCGTAAGTTTATGGTTATACTTTCCAAAGGAAAAGAATCCCAAAGCCTTTCCACAGCAGAACGTAATCGGAATTTGTAGAGATCTTATCAACTTCTTTTTATATCAATAATCAAAGTCAAAGATAACTTCGCTGAGAGATATTTATTAACCTCCAAAAAGAGTGAAATGAATAAACATTGTGTTCTTCAAATTGCTCTCCGGCTCATATATTTTGGCAAACAAACCCAACTTTCTCTCTGTAGCAGTCGTGCAAATTTTCATAAGCAAATGATCTCCCCAAACTTTTAAATACAACGACATTCCATGGCAGCAATAGTACTTTTCATAGACTTGCTATAAATTACTAATAATGTTCAAAAAAACATTTTCAGTCATTGGCAGTGTTTAGAATTGGAATCACTATAATCTCTTTGATTATTTTCACATCCTCTGGGATATTGTTTCTAATTCATTTTTCACAACCCTCCTCGTTAACACACTTAAATATGGGATCTGTCTATTCTGTATTTGAAAATATAAGTATTTACATAGATTTGCAAGTAGGTACATAACATGAAAATAACAGGAATCATTTTCATTTTAAAGTGAGTTTACTTGCATGCGTTTTCAATTAAGTAGTAAAAATCCAAAAAAAAAAAAAAAAGATTTTTTTTTGTTACAGTGTTCATAGATGCATCTACCCACCTTAAATTATAAGTCTATATTATGCTTTTCCTCTCTGCTCTTAGAACATAAAAATGTTTTTAGAAAAGTCTAGCTCGGCGATACAGTTTAGTAAATTTTAAAAAAAAATCCTCACCTGGTATATTGAAAAGATGCTGTGATGGCTGATTTTTTATGTTCCAGAGCAAGTCTCAAAAGAATATGATTTTTGCTGGAGTGGAAAAGGAAACTCAGAGTTTTCCCAATGTGCAAAACAGCTCTCCGGTGGAAGGGGCTCCTCTTACTGGCTTTGAGGCAGCACTTCGCTTCTTTATATACTCTTTTTTTTCCGTGTAGGGCTGTCAGTCATACACACGAGGAAGCACGTTTAATTCATTTCTTCTAGGAATGACATAATTCCCCCTTCTGATCTCACCCTTTGCTCTGAGTACCTGGTCCATGCATCGAAATCCAGCCCTTTCTGGGCTCAGCACCGCCCCCTCCTCTGCTCTCAACCAGGAGCAGTGCCAGACTGGGGACAAGGAGGAGCCAGACGGGAGAAAGGGAAAGCCTGGGACTTACTTTTCCTGTCTTCTCTCAGGAAATAAAATGCTATAAATAAAATCAAGATTGTCTGGAACTCCCCATTTTGCTTTAGAGAAAGAACACAAACGCTGTGCTTCAAATGTGTTTCAGATTACCAGCTGTGATCGTGATGCTCCTAAACCAAATAAATAACCATCAATAAGACACACAAGAAATAAGGGAGTGTAAATAATTAGTTGATTTATCGATGAAGCTATTACACTAAATAAATTAATTTTGTTCATGTATAGGAAAAAAAAAGATATTCAATCAAAAAGGACGTTGACAGATTTTACAGCTCAGGGAGAGCTTATTTTAATCCAAAACCTACTTCATTTGCTCATTTTGGATGCCGTAGTATGGCATCTCCGTGCCGATATCTCATTACCTGGCCAAATCCATTTTGTACACATTTTCCCAACAGCATGGAATAACCCATAATCAGATTCCATAAGTCTCAATTAGAAGGACAGCCTAATGTGTGGGTTGTGCCGAATGAAGACTCAAGAAAAGCAAAAATAGTGACAGTAGCCAGACTCTCTTCCCCCACAGTGTACGGGAACCCACTGCAATCTCTCTGTTTGGCGCTGGACAGAAGGAGGACAGGCTGTAAAACCCAAGGTCAAGACACTCAGGCTTCATTCAGTTCCCGGCAGCCTGTGCCAGGGGAGCTGGGTGTTAAATGTGGGGTTGATGTGTAAGGCAGTGGAAACGTCAAATCTTAACTAAAGAAGATGCAGGGAGATTGCTCTCATCCCCCTTGCATCTTTGGCAGGGAGAGAACTGAAGGAACCTGGCATTCCTTGGAGCTGGGTCTGCGTCAGTTTGGGGGCCATAGAGGATTGGAAGCACAACACAGTAATAGCAAGAGCTCATGATGCTGCCGGAGCCATCCATCCAACTCCCGAGGCCTCAGTATGGGGAATGCAAGAGGGGGGGTGAGGGGAGGGGGAGAAATTGCCAGTGAAGGACGATGATTGTCGTTCACGCTTTTGCAATTTTAAAAGCTTTTTTTTTTTCTTATGGCAACTGTTCATTCATCCCTCTGGACAATATAAATGCCTCATGTACAGAGAGAAAAGAGATGCAATGAAGGTACATGTCTTTTTTTTTTTTTTTTTTTAGGTGAGAAGTTACTACCTTGCTTAAAGTCAGCAGATTGGTGGCAAAGCCTGAATTTTAAAAACCTGGGTTCTAATTTGTGTAACTGAATTGCTTTGTTATCTCAAATTCCAAAGAAGGATCTCTAGCCACAATTTCCTTTAAGTAATTTTCAGTGTATAACTGCCAATTTATTATTTTCTCTTATCTTATATATAGGTTGGTTATTTTTGTGGCCAGAAAGTGAAGGTTTGGATCTCTCGGTTTACTCTGCCAGTTAAAGATGCTTTTTATACATTATTTTCTTTATCCCTTCCTTCCTTTACATACATTCACAGAACCGACTGTAAGACACAAAGTCCTGCTAAATACCTGAAGAATATATGGGATAAAGAAGACAGAGATACTGCCTTCACAGTCTATTAGGAGAAATGAGCCATAAATAATGAGGTCATTATTTTTACTTAGAGATCACAAGCCACAGGAGAGAGGCAGCACAGGGTTACTGGGCTTCCAGAGAAGGAGAGATTGCTTCCAGCTGGGAGAATCAGAGAAGGCTTCCTGGAGGAGACAGAATCTGAGCGATTGAAACATGACATATGGAGGGAGAGTATCATAGGTAGAGAAAGTGGTCCAGGCAAAGACGCTGAGATAAGAAATTAATCATATGTGAGGGAAAAGTGAGTAGGTGTATCAAGAGCAGACAGAGGATGCACAAAGAGATGGCGCAGGCTCCAGCCTACAGTTATTGAAACACATTCCAAAGATGATAGAAAGCAATGAAAGCTGTTTGGGCCACATGATGAAAGCTGGACTTTATGGCCACACTGTGCAGCTGGATTAGAGCAGGGGGAGGTGGAAGAGGCAGGGCTCATAGTCAGCTTCTCACTTGGAAATGCTACTATAAGGGAACATGTGATGATAAACCAACAAAGTAAAGTAGGAGGAGGGCATGGTGGGACAGCTCGTTCTTGGAATAGAAATAGAGATTTGAATAAAATATCAGTTTTCCAGTGTGGGAAAAGCATGTTAAAAGAAAGAAGGGGAAGCAGATGTGGCTCAACCAGTTGGGCACCTGCCTCCCATATGAGAGGTTCCGGGTTCAGTTCCCGGAGCCTCCTGGAGAAAACGAACAATCAGCAGACAGATGAGAGAACCATCTGGGGGAGGGGGAGGGTAAATAAAAATAAACAAATCTTAAAAAAAAAAAAAAAAAAAAAGGAAGAGAAGGATCAAAGTAGGGCCACATTAGGCAAAGGTGCATTGCCAGACTCCTGAAACTTGCATTATTACAGCAATTATTATTATTTTGTTTCAAGGCCTTGATTTTATTTTTATACTCCATCTATTTAGAAACTTAACAAAACTGGTGGCTGTGCGTTTACACATGTTAAACCAGATTTCTATAAATTGAGACAGCATAACAATTCCAAATTACGATAGTATGGACACAGAATCAAAGAATAAATCACAGTCATTGAATTGTGAGATTTTGAATTTCAAATATCTGTGTAATTATAGAACTTATTTACATAGTTAATACTATATAATACTCTAAAAAAATATATGCCCCAAACTGAGGTTTCCAGGAATCATGAAGAAACTAAACCAGCTGAAATAACGACTTATAGTTTTGTAGTAAGTCAGAGCAAGTATAAAGTACAATGGATCATTGTGCTATTATATACTTGATATGTTTTAAAATTCTGTGTCATATAGTACCCCAGACCTTCAGGGAATGCTATTAGACACAGAGCTGCAAGAGAGCAACAGAAAAAAGAGGCTGAAAATAGGTCACATTCGGTAATGGGTTTTATATTAGAATTTATATTGAACTAAGTATGACAGCAATTACATTTCAGAAGGAATTTTAATTTTAATCATATACCATTGCTCCTTCACTCACACCCCTTTGAATCTTGTACTGAATTTCCCATGACATTGAATACTGATTATTTTAAGGGAAGGTCATTCTTTTCTCCTTAAACTAAGGAATAAATAGTGTCCTTCCCACCCAAAATCCATAGGAGAATATCATTAGTGATAGCTAAGGAAGGAGAGTGTAGATGAGTTTAAAATTCAGTCCTATAAAATAAAACTTCATTGTATATTAACTAACAATTTTTTCCCTAGGTCGCTGGATTTGTGACTGTTGTCAGCGAGCTCCCCCAACACCCAGGAAAGTGGAGAGAAGGGGGAAAAACAGCAAAGACGGATAAAATAGTTTTTGACCCCAGTATGGTAATATACATTTAAGTGAAATATCCCATGCCAGTTTATTTACAACATTCTCGGTTTTATGCCAATAAAATACTTTTGACATCAGCTTTGTGCTTACAATCTGCAAGTCGAGCGATTTGTGTTGTAAGCTATTCTCACCCTTCAAACTAATTCCAGGTAGAGAAACAGTCATCCTTCAAAAGATTTTTCTCTCTTAGTACTTTGGCTATCTCCAAAAATTCAGTGGAAATATTTAGCAACTTAATTTGAAATACTTAATCTATTCTTCCATTAGCCTGAAAAGTTACTATCATTTTCATGAATGTTTCCTATTTTCTTTTTTTTTTTTTTTTCTGACCTACTATAGGTAGCATCATGAAGTTTATGTAAAGAATTTAATAGGTTGCCCAAGATTATAAAATCACAAAAGACCTAATAAAACTTGGTGCAGCTGGATTTGAATTGTTTTTAGGTGACTACACTACAGGAATAAAAAATAAGATATAGCATGGGATATAGCATAGAGTTTTAGTCCATGCTAACAGAAGTGTAAACAAATCACTTTCATTATATTTCAGACTTTATTTTACCTCCCTTGAAAGCTTACACATTTTAACTTCATTTAGAAACTTTAAAGTAAAATTACAAAGTTATTGACCTTTTAATCTGATTTGTGTAACTGCACAAAAATTGCTCTACTTTGATCTCTTTTACATAATCTTAAACTACTTCAATAATCTTTTTAGTCACCTGGCAGACTGTACCCCCCAAAAAATGGAGTTTAAACGTTTTATTGTGTATATTCCTTTTAGATGAATTTTGATCTTTAAAACAGCAAATAGTATTCTTGATGCTTTCCCTACTTTTGGGGCAACTGTGTAACAAAACACAACAAAAATGGCTTTATTTTTCACCCCCAACTAGAGAAGGTAACCAGAATCTCAAATAGGTAAAAGCAGCAAGGTTCAAAGCAAACTGCAATCAACTTCACAGATCAAGTGTATTATATTCCAGCGTATGTCCAATGAATCAAAAAAGAAATTCAAGTACCAGTTTCAAAAGACTAATCAATATTGTCCAAAGAACGGATTCCTCTTCTTAAGATGCCTCTTCTGGAGCATAAGCTTGATTCTGACTTGGATCTGTACCATCTGAAGATAAAGCAGTCTCACCAAATGGATACTGGTCGAATGTTCTATCATAATATACTTTCATTTCAAATTCACTCTCAAGGTGAGATGGATGTCCATAGATGCCTATTCCCACAGGGTGTTTGAAATGTGCTGGTATAGAAACAATATCCTGGCCACACGTAACAGATTGTAATTCATAATCATCAAAACTTGGATGGAGGGTGCTATCAGATATGTACAGGTCTGCATCACCTTTTAAGCTCTGCGTTTTAGGAATTATCTTTCTCTCATGATTTAATCTCAAATAGCTATAATTCCCAGCTCCTATCTGACCCTGAACAACACGATGAATAGCTGAGTCAGGCCTTCAGACTTTGGAGGACAGAAAGCAATCGAGACAAGAAGGCGCTGGTCTTAAAGGCAGATAAGCAGCCCCCAAAAAAGAGACATGATCCTGGTAATTAGCTCAATTCAATTCAGTCAATATATACGAAAGGACCGCTTTGTGACAGGCACTGGCTAGGGCCTGAAGATATAAATGAAGGTAACAGATCTGGTTCCCACCTTCATGGAGCTTATAGACTAATGAAGTCAGCAAATAATCACATCTCCACAGTGCAGTGGGGTAAGCATTACAATAGGAAATGTGGGGTGTTGCCACAGCATATGCCAGCACTTCTTTACCCTGCCTGCAGATCAGGGAAAGCTTCACAGACAAAGTGTTGCCTGAAAGTGATTAGAAATTAGTAGAGAGGATCCAGCAAGATGGTATCAGTTTAAGTGGGCACTCACCATCTCTTTCACAAAAAACAGCTAAGAAGGGGCAAGAGCCTGCTTAAGTGAGCTGTTTTGGGAACAAAACACTTAGACAAAGAGTGGGTCAAGGAAGAAATTACAAAAGAAATCAGTAACTACCATGAAACAAATGAAAATGACAACACAACCTGTAAAAACCTGTGGGATGCAGCAAAACCTGTACTGTGAGGAAATTCATAGCTATAAACGCATATATCAAAAAAGAAGAAAGAGCTAAAATCAAAGACCTAACTGCACACCTACAGGAATTAGAAAAAGAACAACAACCAACTAACCCCAAAGGAAGTAGAAAGAAGGAAATAACAAAGATTAGACCTGAACTAAATGAAAGAGAAAATAAAAAAGCTCTAGAAAAAAAAATAAAACCAAAAGCTCGTTCTTCAAGAAGATCAATAAAATTTACAAGCCCTTAACTAGACTAACAAAGAAAAAAAGAGAGAAGATGCAAATACACAAAATAAGAAACGAGAAAGGGGATATCACCACTGACACCACAGAAATAAAGAATATCATAAGAGGATGCTTTGAAAAATCATATGCCAACAAGAATGATCATTTAGAGGAAATGGACAAGTTCCTAGAAACTCACAAGCAGCCTACATTGATGAAAGAAGAAACTGATGAATTCAACAGTCCAATTACAAGTAAAGAGATAGACTCAGTCATCAAAAACCTTCTAACTTTTTAGAGCCCAGGACCAGATGGCTTCACAGATTAGTTCTACCAAACATTCCGGAGAGAGCTAACACCAATCCTGCTTAAGCACTTCCAAAAAATGGAAGTAGAAGGAATATTGCCTAACTCATTCTATGATGCCAACATTACCCTAATACCAAAGCCAAACAAGGTGCCACAAGAAAGAAAAATTACAGACCAAGCTCTCTGATGAACCTAGATGCCAAAATCCTCAGCAAAATACTTGCTAATCATATTCAACAACACATCAAACGAATTACACACCATGACCAAGAGGGTTTCATCCCGGGTATGAAGGATGGTTCAACATAAGAAAATCAATCAATGTAATACACCACATAAACAGATTGAAAGAAAAAAATCACATAATCATCTCTATAGATGCAGAAAAAGCATTTGACAAAATAAAGCACCATTTCCTGATAAAAACACTACAAAGGATAGGAATAGAAGGAAACTTCCTCAATGTGATCAAGGGTATATATGAAAAACCCACAGATAATATCATATACAATGATGAAATCCTAAAAGCTATCCCTCTAAGATCAGGAGCAAGACAAAGATGTCCACTATCACTGCTCCTATTTAACATTGTGTTAGAAGTACTTGCTTGAGCACTTAGGCAAAAAAAAGATATAAAAGGCATCCAAATTGTAAAGGAAGAAGTAAAAAATTTCACTATTTGCAGGCAACATGATCCTATACATAGAAAGCCCTGAGAAATATACAATAAAGCTTCTAGAGCTTATAAATGAGTTCAGTAAGGTAGCAGGCTATAAAATCAATGGACAAAAAACAGTAGCATTTTAACTAAAGATGTAAATGACTTATACACAGAAAACTACACAACACTGTTAAACAAAATCAAAGAAGACTTAAATAAATGGAAAAATATTCCCTGTTCATGGATGGGAAGACTAAACATCATTAAGATATCTATGCTACCCAAACTGATCTACAGATTTAATGCAATCCCAATAAAAATTAACACAGCATTTTTCAACCAATTGGAAAAACTAACTATGAAATTTATTTGGAAAGGTAAGAGGCCCTGAATAGCCAAAGACATATTGAAAAAGAAAAATGAAATTGGAGGAATCACACTACCTGACTTTAAAACAAACTACAAAGCTACATTGGTCAAAACTGAATGGTATTTGCACAAGGATAGACATACCAACCAATGAAACCGAATTGAGTGTTCTGATATAGATCCTCATATATACAGTCATCTGATATTCAGCAAGGCCATCAAGCCCATTCAACTAGAAGAGAATGGCCTCTTCAACAAATGGTACTTGGAGAACTGGATATCCATATCCAAAAGAATGAGGTACACCTTATACAAAAATCAATTCAAGATGGATCAAAGATCTAAATATAAGAGCCAAGACCATAAAGACCTTGGAAGGTAATGTAGGGAAGCATCTATAGGACCTTGTAATAGGAAATGGCTTTATGAACATCACACCCAAAGCATGAGCAGTGAAAGAAAAAATAGATAAATGGGACCTCCTCAAAATTAAAGCCTTTTGCACTTCAAAGGAGTTTGTCAGGAAAGTGAAAAGACAGCCTACCCAATGAGAGAAAATATTTGGTAACCATACACCTGATAGGAGCCTAATATCCAGCATATATAAATAAATCCTATATCTTGAAAATAAAAAGACAAACAACCCATTTAAAAAATGGGCAAGTGATTTGAACAGACACTTCTCAAAAGAAGAAATACAAATGTCTAAAAAGCACATGAAAAGATGCTCAACATCACTAGCTGTTAAAGAATTCCAAATCAAAACTACAATGAGATATTATCTTACACCCATTAGGCTGGTGGCCATTAAAAAAACAAAGGACTACAAGTGTTGGAGAGGATGTAAAGGAATGGGACCCCTCATCCACTGCTGGTGGAAATGTAGAATGGTCCAACCATTGTGGAGGACAGATTGGCAGTTCCTCAAAAAAACTAACTATAGATCTGCCATATGATCCAGCAATTCCACTGCTGGGTATATACCCAAAAGAATTGATAGCAAGGACACAAACAGATACATGCACACCAATGTTCATAGCAGCATTAATGACTATTGCCAAAAGTTGGAATCAACCTAAATGCCCATCAACAGATGAATGGATAAACAAAATGTAGTATATACATGCAATGGCATATTACTCAGCTGTAAGAAGGAATACCGCACTAACACATGGGATAACATGGATGAATCTTGAGGACCTTATGTTGAGCGAAGCAAGCCAGGCATTGAAGGACAAATATTACATGACCTCTCTAGAGTCTGAAAGATAGGTTACAGGAAATAGAATGGGAAAAGAAGGTTGTGAGCCAACACCTATACGGACAAAATCTATGATAAGGTAAAAGTGAGTAGTCGTGCAGTCAAGGGATATGACAAGGGTGTAGTGATACTATTGGGTTAGGTGGCACAAATTTGACAGGGGGGTAGGGTGGGGAGGATGGGTTGGATGGTCCATGGAACTGGGGGGAGGGTTGGGGGAGGGAGCAGGTGAACACTGGTGAATGGTGGGTACGCAGTTGAAACTACAATGTTGATAAAGCTGTTTTGGCAATATGACAAGGAAATGTTACTGGTTTAGGGTGTTGGATGGGGGTCACTTGGGACAGGGTGCAGCTGAGGCAGTCTTCTAGAGAATGTGCAAGGGATCATTTTGTCATAGTGTGTTGAATCAGTGGGTGGAGAACCAAATAATGAGTGGGAAAGAGTTGGACTCCCATCCTGGGGAGGCCCTAATATGTTCTCCAATGGGGGGGGTGTCTCTCAAGAGCATGGGAGGTTCCTAATAAGGGAGGACAGATGAGTATGTCAAACCCTCAGTGTTGTTGCAAGTAACTATGAATCTTGTCCTTCAAGGAGTAAAGCCTGGTGGTTGCCATGGGCCACAAGGGGAGGGGTGGGAGGAATAGAATAGATGGAAGAGGAGATGTTTAGGGGGCAATGGAAGTTCTGCATGATCTTGCAATGATGGATACAGGCCATGTTAAATTTCATCAAAAGTTTATAAAAGTGTATGGTCTAAAACATAAACCATAAAGTAAACCATTGACCATGGTTAGTAGCTATGTTGCAATATTTGTACATCCGTTGTAACAAAAGTACCATCCACATATAAAAAGGTTATTAAGACAGAAAGGGGGAAAGAGGGGAGGATGTTGGGTATATGGGAGTCCCTATATTCTACATGTGACTTTATTGTGACCTAAAATTTCTTTGAAGACAAAATGAAAAAAAGTAAGACACTGGGGAAGAAATGGAAGAAATTGTCACTGTACATACAGGACAACAGATATTACAGTGAAGAAAGGCAAAATGTCAAAAAAAATTTTTTTATAGTTTTCATTATTTTTTTAATATCCCAATTTTTTAATTTTTTATTTAATTTTAGTTTTAGTTGTTTAAATTATGTATTTTATTTCTTATGTTTAAACCTATCACTATTATTTCATTTTTTTATTAATTGTATTTGGCAATATTCTTGGCTTCAGTTTTGAAGAAGTTTTGGATTACAGAAGGGTTACAACTGTGGCAGGGGAAGATCATTGATGTGGGGTGTCAGTGATGGGAGATACATGAGAGGAATTTCACCTGGGCATACATTTAAGGTATATAACTGTGCTGAAATGTTCATGCAGCATTGCCACAGTGGGTAGAGATTCACACAATAACCCAAAGAATATTGAATCCCCATCCTAGGGAGCTCTGCCACATTATCTAATAGAACAGCAACAATCCCCCAAGTACAAAGGCAATGACTAGTGAAGAAGGATGGCCCATTGATGGGCCCTTGATATTGATGACAATGCTTATGAGCCTTTGTTCCTGAAATTGCAACTTAGCCTAGGGTTTCAGGGTGCCTAAGAGTTACCTCCTGAGAGCCTCCATGTTGTTCTCTAAGCCAGACTCAGCAAATAAATGCATTATCTTCCCCCCAGCATGGGACATGACTCCCGGGAATGAGCCTCCCTGGCACCGAGAGACTTCAAAGTGAGTCGGGAGGTCATCAGGGAGAAAATACTTATGCATGTCCCAGCAGGATCCCATAGACTGCCAAAGTGGATACCACCCCAAATAGTGGGGCTCCCTCAGGTTCTGGAGACACCCAGGTCCTATAGTCATGGCAGATGGCTCTGGAGTTTAGTGCCTTGCCAATGGACCTGACTTTGGAATTTGTGCTCCTGAATGTGACAGAGTTGGACTCAGTTGTAACATCTCTAAACATGCTTCTTCTGTCCCTTCTATTTGTTGGTGCTGGAGTTGTTAGGTGTACATCCAAGAGACTTGAATCTTTGGGCTGTCCATGTGCCAGCTGGGCCCTGAGCCCCAGTGGAGTTGCAACACCTATTCTCTAGTTTATTGGACTCACCCAGGACAACTAACAAGGAGGTGAGGATAGATAGCCACCACACTAAGGAATCGAGAGAGTCTACAACTGCAAGCAAGAAAGTCCCATCCATCAGCCATATGGGATCAAAACCCCCTCTCAGCTAGAGGTGGAGTGGGCATCACCATCCCAGAATCCTCAGAATTGCAGAATAAAATATGGACTAGAGTGGACTTACTGGTATTCTACTATAGACTTATTGTGATCTTAGCAATGGAAGAAATTATATCATTGATGTGGAGACAGTGGCCACTGGAGGTTCCAAAGTCAGGGAGACGGTAAAAGAGATGTAATATAGGGGTATTTTTGGGACTTGGAATTGTCCTGAATGACATGCAATGACAGATACAGGCCATTATATATCCTACAGAATTAAGGGGAGAGAGTATAAACTACAATGTAAACTATAATTCATGCTTAGTGGCAATGCTCCAAAATGTGTTCATCAATTGCAATGAATGTACCACACTAATGAAAGAAGTTGTCAATGTGGGGAAAAGAATGTGGTGTGGGGAGTGGGAAATATGGGAATCCCTTACCTATTTTTTTATATAACATTTTATGTAACCAAAGTATCTTTTAAAAATAAATTAAAAATATATTTAAAAAAAGAAATTAGTAGAAAGTGGAAATCAGGAAGCCAGGATGGAATAGTGTTCCAGGCAGAGAGAGTAGCAGGTTGAGGAATGAAAGTAGATTCAAAGTGCCCACGATTTGGAGGTTTAGGGGGTCCTAGAGTAAGAGATTAAACTTGAGGGGTAGGGAGTAGACAAGAAAAAAAAAAAAAAAAAAAAAAAAGCAGATACCGAGCAAAAACAAATGAGCAGGGAGCAGATGTGGCTCCAGAAGTTGAGCACCCACCTCCCACGTGGGAGGTCCCAGGTTCAGTTTCCAGTGCCTCTTAAAGAAAAAACAAACAATGAGCAGACAATGAGCAAAAGCAATGAGCAGACAACAAGCAAAAACAATGAGCAGAGGAGGAGTGCAAACAATGAGCAAAAAGAAGGAGCCATCTAAGGGGGAGAAAAAAACTGGAGAGGGAGAGACGAACCACCTTCAGAAATTTGAATTTTACGTTAAGGCCAGTAAAGAGGAAGGACCCACACATGTTTGCATTTTAAGAGGATTGTTCTGTATCTCCTACAGAGAAAGTGTTGAGAAGTAAATTAAAAAGCTGTCACACAAATCTGGGTAAGGGAGGCTCAAAGCCTGCTGGGCAGAGACAGTGGCTGAGAAGGTGGAGGGTACTGAATGGACTTAAGGGATCCTTAGACTGTAGAATCAATACTACTTTAAAACTGGGTGAGGAGAGGGCAGGGGGTATGTAGGAAGAGGTCCAGTTACTTACTGAGATTGAGCTTGTGGAGGGTAGCTGCCCTTTTGGGAAAAAGTTAATTGTTTCTAAGTATGCATTGAGGCTTTTATGGGACATGGAAGTAGACATATATAGTAAGTAGTTGGAATATATATGGGCCTGAAGCTTTGAGTGCTTCATTTAGATATTATCTGGATACAGATGCTATTGAAGTCATGGGAATGATTACACACCAAGAGCAGAAAATTGAGAAGAGCGTAGAAATGAAAATCAAAGGAGACTTAAGACAGAACCATGAACATCAGAAAGTCAAATTAGGGAACCGGATTCCAGAATCAGGACCCGGAGTCAGACTTGGGCCAACACCAAAATTAACCTGGCTACTGAACTAGAGCTACTCAACATTCCCTGACTAGGGATAGAATGAGCCCTGAAACATTTCTGAGTCTGAAAACGGGAAATAAGCAGGCCTTGCTATGAACAAATAGGGGCAATGACAAGTCTTTCCTTAGGTTCAAAAATCAACTCCACTTATGCCATCCTAAGCGGAAGGCAGCAATAACTTCTGTAGGTCCCTTTACAGTTAATATGGTTTTGGCTTTATCTCTAGAGGGAGGGCTCAGAGCAATGAAAATATATCTCACTGTGCTCCTTGAGGTTCCAATTTCACTAGAATGCTCTGCCCATTCTAGGTCCTGGATTTTAAAAGGGATGTGACGGTTTGGTTGGCAAGTGGAGGGGAGAAAGAGAAGATGGAGAGTAGTCAAGGGCAAAGGTTGAAGGAACTTGATCTGAAGACACCTTAGAAGGAACATCAACCACTGACTGCTACTACATGAAGAATTGTTGGGGAAAAGACTTTTTTGTGGCTTCAAAGACAAAATTAGAATTATGCAAGAAGGACACAGGGAAAAGAGTTCTGCTGTCATTAGATATGCTTATGGAGGGATGAGCTTCTTGTCACAAGAAACATTTAAGCATCAAACTGATGACAACCTGTATCTTCTATGTTCAGATACATAGAAGAGGGAAGTTATGAATTAGGTAGTTGATGGGACCATAAAGGCAAGAGCTTGTTTATGTCTCATTCATTATTGTAGTCTCAGTTCCTAAAAGTGTCTCGTATGTATTTGGTGAGGTAGATGCTCAGTGTATTAGTCAGCCAAAGAGGTGCTGATGCAAAGAACCAGAAATCTGTTGGATTTTCTAAAGGGTATTTATTTGGGGTAGTAGCTTACAGTTACAAGGCCCTAAAAAGTCAAATTCAAGGTACCATAAGAGGTATTTTTCTCACCAAAGATGGTTGCCAATCTCTGTGAGGGTTCAGCCTCCCTTCTT
The DNA here is from genome assembly GCA_026826555.1 of Tolypeutes matacus. NCBI lineage: Eukaryota > Metazoa > Chordata > Mammalia > Cingulata > Chlamyphoridae > Tolypeutes > Tolypeutes matacus. The sequence continues at coordinate 10,078,632 of JAKSZT010054281.1, forward strand.
CCTGTTAAGGCTCTGTGGCCCCAGCTTCTTCCAATCTCAGTTGCAGGCTGGCATGGGGCTCGTTTCTTTCTGGGCTCAGTGGCTCTGGTCGCTTCACAAGATCAGCTGTAAATTATCAGACAAATGGCTCATCTCCTCTGGTATCTATGAAGCTTGTCTCTTCCCATGTGTATCTAATTCTGTGTGTCTCCTTGATTGAGTTTCCATTTATATAGCCCACAAAGAGTGCAGGGACTCAAACTGAGTTGCCCTAATGACTTGGTGGAATCAAAGCTCTAATCTTAATGTAGTTCAATCAAAGGCATCTCAGCTGAATCTAATACAATCAAAGGGTATCATGCCCAGAGGAACAGACCAGTTTACAAACATAATCTCTCTTTTCAGAATTCATTAATAATCTAAAGCTGCTACACTCAGCAAAGATTTTTTTTTTTTAATAAAAGAATGAACAAATGGATAAATAGACAAAATGATTTCTCTGTTCCTATCCATATAAAAACACTGAGGCTATGAAGTTTGGATAGAATCTAAGACAGATGGACAATTCCTAGCACTGCTGTCCATTGGGGAACTCTAGGCAAGCCTAAGGTGAAGCCTCCTTGGTCTGTTTGTGTATCCTGGGTATCTGCAAGGTGAGGAGCTGGCCCCAGGATGGGACGTTGAGTCAAAGGGCAGGGAAGACCAAGCTGGCCTTCACTGAACCAGCTAACTGTGCCTTGGGGTATTCCCAAAGGGAGATGCTCAGAAGAGGACTACAGGACAATCTCTGTGCTGTATGACCCACCAGTGAGGTCTTTGTGACATACCAGTGTCCTGATGCTCCGAGAGTTGGGAAACAGTGAGCTAATGAAGCTGTTGGGATGCAAAGTGTCACAGCTGCAGGCATCTGTTTTCTCTTAGTCCATCCCTGGGCTTGAAAAACACTGCAGGCCTTGTGAGTAAGAAATAGGCTTTCTCATCTCCCTCCATTGGGGGGGGGGCATTACGGGAACTTGCTCTACCATAACTAACCACAGAGGAGAAACAACAGTTTGTGATTTCTTTGTGACTATGCCCAGGATTGGTAGCAAGAGAGAGAAAATTCCTGAAAAAAAACTCATGTGGATGGAGGCCAGACTCGATTAGGTAATGGGTTATTTCCATTCTTGGTGTGCAATGAGCACTCACCCAAAAATGCTAGAGTTTGGCTTGATGAAGACCAAGATGGAGATGGATTCCATCAGGCATTTTCGAAAGAGGGTAGATGTGAGACAGACCCTCTTTTTCCTGTGAGAGTGATATAATGTTGTGGAGTAAGAGCAGGAACCAAAAAGCCCAAGTTTGAGTCCCAAGTCGGCTGTGTGGCATAGTCAACTTCACTTCTTTGGGCCTTAGTTTTCTCCCCCATAATATGGTAAGGATAAAAGGAGTCCCCTTCCATACAAGCACGCTCCAGACTGCAAAGCACTAAAATCTTTTTATTCTGAGCATGGTCTGTGGGCTAACCAGGGAACTTGTAGAAATGCAGAATTGCAGTTCCAGCCCCAAACCTGCTGAGTCAGAATCTACTTTTGAACCAGTGCCCCAGGTAATTTGTATGCACATCGCAATTTGAGAAGCACTGCCTGGAAAGTCAGTTCACTTACTGTTTTGATTATTTTAGAATGCTCCAGGCAATCAGTCCTCTCTGGGAGGTGCTTAGGAAGCAGGTGACACGATAATGTGGTCCCAAATCAGAGAGTAAAGCAAGAAGAGAGGATTTATTAAAACCACGGAGTCAGAACTGGCTTCCAAGAGTGGAGCATGGGCCATTGTCTCTCAGCTCAGTGCTCTTTTTTTTCCAGATCAGGCTGTTCCTTGGTTATGAAATGCAGAAGCACCAAAGACTCTATGAGCTAAATGTGTTTGATTTCTTTTAAAACCCTCTGAGATGTGCTAAAAACAAACACACACACCACACACACTAGGGGTTTACCAGCTCTCTGACTTAGTTATCGTACATCTGGATTATGTAAACCACAAATCAGTAGTGGGGTGAGGGGAGGCAATAGAATGAGGATGAAATCCCTGCTTGTACTTAGATAACCTTTCCCAAGGATGCTGCAAAGTGTCCCTCTGCTGGATCTCAGAATCCAATACAGGGGTGCCAGCTAAGCCCTGAAGCACTGCTGGCATGCCAAAGGGCTCCGCCTGGGCCCCCTCTGTTTCTCCATCCACACTTTCTTCTTCATCCTGTCCATGATTTTAAAAATCATCCCCATGTCAATCGTCACCTTGTTTGACTTAAATTTATATATCCAAGTTCTATTCAAATGCATCAATCAGATGTAAAACTTTTCATGTCCACCAAAATAGCCTTAATTTCCTAATGTTCACCCAATCCCCCAGTAAAAGATTCAATTCTGTTCAGATTGGTAAATATCCCTGATCACAAGTTTCTCGAGCCAACAACCTATGAGTCATTCCCAATTCTTGTCTCTCCTTCACACTGCTTATCCAATCCATCTGCAATTCCTGCCAGAGCAACCCCAAAACTCATCCCTGATCTGTTATTTCTTTCTGTCATCACTACAATAACCCTAGGCTTTGTCACAGATTTCTCTCTCTGGATTGCTGCAGTGTAGAACAATCGTTAAGATGGAAGCTTCCAGGCCTGACTTCTGCAGCTTCTATCCTTATTCAGCCTTAAGCATGAACCCCCAGGAAATTACTTAACCTCTTTTGGGGATGGAATCATGTCCCCCATAAAAGGCATGTTTAGGTCCCAATGCCTGCCCCTGTGGGTGTGAACCCATTTGTAAATAGGACTTTTGAAGATGTTATTAGTTAAGCTATGCCCAAACTTAATGAAGGTGAGCCTTGATCCAACATGGCTGAAGTCCTTATAAGCAAAGGAAATTGGACATGGAGGAAAAAGTCACAGGCAGAGCATGGAAGTCAACAGAAACCAGAGAAGAAAGGAGACGATATCACCATGTGCATTGCCATGTGACAGAAAAGCCAAGAAACCCCACAATTGCCAACCAGCCAGAATATATTGATCTCAGGAGGCAGCAAGCTTTCTAGCCTCTGGAACCATGAGCCAATGCATTCCTGATATTAAGCCAACCCATCACATCTGTGTTAATGGTCCTACTCTAGGTCATGAGTGTGGGAGATAGTTAATTGGGGAAAGATGGAATGTTGCCAAGTCGTTCCAGCCAGAATTCAATTTGTCATAGCCATATATTATCAGAAGCAGAAGAGATTCTGATTATGCAGCCTAAATTAACTAATATCTTATTTATTTACTTAATCAGTAAAAATTTAAGAAATACATAGACCAGGGACTATGCCAGTCAATGAGAATATATTAGCTATAAACATTATACCCAAGACCCTTCCTTCATGAAGCTGAGAATCTAATGGAATGAAGAGTTTTAAAAGGGCTGCTTCTTATAGAATTCCTTACTTAAGCCTAGAGGAGATATCAATTGCAATTCTAAAAAACAAACAAACAAACAAACAAAAAACAATTCTAAGATACTACTATCCTGAATCCAGAAGAATCCAAAGCAATGGATGGGCTGTTTCTCCTTCAGAGAATCCTCCATTGACATCATTTATCTTAGCTGAGCTTCCATAGTCATGTGTTCAAAATCATACTTCCTGGTTAGGACCAGAAAGCAGCTATTCAGTGTTTCCAGTTAAAGAGAGAACCATATGGTTTGATGACTAGCTAAGGTGGAGATAGGATTGCCAAGTACTGGTAAAAATGAGATTGTTTAGCAAGGACTTGTACATGCATGGGTGGCCAACCCATCTCTGAAGGGAAGGATGCTGAGAATGCACTAGTACTTTTCCTAGGAAACAAACATTTGTGCTCAGACTAAAAAAAGGAAAGAAAACGAGGGAGTGAATCTGATTTATGAATGTGAAGGATGAGGATTAGATTCAATTTAACATAGGTTAAATTCATGGCACTTTTGGGCAATGGACCTTTTGTACAATAAAATTGTCCTGCTACTTTCACATCTGTAAATAAAAAGAGGCATTTTACTCTTACGTAGAAAGAAGATGAGTAACTTATCAAAGGTTCAGCCTGATACTTACATTTCTATATTAATTTATTTTCCTTATTATTTCACATATTAATGTGGGATTGAAATACTGGTGAAACAGATTTCACTTGCTTCAAGTTCTTTAAAAGTTGAAATATTGAATGTTGTGGAAATAGAACAGAATGCAGAACCAGAAAAACAATGTTCTGGTACATACCTTAACTTCATGCAATTTCTATAAAATGTGTCAGGCAAAACAATATTCAAAATCTTTTCAGATCGAAAATTTTAAATTTCTACTTTTAAGAATTTCACATATTGATACTCAGTTTTTTTTCTTCCCACTTCTAGTTTTTGCAGATTAAAGCATTTTAGATAACTATACAATCTTTTTAAAATCAGTTTCAACAAGCAAACATTAAGCTCCCTCACCTGCAATAGAGAAGGGTAACAAATTCTGCTATTACAGCCCTTATCTATTTAACAAATAACTCCTGGGGCCTTCTTTATGTCAAGCATTTTTCAGACATCTAAAGATACAATGATGAACAAAAGCAATAAAAATATCTGCCTTCATGAAATTCACGTTCTATTGGGGGGAAAGACAATAAAAAAATTAATGAAGCAAAATTCATATTATGGTATATGAGGATAAGGAATAGAGCTATGGCTATGGAAAAAACCTAAGCAGAGAAAGAGAATAGAGATGGCTGGAAAGAAAAGTGGGAAACTTAAACAAAGTACTCAAGAAAGTCCTCACTCACTAACAAAAGAATGATGATGGACCATGCTTATCCCAAAAAACAGAGGGAGGAATGCAACTATGGACTAAAGTAGACATGATTATTCTAGTAATGGAAGAACTTGTAACATTGGTATAAAGGCAGAGGCCACCAGAGGTTCTGAGGGGAGGGAGAGGGAAGAATAGGTGTAACATGGGGCATTTTTTTTGGACATTGGAATTGTTCTGCATGATATTGCAATGATGGATAGAGGCCATTATACATATTGTCAAAATTTATAAAATTGTGTGGTGTAAAGTGTAAACTGTAATGTAAACTATAATCCATGGTTAGTAGCAATGCTTCAATATGTGTTCATCAATTGTAACAAATGTACCACACTAATGAAAGATGTTAATGAGAGAATGTGGGAGGGGGAGGAAGTTGGGGATACAGGAATCTCATATACTATATATATATTTTTTATGGATGTTAGCATTGTTATAACTGTTATACAGATAGTGAAATACAGCAACTAAACATTGTCAATGGTTTACAGTATAGTTTACAATTTAGACAGTACAGTTTAATAATTTTTGATGATATTTACCATGTCCTGTGTCCATGTAACATTTATGTAATCTAAAGCTCCTTTATAAATAAAGAAATATGAATTAAAAAAAGAAAGTCCTCACTGAGATGGTGACATCTGAGTTAAGACCTGAAGAAAAGGAAGTAAGATCTCTAGAAGAGTTTTTTGGCAAAGGGAGCAGAAATTCCTAAACCCTAAAGTAAGAACAAGACTGAGATGTTTGAGGAGCCACAATGATCCCACTGTAGCTAGAATACTCAGAGTGGTCATGGTGGAGAGTCATGGAAGGTAATGTCAGAAAGGTAAAATGAGGTGTATTTTGTGGGCCATTGTACACACCCTGCCTTTTACTTGGAGTGAATTAGAAAGTCATTGGAAACATTAGAACGTTATGACATGACAATATTTTTAAAGGATCACACTGGCTCTCAGACTTGCCCCAGGGCTCTGTCTATTCTTCCACACCCCTTGTATCCTGCACCATCAGGAACTTCCCAGGGACATGTGTGGACAACAATTCCATCCCAAAATCAAAGCCCAGCCACTTTCTCTATTTTAGAGCTTTCTACCTTGGGAAAGAGAGTGTAGGCCTAGAATAATGCTTGAGTCATTTGGGCAGAGAAGTCAAGACTCCCAGATACTGGTACCATGGTCCAGATGGAAAAAACAACTTTTAAGTGGACATGACCCCATGAACCCTTTGTCCCCTAGGGAAGAACATATCCTAAGGAAGGCTAGAGAATGTGCCCTTAAAGTGTGAAACCCTGGGCAGTTTTTCTTGTTGCCTGGATCTGAGGAGAATACTGCTAGCTTCCCTGCAAAGTAAAGAGCAAGGGAAGAAGTAGGAAGACCAATTAGTAGACTAGATCCTATTCCAGGTAGAAAATGATAGTAAAGACCAGGCTGGTAGCAGCATAGTGGATATGTGTCAGATACAAGATGTATTTTTAAAGCAGATCCAAAAGGATTTTCTGCCATTTCTTTGTGAGTGTCAAAGAAAGACAGAGGTCAGGAATGTTCAAATATGAATCCAAAGTCTTTGGTCTGAGTAATAGAAAGGAAGAAGTGGCCAATGAGATGAAAAAGAGCAGGTGAAGGAGGATGAGGAGATCAGTTTTGTATGTGGTGCCATGGAGATGTGTATTAGACACCCCAGTGGAGATTTTCATAGGCTGTTGAGTATATGAGTCTGGAGTTCAGTGAAGAGGCACTGCCTAGACACAAATTGGTAAGTCAGCAGCATGTTGGCGGTATTTGAAGGCATTAGACCAGGGACATCAGCAAGAATGTAAGGAAATACAGATGGAGAAAAGAAAGATCCACAGACTGGGCCATGGGACCCTCCAATATGTAGAGGGTGGCAAGATGAGGGAAAACCTGTTAAATAAGACAAAAATGATCAGGCAGGTAGGAAGGAAACAAGATGAGTATGATGTTCTGGAATCTAAATGCTTTAAGGATGATTTGTAAATTTAAATAGGAATATTTGGGTGGAGTGGTGAGGATAATAGCTTGATGGAAATGGGTTCAATAAAGAATGGGAGAAAATTTTTAGACATCAAATTCAGCTTAAGCTCAGAGGCTGATTCCTTCCGTAGACTTAGTTTTCCTGCACCTAAGAGACTTTCAAATCATTGGTCAGAGATTATAGCCAACTAATAGTTTAACTAATAAGGTTCCTATATTTATGTTGTTTAATAAGAATTTTTATTATTAATAAAAATCAATTAAAATATACACATAAATTTAATTATCATCCCCGAACATTACGAGGAGACAATTCTCCATGAATATGTTCATGTTTTTGCACAGTCCAGGTTTTCTGAACAACCAACATTATCATAATTGGCTAAATGATGACTGAATGAGAAACATCTTGGAAGCTCAAGATAATGATTTTCTTTGGAAAAATTTAGACCATCTCCCTAGAGCCATCTTCTTACATTTCAGTGTAGATATATAATCTTGGATTCTCATAATTTTGAGACTCCTCTCCCATAGTGCAACTTTACTACACCTCAAGGTAAAACTTGTCATGGTGGGTGGAGATTCACAAAATAACCAAAAGAATTTTGGATTCCCATCCTGGGTAACTCTGCCACATTCTCTAATGGAACAGAAAGAAACCCCAAGTACAGAGGAAATGGCTAGTGAAGGTGGATGGTCCATTGACAGGCCCTTGATATTGATGACTGTGCTTATGAACCTTTACTCTTGAAATTGAAACTTAGCCTAGTTTTATAGGGTGCCTAAGCAATACCTCCTGAGAGCCTCCTTGTTGCCCAAATGTGGCCTCTCTCTAAGCCAAACTCAGCATATAAATGCAATAACTTCCACCCAATGTGGGACATGATTCCCAGGGATGAGCCTCCCTGGCACCAAGGGATTACTATCAAGCACCAACTAGCAATGCAACTGGAAAAAGGCCTTGACCAAAAGTGGGAAAAGATAAAGACAAATGAGTTTATATGGCTAAGAGACTTCAAAGTGAATCGGGAGGTCATTCCAGAGGTTACGCTTATGCACATTTCAGCAGGATCTCAATGACAGCCAAATTAGACACTACCCTAAATAGTGGTGCCCCTTAGGGCTCTGGAGACACCCAGGCACTATGGTCAGGGCAGATAGCTCATGAGTTTGGTCTCTTGCCAATGGGCCCTACTTTGGTGTTTGTGCTCCCGGTGTGACAGAATTGGACTCAGTTTTGGCTTCCTTATACATGGCTCTTCTGTCCCTTCTATTTGAACCTATAGTTGGTGCTGGAGTTGGTAGGTGTATATCCAAAAGACTTGAATCTTTGGGCTGTCTATGTGCCAGCTGAGCCCTGGGCCTCAACGGAGTTGCAACACCTATCATTGGACTCACCAAGGACAACTAACAAGGAGGTGATGATGGACAACCACCATACCAAGGACCTGAGAGAATCTACAACTGCAAGCTAGAGAGTTCCATCCATTGACCTTATAGGACTGAAGCCCCCTCCCAATTAGAGGTGGTGTGGGCATCACCATCCCAAAATCCTCAGGATTGGAGAATGAATGAAGGACTAGAGTAGACTTACTGGTATTCTACTACAGACTTATTGTGATTCTAGCAATGGAAGAACTTATATCATTGATGTGGAGACAGTGGCCACTGGAGGCTGTCAGGTCAGGGAGAGGGAAAACAGGTGTAATACAGGGGCATTTTTGGGACTTGGGAATTGTCCTAAATGACACTGCAATGACAGATATAGGTCATTATGTACCTTGCCATAACCTACAGAATTGTGTGTGAAAGAGTGTAAACTACAATGTAAACTATAATCCATGCTTAGTGGCGATGCTCCAAAATGTGTTCAATTGCAATGAATGTACCACGCTAATGAAGGATGTTGTTAATGTGGGTAAATGTGGGTGGTGTGGAGAGTGAGGCATATGGGAATCCTCTATATTTTTTATGTAATATAAATATATATTTTTTATATTTAATAATTAAAAAAAAAAAAAAAAACTGGCCCTCATCACATCACCCCAATGGGGACTGGGACATGGGGCACCATCACAAAGAGACTCTCTGAGTAATAATCAGTCTATTCTCTGATCCAGAGGTCTGATGCTTCTTCTCAGAAAATAAATGCATAAATAAAATTAACAAGTATACACTATGTAAGTATAGGAGTACAGTCACAACAAAGGAAGCATTGTATGGTCTTAAATATCACTGCTTCTGTAACCAAAATGATGATCCCTAACCATTATCTCAAGTTCATTTATGCACCTGACCTGTACTTGTGTCACTTCTGAATGATGCATCACCCATCAGTGAAGATAGGTCATGCTGATTTATGAGATCAAATGTTACAATTACCTCCTGTCAAAGAATATCCTCAAGAGGGACAAAATGCTGCTCTCAAATAACTAAGATAAAGAAGACAGTTATCAGAGATAAAGAGGGTACAACTAGATTGCTAAAAACTTTTAAAGAAAGGAGGAAGTAATTGGGCAAAAAGATCAAGAAAGGATTTTATAGGAATGGTAAAACTTGGGTTCACCTTAAAGAGCAAGTCAGATTTTGATAGACTGATGGAAGAGAAAGTGGAAAGGAAACACCCCTTAAATATTTAGCTCAGAGAGAAGAAGGCATGGTGCATGTTTGCAAAACAAGAAGTAGCCAAGTTTGGCTGGAGAGATATCTGAGCATGAGGACTGGCATAAGATTACATTTTGGATACCAAGCTAAGGTGGTCTTTATAAAAATGGGGTCCCATTTTGAAGATTCTGGTTAAAAGAGCGATATTGCCCAAATTGTACTTGAGAAAGATTGTTTTTCCTTCTGTGAAAATATAACTCAAAAGGTAGAGAGACATAAAGCAAGAAAACAAATTTGGACATATCCAATTTCAACAGTAGAAATGAGAGTAGAGAAAATAGTTCAGATGCAAGAAATACTAGGTAGGTAAATTACTAAAAGTTAGAAACTCATTGGAAGTGCAGGTAAGTAAAATATAGTATATATATCTAAATTTGGGGATAACTGCATGCTTTTAGATCATTAATAAAGGGAAGATGTAAACCAGGAAGCACAGTAAATTTTATTGGTAGTGATGGACACCATTTATTTAGTGCCTACTCTGTACTAGTATCTCACTTGGCCACTTAAATATGTCATCTCAAATTCTCCCTAACAAAATCATAAGGTGTTTGTTATTAGCCACATTTTGCAGAAACTAAGAATCAAAAAGCTTAAGTGGTCTGCTTAAGTTGACAGTGACTGAGCTGACATCTGAATCTAGGTCTGATTGCACCAAACCTTTACTCCATTCCCCACACCTGCTATATTTCCTCAAAGTTATGGAGGCTGTGGGAATGTGTGGTGTACTTGGAATTGCTAGCAAAGGTTTAGGTAGGATGTACAACATAACACTGAAACCGGTGTCCTGAGCAGAAATAGTAGAGCCTGGAAATAAATGTTAATATTTATCTCCTAGATACCATTATGGGTTAGCTGAGGGAAGGATCCCTTTGTTTTTAATTCTACTTAACCTAGACTCTAGCACAAAGGCACTTAGGGAATATTGTGAAATGTCTGACTGACTGACTGACTGACTGACTGACTGACTGACTGACTAACAGAAATGGGCAAAGAAACAAAATTCAATGCCATGTGGGTATAGAGAATTGTGAATTGTCAAGGGAAAGAATGTAGAGGGGATGGATTTGAAGATAGAAACATGGAAACGTTTCATATTTATGAGGCGGCAGGATGACAAATCAGAAGTATATGTCTGACACCTATAACTTTTAAAATGAGCTGTCATCGAAGGAAATGAGCTTTGTTTTCCTTTACTTTGAGAAGATATTTAGACCGGCATTTGAAACCATTCCAAGAAACAATTTTAGAATCCAAACATGATGCTTTGATCCTTTAGAAACATTAGAAGGTGTAGGAGATGGCAAGTCACCTCAGGCCAACCGATGATAGATTTAAGAGCAATAATGCTGAGACAAGGAGACTATAAATTTATTTTCAAAGACCAGGTAGATTACTTGGAAGGAAGGAAGTGGTTGGTACGTTTAATAAAAATTGAGTTCTTATCAATACTATATGTTGAATATCCATCACTCTTGGGCCTCTCATGACTCGCAAAAATCCCAATCTATGAGTATTGGTCACTCAGTAGTGTTGTGTTATATCAGGGGTGGGCTCAGACCTAAGGCATACTTGATACTTCAACAAAATAGCAAAGTGGGAAGAAGAAGCTGGTTACATGGAATGAGGGTCAGAAAAACTGGAGAGCTGAAGAGTCTGGCTCTGGCAAAGCAGAAGGACGGTTACAATAAACACAGTCATTGTAAGTGATTGCTGCTATTAAGGTTTTTAATTCCGTAAGTAAAACACAGTCATGGAAGGTGTTAAGGCAGCAGTAAAAACTTGAAGTCAGCCAGGTTGCAGTCACAACGTCAATGTGCAAGACAGGCTAAGAATCAGGATATGTCCCTCTAGTAAAATGTGTGAGAAGAACTAAGAGGGTATTAGGGAGTTTGTGAAGCCAGTGCAGATTCAAAAAGGGCATCCAGCTTAGAGAGGAGCTGACGTACAAAAGAGATAACCTGAGGAAATGTCATGCTGACCAGTGGGTTCAGGATTGGAATTATGGGCTTAGAGCAGGGATCAAGTCCAGCCCCAGGACACAGTGGGGTTGAGATGGCTGACCCGTAGCCTACCCTGTTCAGGCTTTGGGGGAGAACGGGGCTTTGGGTGACAGCCACCATCGGATGGTTCCTGGAGTTGGGATGACACTGGGAAACAGAGATGGGAGAAATAAGGCAGAGAAAGTATTTTGGGAGCACTTCCTATGACAGGGTCAATGCATATCATTAGTGAGTGAAATTCTCTTCCTCAGAGAAAAATTGAGCTCATTCATTCCAAAGCTTCCTGTGTGTGGCAGGGTGACAGAAAGAGTGTGCATCATTCATTGCACACAGGATTCCAAGACATTTCATGAGGACATCCACTGTAAGGTGTCTACAATCATTTTACATGGCCCAATAATCTCAGTGTACCTTACAGAAACTTGAAAAAATTGCTTCTGAATGAACTTGTATGGTCTCATTTGTTATTGATCTTGCAGAACTCTCCACATTAGAGCTCTGAGAACAAAATGTTGGCATAAGTTTTAAATAATGAGTTATTTACATAGATTCCTAGTGCTCAATCTAATACAGATTGCTTGTGCTTCTATTTTCTTTTAAAACATGCTGGCTATCATCCTGTTATATAGCTTTCTAAAAGCAAACCAGAGTATTCTAAAACAGCCATAGCTTGAGAAGATGGGTAACTGTTTTAAATATAGTTAAATCTATTTATCATAAAAATGATTAAGTAAATCATTAATGTCACATTTCAGTATGATTTTGCCCTCATTTGATTAACTTCAGTAATGTTTTGCTCAATATTATTCTTCTAGGGAGAAAAGTCTTGATGCTGAATCATCCTCTTTGCGTGGTGTCCTAGGAGAATACACACATGGCAGTGGAGTTTTCACAAACAGATTCATGTGACTGACGTTTACACAATATTTTTGTAATTAGACAGGAATTCTGAGCATGGAAACAAAAAGGAAAATGTTTGGACCAATCATCTTTTTGCTAACTACTCACTTGCTGTGTGCATGTGAATGCGGCTGCTTTATTATTATGAAATTCATTATCTAGTGAAAAAGGACAGAAGAATTCCAGGGATTATAAAATATTCCAGATAGAATGAGAGATGCGAATATAATTTCCAGTATTGAGTAAGCGTAGCCTTTTGCAATGTGCAATCACAGAAAAGAATTTAGAAGTATCTTCTTTCTTTCCAATGTCATTGCAAGTTAATGATAAGGCCACATTTTGCACAATGTCCTAAATTTCATGACTTCATCAGAAGGTCTCAGGTCCTTCATCTTTCTCTTCAACTATGGGCTGCTTTGAAAAGTACTTGGCAAGCCTTATATGGGCAAAAATCAAAAACTGAAAGAGGGACAAAGGGATACTTCTGTTAACTGGAGTGTCTCAATGGTTGCAAGTTAATAGCAAGCCATATACCTATATCCAGAATGACTATTTTGAAAACTCAGTAAATGGGAGGAATCAAAAGCAAACTATATTTTTTATTGAGTTTAACAGGAAATTCTTTTAATTTAAATCTTTGTTACTAAAAGTATTTCTTATAGTGTTCGTTAAACTATATTCTTCCATTTTTGAAACTATTGAAAAATGGAAAAAATATAAATATTTTTTGATCCTAAAGTATTATAAATTATTTCATTTTTTCCTTCAAAAGAGCAATAGCAATACCTATATCTGAGAGTCTTAAATTAGAATTAGTGTTGAAATCTCTAAAACTTCTGATATTATATGCAAACATACCTGTGAATGTGTGTCTGATTTTCTTAGGAGAAGGCCTTAAGATTTCTATCAGCTTATCAAAGAGGTCCATGGCTCTAATTAGGTTAAATTTTACTGCCTTATATTTACACGCAATTTTGGATATTATATAAAAAAAACTTTCCCACTAGAATGAAAGCTCAACGAGGGCAGAGATTTTCTTTTAACTTTTATTCCCACGAGTGCACCCCCAAACCTAAAACAGCGCCTTCCATGTAATAGGTGTTAGGATGAATTTTCACATGGGTTCCTCGTTCTTTTCACATCTGCCCTGTGAAGTTAATTATTAACCCCATTCCAGAGGTAACAGAAGCTCAGAGAATTTAAGTGGCTTGCTCAAAACTAGCCTAGTAGACCAGGATTTTGATAACATTTCTCTGTGCAAATTTAAACTCAATCCACTAACTCATGAGACAATAACTGGTGGGAGCAGATATCAAGGGTGAAAGAGAAGGCCTGCAAGGACACTGACCTTGGGATATAGCCAGAAACCATCGTTCCTGTGCCATTAATGGAAGCTAATCTCCTCATTTCAATTTGTTTTGTGAACTCTGTCATAAAAGTAAAGATAAAACATAACAAAATAAAAAAATTCCATGGTCTAATCATTTGTGTCCCAATTAAGTGGAGTTTTGCAATGCAAAACAAAAACAAGCAGAATCTAGTCTTTATTTACTATAGTAAGTGAGAATAATCTAGGCACAGGAATCTAAGCTGGAGAAAAACTTGGAAAGAAGCACTTCCATTTGCAATTTGGGAGTTTATGACAACAGAGAAATCCCCGAATAAGTACTTAAATTAGAAAAGAAGTTAATATTTGCAGATTGACTATTGTAGCTGTAAAAGCAATGAAAGTGGAAGCAGAAAATCTAAGTTCAGTTCCTGGTTGAGACACTTTCACATTGCGTGCACTTGGGCAAGTGGTTTAATATCCCTAAAGGTGTTTTGTCATTTTCTGCCTTCCCAGAGGCCTGTCCAGAACCTCATTCTCAGAATTACATGCCAGAATCTCATAGGTAATTATGCAACAACATGGATTAATATTTAAATATTTGTTCATACTTACTTACACACCACTTGCAAAAAGGTTTCTATATGAAAAGTGTCATTCTAATTGTTTTACAATTATTAACTCATTCAACTTTATAGTACTGTATATGGTAGAAGGAATAATTCTCTTATTTGCTGTTTCTCTTAAATCTGTATGCGACTCCATTCTACTTCTCCAGGCTGGAATAAAACCAACACCATGAGGCAAGTCCTAAGACATAGAAGATAAAGTGAGTCTACTTGGTTGTTTCTCCCAACACCTCTGACTCTAAAGTGGAATAGAAAATATTGTGCCCAGACAGTTTTGCATTTTTATTCTTGGAGCCATTTCTTTCCTACCAAATAGTGCCTAAGAAGGTATCATTCATCTGTCAAGGCTAATCATAAATAGAAAAAAACCCATACAAACAAACAAAAAAACAGTAAGGACTGTTTCACTTCCAGACAATTAAATAACAGTGGCTGAATTTACTTTCCCACCTGAAACAACCAAAAAACTAATGAGAGTAGGTGGTGCAACTGTGTTGAGATTCAGGGCTCAACCGGCATATGAACAGATCAAAGATTTAAGTGTCTGAGATATATATTTAACAAGTAGAGTGCTAATTTTAGGGTTCAAATAAAAGGGGCAGAAGAGCCATATGTAGGGAAATTATAAATGATTCTAACTCTGTTACATTGGGGGGCATAAATTCCAAAGTAAGGCCCACGAACAGGGTCCCAAATTTCTAAGCCTATCTGCCCTGCTTTTAGTGTCTAGATGACTCCAGAGCCCTCAGGAGCCCCACTGTTTGAGGCACTGTTACTTGGCAGTCAATGAGATCCTGCTGAGATGTGCGTAAGTGTAACCTCTGGAAGGACCTCCCTACTCACTTTAAATTTCTTAGCCACAAAAACTCATTTGTATTTAATATTTCCCCCTTACGGTCAAGGTCTTATTCCAGATGCATCACAAGTTGGCACTTGGTAATAATCCCTTGGTGCCAGGGAGTCTCATCCCCGGGAGTTATGTCCCATGCCAGGGGGAAGGTAGTAAATCTACATGCTGAGTTTGGCTTAGTGAGAAGTCACATTTAAAAAACAAAGAGGCTTTAAGGAGGTAACTATTAGGCAATATATAATACTAGGCTAAATTTCAATTTCACAAGAAAAAATTCCTCAGTGCAATCATCAATATAAGAGCCTGGAGTAATGCTCTGTCCTCCTTCGCTAGGCACTGCCCAAATACTCAGGGGATTCTTGCCATCTCTACTAGAGATTGTAGCAGGACTCCTCAGGATGGGAACTCAATATTCTTTTGGTTATTGTGTGATTCTCCACCCACTGAGATAACACCCCATGAACACTTGGCCATATTCATATACCTTAGAGTCATGCTTCAGGTCCACACCTCCCCATATAACCCCCCATCACTGACACCCTGCACCGGTGATCCTTTCCTGCTACAGCTGTGACCCTTCTGCAATCTAAAACTTCCCCCCAAAATAAAGCCAAAAAAATAACCAAATAAAATTAATGAGAAAATAATAATAATAAAATACAAAAATAAAAAATAAAATTTTCTTTCATTGTGTCTTTCAACACTGTAAGATGTTATCTTTTATGTACAGTGACAATTTCTTCCATATGTTCCCCCAGTATCTTATTTTATCACTTTATCTTCAAAGAAGGTTTAGGTTACAGAAAAGTCACAAAGAAAATATGGGGGATTCCCATACACCCAACACTCTCCCTCTTTCCCACTCCCCCCTACTAATAACATTTTACATGAAGATGGTACATTTGTTACAATTGATGTACAAATATTGAAGGATTGCTACTAACCATGGTCAATGGTTTACATTTTGGTTTATACTTTGCACCATACATTTTTATAAGTTTTGACAAAATTTGAAGTGGCTGGTATCCATTATTGCAGGATCATGCAGAACAATTCCAATGCCCTAAAAATTCCCTATGTCCATCTATTCCATTCTTCCTTCCCCATCCCCTTAGAACCTATGGTAATCAATAACTTTCAATTTTTGAAGAATAAGGTTCATAGTTAACATGCAATAATATTGAGGGTTTAAAATATTGGTCTGTTTTCTTTTATTAGACACTGCCTTGAGAGATTCTCACTCTTCCAGTTAAGAACACAGCAGGGCTCCCCAGGGTGGGAGCTTAATATTTTCTTGTTTATTGAGATAACACACTATGACAGAATGAACTCTTTCATATTCAATACAGGCATGCCCCAAGTGTGCCCTATCCGACAGATGCCCCCACCCTCAACACCCTACACCATAACCCTCCCCTGCCATATTTGCCAAAGGAACATTCCTACTGTATTAGTCTGCCAAAAGGGAGCTGATGCAAAGTTCCAGAAATCTGTTGGCTTTAATAAAAGGTATTTAATTGAGGTAAAAGCTTACAGTCCCAAGGGTATGGAAAATCCAACTCAAGGTACCATAAGAGGTACTTTCTCATCAAAGTCAGCTGCCACATGTTGAAGCAAGAAGGCAGGCAATTACTGCCTGGTCTCTCAGGGCTTCCTATATCTGTCTCTGGCATAGGGCTCATTTCTTTCTGGGCCTTCTCAGCTGCTCAGCTGCTCTGTTCTCTACAGCTGCAAACTATCAGCTGAATGGTTCATCTCTCCTCCCATGGCTCCAGGATCAAAACTGACAAAGTTCTCTCCTCTTCTGTGAGTCTTCTTGAGTGAATGTCCATTTATATAGGTCCACCAAGGGGTTGGAGACTCTACCTGAGTCACGCCCTACTGACATGGTCAAATCAAAAGCCGTCAATTGATTTTATCAAGTAAACTTAAAACCTTTGAATTTAATACAACTAAAGGGTATCACACCCAGAGGAATAGATTAGCTTACAAACATAATCTTTCTTTTTGGGGGATTTATAAATAATCTCATACTGCCACAGCTACCATTGTAGTTTCAACCACAGACCTGCAAATCCCCAGAGTCCACCTGGTCCTTCCTCCAACCCTTCCCCCAATTCCATGGATAGTCCAGCCTAACCACCCCACCCTACTCCCCCTCACATTCCTGCACCATAAAACCCAATTATACCACTGCACCACTATCACCCCATCCATTGCCCAACCACACTCTTCCATCTTATCATGGATTTTACCCATATTGAGTATCGGTTCAACACCCTCTACTCCCTTTTTGTCTCCTGTTAACCTATCTTCCAGACTCTAGCTCTGTGAGTCTGTTCAATTTGGTTAAGTCATGTCAGTGAGGTCATATAATATTTCTCCTTCAGTGCTTGGCTTACTTCACTCAACATAAGGTCTTCAAGATTCATCCATGTTGTCCCATGTGTTAACACTGCATTCTTTCTCACAACTGAGTAATATTCCATTGCATGTATATACCACAATTTGCTTATCCATTCATCTGTCAATGGAAACTTGGGATTCTTCCAACTTTGGCAATAGTGAATAATGTTGCTATGAACATTGGTATACATTTATCTGTTCATAACCTTGCTTTCCATTCACTTCTGGGTATATACCCAGTGGTAAGATTGCTGAATCATATGGCAGTTCTATAGTTAGCTTCCTGAGGAACCGCCAAACTGTCCCTCCACACTGGCTGCACCATTCTACATTCCCATCAGCAGTGGATAAGTGTTCCCTTTCCTCCACATCCTCTCCAACACTTGTAGTCCTTCGGTTTTGTTTGTTTGTTTGTTTGTTTGTTTGTTTTAATAGATGTCAGTCTAATAGGTGAAATTAAATATATAAATAACAATTCTTCAGACCCTGGACAACAAGCAACAAAGAACAGTAAAGCCTGAGAGACAAGAAACAAACAAGGAGCGCTATCATTTTTCCAGGTGATGCTTGATTGACTCCATGAGATATGAGATGCTGGGGAGACAAAGTAACTAAAATTCTCATGACAAAGTTCTGGAGATGAGAAATCTGAACAGAAGAATTTTCCAGAGATCTGCAGAGGGTCCCCTCAAGTATTTAGCAGAAGACTGATTAGAGAATCTGTGTGTGTAAACCATCCGTTACATGGGAAAGAGCCACCAAGAAGACTTAGAGGGAAAAATATCAGTTCTCACACAGGGCCTGGAATCATACCACACTCCCCACTAGCCTGGAAAACTTCACATTTCAAGAAAAATTGAAAACTCAGAAAGCTATAGGCTTAGGAGTGGGGATTTATTATTCCCAAGCTAAATGCTGCTTTCATCCTTCTTAGTGAATCTTAAAAGCATGACCTGAAAGTATTAAGCCATTTCCAAGAAACTTAATTGAATAGCAAAATACAGTTGCAGAACATTTACAGGCATATTAAAAATATCCAGCTTGCCACAAAGTAAAATCTATAATGTAGGTATCTAATCAAAAATTACCAGGAATACAGAGAATAAACAAAGTAGAGCCCATAATGAGAAGAAAATTCAGTCCATTAAAACTGATCCAGAAATGATACCAGTTTTAAAATTAGCAGAAAATGATAGTCTACGTTTTTATAACTCTATACCATATGTCCAAGGAGTTAAGTAGACACATAGAAGATATAAAAGAAACATCCAAATAGAATTTCTAGACATAAAAATTACAATTTTTGAGATGAAAAATATGCATATGCATATTAGACATTGCAGAAAAAAAGATTATTGAATGTGAAGACATAGCAATAGCCATGATCCATAATAAAACCCAGAATGGAAAAAGTATGTAAAAGACTGGAAAGCAAGAGTGAGCTATAGGACAATTTCAATTTCAAGCAAACATATCTCAGTAATTGTAGTCCCCAAAGAAAGGAACAGGAAAATAATAATGCCTAACTTTTCCAAATTTTATAAGCACTGTGAAGCAACAGAATGATGAACTTCAATGGACACCAGTCATAAGTTGCAAAGGCAACCCAGTGGAGAAGGGATAACCTTGTCAACAAATGATGCTAGACTAATTGGATATACATGCCAGATAGCAACAGCAAAAAAAATAAGTTTGACCCATAACTTGGGCCATATATTCAGATTAATGCAAAATGGCTAATGGACCTCGGTGTAAACCTAAAATTCTAAAGTTCTAGAAGAAAACATAGGAAAAAATCTTTATGGCCTTGATTGAGGCAAAGAATGAATAAATGAATGAGTGATAGTAGTCTTTGATAACTAGAGAGCTCTATAGGAAGAGATGATATAATTATTTTGTTTTTGGAATGAGATTAATCTCTTGAATGCCAAGTGTTTTCATTTCCTAGCTGCTCAAATACCATACAATGAGTTGGCTTAACAACAGGAATTTATTGGCTCCCATTGCAACAAGTTTCTTCCAGGGACAGTATCTTCTTGCTGCCCAGCAATATTTGGGGTTCATTGGCTTTTCCATCACGTGGTAAGGCACATGACAGAGTCTTGTCCTTTCTCTTTGGGGTTCCATTGACTTCCAGCTTCTGGCTGCTACCATGGCTTCTCTCGTTCTCTTTTGAATTTCATTCTGCTCATTAAAGGACTCCAGTAATTCAGATTCAAGCCCACCGTGAATCAGTTATAACGGCCATTCCTTAACTGAAGTAACACCTTCAGGAGATCCTATTCACAAATGTTGTCAAACCCACAAAAATGCATTAAGATTAAGAATATGTTTTTTTCCTGGGTTACATAACTCCAAGCTACGCCACTAAGTAAAGTATGCATCACTCTACACAGAAACACCTAGAAAGATTCTTGACAGTTGGCTAACATTGCTTTCTTACTTTATGATTATAATTAATGTTTTCAATAATAGTATAGGTTCTGTTATTAAGTTTTCCATAAGTAAAACCTTATAAAAGTAAAATAAATGAGATGAAATAAATAAATATATATAAGTAAAATAAATACATAATAAATAAAAGAAAAGTGATTTGCTCTATTTTTCTTGGAGTTAATGGCAGATTACTGGCAGCATTTGGACAAACAAGCATACATATTTTCCAAAGTTTTAAATGAATACTTTCCTGTGTAACAACAGGATAAAGTATACATTAATTTGTAACAGGAGATTTTTTAAATGCAGGATTTCCATAGTATTTCTCCTTGTTTTTTATGTGACTCACTTCCTGTAGCTATGTTTTTAATAGTGCAGATTATGTCATTTATTTTTATTATACTCAGTCTTCATTCTATAGCTATACACATTTCAAGTATAAAATTATACACTAGTATGTTCAAACATATTTATTTCCACATAAATGGAAATAGGTTCATAATCATTTGCATGTGATGACAAATCTGCTTAAGAGCCTTAGTTTCTAAAAATAAAATGCCCTGGTATATGTAAGAGAATAAATCTGTGTGCCTAGATTGTAAGGAATTATATATTTCCACAAAGCATTCTTAACTTAAGCCGAGCACAAGTATGCCTTAAATTATGGCAATTCAAAATTTGCAAAAAAATAAGTCCACCAGCATAAACTGAAAGAACAATAAGAAGATTCCCTAAACCTTAGGTTTGTAGGAGTTGAGGACATTTACCATCTTTAAATCTGCACTAACTTGTCTTTTTCCCATGGTCAACTGGTAAGGAAGATAAGTATAATGACGAGGACAAAGGTAGGAGACCTAGAGGCCTTGATGCTCTTGGATGAATTTTTTAACTTCTCAAAATCTTTATTTCCTCACCTGTAAAATTGGTATAATTGTAATATTGACCCCATTGGATCATTCTAAGTATTGATGAGATAAAGCATGCAAAGTACCATCCATGTTTTGGGCAACAGTGATTGATCATATGATAAATGTTAGAGATCATTCTTATTATAATTAACATAATTGTTATTACAGACTGGATTGCTGAGTCAGTCTAAGCATCATTATTAAGATTATTAAGATGGTCTTGGAATTTTTATCCTCTTGGGATATTAATTATCTAAAAATGCTTATTTATATACTACCTCTTTGATATGTGAATTCTTATTAAAAGCCTTCTCCATTTTTAAAAGGCTTTTATGCCACTTCATTGCTAAAACCTTGCAAGAAAAGACAAACCCGATTTTATATTGATAATTGTAATCAAATTAGTAATAAGGATCAGATTTGCAGATACTTGCTTCTTAGGTTAATTTTTTCGAGAATGCATCCTTTGAGCTGAATGAAGCTTTTCTATAATTGTGCAATATTTCCCTTTCCCCACAGCACAGCCCTCTTAATCCACATCTACAGACATATTATATGGGAATCTTGTTATCAATGATCTAGCTGGCTTACAATAGCCTGCAAAATGTCAGACAGTTAGTTGTACACAAGCAGGCCCAGATAGGGAAAAAAATCATCTGAATTGGCAATCCCAGACCTGTCGATGGATAATTATGTAAACATGGGTCAGTCACCCAAACTCTAGGTGTCCCAAACATCTCATCTTTGAAATTAAATCAATTCAGACTAACTCTAATTTCCATCTAGTGTGAGAATTCTATGAGGTGTTGCATTGCAATATTACATATCATAGATTTTAAGCCTATGTGTGTGTACTTATCCATAATTTGTAACAAAACCCATCAAGAGGTAATGGGGTGAAAGAACCCCAATGTTTTTCACCCTTATCAAGAACTATCACTAACTTTCTACTCAATATATTCAGAAGGTTAGAAGTAGCTGCGGTTCCGTGATTAGTTAACTTTTCTCTAAATGATAGCATGTATCTACCTCACATATTGTGCTGACCAAAAGATTCAACTTATGGGCAGCCCTATATTATCCTGTTGACAGGATAATATTGAATACCACCTAAAGAGAAATATGAGAGGTAATTAACATCAGCACAATTCATAGAACTAATAAAAACCAGTGGTTTTTTTTTTTCCTTAAAGGAGTTTTCAACTCAGTTGCATCAAGTAAGTGGATACTTTTTTGGTGTTCGAACCAAAACTGCCACTTAACTGGCAGGCAACCTCTGTGTGTGTGTGTCCTAATATTTAATGCATTATTAGCTTTCTGCCCAAGAAAACCAGACACTAGCACTTAGTCATGATTTCCTTGGGAAAACATGAAACTTATAAATCCTGCCAAAGAAATTACATTGTCTCCTAATATTCACATGTAAGTTGTCTCAAAAAATACTTACAAGGTAGGATTGTTAGTTGTAATTCTATGATAAATATGATCTAGATCAGCATCACTGAAAAACTTATTTTTTGAGATATTAAAGTATTTTGTGAGGGAAAATGATGCTGGTAATTTTTTTTCATCTAAAATACACTCATTAAACATGGTAGATGCAGTTATAGTACTTGATATCATTATAAGAAATTCTCCCCTTAAGAAAACTGAAAAAAAAAAAAAAAACTATACAGGAAAGCACATGGATGCAAGATCTTATAGTTGTGCGTGGATACCATTACCTGAACAATATTTATAAACTGCACATTATCTGAAGATGAATATGGATGAGCCAGACAGGTGCTTGCCTGGAAATTTTATCTATAAGAAGTGTTAAAATATCTGTCGCTAGAAAGGTAAAGGGATGTAAAGTAAAATATTGCATGTTTGTAAAGAATTATTTGATAAACTGCCTGAAGTAGGCATATCATATATTCCAAGGCTTTTATCTTGAACAGCAGATTGAATGGGAATGGTAACATTCAAGAAAAGGATTAAAGAAGGAGGAGAAATTTTATGGGGAATGTAATTAATTACAAGGGCATTTAATGTTCCACCAGAGATGTCCATGCAGTTAGGGATGTGAGCTGGAAATCAGGGGGGAAAAGTCCAACATCGAAGATGAGACATCAGTCTTTATAGGAGGTCACTGAAGGCATTGACTAGATAGCTATGATACCCATGGGAAGAGGTAGATTTAGAAGAGTAGAGGGTAGAAGATAAAAGACACGGGAAACCAGCAGTCATTTGGTAAGGGGAGGAACCAGTGAAGGAAACTGAAAAACAGCAATGAGAGAAGCAGGGAGCAAACCAGGGAAGTGGGGAAAGGAAGCCAGGAATGGGCCAAATAGCTCCTCAAGATTATATCCAGTGAAATAAATGCAAAATTGATGCAGATCGTCCTTAGTTGGGATAAAAATGTGACCTTTGACGTCTTTTTGGAATGGAAAACATTCTTCAGAGATTATCTTAAAAGGGTGTTGACATGTGTCATTTGGAGAAAAGCTACTTCTCCTGACTGGGAAGTCACTTTCTTCTGCCACTGAGAGGAGCTACATGCATGACTTGTGAAGATTCCTGAGAAACACTACTTTGTTGCACATCATTGTTACTGTCTCTGGGAAGAGAAGGTTGAGAAAGAATGTAGGAAAGTTATGAGCTTCCATATTTAATGATACAACAATAGTTGGATTGGAAACTGATTCCAACAATAACTCACTTGAAATTTATCAATTTCTGTGATAATGAATGGGCATGGCTTATTGAAATCCATTAAAAATAGCAAAAGAGAAATCTTTGCTCAAAAGGATTATTCAATTCCATCTAATAATGTATATCATAGTCGAAGCAGTGATTTTGGGGAAAAATTATAAAAACATATCTATAAATAAAGGCCAAATAATTTTGCTTTAATGACTTTTCAACATAGCCACTGATCTCTGAGTAATTTCTGGGAGAATTCTGTAGCTATTATGTTTATTGCCATTTGAAATCCCTACCGCTTACCCTATTTTTCCATTTTTGACCCTTTAATTGGTTCTCTAGTCAATCTGAGTTAAGACTTCACTGGTTTCCACTCAGTCAAGAGCTTATAAAAAATTATAGTGACTTTTAAAATCAGAGATTATTAATTTTGCAATTTATTGTGTGACTTCCAAATTAAAGCTAAATCAAAATATAGTGACAGGATTCATTTACTTCTACAAATTCTCAGAACCTGGATATCTAGAAAAGAGGATAGTTGTATTCAAATGTTTAAAGCCCCTGCATTGATGCCACTTATTTTGCCTGATTATTTCCCTGAACATACGTGTTGACATTATTTACGTGTGTTATGCTAAGATTAAATTTTTCATGCCAGATATGCATGAAAAAGTTCCATACAAATTCTCTCTCCTATTTCTTTATATTGTGATTTCTCATTAGTCAATGAGAGATGGTATTTGAGAGTTTAGATTTGGTACAAGACTGGGACCTGTGAATCATACAGAATTATATATTAGCTGTGTGATGTTGTGCAAGTTACATAGCCTTGCAGATGTATCTAAATAAGTGGATGTATATGATGTATATGAAACAATTACTCTTATCTAAGGGGTTTATTTTGAGGATTAAACACTCTATGTAAAAGATAAGACACCAGGCATATAATAAGATCTCAATCAATATACTATGGTAATTATTATATTTAATTACATTGTGTAAATTGTTCTATAATTTTGGTGGAGCATGCAATTTTATTTAAATATTTTTTTTTTAATTAGAGAAGGTGTGAACTTACAAAACAATCATGTATGATGTGAAGAATTCCCTTACAATACTCCCAACAACAACTTACATTGTTGTGGAACTTTTGTTACAGATTATGAAAGAATCCTCAGACTATTACCACGATATTCCATAGCTTATATTTGGTATACTTTTTCTATACACCCCCTATTATTAACACCATGTGTTAGTAGTATGCATATTTTATAATTCATGAGAGAACTCTCTCATATTTGTACTGTTAACCACAGTCCATCTTCCACCATATGGTTCACCATGTGATTCAGTCCCATGCTTTGTACAGTCTAGCCAAAGTGTGCACTCAGTGGCTCTCACTTTCATCACAGAGTTGTGCAGTCACCACCTCAGTAGATTTTTGAACATCTTCCTTAGTCCAAAAGACAAATCCCCATATTATTGACCCTTAGTGTTGAGATTGTTCTATTTAATTTCTTTAAATAGTTCAGAAATTGTATGAGTTTGGGATGTGAATAGACAGAAGAGAATTGTTTGGTTTGTTTGTTTCTTTCCATTAAAATTGTGAAGCCCTCTACCACGTCCCCTAAAATCTGGGCAGGAGGATTTAGTTGTACCAGGGAAGAAAGTCAGTTTCAGATATGTCCACCAGTTGAGGAAAGAGTCTTGGACAATTCTTTTCTCAACCGAATAAGTGAAGTCCATCCCGAGGGTGCTAAGAAAGCTGTATTATTTGGATCCCACATATTTCCACCACTGTGCAGAATGGCAGCCTCAGTAACAGGTAAGAATAATCGTTAGCATTGAGTTCATACTTACTGTTGGTCTCTGTGTTAAATACTTTTGCTATATTTTGTCATCAATTCATGATCGGAAAGGAAAGAGGGAAAGAGACTTATGGAAATATATGAGGGAAGATGACTCATACCACTTTTTCTTTAGACTTTTTGTTGTTTCTATTTTTTTTTCACTTAAAAATTTTATTGAAATATATCATACACACAGGCACATACATAAACAAGAAGTGTATAAGTATAGTAAAAGTCGTGAACTTACAAAACAATCATGCATACCATCATACAGGGCTCCCACACATCACCCCACCACTTACACCTTGCACTGTGACAAATGATGAAAGAGCATGGTCAAAATATTACTACCTATAATCCATATCTTACATTTGATGTATTTTTCCCCAAACCCACTTTATTAAAAACGCAGCTTTACAGACAACTGGCATAGGCAATGAGCACACGAGGGAGCCATCTCAGGTGGGGCAAAATCTGAATAAATCTCAAAAACGTTATTAAAGAGAAAAAAAAAAGCTCATGAGAGCTAAGCCATATGAGCTAAAACCATAAAACTATTAGAAGAAAACATAGTCAAAATCTTCCATAACCTTGAATTTGGTATTGATTTCTTAGATGTGACACCAAAATGAGCAAAAAGAGATTAAGGGACTTAATCGAAATTTAAAATGTTTAAACATCAAAGGATATTATCAAGAAAGTGAAAAGACAGCTTACACAATGAAAGAAAATAGTTGCAATCTATATATCTGATAAGGGTTTAATATACAGAATATACTTCTACCAGTCAACAAAAAGACAAATAATCCCATTTTAAAAATGAGTAAAGGACTTGAGTATCATTTAATGAAGATATACAGTGGCCAATAGGCACACGAAAAGATGCCAAAGATTATCAGGGAAATGTAAATAACCACGAGATACTATTTCATACCCACTAAGGTGGCTATTACCTTAAAAAGACAGAAAATAATAAGCGATGGCAAGGATGCAGAGAAATTGAATCCTGTGTTGTTGGTGGGAATGTAAAATGGTACAACTTCTGTGGAAAACAGTTTGGCAGTTCCTCAAAAAGTTGAACATATAATTACCATATGACCCGGCAACCCCACTTCAACCCATAAGAATTGAAAGCAGAGACACAAAGAGATTTTTGTACACCAGTGCTCAGAGTAGCATTATTCACAATAGCCAAAAGGTGGAAGAGACCCACATATCCATCAACAGATGAATGGGTAAGCAAATGAGGTCTATACATAAAACGGAATATTACTCAGCAGTACAAAGGAATGAAGTTCTAATACATGGGACAATATGGATGAAACTTGAATTCATCATATGGAGTGAAATAAGCCAGATACAAAAGGGCAAATAATGCATGATTCCACTTACGTGAAATACCTAGAATAAGCAAATTTATAGAGACAGAAAATAGATTACATGTTGCTGGGGTGGGGAGAATAGTCAGTTAGTGCTAAATGGGTACAGAAGTTTCTGTTTGGGATGATAAAATAGTTTTGGTATTGGATGGTAGTGATGGTAGCACAACATTGTAGACGTAAATACCACTGAACTGTACATCTGAAAGTCATTAAATGGGAAATTTTGATTAAAAAAAAAACAAAAACCACAGCTTTGTCAGGTGCCTGTAAATGTGGTTAGGATTTAGGTAGGATACCACTACCACTTACTTATGAATTATGTTTCAAACAGCAATGTGCTCTCTCTGCCACTGACCCAGAAATGTCCAAATGGCTCTCACAAAGTGGGACATCAATATAAAAACACAGGGTCAGCCAGATGGACAGAAAAGGAGAAAAGGCAAGCCTGTGGGCCAATGGATGACGAGTCAACCACAGATACATTATACTCCTCACCTGCATCCCCAGGATCTGAAAGCAAAACAGCAGGCCTGGATGAACTCTGAATTCATTACCAAGTGCATACCCCTGCAAGCACCAACTGTTAGTTTGGCTTTTATTTTTAAAACTTAGACTTTTGATGTTTACAATGAGATGGCCCTTGTTCGATACTCTGCTTTTGAAAGCATGATCCCTCCTATCAGAAATATCTAATCTCTCTGAATTCCAGTTCACTGGTATATAACATAGTCATTACAATGAGCCTTATACAGTGTGTAAAGGTACACTTAGAATTTCTTTCAAAGATGCAAAAACCCCAAAGAATAACATTTATTTTTAAAGCATAAATCACTACAAGCCATTCAATTCCAAAAAGATGGAAGCAATTCAAGTGTCCAGCAACAAATGATTGTATAAACAAAATGTGGTATATACATACAATGGAATATTATTCAGCCATAAGAAAGAATTAACTTCTGATATGTGGGACAATATGGATGAACCTTGAAGACATCATGTTAAGTGAAAGAATCCATACACAAAAGGACAAATATTGTATGATCACTCTAATATGAAAGGATTAGAATAAACAAATTCATAGAGTTAGAATCTAGAATATAGATTACCAGGGGATGGGGTGGACATAGGGAATAGGTTAAGGTTTAAAAGGTACAGATTTCCTATTTGGATGGAAAGATTTTGGTAATTGACAGTGGTGATGGTAGGACAACATTGTGAATGCAATTAACAGCACTGAAGTACATATCTGAATTTGGTTGAAAGGAGAAATGTTAGGTTGCATATATACTAATTGAATACTTTAAAAAAAACAATCCATGAAATTGTGCTACGCAGTGAACCCTGAGTTAAACTATGGACTATAGTTATCAGTAAAATTATAAAAATGTGCTTTCATCAATTGTAACAAATGCATCACACCAATACAAGGTGATAATAATAGGGTGATACATAGGAATCCTGTATTTTATGCATGATTGTTCTGTAAACCCACAACTTCTCTAATAAAAAAAAAAATTCGTTTTGATTAGAAAACACTGACCCTCCTCAGTTATTTCTGAAAAAGTCAGATTCAACTGGCCTTGTATGGCTTCATTAACTTGGAAATGTTCCTTTGTGGGTGGTAAATGATACTTTTCAAGGATAAAGATGCAGTCAACCTTCTACAAGGCAACCAATAGAACCTTTTAAAACCACCCCAATAAAAAACGATTCCAGTTGAATAATCACTTCCAAGTTCAAGCCAACCCATTTTGGAGTATTAAACAGATTGACCTTTTTGTTAATGGCTATTCTCAATCACCTCTCTCTGCACTTCTTGATTTTGGCCAGAATTAAAACTGATGTTGCCAAGATGCTGAGAAAAGGGAAAAAGACTTTTCCTGGCCTAGCTAAAGACAGGAAGGCACAAAATCAGGCAACAAAGTCTGTTTCACAAAGTCCCAAGTACTTTGTTCAACATATCATGATAAGCTGTAGATAACCAAACTTTGCTTTAATTTTCAGTGCACCTCTCCAAAAATTTCTGTAGCACCGACCTTCAAGAGCCAACAGTTAATCCTCTTTTATTCCAGGCAAGAAGGATTTGTATTGGGTCACCAGGCCAGATTCCAAACATTCGTAACTTCATCTACATTGGCTTCCCAGAGACAAATTATTTGGAAACCAACTTACAAAAATAGTTGAAAGCTTTGTTCCATAAGCAAAAGGAAATATAAGAATCAGTGATGCTTAAACTTTATAAATCTTACTACTGTTATATGTTTAAGGTGCCCATCTGGAATTTCCACATCTGGAAAGTTTCAACAAGTGAGGGGATAATCAATTAATGGCATTCACATCCATAGAATATTGAACTTAAAACAATATTAGAGGGTTCCGAAATATACCTCAATGGAAAACTCATGTTTCCATTAGCAATTACAAAAAACCTTTCAAATACAAAAAAGAATATCATCTGCAACTCCAAACAATTCAAAGGTTGGTGGTGAAGCTGAAAAATCAGTCTGGACATAAGGAATGTATTCTCATTTATTTATCTTTTTTTAATTTTATCCTAAAGCTTTAAATGTTACAACCTAAGAAAGACATTTGATTAAAAATGGCTTCTTCCCCCTATAGAATAAACCATGAGAGGCTTATTATCATCATCTACATTTTATTGTAAATTAATCTAATCAGATTCTTTTCTTCCTGGTTATCAGCTTATGATCAGTTCCAGGTTAAAGGTTTTAGTTAGCAGTAAACAGAGTATTTATTAATCCATGGGGCCCTTTGGAGAAGACAGGATAAGATGTATTATGATTAGGTTCTTCTGCTTATGATTAGTTTCAGCTGTCCGAAAGTACCACATAATGTTTGTCTAAACAAAATTGAAGTTTATTTCTCTTTTTCATAAAATATTGGCAGTCCAGGCTTATAAGGCACCCAAGTGTCAGGAACCCAGGACCATTCTACTTTGTTGCTCCACCACGTGTAAACTCAATTCCCAAGTTCATCTCATGGCCCCAAGATGGCTGCAAAAGCTCCAAACAATATTTTGACATGCCAACCAGCAGAAAGGATAAAAGAGGAGGAAATGGATGGATGCCCTTTCTTTAAAAATATTTTCTAGAAGTTGCATATAATATTTTTACTTACATCTCATTGGTCAGAACCTACTGATATGACTAAAAATAGCTGTGAAGTAAGCTCAAAATTGTAATCATTTTTCTTGGCGGGTATTTGCTCATTGGCTTAGTTTCTAATGGCTGCTGTAACAAATGGCCACAAACTTGGTGATTGAAAACAACAATACACATTTATTCCCTTACAGTTCTGGAGGTCAGAAATCTAAAATCAATTTTTCTAGGTTGAAATGAAGGTGTCAGCAAACTGCACTTCCTCAGGAGGCCCTAGAGGGGGATCCATTTCCTTGCCTTTTCCAGCTTCTAGGGCTACAATCCTTTAATTCCTTGGTTTGTGGTCCCTTCCTCCATCTTCAAATCCAGCAGCTTAGCATCTTGCTTCAGTGGTGACATTGCTTTCTTCTTCTGTGCTGTAAAATCTCCCCCTTTCTCCCTCTTACTAGAACATTTAAAATTGCATTTAGAGCCCATGCAGATAAACCAGGATATTCTCCGCATCTCAAGATTCTTAATTTAAGTCTTTTTTTGTCATAATAGATAACACTTGCAAGTTCCAGGGATTAAGGCATGGAAATATTTGGAGGCAATTATCTACCCTACCACCAAAATCATATGTGGACTGTACTTCTGTGGAAGAAGGACAGAATGAATATGGAGGTTGGGAGATGGTGGGGGAGAGGAGAAGTAGGGACTTTTTCCCCAAAGATGAAGTAACTATCTGTAGTTCTTCTATGAGGACAGAGACAGACCAGCAATGAGAGGTGGGGGAGATGGATGCAGACAAGAAAGGACTTCAATCTGAAATGTCACTTTCTTGAGACTCATAAAATAAGTATTTGACTTCCTTCTAGAGTAGGAGACTATATGGGAGAACATCATGGTGGATGAGTAAGGAAAGTGGAAACATGCCAAGAAAAACTGATTCACTATATTTTCTTCAGGGCAGGGCCTGGTCCTATCCATTTACTAGCTCTTTTCAAAACAAGTCAAGTGATAAAGATTGATGTGTCATAGATGTCTTTGAAGCAACCATAATTCAAAATGTCTCCCCTCTCTGCTTCGGCCTTCCTCTGATTCTTCAAAGTTACAATGAGATAAAAAAAATAAAAAAAAAATTCAGACCACCAAGAGATAGAGACCAACCAGAGGGCTTTTGTTTTTCCTTTAATCACTAAGCAGGAAATGAGGACATTCTACTGTGGCCCATTCTGCTTTCGGCCAGCTGTCAAGCAGATTCCTTGTTGCCCAAGTACTCAAGGACCCAGTAGCCTGTCATTTTTTCCTTAAGGGCATGTACACCCTGAAATGTTTCTCCAAAATCCAAAGCCAAGTACAGTGGAAACAAATGGGAGGAATGCTTCAAAAAAAGAAAAGTTTCGGACCATTTTTATTTCTTCTCATGGGGCAGAAATGTACCTATGGTGTCACCTAATCATACCCTTTTACCTTATTTGAGGAAAATTTAAAGGGAACACTCAATTACAATTTTTAACCTCATGTGAAGCATAGAAAGGAAAGTTTCTTTCTATTACTTTATACAAAGAAACCAGGTCGACCCATTCTTCAAATCAAGACTTTGAAAATGAGCTTAATCTGTGTTTTATTTATTAATTCCTCTGTGTGGCTTATTTTCTAGGAAAAGGATATATAGATCA
This sequence comes from Tolypeutes matacus, assembly GCA_026826555.1. Taxonomy (NCBI): domain Eukaryota; kingdom Metazoa; phylum Chordata; class Mammalia; order Cingulata; family Chlamyphoridae; genus Tolypeutes; species Tolypeutes matacus. The sequence goes on from JAKSZT010054281.1 coordinate 10,110,252, forward strand.
GGTTGTTTCCACTTGTAATTCCAACTGGAATATATAAAAGGTTATTGCATACTGAAAGTCTGGAATCTTTCGGCCCGCGTTGGGTATCTGATGGAAGCTTTGTCACACAAGTATGTTAATCTCATTGAGTAAAATGAAACTTTTAATTTCCCTCTGAAATCTGATGCTCTTAAGAACATTATGAGCATAATTAAATAAGTACATGATCCAGGACTTCTCTAAGCTACAAGTACACTAGCGTATGCCTCTTGTATGTCCCTAGTACTCTGCCAAATGCCCAGGATATCATAGTCCATTCATTCCTTATGCTATTTAGAGCTGACACACTGAACAAGTAATTACAAGTGTAATAAGTCTTAGAGAGGGGAAAGTAGCAGGTGTTAAGGGACATAAATTTGGAGTTTGTAAAACTAGTTACAACAGGGCATGCTCATTAAATTTTGATTCACTGGTGTTCTGACAGATCTATGACTCAAGGTATTAGAGAGATAAAATATAGAATAGAGCTGTTGTTGATTACATGTTTGATTTAAGAGACTCTTTCACACAGCTTTGACATGTTTGCCTCCAAAAGGAAGTAAAGTCTTAAACTGCGTGAGTATGTTTAAGTGATTAAATTCCTTCCAGTGTCTCAAGCATTCTATACAGGCTATTTTCGATTATAATTTAGCCCAGCTTCTTGTTCACAACATTCCCATCTCCACCAGTTGTTCTTGATCCTTTGGTCAGGGAAATTGGGCCCTTGTAATGTGTTTTCCAACCCAGGAGAGCCGCAAAGGAGCACTTAAATGAAAAAACATTTCTCTGGGTCACAGAACTCTGCATGAAAGTTATTTTCCTTCACGAAACAGGACAGATCTCATGTTACTGTTTGAATCCTGTCATGACACTCCTGATAACAAATAACTTTTTAAAAAACAACTCCCTGATTTAGCAGCATGCCGTGAAGACTTTCAAAACAAATATTTTAATTCATCAATACTTGCTTATAGATAGTTTCTGTAATTTTCCTTTCATTCAAGGATAGGGTACAGGATAAGAGAGAATAAAATTTCCACGATTGCCATGAAGCATACCTGACATATTGAAAAACAGGCATTATAAATACTATTTCTGAGTTCCTAAAGTTGATCAGAAACATTTTTTTCCTGGTCTAATAATATTAAATACATGAATGATAAGAGGCCTTAAGTTTTTTGGAAGGAGACTATTCAGCAGAGCACAACAGAGCTCCTTCTTAAAACATAGGTTAAATCTCACTCTTGAAAAGGCATGACCGAGATTATCTCCTAACTGAGGGGACACATCTCTAATGACATTCTTTCTTCCATAGTCTCTACCAATGTATGCTCTTATTTTTTTTTTTAATATGGAACGCTTCACGAATCTGCATGGCATCTCTGTGCAGGGGCCATGCTAATCTCCTCCACATCTCTCCAATTCCAGTAAATGGGCTGCCGAAACAAGCACATGTATGCTCTTTGAGCTTCCTTCTGAATCAGATAAACTCATTCCTGATGTTTTTTATAATTTCCTGTGTTATTCATTTCATCAAAAACACAAAAACAGATATTTGAATTCATTCCTTCTTCAACATTGCCTTTAAGGGCGGAATGGGAATAGAGTATCTCTAGACAGGCATTAAAGAAACATATAACAGAGATTGTCTCCAAGGCTGAGGAATATGTAGTGAAGAGAGATTTTCTCCCGTAGACCCTTTGGTACACTTGAAATTGTGTATTCTATGCAAGTATTAACTGGTCAAAGTGATTGACATTTAATTTAAATATACCAAAAAGGATGGGATAATGAAATTTAGACTATCCTACATATATATATATACATTCTTTCCTTCGTTTACAAATAGTAAGGATACCTACATGTCCACCTCAGCTAGTTATATGGAATATATCAAGTATTAAACAGCCTTTCTGTCAAGGAAATGAAAATATGGGTTTCTTCAGTCTCTGTGTGACCATAATATTAATAAGACCATATTTACAAATCACGGTAGAAGAAAATGTCATGACAAAGCAGAACATTTGTACAATGTACATGAGTTCTGGAGAAGGATCATGATGTATATTCAGCATATTCAGAAGAAGATTCTTAAAGTAGTGGCAGGAATCAGACGGTCATGAAGGAAGTAATAGACTTGAATTTATGGAAAGATGAAAAGGTAGGAGAACTTTCAGAGCAAAGAGGCATTCGGGGGAATGGTATGAACAAAGACACGGAGCTGGTGAATTATTACTGAGCAAAGAATGTACAGGGTAAGGAAGTTCCATGTTAAATAATAGCATGGGCATAGGCTGGTTCAGAGTGAGCACTGGGGAAGAAAGCCTGGTAAGGGAGACTAAACATGTACCAGAATCACAAGAAGTAATTGCAAGAAGATCCTGTTAGCACACAATAATAATCCTGATTACTGATCCAATTTTTCCAATAATTACTTAACCAAGGTATTACCTCTTTGCATTCCTAGGTAGGACTAGAAAGAATTTTAAAACTTTTTAGAAATTATTTTACGAATTAGGAGAATGAGATGCAAAAAGTTTAAGTGATCTTTCAAAGTCACTCAATCAATGAAAGTTACCTTTTTGATTCACAGGCTGTGTGATACCCAGAGGCGACCATGCTAGAGCTGACACACTGTGTTCAATCTGTGATTAGGTCCAAACACCACACTTGTGTGCTATTTTCTGGTTGCTGAGAAGCTATCCAGATTGACTTGGTCCAAATGCCAACTTAACTTCTGTATCCCAAAGCTCAGAAAGTTCCATCTTTGCATTCCAGGCTCTCACAATGTGAACCAGTCTGTGAATTTTTGCAGTAAAAAGAACTTCTTAGAGTATGCACTATTTGCATGCAATCAGATATCCTAGCCTGCTATTTCTTGCAAAAAGCGCTTACTCTGAGCTCTTTATAACCCATGCCTCTGAACTTTTCTATAGGTGTGTATTTTTCTTCAGTTTGTGCAGGTCAAATAGCTAATTTTCCCCTCCCAGACACAGCAATTTACCTGTGATCCATACCATGTGGAAGGCAGGTGTGATGCTTAAAACAGCCTTTTCTGCTCAAGACTTTCAAAGATAACACTGCTGTGGAGGGAAAAAAAAAAAAAAAAAGTAACCCTAAATCATGCCGGTTAACTGAAGGCACAAGAGCGTAACAATACTAACAATTTCATCAAATTGGAAACGGGGACATTTGATTCACATAATCACAATTATTTCCTCAAATAAAACAGGAAACACAAGCGCAACTGAATTGTCAGGAGCATGATTGATTTGGATTTTTAGGCAAAATAAGGCTATAATTTTAAGCATAGTCTGGTAGACTATGCTGAAACCCAAAATAAGAGGAAGAAAATTTAACTTCCGACACTCAACTGTATCACATTTAATTAAGAGGAGAGGGGAAATTTATTCATGTTTTAGTGTTGTGACATCTTAAAGATGATTGCTTTTTTCACAGATTCTTCAATCTAGAAAGGGATTCTGGGCACCTTCAGTTGTTTTTTCTCACTCATGCACTGGCTCCTCTTCTTTCCCTGAACAATTACTTATGTAGATCCCAGGGTCATTCCTAAGCCCTTTTCTTTTCTCACCCTCGTTACTCCTACAAAACCACATCCATTCCCATGATGTCAGCTTTCACTTATATATTTCCAAACTTACATATCCAGACCCCAACTCACTTCTGTGTTCTGTATTTCCATTTCCAGTCATATACTAAATATTTCCTGATACCTCTGAAGCCCCTGAGACAAGCACAAGCTCATCACCTTCTCCTAAACCTTCCCTTGGAACTCCTGGGATAGGTGATGACAAAATGATAAATCCTTTCAGAACCCAAAATACATGGATTGCTTCTCTTCATTCAATAGACCTAACTCCAAAGTATCTCCCCAAACCAGCCCCTGGTTGCCATCCATCATCCTGACTGAGTCTCTCATCATTCCTCACACAGAAAGCAGGACATAAAGGGAGAAACACTTCTTGAATCATTATCATTTCTTAGCACTTTTCATCTGTGTGCCAGTTTGATATTATTTCTGAATTCCAAAAAAAAAGATATTATATTTGTAAACTGGTCTGTTTGTCTGGGCATGATATCCTTTGATTGTGTTTAAATTCAAAGGCTTTATGTTTACTTGATTAAATCAAGATTGGGGCTGTAAGACTTTACCCCCAAATAAATACCCTTTATAAAAATCAACCGATTTCTGGTACTTTTTGCATCAGCACCCCTTTGGCTGACTAATACAATCTGTTACACACTTAACCACCACGCCAATCTTAAACAGCTGAGTGTCGTTATTCAACCGTTATGAAGAAGGAACTGAAGTTCAAAGAGATTAATCAAACTGATCAAAATCACACAGCTGGTGCAGTATAAAATCAGTATTGGAACTCAGATCTGCAAACCCCATGCTCTTGAACCAACTAAAAGAATCACCACCTTGTGCACTAACAATGTACCAAGCAAAAATTAAGTGCTTCAGATAGTGTCTCATGTACTTATCACAATGGCAAGGTAAATGCTTTTAATCCACTATGGCTTACTACAGATAAAGAGCAGGAGGTCACAAAGGTTAAGTAATTTACCTAAACTACACAGCTAGTAATGGGATTATAATTCTCTTTTTAATATCTCTTATTGTTTTCAAGTCCATTTCAGTAACTTTATATAAATAATCTGTTTCTTTTGGACTATTCCCTGTCTACACTACTACTAAAATTTATAATTTGGAAGCAGATCTTATTCTAAAATAGATCACTCTTCTGATTCTTTACACCTTGAATGGCTGTTGTTTGGTCAACAGATGAAGTCCTGATTTCTTAGAATAGCATTTAAGAATCTTTACAACATACTACCAGCCAACCTTTCCAACTTTGTCCAACAATTGTACTCTCTGAGTTGCAAATTCACCACAATCTCTTTTATCTCTGTGCCTTTGCACATTCTATTTCTTTTTTCTGGAACTCCTTTCCCGTTCTTCCATGTTTATTCATCTGGCAAGCTCTTTCTTATCCTGTAAGACTCAGTTTAAAGCTAATCTCTCTAGGAAACTTCTACCTAATGCCAAAGATTGGGTCAAGTGCTTCTTTTCTGTGCTCCCAAAATATACCCATTTCTCCACTATGTAGCACTTATTACCTTAAGCCAAAATGTTGATATACTTGTCCGACTTGTGGTCTGGGCTACTGGTCTACTAACTTTATAAGTGCTGTCCTGCTTACTCTTTTACCTTTAGCATCTTGTATACACTCAATATTCTAAAATCACCTCCTTGTTTTCCTGATGAATGTAAACTCCTTTTTCAAAGTCCACATAACTTCCTTAAAAGCCTCCCTTCCTCCCCACTTCAAGAAGAACTTACTGGATTTTCAGGTTATATTTCATTTGATGTCACCCAACATCTGTTATAGTCCTTATCACATTGTGTTTCAGTTATATGCCTGCTTTCCTTGTAGACTGTGAAGACTATAAATTATAATAAAATCATGGTTGGCAATTTCTGACATTGACAGGAATTATAGTATTAATCTTCTCAGAGGATAAGGGTGATCTCTGAAGATGGAGGGCAGCAAAAACAGTGCTACTTTTATTCAGGCTTTTGGGAGCAGATGGTTTAGATGAGGGAGTGAAATGATATGAAAAAAGTAAAGAACAACTTTCATCAAATGAAAATATAGTCAATCTCTCTCTATTGGGTGATTCATTCACATCCCATTTATCTGCCAAGCACTTCAGTTTTTGTCTACTGGTTTAACAATTGACATACCCCAAATATTTTATGTTGGAGGCTCAAGCCTTCAACAAGCTGTGGCTTCCAGGTTCCAGTGGTTTTCATCAACTTTTTTTACTGACAGAGGGGTCTTTCTCATGTCCTGGTTTTATTTTGAAAGCTGTAAGTTTACATCTCATTGCTTGCTTTTGTCCCCTTTTATCCTTTTGTTCCCTGCCTGTTCCTGGATTAAGATCCTAGCAGGCTCATGACCTCAGCTTTACATTTAGAGCATTGTGTTCCTGGTGTGTTAATGAAGCATGAATATGTTCATGTTGGGTGACTATGTCCTTTTAGTCTATTATTTATTGTTTCTGTACCATTGCTGTGTTTAGAATAGGGTCAGGGAGTTGAAAACTCGAATTCAAAGCATCATCATGATTAACAGTCTTCTTTATGTCACCATGTCCTTTCACTTCTTCATTTACACCATTTACCCCAAAAAGCTTGAATAAAGGTAACACTATTTTTAAGGCCCTCAATCATCAGTGGTCACCTCAGTGCTATGAAAGCATTGTCTGCCAGAAGGAGACATTGCTCCCCATGAGCTCTTTCATATTTACACAATTTTTTTTTTAGATTTCAATATCATCTCTGAGGCCAAAATAGCTATATGAGAGATTACTTCTGGAAGTACACATTTTACATAGGTATGGAGAGAAATATTAGTACTTCTTATAGCATCACTCTTTCCCCATTTGGTCTTGACCCAGCATTCACCTCTAGGGACTCTTGGGACTTTGTGGTGAGAGGGTCATTCCAGTTGTGTAATCAGCCTCATAGAAACAATCTCCTCACTTAGAAAATATGATCAAATCTCCTTTTACTAGGTGACTCATTCTCACCCTTTCATCTTCTTGACAGTCAGGATTTTGTCTGTAGCTGCCTCAAAATATTCTTTCCATTCCATCATAGTTTAATATTTTATAAACTTGTGCTCTTCAGCAAATAATTAAAACCACCCATAGCCTTTCAGAGCAGGAGTTCATTGAGCAACGTCTAATGAGATATTTCCGGATCTTACAGATGACTATTGTATATACTCAAATCTTTTACATTACTCACTTGACATCTAAGTTTGACATTTAAACTTTAAACGGGAACTTTTTGTTACCAAATGACTATAAAAAGAGACAATTAAAACAGTCAAAGTACTTATTAATTAGGATGTTTTACAAACATGACTGTTTAATACATTCATTGCAGGGTAATAAAAGAATTAGGTGGATTGAAATCAGACTCTCAGAACAAAGTATATTCTTCACACCAGTGCATTTCTTACCATTTAAATAGTTTCTGCACTCATGTCAACATGGTGTCCAAGGAGTTTCCTTATATGAAAACAAAAAAAGTTCCACAATTTCATAATACGGTTATATATTTAATAGCCACTCAGATTTATCTCAATGAGGAAACCATTCCTTAGTTGTAGAAAGAGCAAGAAATCAATACAGTGGCTACTAATCAACTCATTTATTTTGAACTCCTGATACTACTCTCCATAATGTCTGTTTAAATATATGTCTCTCTTAAACATAACCCCACAAAACCCATAACTAGAAACTGGACTTGATTTTGTTTTAATAAAATATGCTGAGGTTTAATTTTCATACTGTGTGGTGAACACCCTTTAAGTGTACAGTTTGATGAGTTCTAACTATGTATATGCCCAAGTCATCACCACCACAATCAAGATATAGAACTTTTTCATCACCCCGAAAGATTCTCTTGAAACCCATTGCACTCACTCCTACACAGCCTTGAACTCATGTGAATATTGATTTTCAATGTCAATACTGATTAGTTTTTCCTTCTCTAAAATACATTATAAATTGGCTAATACAATATGGGACCTTTTGCTTGTTTTTAGTTTTTAAACCTTTACTGATGTATAACTGAGATAAAATAAATTTTACATAATTAACATGTACAATTTGATATGTGTTGATATAGGTATACCTGTAAAATCATCACCATAATCAAATCATATCCATCACCTCTAAAAAATTCTTCATGCCTCTTTAAAGTTCTTCTTGGCATGAATGTGAGAAACTCCTGGACCACAGTCTTTGGGAGGCCCTCACATTTTCATGGTTTTTACCTCTAGTAACCCCAGTCATTTCTCAAGATGAAAAGGCAAGAAAGATCTCCTTGTATTTCTGGCAAATGGAGGGGAAAGGTAATTATTTTGAAATATGCCAACATATTCTACTATCCAGGGGAAAATATATTACCAGAACTTTTTCCTACCTGACAGAAGGGCAATTACTTCTCCAGTCCCCTCTACCATAAGGGGAGAAAATGCGAAGAAACCCTTGTGAAGATTACAACTCAAAGGTGCAAACCCTTGAAAACCTGAGATTTAATGAAGGAAAATTATAAAATGCTTCCACTTTCTCATACCTTACCACCTCGCCAACAAGGCTCCAGGATAACAGTGGTTTACATATGAGAGAGTTGCAAGTCTCTATCTAAGGAGAATTTCTGAGGAAAGTGCAAATAGAACAAGAAAGATAGAGACTAGAGGAATTTGAAGCCTACGGCACCTGCAGCTATAGCAAATATTAAACACAGTGCAACTTCTAGCCAGATTGAACACTAAAGGGGCAATTATCTTGGTTCCTATTGTCTGATGTATGACTTTCAGCAAAACAAATTACAAGGCACAATAAAAAGCAAGAAAAAACGCAGTCTGACAAGACTAAGCGAATGTCAGAATCAGAACAAGATATGACACAGAATTTGAATGATGAGATATGGATTTTGAAATACTTATGATTAATATGTCCAAGACTATAATGGAAAAAGTAGATAAAATGTAAAAACACATGGGTACGCCAAGAAAGAATCACATAGAAGTGCTAGAAATCAAAAGAATTGCAACTGAAATGAAGAAAGCCTTTGATAAGCTCATCAGTAGACTGGATACAGCCAAAAAAAGAATCAGTGAATTTGAATATATGTCAAGAGAAATTTCCCAAACTGAAAGAAGAAAAATAGTGAAAAAAAGAAAATATCAAAAAATTATGGGACAATTTCAAAATTGTAAAATGTTTGTAATTGGAATACCAGAAGGAGAAGAAAAAGAGAATGGAGCAGAAGAAATATTTGAAGTTATAGTGGCCAAGCATTTTCCAAAGTTAATGACAGAACCAAACCACAGATCCAAGGTACTCAGAAAACAACAAGCAGGATAAACAATAGAAAAATCATCTATACTGAGCGTATCATATCTAAAGTGAAGTAAAACAAAGACAAAGGTAAAATCTTGAAAGGAGTCTAAGGTGGGGTGAAGGTGGAGGGAATGTACCTTAGAAGCAAAAAAAAAGATAAGAATTAAATGCAAACATAGAGTGGAGAGAAATATTTCAAGTGTTGAAAGAAAAAAACAACAACAACAACCTAGAATTCTATATCCACTGAAATTATCCTCAAAAGTAGAGTGGAAATAAAGACTTCTTTAGACAAACACAACCTGTGGGAATTCATTGCCAGTAGATGTGCTTTGCAAGAAAAGTTAAAAGGATTCCTTAAGACAGAAAGATATTGAAATAGGTCAGAAATTTGTTTCTACATAAAAGAAGGAAGAGAATCAGAGGAGGAAAAAATGAAGATCAAATAAAATATTTGTTCTTATTTTTAATTGATTTGAAAGATAACTGTTTAAATATTTAAAAAAAGAATAGTGCATTGAGTAACAATAACATAATGATAAGGGTATGACGGAAATTCCCATAAAGGACAAGAAGGAAGAATAGGATTTGGTATAGCAATTTATACCAAATATGTTATAACAATTTGGAATTGTTATAAGATATCTGCACTATCTGTGAAATCAATAACAGAAATTTAGCTGGAAAATCCCTGAATATTTGGAGATTAAATGACACACTTCTAAAAAACACATGAAATAAAGCAAGGTTTCAAGGGAAATTTAAAAATACTTTGCACTATATGAAAATGAAATTACAACTTATCAAAAATTGTGAAATGCCATGAAAACAGTACTTAAAGGGAAATTACAGCATTAAACGGACATACTAAAAAGAAGACAGATCAGGAATCAATCATCTAAGTTTCCACATTAGGAAACTAGAGAAAGAATAGCAGATCAGGCTAAAAGCAAGCAAAAGAAAATACATAATAAACATTACAGCAGAAATCAATGAAATTGAAAGCAGGAAAAAAAAATGGAGAAAATCAATGAAGCTCCTAATGGCAAAACTTGGAAATATTTGAGAAAAATAAAAAGAGTAAAATAGTATTGTATTATATCCAAAAGTATAAAAGTTCATACTGATATTAATAAATTATTGAATAAATTAATAAATGGGGGAGAAAAAACAAATTTCCTGTGTGTAAAAATTCCAAATTTTTATAAATAATCTACCCTCAAAGAGGTAGAACATAACTCCCCATCCTTTAAGTGTGGCTGTGCATAATGACTTGTATCCAAAGAGTACAGTATGAAAGGGTGGGGGGAAAAGGTAACTTTACAGGAGATTACTCTGATAAACCCTACATCAGCCAGGTGATCAAGGCCAACATCAACACTGACAAGCCATCTTGATAGTTTATACCCTTCATATGATGTGATCAAAACAGCGCTTCACCTTTGTGGTCTTATGTCCAAAATCCTATAACCCAGTCTAGTCTTTAAAATAATATATCTAGACACATCTCAACTGAGGAACATTTGACAAATGCTTGACCAGTACTTCTCAAAACTGTCAAGGTCACCAAAATCAAGGATAATCTGAGAAACTGTCACAGTTAAGAAGAGCCTAAGGAACATCAAGACTAAATGTAATGTGGCATGTTGGATGGCTCCTGAAACAGAAGAACATTAGGCAAAAACCAAGGCTGTCTGGTGGAGCAGGTATAGGGCAGTGGTTGAGCACCTCCTGCTTTGCATGTACAAGGTCCCAGGTTCAATCCCTGGTACCTCTTAAAAAATAATAAATAAATAAGTAAATAAATAAATAAAAATAAATCTGTTGAAAGAAAATGTAAAACAGTGTTATCTTTATAAAAAACTGAGGATGTCTGAATGGACTTTAGTCAATAATGTATCAATACTGGTTCATAAAATATAAAAAATGCACCATGTCAATGTAAGATGTTAATAAGGGGAACTGGGTGCAGAGTAAATGGAAACTGTGATATCCTTACAGTTTTTCTGTAACTCTAAAACTGTTCCCAAACACAACATACACATGCACAGTTTGTTGATGGTTGTTGCAGATCAACTATACCACTGAGAAACAAAAATAAAAAAGTTTTCAAAACATAGAAAATATATGGTTAAAGTCTGAAGAGAACAACCACGTCGGAAAAATTCGAGAAGGGGTGATTCCAAAAAGCAGGGAATACCAGGAGTTGGGTCCAATATTTGGCACCATTTTCACTTGAAGCAGATGCCAATTTGAAAGCAGTTGTCAGTAGATAGGAAGATGAAAGGAAGAGCTACCAAGTGGCTGAGAAGTTAAGCTGAGCTTTCTCTCATCTCACAGAGCTAGGAGTATAGAATTCAGAGTTTAGAACCCACCAAGAATGAGAAACCTGGTGAAGTACAACAGACTACAGTAAAATATTTATAGAGGAAAATGACATCATCCTTGACCTAAATTATCTCTCTTATTTCATTTAAAATATTCAGCATTTAGTCAAAACACTTGGCATGCAGAAATTGAAAAAAAACTGCTAAGTGAAAGAGAAAAAAAGAGGCCAATAACATGCTAATTTTAGAGTTAACAGATAAAGACTTAACTATGGTTAGCATGTCCAACAAATTAAATGACAAAATGGAAAATTTTAACAAAGAAGAAAATATAAGATAAAAATAATCAAATGGAAATTTTAGACCTGAAAAATATAATTGAGATGAAGAATTCAATAAATGGTATAAAAACAGGAGAAGTGATGAATTTGAAAATAGGTTAATTATGAAATGAAAACACAGAGAGATCAGTGGATGGAAAATACAGAACAATCACAAGAGAGAAGTTGGATATGGAAAACAGATCTAACATACATGTAATTAGATCCCACAAAGTGGAGAGAAAGATAAATCATCAAAAGCATTATTTGAGAATTTTCAAAAACAGATAAATTGTGTCAACATACAGATTCAGGAAGTACAACAAATTCCAAGCAAGAACAACACAAAGGAAACCACACCTAGGCATACCAAAATAAAACTGATGAAAATTAAAGTTGAACAAGTTAACATAAAAGCAGCCCGAAGAAAAGACATATTGCTTTCAAAAGATCAGTACTAAGAGTGATAGCCGATTTCTCAACAGAATAACAGAAGCCATGAAGAGTAGAATAGTATCTTCAGTATACTGAAATGAATTGTCTATCTAGAATCATATAACCAAAATAAAAATAATAATAACTCTCAAAAATGGAGCTGAAATAAAAACACTCTCTGAAAAATAAGAAGAAAAAGAGAGAGAGAAACATAATTCATCACCAGCAAATCAGCACCAACAGAACTAAAAACAAATTCTTCAGGCTGGAAGAAAATGACTCAGATGGAGTCATGAAAATGTAAGAAAAGAATTTAGAGGAGAAATATATGGGTAAATCTAAGAGAATACTGATTTCGCAATTCTTTGAACTGTAATAAACATTAGCAGAAAAATCAGATGGAAGTAAATGGATTAACCAAGTCTAAAGTCCTTAGATTTGTAGTGAACTGATATAAGTATTAAATTGTATTATACTTTAATAAGTCTAAGATATATTATAAACACTGGGGCAATCAGTAAGAGAATAGTAAAGAAGGTATGACTAATAAAGAAGATCATGGAATTATAAAAGTAATTGTTCTAAAAGAAGGCAAGAGTGGAGAAGCAAAGATACACGGAACACATGAAACAAAGAGAAAAAATAATCTTATGCCAAACCTAGATATGTCAGGTATAACATTTATATGAACAAACTGTTTTTTAAAAGACAAAGATTGTCAAACTAGATAGGAAAATAAAATAGGTGCTGCATAAAAAAATCAGATGAGTCAACCAAAACAAGTAACACATTTGACCTGACATGCAGAGAGCATTTCACTCAACAACTGCACTTTTAAATTGCACAAGAAACATTTACTAAAATTGGTCATCTATTGGGTAAAGAAAAGTAGGTCTCAACAAATATGAAAAATATGGAATCATGAAGAGCATATTTTTTACCACAGTGGAATGAATAAAAAAATTAATAAAAAGAAGCATAGTAAGCAATAGGATTCCAATCAACCCATGATTCATAAAAAGAAACAATGAAAAATTTTAAAACTGATAATGATATGAAAATGATATACCAAAACTCATGTGATATAGCTAATGCTGAGCTGAGAAATGAATTCATAGTCTATGAGTCTAAACTTATAACCTATAAACATTTATTTCATAAAAGAAAATCACTAAATAGCAATCATTTAACTATCCAATTCAAGAAGTTTTTATAAAAAATAAATTAAACACAAAGTAAACAGGAAAAAGAGATGAGCAAAAATTGTGAAATAGACAAGAAAACTTACAAAAGACAAGATCAAATCCAGAAGCTATTTCTCAGAAAAGACTAAACAGCAACAACAAATCAAAGAAGGTTATCCCTTGGTAGACAGATGGAAAGAAAAAGAAGGCCAAAATAATCAACCTCAGAAGATAAAACAATAAATATTAAAAATAACCTAAAAATATTATAAACAATTTATGCCAATAAATTTGAAAATTTAGATAAAATGGATACATTCTTAGAATACCAAACTGATCAAAAGTAACACTGGAATTTTTTTTTTTTAATGTCATGATACCTGGCATTTGTTTCCATTACTTGAAATTGAGTAATTCTTAACTAATACAGTATAACTTTTGGTAAGACAAGAGCAAGCAAACAAATAGCATGTTATCTTATTACAGATCATTTTATCATTTAACACAAATTAAATTTATAGTTCATTTACTCATTCAACAAATATTTACTGGGCATATACGATGAGTCAGGTGCTATGGTAGAATTATGAATAAAGTAGACACAATCTTCCTTATTTTATTATGGAGTTCAGGGTGTTTAACATTGCCTTGTTAAATATTATGCATTTGCTTTGTTTAGATATTTATTCTGAATGAAATTATAACCCTTATAACTAAAAATGATCATTAGTTAAAGATAGAAAATTTATGAAAATGAATATGTGGTTGGCACATTTGATCAGACTCACAGTATCAAACATACTTCAAATAGTACAGTAGATTAAAAGGATAAGCTATAAATAAAAATATGAAGAAATTTAAAGACAGAAAAGAACAAAGATAATTATTTGCATTGGATTTCATCTAAGCCTTAGGTGTGTTTTAAGCATTAAAATTTTGCAAAATATTTTTGTTAACTTTCCCTTTGTTTTAAAGCAGAATATAATCAGCATTAAAGTAAAATAATAAAAGTCAAATAACTTAATATTGTCAAAAATTCAAATTCAACATGAAATCCTGCACTCAGAATTAAAGTAAGTTGCTCCATTATACTTGAAAGAGAAGTGCACAAAGCACTTTTGTCTTTGAGATTTCAACCATTTCTCTGCAATAGTAAATGGCTATTAAAATACATCTGAAAAAATTGTTTTTATAAATTATATCACTACCCCTACTGTATTCAATATTAGTTAAATAATATCACCAGTATGTTAAACCTTTACAATTTATCCTGGTTAAGATGACAGATACTGTAACTCTTTTCATTACTTAACTGTGTAGCATAAATTCACACAGATAAATATGAGGAAGATTTATATGTGCAAAACTAAATTAAAAATCAGGAAAATATTATTAAGTGTGCAGATTGTTTTTGAGTATAACATCAAATATCTTGACAGTACTACAAACATATCTGTAGTATAGTGCCAAATCCATAGCCAGAACATCCACAAAAACGCTGGCCCATACAAAATCTTTGCTGAAGAATATGCAAGATCATTTTTAAAATATATAAAACAAGCAATTGTCATAACAAAAGTCTATCATCTTCCAAAACAGTATTAAATTATATCCTTACTCTTCTGTCCATGAAGTTGTGGCTTTAAATTATGTAGATTTTTAAAATTCATTTAGAGGGATTATGGGAAGATGTCAGAGTAGGCAGCGCCAGGACTCAGTCTATCCACCAAAACAGCTACTAAACAGGCAGGAATTGCCTGAAATGACTATTTTGAAACTCCTGAGGCCAGAAGAACACTGTACAGCATCCAAGGAATAGCAGGAGGAAGAGACTGATAAATTAGGGTAAAGAACAGTAAATTGCTCTCTTGGCATGGTGGCTACCAGTGCCCATTCCCCACTCTCACAACAGGCTGCCATGGGGTCCAGCGTCTGGTAGCTTCCTATGGGAGACAGGGACACAAAATCCCCTTCCCCACGAACAGGGGTGTGCACAGCCGATCACTGACCATGGCTTTTGATTAGGGAATTTGGATCGCTGAGGGCAGCCATTATTTCAACCTGTCCCAGACAAAGGCAGCAGCAGCCATTGTTTCAATCTACCCCTGACAGGGGCCCTGATGGTGGAGACTTAAAGATTCTGCTCTTCCTCAGGGCTGCAGAGGACAGTTAGCTGAAGGGTTGCATTTGCTGGGGAGGCTGGGAAAGCTCAGCTTTGGGGAGCCATCGGACAAGGTCTCGGCTCCCTTCCTGATCCCCTCCCCAGAGCACTTTGGAGCCAGTCTGCTTCCTGGACCAGTTTTGGATGAGAAAGACTGACCTGAGAAAGTCCTCTCCAACATGCCCCTCCTCCCTGTATTTGCCCTCCAGGCCAAAGCAGCTTGAGATTATAGGCGTTTAAGGAACTACATAGGTGGACAGTCTGGGACAAAGTCCTGCAGTCTTCAAAAATCTGTCTCCTTGAAAACAGAGGCGCCAACCAAACACCTGTAAACAGGAATTCCAAAACAACTAACAAGCAAAAGCCCAAGACAAGACAGAGGAGAGGCCCAGAAAGGAGGAGAAAACCTGCACACTGCATTTGCCTTGGGCACACCTTCCTGATAGGAAGGCTGAAGCTCAAGAAAATCTCTGTCTTATTATTACCAGCTGATTACAAAATAAAGAAATAGATATATCAGGGGAGCAGGTATAGCTCAGTGGTTGAGCACCTATTTCCCATGTATGAGGTCCCAGGTTCAATCCACGGTACCGCATAAAAAAGGGAAAAAAACAGACCTCTCAGGGAATAAATCCTAGAGTTAACATTTTAATATTATTATTATTTAACAGTGTGCAACAACAACAACAAAATAAAATACAAAACAAAGAATTAGGAAATGATGTTATATGTAAATGGTTAGCCCTGTAACATAGAACTTTTTAACGTTGATGGAAAAATGTTTCTTGGCACAGCCCAATTTGATAGCCACTAACCACATGTGGGTACTGATCACTTGAAATGGCTAATGTGAGTGAGAAACTGAATTTTAATTTTATTTACATTAATTCAGATATAAATAATCACATGTGGCTGGTGGCTACTTTATTTGACAGTATAGGATTAAGCACTCCAATTAAAAAGCAGAGATTGCTCGACTGGTTAATAAGGCAAGCTCTACTATATGATATTGCAGTAACTGATAAAACAAGTAGATAGAAAATCATTAAGTATATAGAAGATGTGTACAACATTAACAACAAATTTGACCGAATGACACTTAAAGAAAACACCATACAACAAGTTAGGATATGCATTTTTTTCTCAAGTGCATATGGAATATATTTTTTAACTTCTTTTCAAGAACACATATAGACCATAAAATGGACCATAAATGAGTCTCTATACATTTAAGATCATTGAAATCTTACAAAGTATGTTTCCTCACAAAGGAATTAAAACAGAAATCAATAACAGAAAGATATGTGGAAATCTTTAATAAGTTAAGCATAGAAAAAGAGCCTACTGGTAAAAGAAGAAATCACAAGGGAAATTAGAAAATATTTTAAACTGAATGAAAATGAAAACACAACATATCAAAATTGTAGGATGCAGCCAAAGGAATGCCTCGAGGAAAATTTATAGAATAAAAAGCTTTTATTAGAAAAGAAGAAAGTTCTCAAATCAATGATCTAAGCAACCCCTTATCAAACTAGAAAATAAATAAGAAATTAATCATAAAATAAACAAAAGCAAGAAAGCAATAAATGTAGGATGCAGAAAAATAATAGAGAAAATTCATGAAACCAAAGATGGTATTTGAAACAGAAAAAAAGGACAAATCTTTAACCAGAATTATCAGCAAAAAAATTAAATAAGAGAAGATAAAACAAACATTTGAAAAAATAATTTTCTAAATATTATTTAAAATAGAATCAAAATTATAAAATACTTAGGGATACATTGAACAAAATATGTGCAAGTTAAATGCATTAAAACTATAAAACATTGCTGACAGAAATTAAAGAAAACTTAAAGGAAGAGTCATGCCATGTTCATAAAGCAGACAATTCCATATTATCCAGATGACATTCACCTCAAACTAATAATAGATTAATTGAAACCAATATAAAAGTGTCAGAATGATTATTTTTGGAGAAATTTAAAATGTGATTTTAAATTATATGAAAATGCAAAGAACTGGAGCATCAAAATGATTTTGAAAAAGAACAAAATTGAAGGATTTAGACTATGTGATTTCTAGAATGAATATATAGCAACAATTATCAAGACTATATATATATATATACACACACACACACACACACACCTATATATGATCTTTGACAAAGATGTCAGATAATCCAATGGGGAAAAGATAGTCTTTCAACAGATATCACTGGATTGATTAATCCAAACACATTAACTTGAAATCAATCATCGACCTAAATGGAAAACCTAATACTATAAATTTCTGGAAGAAAAATATTTATGACCTTGGATTAAACAACAATTTTTTAATCTACCAAAAAGACAAAGCATGAAAGAAAATGATAGATGATGATAGATAATTAGATAAATAGATAGATGATGAAGAAGATAGAAAGACAGATAATTATAAATGCCATTGAAATTAAAATATTTTGCTCCTCATAAGGCACTTGAGAAATGGAGCAAATCTCAAATCTGATGAGGGACTTTCCTCCAGATATACACAAAATTCTTTTACAATTTACAAAAAAAAAATTCTTTTATAAACAACCCAGTAAAAAAATGGGCAAAATATTTGAAAAAAGATTTCATCAAAAATAACTTATGAATGGCTAATAAGCACATGCAATGACACTAAAAATGCAAATTAACCTGATTACAAGATACCACTGAGTATACCTTGAATTTCTAAAATTAAAGACAATACCAAGCATCAGAGAACATGTGGAACAACCGGAATTCTCAAGCAATCCTGAATGTAATTGAAAATGATATAGGCATTTTGTAAAAATAGGACAACTTTATAAGAGTAAAAGATATATGTAACAAAAGACCAGTAATTTCACTTATAGGTATTTACTCAAGAAAAAAAAAAAGCCATATATACACATAATGACTTATATTAATATCATCATTATTCATAATTGCCTTAAACTGGAAAAAGCCTAGATATCTCTGAGCCGGTGAATGGATAAACAACTTTTGATATATCCATACAATATAATATCACTCCAATGAAGAGGAACAAATCATGACTTGTACAAACTATGACCTGTAAATCTAAAAGGTATTCTACTCAGTGAAAGATGCCAGATCAAAAACTGCACACTGTATGATTTTATTCATATCATTTGAAAATAATAAAACAATAGTAACAGTAAACAGATCAGCGTCTGCCAGCAGCTGTGTGAAAGCCAAGCAAAAACATTTTGGGGTGGTAGAAATATTCCAAATACTGGTAATTAATGAAATTGGTAATGATTGTATGACTGTATACATTTGCCAAGACTCATCTAATTGTAAACTTAAAATTGATGAGTTAATGTAAATTGAACATCAATAAAACTGACATAAAACAAAAGAAAACCAGCAAGGAAAACTCTGTGGATAGGTATAAGAGTTGATTGAAAACGGTAAAGAAGCCTTAGTAGATCAGTCAATAGAATTCATACAAAATAAAGCATGTACACACACACACACACACACATTACATGGGATCCAAAAGGTATAGAGAAAGGGTAAGAAGCAATATTCAAGGAGAATGTGTCTAGAAACTTCCAAGACTGCTGAAAAGAACCCATAACTTCAAGAACTTCAGTAACTTGATAAAGAAGCCCACAGATTTAAGAAGTTCAGCAAATTGCAAGTAGGATAAATGTGAAAGAACACTACATCTCTTCATATCAGAGTAAAACCTGTGAATGCTAAAGACCAAAAGTAAGCCTTAAAAAGCCAGAGAGCAAAGATAGACTACTTTCAAAGGATTTGTAAGTTCACAACTTCTGTAGTAAAAATATATTTTAAAAAATAATAATGTGGTGGTTTGGGGGGAAAATACACCAAATGTAAGATAGGGACTATAGCAGTAAGATTTTCATGATATTCTTTCATGATTTATAACAACTGTCTCACAACAACGCAAGGTGTTGGTGATGGGTTGATGTATGGGACCCCTGAATGATGTTAGGCTTGTTTGCTTTGTAAGTTCACAACTTTTACTATACACTTGTAGTTTATGTATGTTCATATATAAATGGTATAAAATAATAATAATGGTAATAATAATAATAGGGTGGGTTGGGGGAAAAATAGACCAAATGTAAGGTACTGTGGTTAGTAGTAATATTTTGAGGATGCTCTTTCATCAATAGTTAAAAACGTTTCACAACAATGCAAGTTATTGGTGGTAGGGTGAGGTATGAGCGCCCTGTATGAAGTTTTGTATGTTCACAATTATTACTACACACTTCCTGTTTGTGTATGTTTATGAATGAGTGATATACTTTAATAAATTACAAAAACGCAAACAGTGTGCTATTAAGACAGTTAAAATTCATGGGATTACATCTTTAAAGGGCTGAAAGAAAATGACTGCCAACCTAGAATTCTATACCAGTGAAAATATCCTTCAAGAATGAACAGGAGAGGGAAACAGATGCGGCTCAGGCAGTTGTGTGCCTGCCTACCACATAGGACGTCCCAGGTTCAGCTCCCAGTGCCCCTGAAAGAAGATGAGCATGACAGCTAGCTGAAGCAATGGGCTGGTGTGGTGAGCTGAGGCAACGAGATGATGCAACAAAGAATGACCACAAGGAAGCACAATGAGAGACACAACAAGCAGGAGTGGAGGTGACTCAAGCCTTTGGGTGCCTCCCTCCCACTATGGGAGGTCCTGGGTTTGGTTCCCAGTGCCTCCTAAAAAGAAGATGAGCACACAACGAACAGACACAGAGAGCGAGAGCAGACAGAAAGTGAAAAATAACAAAAGGAGGGGCATAAATAAATAAAATAAATCTTTTTTAAAAAACGAACTGGAGAAACAAATGGGCCATCCCTCCCCTCTCACCCTCTGAATCTCTGACAACTACTGATCTTTTTACCGTCTCTATAGTTTTTCCTATTCCAAAATGCCATATAGTTAGCATCATATAAAACGCAGACTTTTCAGTCTGGCTTCTTTCACTTATCAGCATGAATTTAAAGTTCCACCATGTTTTTCACAGCTTGATAGCTCATTTCTTTATATCGAGGAATAATACACTATGATAAGGTTCTACACAGTTTATTTATCTATTCACCTATCGAAGACATCTTGCCCGTGTCCAATTTTTGGCAATTCTGTATAAAGCTGCTATAACCATTCAAGTTCAAATTTTTGCATGCACATAAGTTTTCACCTCAATTGGGTAAATACTAGGATAGCTGGGTCATATGGAAAGATGTGTTTAGGTTTGTAAGATATGTGAAACTCTTCCAAAGTGCCGGTACTATTTTGAATTCTGCCAGGAATGAATGAGCATTCTTGATCCACATCTTCACCAGCAATTGGTATTTTTAGTTGTTTGGATTTTACCTATTCTAAAAAGTTTTAAAATCCCATTTTCTTTTTGCTTGCATTTAGAAACGCAATTGATTTTTTAAAATTAGGTTTATATCCAACCATTTGCTAGTCATTTATTAAGTCTAGTACTATGATTATGGATCCTTTTGATTTTCCTGTGAATATAACTATCTTTAAAGAATGAGGGTTTTGTTTCATCCATTCCAATTTCTATGCATTCTATTTCATTTCCTTGACTTATGGCACCATCTAGAATTCCATTACAATGTCAGAAGAAAACTTGTGAGATTTTTTTTTCAGATCGAATTCACGTTGTGAAATGCACGAATCCTAAGTATACAATTTGTCAAATTTGACAGTTGCACATACCTGTGAAAACCACACAAGTCTCAAGATAATAGAATATTTTCATCATCCCAGAAAGTTCCTTTATTCCACTTTCCAGTCTAATCTGGACATCCAGGAAGAAACAACATTTAAATTTCTATCCCATAAGCTATTTTTTCACATTCTAGTACTTCATATAAATGGAATAATATACTATTATGTGCCTGGTTTCTTTCTCTTGGCATAATATTTTTGAGATGCATTAGTTTGTTGCTTTTTATTACTGCATATAATTCCATTGTTTTAATATATCATACTTTATCAATTCACCTGTTAATGGATATAAGCATTGTTTCCTTGGTTTTTATGGCTGTGACTAAAACTACTACAAATATTTTGTATTTGTATTTGTCAAACATTTTTGTGGACACATGTTTTGATTTTTAATGAATATATAATTAGGAGTAGAATTGCTAGGTCAATGGGTACATGTATGCTTAACTTTTATAAGAAAATGAAAAGCCCTCTTCAAAGAAATTGGGTGATTTTGCACACTGACCCATAGATGAATTCTAAATGTTGCACATCTTTTATTATTTTAGTCATTCTAGTGAGTGTTTAGTGGTATCCCATTGATTTTAATTCCCATTTACCTAATGGCTAGTGCCGTTGAGCACTTTCTCATGGATTTATTGGTTATTTATATGTAGCATCTCTTGATTTTTGTCTATTTTTATAAGGTGAATTGCAATTTTATTGTTAAATTGCAAGAGTTATTTATATAGTCCTGTTACAAAAGCTTTCTCAACTAAATGTATTGCAAATATTTTATCCTTTCCCAGTTTGGGGCTTGCCTACATATTTTCTTAGTGATATTATTCATAACCGTGAGTTTTAAATTTTGATCAAATCCAATTTATCAGGCTATTTATTTTCTTTCATGATTAGTTTCTGTGACCATCTAATAAATCTTTGTCCACCTCAAAGTTTTGAAAATATTTCATTTCTTAAGTTTTCTTCTTGATATTTTATAGCTTTAGATTTTCTATTTAGGTCTAAGTTTTTCTTCTAGATATTTTATAGCTTTAGATTTTCTATTTAGTTCTAAGTTTCATTCCGAGTTAATTTAGGGCA
This sequence comes from Tolypeutes matacus, assembly GCA_026826555.1. Lineage (NCBI taxonomy): Eukaryota > Metazoa > Chordata > Mammalia > Cingulata > Chlamyphoridae > Tolypeutes > Tolypeutes matacus. Next base: position 10,132,478 of record JAKSZT010054281.1, read on the forward strand.
ATGGTATGAAATTATGGTCATTTTTCACTTTTTCCATTTTTTCCAAATGAATATTCATCTAGCATCGTTTGTGGAAGACTTGCTTTTCTCCCATTGAAATGCCTTGATAACTTTACAAATACATGTTGAACACGTGGGTTTATTTCTGGACCCTCTATTCTGTTCCATTAATTGATGTGTCTACCTTTTTGTCAATACCAAACTGTCTGGATTACTGTAGCTTTATAACTTAAATCAGTCAGGGTCTGTCCTCCAACTTTGTTCTTTTTTTTAAAAGAGCACTTTAAGTCCTTTTCATTTTCATATAAATTTTAGAATCATCTTGCAAATTTCTACTAAATATCATCTGGAGGTTTGATTGTGTGTGTGTTGAATATATGGATCAGTTTGGAAAGACTTGACATCGCAATACCATTTAGTCTGCCAATTCATGAGCAAGATGTTATTTGGTCTTTAATTTCTTTCGGCAATGTTTGAGAATTTTCAGTGCAGTGTTTGTGTAGTAGATCCTTTTTATCTATTTAGTTTTATCTTATCTATGCCTTATATTTAAAGTGTGTTCCTTGTATTTTTAGGGGTTGCTGTAAGGATTACAATATACATACCTAACTTTTTACAGACTACTTAAAACTAAGATTATATCTCTTTACCTAGTAGAAACTTTATAATCTTCTAGTTACCTTTATTCTTACCCTGTTTTCTTTTATGACAAACTTTGCATATATGTACTATGCATTGAAAATGCCACAATGTTGTAATTTGGTTTTAAACAGTCATGCATATTTTAATTTGAATAAGAGGAAAAGATATTTTTTCTTTTATGTTTACCTAGAGATTTACCACTTGTGATGTTCTTCATTCCTGAAGACCCAAGTTTTCTTCTAATATCATTTCTCCTTAGAATATTTTTTAACATTTCTTATAGGGTAGGTCTGTTGTTGATACAAAATGTCTTGATTTTGCCTTCATTACTAAAGGATATTTTTACCAGATATAAAATTCTGGTTTGACATTTATTTTTCTTTCAATACTTAGAAGATGTTGTTCTATTGTCTTCTGTGTCTTCATCCTTAATGGGTTCTGATTAGAAATCCATGGTGATTTGAATAATTTTCCCTCTTTATATAATGTGCTGTTTTATTCTGCCTGCTTTCAAGATTTTTTCTTCATGTTTGATTTACACAAGTTTGATTATTATGTGACTAGATATAAATTTCAGTAGTGTTTGGTCATTATTTGTTTAAATATGTCTTCTCTTCCAATCTTTTTGTCCTCTCCTTCTGGAACTATAATTCTCTAATTGCATATATGCTATACAATTTGATATTGGCCTATAGGTCCCTAGGTTCCAGTTTTTTTTGTTTGTTTGGTTGGTTGGTTTGGGTTGTTTGTTTGTTTGTGTGTGTGTGTGTGTGTGTGTAATCTCTTCCCTCTCTTTTGTTTTAATTGGTTAATTTATATTGATCTACATTCAAGTTCAATAACTTTTTTCCCATTGCCTTCATTCTGCTAGTGAGGCCATCCAGTGATTTTTTTTTTTTAATTTTACATTGTATTTTTCAGTTCTAAGATTTCCATTTAAATTGTTTATAATCCCTATTTCTCTGTTAAGAATTCCTATACTTCCGTTCATTTCAAGTCTGCTGTCTTTTACCTCAAAGATCACAGTAATAATAGCTGCTTTAAAGTCTGTTAATTCTAACACATCTCGGCCACTTTTGACCATTTTTCCCTTGAGACTGGACGGCATTTTCTTGTTCTTTGTATAGTAAGTGAATTTGTATTGTATATTGGATATTTTAATACTATTTTGCATAGTCTCTTGATTCTGTTATAATCTTCAGGAGAATGCTGTTTTTATTTTACCTTGCCATCCATCTGGTTAAATTCAGGCCATAAATTGTTTTCAACTTGTGAGCACTGATTCAAAAAAAAATTCAGTTCTCTACATCCTGGCTATGCTAGTTTGGCTCTATCCCACACATGCATGCTTCGGGAATTAAGCTAAGACCGTTGTGGACTTATACCCAGAAGAGGTGAATTCCTCTGAAGTGCTGCCTCCTCTCTAGGATTCCGGCCCTCACCCTACAGCCTTCATGGACTCCTAGCCATAGTTTCTTTGCCAGGAAAACAGTAGGGGTTTCTACTGGAGGTTTAGAAGTCCATGCCACTGTACCACTCCCAGCTGGGAGTGAGAGGTGAAGCTTAGGCCAAAGTTATGAGAGGAAAAAAACAATATGAAACAAGAAATACAAATCCATGGCTATTGGTTCTACAAATATTGACACTTCTCCACAGTCTGTCTGCTTTTGTTCATTTTTCAATCTTTAGGTCATTTGTCTATTTTGTCTAGATTTGAAAGTTGCCTTCAGTTGGAATGACAGGCTCTAAAAGAGGAGGCTTATGCTGGAATACTGAATCAGAATTTTTGTCCATTTCCCTTTATTATAATAGTTAATATGATTGGGTTTAAGCCTTCCATATTGATATTTGTTTTCTATTTATCATATCTTTTCATTTTCCCTTTTTTCCTCTTTTTCTGCCTTCATTTCGCTTGCACTATAACTTCAAATAATTTTGTCACTTCATGTATAAATGTAAAAACCTTACAACAGTTTGCTTTCATAGTTCCCCCAATTCTTTGTGCTGCAGTTAGCCTGTATTTTACTTCTATTACATTATCATCCCCCAATATGTTGTTGTTATTTTCTCTAAATAGTCAATTGTCTTTCAAAAACAATTAATAGAACAAAAATTTGTAATATTGCCTAATTACAATGTCTGGTGCTCTTTATTCCTTCTTATGGATCTGTGTCTCCAACTGATGTTATTCTTTGTCATCCTGAAGAACTTCATTCAGCATTTCTTGCAGCACAAGTCTGCTGGAAACAAATTATCCCCACTTTTCTTTACCTGAAAATTTCTTTATTTCATCTTTATTTTGGAAGCATATATCTCCTGGATATAGAATTCTGTGTTGAGCGGGGGGTCCTTTGAGCACTTTAAGGATATTATTCTTTGTATTCTGGCCTTGCTTGTATTGATGAGTAGTCAGTTGCCATTCTTATAGTTTCCTGATATGTAACGTCTTTTTTCTCTGAATTCTTTTAGAATTTTCCCTCCCTCCCACTTTCTCTCTCCCTCCCTCCCTCCCTCTCTCTCTCCCTCCCTCTCTCTCTCTCTCTCTCTCTCATATATATATATATACATATACATATATGTATATATATATATGAAACAACATTTAACACCCCTATTACATTTGGTTGCAAAGAAGGTAGAATACGTGGATGGTGGGCAGGAAGGACAAAACCAAGAAACTACTGAAACCAGAGATTATAGTGTGAAGGTCCTGTCTTATTTTGTGAATCAACACGATGAGCTTCCTGAAGAACCTTTACTAAAATGGATTGTGAGAATGACTAACTTTAGAGCAAAGTCCTTAGTTTTGGATCCTTTAGAATGGAGAAGCATGTTTGGGTAAATGCAGGAAGCCCAGATTATCAATGAACAATTATGAAGGGTTGTCCATGATCCAAACACATAGCAGGTTGTTTCTGGTGGGCTGAATAAAGGCTGCTGTAAAGTTGGTTTACCCTGAGAAGGTGAATTATCCTTCCCTCTTTTTAAATGCCGGGTGGAATGCCCCATATGAAGCAGCTGATAAGCTGTGCATGCATGCCATGCTGGGTTGGCTTTATGGTGATTGGATGCTCCTCCACTTAAGATGGCGTTACCTAGGTCACGGCAAATGTGGTGGTTAAGGGAACTCTTTTCATGGGCATGCCATGCAAACTTACTCCTGCAAAGAAAAGCAATGGTCTGAGAAGCTGTATTGGATTTATTGTCCAAGCTTCCCCTTATGGATCTTACAATTGCTATGAAAATTAAATCGAGTTATAGGAGAATGGGAAAGATAAAGTGGCTACTCAGGAGCACAGGACTGGGATGAATAAAGTGGACATTGATGGGGTCAACACAAAGTATTAAAGCAGTGCTGCTGGAGATTGAGTGGACTGATGGGAGCCCCTGGTCCCCAACACTGAAGGGCTTAAACTCAACTGCTCCATTTACCATGGTTTGGAGGAATTTGAAAAGCTGGAATGCAAAGCTGATAATGAGAAAGCTGACCTCAAATAACTGAGGGTGATGGTCCAGGAAATTAATTCAGACAAAGACTGGAGAAGTGGCAAACATTTCTTAACCTGTCCTGCTGGGGACCCAAATCCATATGCACCTGCAAGGGTGATATGGCCAGTAGGTGGGTGATAAGTCTCAGGCTCCTTGGTATGGGAGCTAAATGCACTGTGATTTTAAAACCTGGGAAGTCCTAACAGAGGCTACAATTAGATTGGAAAGATATGGGGATGCCATAGTTAATGGCATTAAAGTAAACATTTTGATGAAAATTAGAATGTTTTAACGGACTGTATGTAAAAAGGTTGCATCTCCCTTATCTGGATGTATTGTTGGGATAGATATTATGTCTGACTGGGGAATACTTCTCCTAACTACTATTATAAAACAGAAGACATGTAAGTTCACCTTTCAGCCAGTATTAACCAGACATGCTATAGAATTGCCCAAGCCCGAAAAGGTTGTTAATTTGAAACGATATGGGGTCCTGGTAGACAAAAATAGACCATCAACTTAGTTAATGATGTGTTGGAAATTCAAGAGCTAATACCAACCAATTTTCTTCCTGTGTACCTGAGTGGCCTGTGGGAAACATGGATGGCTCATTGTGGTAGTTTGGAGCTGCATGTGCCCCCCAAAAAACATGTTCTTAAATTTAATCCATTCCTGTGGGTGTGAGTCCATTGCAAGTAGGACCTTTTGATGAGGTTACTTCAGGTAAGGTGTAGCCCAGCCCAATCAGGATGGGTCTCAATCCTTTGATTGGAGTCCTTTATAAGCAGAATGAAATTCAAAGAAAGAGAAAGCCACAAAAAACAAGAAGCTGAACCTGGAAGAGAAGGGATAGACTAGGAGAGGCCACTACATGCCTTGCCATGTGACAAGCTAAGGGCCCCAGGATCATCAGCAGCCAGTCTCAGAATGTAAGTCTTCAGACAGAAAGCATCACCTTGACGATGCTTGGATTTGAACTTTCTTTTAGCCCCAAAACTGTAAGAAAATAAATTCCCATTGTTTAAGCCAAACCATTTCACTGGTATTTGTTTGAGCAGCCTAGGAAACTAAAACATTCATGAAGACCACCAGTGGATTATCGAAACTTAAAGTTTACTCAAGTTTCATTAAATAAAGTACTGCTTTATTCAATGAACTGCTGCTTTTATTCAACAATCTAAACAGTGCAACAAGCTACAGGATTTCTACTTAATAATTGACCTCACAAATACTTTTTTCTTGATCCTGATCTCATAAAAGAGCCAACCACAGTTTGTCTCACATGGGAAGCATCCCAGTTTACATTTACTATATTGCCACAGATTTATTTGAATTCACTGTATATCTGTCATAATTTGGTTAGAAAGGATTTCACCTTAATGCAGCTCCTAAGTGTTAGAATATATTACACTGATGTTACCATGATATTTTCAGAAACTGAAGAACTTCAACCCAGTGTTATCATATATGACTGACAGACACTGGTTGATAAATTCAGCAAAGAGCCAAGGACTCAACCAAATGGTAAAATTCTTAGAAGTAACCAGGGTAGGAGCCACTCATGGCATTTCACATATAAAAATAAACTACTGCCATTGTCTACCTGTGGAACTGAGAAAGATGCACAGCACTGCCCAGGTTATTTGGATTTTAAAAGATGCATATGCCATATCTGAGAAGACTGCTGGCTCCTATTCATAAATCTGCCCCAAAGAAGGCCATGTTTGAAAGGGGCCCAAACATCAGTAGGCTATGTGTGACCCCATCAATGCCTTTGGGCCTTTATGATCAGCACCCTGAGCTGATTTTGGAAATATCCACAATTCTCACACACGTTAGAGTTCATGGCAAAAGCCTATGAGTGCCACCCAGTGGTGGCCACTGGGATTGGGGACCAAATAATCTCCAGATGAAACAGTATGGTACCCCCTGTTTGCGAGACAATTGTTGACTTGCTATTGAAACTGTCCCTATTGAAATGAAGGACATAAAATAACACTGAAACACAAAATGTCCAAACTGTCAGGTATAATGTCGTAGAAACACTCTAATAAGGAAGGCAGTGCCCAGAAGTCTTCCATAACAAAATAGAAATGGTTTATGCAGGAATGTGCTCCTGGAGGAATGCCAGGAGGCCTCACTGTATTCATGAACAGTAGGCTCTATTCCACAGAGGAGCTGCGAAAAGATCTCTTTTGACCAACAGAATGCAGCTTGGTTTACAAATGGCAGTTCCAAGGTTGACAGACAGCATTCTGTTTGGAAAGCCACCATGCTGTGATGCCCTGGTGGAAAGACTCTAATTTAAGGTGGTAAGAACAAACCAGCTCAGTGGGCTGAGTTGCATTCTGTTTTCATTGTAGTGATAGAAAATTTGAACTACAATATGAGCCCCGAGGTTTAACGTTCACCGACTCATGGGCAATGGCTATGGTAAGGCCATAAATGGAAATCCGGATTATTAAAGAGATGCCCATATGGGCCATGGGCCTATGGAAATCACCATGGGCATTTAAGGGGTGCATTGAATTAGAACATGTTGATGTCCATCAGAAGAACCCCTTTCCAGGATCGGAAGGTAACAGGAACCAGCTAAACAATATCCCGCTGTGTTCACTTGAGGTGGCCACTTGGTTCCATGAAATGAGCGAGCAATATAGAGATGGGTTAATTGTCAACATATTCCTCTTGTTCCCTTCAAGGCACAAAATGTCAACAAGAACTGTCTTATCCACCAGCAAGAGAGAGACAGTAGATGGCTATGAGTCAGAGTCCCTGGTGGAAGTCCCTACACATTTCGCTGGCAAGTACACTATATCAGACCACTACCAGTAGCCCTGGGAGACTATAAATAGGACCTGACAGAAATGAATACTTATTCTGGGCTGGGCTTTGCAAATGTGGTGGCATATGCAAATGCTCAAAACGGACTGGAATCGAAGTTTACCAATTTGGACCATCGAGTTATATTTCTTGTCTTTGGCACAAACTTTACAGCTCATAGTGTTCAACAATGGACAAAAGGATAAGCACATCAAGAGGACATATCATTTTGCATATTATTCTCAGAGTAGTAGTTTGATAGAGAAGTAGAGTAGGCAATGGAAATATTTCTTATCTAAAACAGGAGGAGATAGAGATATGAAGGGCTGCCTATATGACTTCATGAGTGTGTGTTCACACTCAACATGAGAGAAACAAAGAATGGGTCTCTACCTGATAGATTTCTCCATCTTTCTGGTTGGAGTGACATGCTGGTATAACTATACAATTGTTCCGGTCACCTCAACATGCTGGTATAAGTATACAATTGTTCCCATCACCTCAACTTTCCTTTGTGCTATCTCATGCAGTGGCTCCAGGACCAGGGATGCAACTGCAGTACTAGAAGCAAGCATGATCCCTAAGCAAGTAACTGCAACTTCCGAGGGAAGGTCTTTTTCAGTACTAACCTTTGGCTGGCTCCTGTGAGATCAGCTCAGTGCCCTTGGCATATTCTACCTGATAAGTGTTTTTGTATACCAGAAGCCTTGGGCTACATGGTACCAGTTTGATCAGATAAATTATGCTAACAAGATGATTTTTGATGAATGCCTGTTTATGCTCCAAGGAGTTGCAGTCTGAGAAGCTGAGGTCAGGCATGCAGGTTCTGCTTGCCCAGTTGGCTATCCCACAGTAAAAACTGTGGACACCAAGTCTCAGTGATTCCCTGGTTAATGGTACTTCACATGTGTTGCCACCGTTTGTTACTGGGAGAATGAAGCACATCTGTTGACTCCACTGGACAAGAACACCTGGAAGCTTGCACCAGGCTTCTCTTGGACTTTCCCCCATGTGTCATTTCCCTTTGCTGATTTTGACCTGTATTCTTTCACTATAATAGATTGTAACCATTATAATAAGAGCTCTTTAATCCTGTAACTCTAGTGAATCAATGAATTAAGAAATGGAGAAGAGCAGTTTGGGAGAGGATGGAATTTTTTTAAAATCAATTTTATTGTTACATATTAATAAAGCATACAATCCATCCAAAGTATACAATCAATAGTATTTGGTATAATCACATAGTTGTGCATTCATCACTTCAATCATTATTAGAGCATTTTCATTATTCCAATAATAATTATAAACTGAAGACAGACTAAGAAACAACAAAACATTCTATCCCTTAATAATCACTTCTCATTCTCTCTATGCTTCCCCTGCCATACATATATATATAACATACATCCTTCTCCTGCCACATATATATATATAACATACATGTATGTATAACATACATATACATATAACATACACATATATATCCCTCCCCTGCCATACACATATTATAACATATAATAGCTATTTTAAATTCCTTTTCTGTTTATTCTAATATCTATACTACCTTTGTGTATATTTCTATGTATTTTTTTCTCTTATATATGGAAAACATTTCCCTGCTTCTTTGCAGGACTAGTGAGTTTTTTTTGTTTTTTAATCCAATTTGCTTAGATGAAGATCATTGTGAATGTTACATTTTTATTTGTCTGGGTTGCTTTTGTTTCCTTTATAAGAATTTTGCATTATGTCCTGGCACAGCTAGTGGATTTGGCTTGGTTTGGGCTTTGTCCGTGCTAGTCTAGGGAAATCTCATTCCCTGGTATTTCAGGGCTCTTCACTATATTCCTAGGGCATTTAGTGAGATGTATCCACTCACATTTTATGTACCATGTTTATCAAACTCCCACAGAAAACATTTGGGAAGTCTCTTTCCAGGAAAGACAAATTTATCATAATATGTAAAGTGAGAAGTATCTTGACTTTTGAAGGACTCATTTATATTTGTCTGTCTAAGCATTAGAAAGTGAAACTAGATATTGTGCAGCATTATCCCAGCTCTCGTAGATTAGAGATGGAAAGCTGCTGAATTTTAATTGTCATATTTATTATCAATTAATTCAGAAGTACATACTCCTTTAAATATGTTTTAAGCTCTTTACAATGGAGCTGAAAATTAAGTAAAAGAGACAACAAATCCTTAGCATTTGTTATTGCTTAGCAGGTTTTGAGGTTGTCATTGCTAAGTAGCCCATGTGAAAGATTTGGGGGGAAACTGATAATAGTTTTAACAGGCTGAATGAAAGCACCCAGCTTTTATAAAAAACTATGGGCAGGGACAACCAGCAAGATGGCTCCGAGAATCAGCTCCTGCTATGGGCAGTTGGTGATCACCCACAACTAACTAGAGCACTTATTTAGGGACTGCAGGAGACCAGAAGCACATCCTGCAACTTCCTTGAAAGAAGGGAAGCGGGGCTGACTGAAAATCACAGTGCTGATAGGGACCGGCGTCTTTCCATCCAGACCAGATTGCAGCTCTAGCCTAAACCCCAGGCCCACCTTGGGCAGGGAGGAAGCTGGGGGTACCTGCACCAGCCTTTCCGGGAAAATACAGGCCATGCCGCAGATCATCCTACTTTGGCAGCACAAGCCACCCCAGGAGCTATTCTGTGGCAGGAATTGGAAGCTCCATTTCCCAAGGGACAGTTGGCCAGCGACTTCAGCTACTGATTAGTGAATTCAGCTGGCTAAAGTATAACCCTAAGAACAGCTAAAGTTTGAGCCTGTCCAAATCAGAAGGAGGCTGGTAGCCGCCATTTTGACTCCATCTCCAACATGAAGGGAAGCTGGACTGACTGAAAATCACAGTGACGATAGAGACGGGTTTCTTTTACCCAGATTGGCCTGCAACCCTAGCCTAGGCTTCGGTCCCACCTCTAGCAGGGAAGAAGCTGACAGGCCCTGCACCAGCCTATCCAGGTAACCGCAGGTACATTCGGCTGGCACAGACTGAATAATCGGAAACCTACTGGGGCAACTGTGGTCATCTTGGACCTGCACTGCATAGATTGCTGCCCACACCTGCAGCTCCGTCCCTGCCCCAGGCAGGGGAGAAAGGGGTAGTCTCTCTGGGCAACTACAGTCAAGGCCTGCATGACTTGGATTATTACACACAGCTGTGGCTCTTCCCTGCCCCTGGCAAAGAAGAAAGCTAGGAGAAGCTTCATTGGTCCCTGGGCCAATGAGGGCAGCTTGAGCCTCCACAGCTTACAGCACCAACTACATCCTTGGCTCCTACTACACAACCAGCAAGGGAGAAAGGGCAAGAAAGCCCTAAACTAAAGAGAAAAACTGCACCCAGAATAAATACTCTAGCAAGCCAGATGCCAAGACACCAACAAAAAATTACAATCCACACCAAGAAACAGGAAGCTATGGCCCGGTTAAAGGAAAAAGATAAACCTCCAGATGACATAAAGGTGATATAAAGAAGTTGAGACAACTAATCATAGATGTTCAAACAAATCTTCTTAATAAATTCAATGAGATGGCTAAAGAAATTAAGGATATTATGAAGACATTGGATGAGTACAAAGAAGAATTTGAAAGCATACAGAGAAAAATAGCAAATCTTATGGGAATGAAAGGTGCAATAAATGAAATTGAAAATACACTGGAATCATATAATAGCAGATTTGAGGAGGCAGAAGAAAGCATTGGTTGAGCTTGAAGAAATGGCCTCCGAAAGTGAACATACAAAAGAACAGTTGAAGAAAAGATTGGGAAAACTTGAACAAGGTCTCAGGGAACTAAAGGATAGCAAGAGACATGCAAACATATGTGTCATGGGTGTAATATTTTGACAATATTCTTTCATAATTTGTAACAAACGTCTCACAGCAATGCAAGGTGTTGGTGGAGGGTTGATGTATGGGAGCCCTGTATGATGTTATGCATGTTTGCTTTGTAAGTTCACAACTTTCACTATACACTTATTATTTATGTATGTTCATGTATAAATGATATAAAAATAATAATAATAGGGTGGGTTGGGGGAAAATACTTTGGTTAGTAGTAATATTTTGAGGATACTCTTTAATCATTAGTTAAAAATGTATTACAACAATGCAAGGTATTGGTGGTAGGGTGAGGTATGAGAGCTCCGTATGAAGTTATGTATGTTTGCTTTACATTTATTGTTTATGTATGTTAATGTATGAGTGATATACTTCAATAAATTAAAAAAAAAAAAAAACATCTAAGGGGTGTCAGATATAGATCAACTGCTTGAGTTTCTGCTTCCCATGATTAAGTTCCTGGGATCAATCCCGGATACCTCCTTTAAAAAAATCGTCCAAGAAAAGCAGCAAGTTTGGCAGTAAAATATGGATTTTATATAATCAGAGAAAAACACAAATAGCAGCAAATTTTGTGTCAATATGACAACAGCAAATACAACAAACGTTAAGGAAAAAAAATACCAGATGTGTGGTGTCCTTTCATAATGTTAAAATGTCTAAAGTACCTGAAAAGCAGAGCAAATTAAAATTGATGTGCACCTACTTGCTGGCTTTCGCAAATTGGCAGTATTACAACACGTAAGAGCGAAACCCAAATGCTAATAGGAGATTTGGGGACTACTCTCTCAGCAAGCGAGGAGATAGGAAGAAATATTATCAACAATGATACTGATTATCTCATTGTCATGAATAATAAATTTTTCTTAATGCATATATAATGCATACTTTTACATAAGGCACATATATAAAACACTGCAAATAGAAAAATACACTTCTTTTTTATGAATTAAGACATTGTAGGGCTGAGGCAGGAGGAGGAAGATATTAAGAGGCAGCCATGGTCATCCTCTCAGAGATGAAGTTGGTTCTAACCAGGGAAGAAAGGAGGAGGCAAAGGAGAAGGGGTCAGATGAGCACAGGATGTGAAGGATGGATGTGACGTGGAAAGAGAGGTTTCAAGAAAGGCCACAGACCTTCAGCCTGAACACCTACCAGGATGGAAATCCTGTCCATGGAAAAGGGAAAGACCAGGGAGGAGGAGGTTTGGGAAGGAGTCTATAGAGTTTGGCATTGGCACAGTAGACACTGAAGTGGGACATCCTGGACACAGCTCTGTGTAAATCTGGACTGTGTGGAAAATTTTGGTTTAGATAAATATAGTTAGTACTCATGCCAGTATAGATGGTACTTAAAGCCAAGAGTGATCACATGATCAGTAAGTGAATCAGTTTCTGAGGCAGGAACGAGGTCCAAGTTGAAGCCCTGGGGAAAATTAATGCTGAGAGATTTTTGGAAAAACACAGGAACCAGCAGAGGAGACTGAGATGGTAAGGCTACAGTGTCCAGATGATAAAAAGAAAAAGGAGAATGTGGTGAACCAGAAGTAAGTGATGGGAGCACGTCAAGAAATACAGAGGAGCCAAATGTCCCAAATGCAGCTGATGCGATGCAGCAATTAGTGGGATGTGAAGCATCTTTTGGGATTAAGCTTTCCTCTTCTATCACACAGGAGAAAGGAAAACGTGTCCTTGGGTCATAATACTCCAAACATGAAGGACCCTAATATCCACCAGGAGGAACGTGAATAAATATTTTGTCATAAAACCATTCAATGTCAAAGGACTCAATGATAAAAAATGAGGGAACTGCTGATCCATGAAACAACAAAAATGAATCTCAAAACAATATTTTGAGTAAACAGTGCAGGCACCAAAATGTAAAGTCCAATTTATTTCAAGATGTGGCAAAAGGAATGTATGAGGATAGAATATGAGAACGAGGGTGAATATGTTGGGAGGTGATTATTGATTGAAGCATATAGGGATGCTTTTCCAGCTTATTGGAAATGATTCGTATCTTGATGGGGTAATTGGATACTATAGGAGAAAGGATGAAAGATTTTAAAATTTTGACGTCATTCAGTTAAGATCAATACATTTAACTGTATTTAAATTTTACATCAATTTTAAACAAACAATAAGAGAGAAGACTGCTCGTGAGAGTCTAATGGAGATGAGCATATTTTATTTTCAGTATCTTTCCCCCACTGACCACCTGACTGATGAGCAGCTGGGCTGTCAGTTGCTTGTGGATTCCAGGCAGAATGTTGGGGAGTTGTCTTGGGTTTGTTGTCGATACAGGGTTACTGGGCCAAGTCCTGTGGTGGCATCAGTGCCATGGAGGGCCTGTAGCACTCTGTGGAGCTTGTATTTTGGACGATCCTGGGGACTCTTTGAGAGGTGGTGATGGAGCACAATGACATTATTCCCTACCTCCCATTCCACAGCCTCCAGTGGGACTCGGGGGCGTTTCAGCCTTTCTTCAGCATGTTGGTAGGTCTCCTATTGTTCAGACTTGAGCTGTCTGTTGGAAGCTGACTTTATAGAAAATGTGAAAAGCAGCTTGCAGACACACTAGCTACCCTGATTGACAAGAAATGTCAACTTCTTGATAGGATGAGTGATGCTCACAAGAGCTGCGTAGAGACTAAGTCATCTTTAGGGGATGCTAGGCTAGAGAAAGCGTCTTTAGAAAATGCCCAGCCTTATTGATACCTACAGAAAGGCTAAGGGAGTGACAGCAGTGTTGATGGAGGAATTAACTTTCATGGTCCTAGAACTAAAGGAAGAGAGATCCAGATGTTCCAAACAAGAAGATGAGATAAAGAAGATGCCGAAAGAACTGGAGTCCCAAGAAGAGGTCATGCGAACCAGCACAGCACCAGGCACTTTTCCAAATTCAGTGTGTCTGGAAACCCTTCCACTTCCTGAAGGTCCCCCCTCCAGGAGTGGGCCTGGGTCGATCTTCAGGCAACACTGAACTTCTGCTCCACTCAGGCCTGCAAAGCCAACAGGTTGGAATGACCCTCTCCAATTCCATCTGACAGTTTTTGAGGCCAGTGGATCAAAGGAACCCCCTCCATGGGCTGTAGTTCCTCTCCCTTCACCTCCTGGACACACAAGTGATTTCCTCCATGGTTCCTCCTTCAATCACTCAGAGTTTGGACTTGAGGAACACACTGGAAATATGGGACTTTCTCTTTACAGAAACTCAACATGAAAGAAACTTCTACTACTGATGAGATTATTCATATACTTAAGAGACTACTTAAGAGACTTATGTACATGTTTATATCTGTTCATTTATTTCTTTATTAATATGTTCATATATTTATATTATAATTTTTTGTTGATCTTTTAAGCATAAGCTTTCTTTTCTTGTACTCATCTACATAATATCTATTACATATATAATTATAAGTTGAACATATATGCAATTCAGTCAGGAGTCTTTTAAGACAAAAGCAATGTAAACTTGCAAGAGTATATTCCCAAGAAACCTAAGTTATAAGTAAATGTAAATTTTGCTTCAATTTTTAATAGTTGTAAAATAAAAATCAAGGAGAATTTTCATCTTTCTTGGGAAGAAGATAAACAGTATACTTACAAAGAATTCTAAATAATTCAAAAGTATATTTGAAAATAAAGAATAAAATTTGAAAAGTGAAAAAAAAAACTATAGGCATAGAAAATCTGGAAGAACAAAGAAACTGAAAAGGAAAGGTATGAGAAAATGGACAAAATAATGGGTTCTTTTAAAACTTTTAAGAACTGGAATTCTTCCTCGAATATACATGTGCATGAGAAAACAGGCATTATTAAGAGTTGTTTTTCACTTCTTTGGGCAATTTTGGATTATAAAAGATGGAGTTTGTTTGTTTTTTCTGTAGGAGCCACAAAATTCCCGACTTATCTTTTTTGTCAAGTCAGCAGCCACTGATGATCGATGCCTAGCACCATTAATTCATTAAGATTTTCAAAATGATGGATCCTCTTATTCTTTTCTCATGCATTAATATTAGCTGGAATACATCTATGAAAGTTCCCTCATCTATCATTTGGTTAACTTGTGGTCAGTTTGTACAGGACAAGAAAGATAACTGCTGAATTCTTCATACTTACTGCAATTTTTCAAAATAATGAGTTATTTCATTAGCATCCTATGTCAGTAACCATTTGTTATGGAATAATGTAAATAATCATTTTTAATGTATTTCAATTCTTTACATTTATTATCATATTGGTGCCCAAATTCTCCCATTTTTAGCCATTGGGAGCCTCTTCTAGTTGGCACTGACATCTTTGACCTACCCGAGGAGTTTTGTTTTTCATTTTTAAAATTTTTATTGAAGTCTATCATCCACACATGCACATACATAAACAATAAGTGCATAGTAAAAGTTGCGAACTTACAACACATACACACGTATCATCATCCAGGGCTCCCATACATCAACCCACCACCAACACCTTACATTGTGGTAAAACATTTGTTTCCAACTCTGAAAGAGCATCATCAAAATATTTGCCCTAGTAGATTTTGATGGCCTCTTTGATACGTAGAAGTTCAAAGTGCTCCAAGCTCATCATTTGCATTTTTACTCCCGATCTGGAATCAGCTTATTTCTTCAGGGAGAACTGATTTCTTTTAGTAGAAATGATGTATCAGAACCACAAATGGAGGACTAGGGATGCTCATAGCAGCTGCGTTGGTCATTAGTTTTAGACCTTTTGTAGTGGACAGAAACAGGGGCTTTTTTGTTTTGTTTTTTATTTTTTAATATAAAATACCTCATAGGTTTATTCTGATATAGCCAGTTGCCTGAATTCTGTGATTTTTACTAAATCTTTTCTATCTTACACCTGTTTCCTTTACCTTACACCAAGAAATGTGTTTCTTACTAGTAACACTGTGTATGATAGAATGAAATAACATACACTTACTAATTTTCTTTACCCAACAATACCATACCCCGAAGTCTCAGAATAACAATGTCAACAGATAAAACTACAGGGGGGTGGATGTAGCTCAAATGGTTGGGCGTCCATCTGCCATATGGAGGGTCCTGGGTTCGATCCCCAGGACCTCCCGGTAAAATTAAAATATATATATTAAAAAAAAAAAAAAGATATAACTACAAAAGAACAGTGTCAGCTTTCTAGAGGTCCTTTTATCTTTAATAAATATCCTACTAGGGATGTGCGAAATACCATACTTTGGAGTCTTTTTAAAAGTTTATCTCTCTGTGGTTATTTCCCCCGTTACAAATTACTTAAGATGAATTTTAAATCTGGGCCCAGGTGGAGGTCAGGTGTGACACGATGGGAAACCGAGGCCACAAGGCATGAGAAAAGAGTGTGTGTTACTCACAGGTCCCAGAGAAAGCAGATGTCACAGGCATTCATGGGAAGCACTATCAGCTTGGAGGCTCACCCACAGGTGGAGAGCGAGAGAGGCCCAAGGGTTACTACCTAGCCTAAAGGCCAGAGTTCAGGCAAGTGGCTTAGCCTAAGTGAGACGGATGCTGAGGCCGCACACAGAAGTTTTGATAGTTATAAGGTCAGCAACTGTTTGGTTCTTTCTATGTTTGGATTTTAAGAACATGCACTCTAAAGTTTATTTGAATCTCAAGCTTATGTAAATCATGTACATGCCTCTAATGTCAAATGTGCAAAACACAAGTTATATTCAAAAAAGTCTGGATTCTTTTTAAAAACGAAATACATCACGGGGTACCCTTCCTCCATACCACCTTCTCCTTACTGGACACTTTGAAAACACACAGTTTCATTCACACACTATACAATCCATTTAAAGTGTACGATCAATGACTCTCAGCTCTCAGTATAAATGCAGAGTTGTGTACTCTTAACCACAATCAATTTCAGAACATTTTCACTACTCCAAAAAGAAAAACCCCCCGCCTACCTATGTGCCAGGTGTGCATGAAATCTAGGTGGAGCTGC